>OU015764.1:13903730-13918730 GCA_907173295.1 Fagus sylvatica
TAATGGGGAAGAAACTTCGGTTCCAGCTTTGAAGTTCTCTTTTCTGCAATCCCTATTCGAGTGGTCGACGGCATCCAACCTTATTTATTCAAATTCTATGTCCGATATGCTTGATATTTGCTCATTTTGTACTTAATTCTTTCAGTTTGTAACTTGTACACTTCCTGTGTACCTTTTTGGTTTTCTTTGAATGAAATAATTACTTATAAAAAAATATATATATTTGTAAGGCCAGAAATGTCAACAAAAAGAATTAGATGTAAAGGCAGGAATAATTCAGCATACATTTTTGTGAAGTACACTACACATGTGCATCTAAAGATAAAGTTTATACACATGCACCAAAAAATCAGAAACATGCAATCTCTCAAGATGGAAAAGCATAATGAAACTAAAATGTAAACCCCTTTTACCTTGAACACGTGCAGATCCACAATCTGAATCTGACATTTTAAATTCATCTCTAACTTTTGCAAGCTCAATTTTCAGTTTTTCTGCAGAAGACATATTATCCGGATGGAAATACTGCATTAAACATATTTCAAAAATATTAGAGCATCGAATCCCTTCAGATGTTAGAAAGGTAGAGTAATTTTGTGTGAAACCTACATAAATGCAGGCATCAATAAGTTCATATTGAGCTTTGTTTAAGAACATGCACTTTCCAAATGATGGAATACAAGCAAAAATAAAATCTATAAAGGAACTTAAGTATGCATAATTGATACCAATACTGAAAGGTTGGGTTACTTCTTGTAGATTCATAGTTTACACCAATAAACAAATCAATAAATAATGAATTTGCTTCCAGCTCTTTTAGGGAAAAAATATTCACTGAATGAAGGATAGAATGTACAAGGGAAGACAAGGACCTATTGCAGATAATACATGTCACTTTGATACTAGTTTATTTCAGTCATCAATAATACCAGAGTGTAATTTCTTAACTTAAAGAATGCAACAATCGAGTAAAAAATATATGAAAAGTTTGCATTTAGCTCTTTTGCAAGATCAAACCATCTGGAATATGAATAAAAAAATAGAATTAATAATGAACCCTTCCAACATATGCGGGCTCTTCAAGCTCCATTATTTTCCATCTAAAAGAAAAGTAAACCTCAAAAGGCACCCTTGTATTCAAATCTACTAAATTTACTACACTGCCACTGAACACAGTGTCTTCAAACAAAAAAACATATAGGTTTTGCAAATTCTCTCTTTATTAACAAGAGCTCAAGACTGTAAACCACAAGTGAAAATACCACTTACAAGTACAATTATTTCTTAAAGATTTCCAAATTAAAGCATCAATAAGAATTTAGAGAGAAAAACTTTTAGAAACGGACATGGAGTTCTCATTTTAGGTGGTCCTATCATCCATAAATCATCTAGTGCTCCAAAAATTTATGCATGTGAGAGTTTCCACTATTTTATTAATGAAAAATAATGATTGATCTAGTTAATGAACATCTTATTCAACCAAAAAAATATATAGAAAAGCTAAGAGAAAGATGCTTGCCTTTTCAACTAGATGCTCCTTTGGAGGTTGCAGCATAAAGTTTGGAGTTCTACCTAACTGACCCAAGATATCGAGTCTCTGGACTGAAAAATAAACAAATCAAAATCAATATATTATAGGAGAATATACATATCATATCATATCTACTGCAGAAAAAAAAATTAAAGTTTAGTAAAATTTAATCAACCAAAACAATTTTGAAGTGAGATTCCACAACTTAAAACACATTTGAACAAGTATAGCATAAAAAAAAAATCCTTAATATCAGCTTGAGCCCATTTTCAGTTGTGATATACCAACAATTTCCCTTTGGAAAAAAAAAAAAAAACAGGTGACAAGCCCAAAGATCAAGGTTGAGCCCATTGTATTAGATGCCTTGGCTAAATTATTGGAGTTCAAAAAATCCTTTGCTGTATTTAGTACTTCTAGGGTTTAATATAACAGGAATAAGAAAGGAAGAACTATAAATCTTAGATACTTCACAATTTGCAACTCAGGAAACAAAATTCTTCATTTGATCAAGCCAAGTCCTACAATGTAGCTAGACTAAGTTATGATTAGTTTGGAAAAAGAAAATCAGTAAGGGCCTGTTTGGCACATGTTTTTGTTTTGTGTTTTCAGAACCTAAGGGCCTGTTTGGTACGTGTTTTCGTTTTCTGTTTTGGTTTCATGACTTTTTACTATTGAAGTTGGAACATTTACAAGAAATCACAATTTAAAAAAAAAATTGTGTTTGGTACAAGTTTTGGTTTTTAATTTTTTTATTATTATTATTTTTTTTTTTTTTTTTTCCTTTTTTCCCCACCACCCACGTATCTTCATTTTTTTTTTTCTTTCTTTTTTTTAACCCACTACCCCCCCCTCCTTTCTTTTCTCTTCTTATCTGCTGAGTTTCCTTCAATACCCAGATCTCACCCTCCACCCTTGCTTCCATGGCCCACCATCTTATCCAAGAACTTCAGAACGGCGTCGTTGGACGGTACTTTTCTGATACTGGGTTTCCGGGTCAGCTTCGAGAGCCGAGATGGGCCTCCTCCACCACCTCCTCCTCCGGCCTGTGATTTGAAGTGAGAAGAGATGGGCCTTGGAACGCTGTAACGGAGAATAACAATGAAGAAGAAGAGTGAGATTGCGAGTCCGATGGTGAAGAAGTTTTCTCATCAACGATATACGAAGGAGGATTTGGGTTTAAAATTTGAAGATTTAAAGCCGATGGAATTCCTGGCGTCGGTTTGGGTTTTGAATTTGAAGATCTGGGTTTGGGTTTGGAAGATGTGGGTTTCAACGGGCAGTGGATTTGGGTTTTGGAGTTTGGGTTTTGGTAGCCATGGTTGTTTATGTTTCGGTGGTCTTGGTGGATTGATCTTGGATTTTTGGTTTTGGTCTAGGATTAAATCGGCTTGTTGTGGTTTTGCTCTGTAATGGCCGAGAGCAAGAGAGAGAGAAGCAGAGAAGCTTCTGGAGGAGAGAGAGTGAAAATGGGAGAAAAGAAAAAGGTGGGCCCAGTAACGGTAATAAACTGGGATCCACAAAAAAATTGAGTCCAGATTTGAATCCGGTTTGGATTAAAAAACAGATGAAAGGATGAACTCAAATTTGGCATGGGACCCACATAAAATTCAAGTTGGGATTTCAATCCTCATTTAAATCTCATGTACCAAACATGTTTTTTTAGTGTGGGACCCGCGATTTTTTGGATTTGAGTACGGAATCCAGATTTGAATCCGGTGTACCAAACACGCACTAACATTTACAAGTTTTCAATAAGTATCTTCAAAACTGGTTTGAAATTGTTTTTGAAAAAAAAAAAATTTGTGTTTGACACCTATTTTTTAATCACATTTTGAAACATGTTTTAATTAATTTTTTCTATTTGGCAGTTTGTTTTCGATTTATATTTTGGGTTGACTTCAAAGAATTGTAGGGAATAAAATCTTTTATTATTGTAGTATTAAATGGTTGTGGTTGTGGGGTCAGAGAGTTGAGAAACATACCAGGAAGAGATAGAGCAAGGCAAAGAGAAGCTTCTGCTTCTCCCCTTTGCTTCTTCCACCACTCTAACCTCTCTCATCTCAATCCCAAACCCTCTCCAAGCCTCAATAAATTAATATGCCGCGCCACCTTTTCTGTTCAGACAAAACCCAACACCACCAAACCATGGAACCTTGCCCTTCCCCTTCTCTCCAAATGGTATGCTATATACCCTTTTCACTTTTCTCTTCTGAATTCTGTCTACTTTATTTCCACAAAAATGGGCCTCTGGGTTAGTATGTGTGTGTGTTTTTCTCTTTTATGTTAGTTTTCTAGTTGTAGTTTGTTCTGGCTTTTTTATGATGCTGTTCCTTCGTATACTATCAATTTCTCATACAAACACACATAGGCATACAAGGGGACCAAAGAAATTGAGAATAATGGGTCAAATTAAATAGAATTGTAGTCCAAAAAGACCCCAGTACTAGAGGTATTGAAGTTTTTATAATTAATGTGGCAGTTCAACTCTTTGTGTTCTATAGGTTGTGAAAGACTAGGTTAGTTGCTATACAAAAAGCAACTTAATTGTCCAAGACATAAGGATGAAGATTGAATGCCAAGATGGAATTATGAAATGCCCAAAGATTTTTCAGTAATTTATCATCTAGGTTCATTGTGATTTGTTCAATCAGAATCAAATAGGGGCATGGTTCTGAAGAGGAATATTAAAGGACAGTCAAGCTCTTCTTTTAAATGTACAAGAGAGAGGAGCAGTAATGGGAGAAATGTGTGTGTACTGGGTAGGCGATGCACAGTAATGGGATAGATATTACCGTTGAAGATGTTACAATTATTTACACCAAAATGCTATTATTGTTCTCAATGTTGTTCTCAAAACAGGCCAAAACAGCCAAATGAAGTTTTGAAAAGCATGGTGGACCCACCACACTAACACATTTGTTTTGCAAAACAAAATGTAAAAACGGTGTGCCAAGCATCTTTTTTTTTTTAGTGGGGCTCGCGATTTTTGTTTTACAAACACGAAAACATGTTTTAAAAATAGGTAACCAAACAGGGCCTAAGTCTAGGAACATGATATTTTTCATAACTTTTATTCACAACTACTGACATGGAATGTTGTGATTGGTGCATAACAAAAGTGATGTCAATGGTGGACTCAAGTGAACGTGATGTCGCTCCAATCACAACATGCCATATCAGAAATTGTGAAAAATGTTATGTCCCTAGTATTACTCAATGAAAATAATAAGAGGATAGAGAATACTCAATATCTAAGTATCTTTCATATTTTCTTTAACTATACAAGAACCAGAGCTCAATTTGTTCAGCAACCAGGACAAAGGATTCTAAATTGTTGTCATACAGGCAAAAGTGGAGCCTAATCTATCATCTAACATCTTTCAAGTCTTTGAATTTGATAATGTGAGGTGGACTGGCTCCTAGATGATAACTGAACTGAGAACAGTCAAATACTAAAAAAATATATAGAGAACACAGTGTAAATTTAACAAGTAGCACAAAGATCACTGACTAAACACATTCTCGTCAACTTTTTTTGATAGGTAACAATGGATTTATTAAAAAGAAACAGAAACTCCCTCTAAGTGCATAAAGCATGCACTAGGAAGGAGGAATAATTGCAGAAGAGCTATAGTATGACTCTTAGAAAAATTCAAAGAAACAACAAAGGCAGCAACGGAAATTTCCGAGGTAAACCCCCAGACCCGAGCCCAGTCAAAAAGACACCCAAAAAATAAATCCCCAAGTTTGGTCGTAGAGTGTTCTACATCTTCAAAAATACGGCTAGTGCGCTCATGCCAAACAGTCCACATTAGGCAAAGAGGCACCAGATTCCAAACTGAACAATTGTGTTTACCAAAACAATTAAACCAACCATAAAGGAGGTCAGCAATATTGTTAGGAAACACCCAAAGAACTTATCAAGTCCAAAATAATAAGATATTGTATTCAAAAACTTCAGTTCTCCACAATTTCAGAATCAAAACAGAGGTTATATCTTTATATCAACCATCCAAATATAATTCAAAATCAGCACAATTTATATACACTGCACAGAAAACACTCACCTGACCCACATTTCGTATGAAAATCAGAAAGCTTTTGGTTCATAGATTCTTTATATTGTAGGGGTGAAATATTAACACAGAATCAAGTAATCCAAAGTACTACTTTCCTATCGTTCTCCAATTTTCGAAGGAATCAATCAGAGAACTATAATCTTTCATCACCAAAAAACTAGAACAATTTTCCATTTTTTTGCATACTCAATTCCAAATGCCAACTATTGCCAACCAAGTTAACAAAACATTTTCCTATGCTTCCAAATTAACAAAACATACTTTAAGAAAACTAAAAATTCAACAATATCACATGGCTGCACAATACTTAACTCGAATTTTTCTTCGCCTTCTCAATTTCCGACATTCTAATCAAAGCCAAGCTCCCCTTCAAGTCCTTATAGGGAACCCCAGCCATCCTCAACTCGGTCTCCTTCTCCTCCATCTCCCTAAGCTTCATCAGCCTGTCATTCAACTCCGAGAGTGAAAGGCACAACGCTTCTTTCTTCCCCTCCTCCACGGAAGGCCTCCTTCCCCTCCTCCAGCTTCCTCAGCTTCATCCCCAACTCCTCATAGCCATACATCTTGACAAACTCCGTCTTCATCGCCATTGTCTCCGTCTCCCCTTCCTTCCTCTCCCTCTCCTTGGCAAACACCGAAACGTGCAGCGTATCAGTCCCACCAATCACCAAATCCGGTGCGGGCTTCAATTTCAAACTACTCTTAAATGCCGATAAGGACATGGGGTCCCCACTCCTCCTCTCATTCTGGGACGGCCCAGTGGTCATTTTCATCATCTTCAAGCTCTGGCGAATGGCATCCAAGGAGAACATGGCGCTGCCATCGGTGGTAGCATTGTGGTTGTCAGCCTTGGCCATGGCATTCCGTTTATTGTAAAGCTCTTGAAATGAGATAGGGTTAGAGGAGGAGGAAGAGTTGGTGGAGGGTGGTGGAACAGAGGATCGGATGCGGAACTCAGAAAGGTTCTTGCGGATTTCTTCGAGGGAAGCGGCTTTGGAAGGCCTAGAGAAAGATGGGTTTAAGGGGGTAAAAGGTTTGGATGGTGGAAATGTGGAAGTGGGTCTTTGTTGTTTGAGGGTAGCTTTGACATCAGAAGAGGATTGGTCATGGTCATGGTCATGGTCATGGTCAGGGGTGGTGGACAAGAGGTGGATGAAGGAAGAAGGGTTATGGAGGGTTCGGTGTTTGGGTCTGAGTTGAAGAGCAGACATGGGAGCTGAGCTGAAGAAGAAGAAGTCACGGCCGGGTTTACAGTGGAAATTTGGTGTTAGGGTTTATCAGGCCCGGGTTTACAATGGATGTGTTAGCCCATTCCAACTTTTTTTTTTTTTTTTTAGCCATTTTTTATTTTATTTTAAATAACCCTAGCCTAGTCCGGTAAAAATTTCAATCCCAAACCCATTCCAAATTCCTAAGCCCAAATCTGATCTAAAACCCCAAATTCTCAAGTTTCAAAAAAAAAAAAAAAATGTAGAACTCAAACTCACTGTGCGTCTTATAACCTGATGCTTGAATTGTCGTCGACGCCGATCACCGCCCCCTAGTACATCTCTTTGACTATGTTTCTCTCTTTCTCTCAATCTCATGTACTTTCTCAGTCTCTCTTTCTCTCTTTCTTTCTCTTATCATTCTGACTCTCTTTCTCTCTTTCTTTTTCTCTTTCTCTTTGATCGTGACTGACTGACTAACTTGACTTAGTTGTGATTTTAATTTGTGATTTTATTTGTGGATGAGAATGGATAGTGTTGATTTTTGTGAAATTGTGCTGGCTGAATGGCTTGGTTTATGAATTTATATGAATTGTTTATTATTTGTGTTGTGGTTTACATGCATTATTTGTTGTTTGTGTTGTAATGATGGATTGAAATTCTCTAACTAGGTGCTAGATTACATGTACTTAGGTATTTTTTTTTTTAACTCATGTTTATTGTACAAAACAAAAAGAGTTTGAAAAATATAAAACACATATTAAACATTTTTCATATTATATTTATACGAAAATACTTCAATTTGATTTAATTTCGGTACTTTTATGGACAGGTATAATTGTTTATTTTGTTATTTTGATTTTAAATAAATAAAATAAAATCATTTTAAATTATAATAATATGAGATAATAAATATATTGATTTTGATCTTCTTTTTGCTAAGTAAGTGAATGAATGGCTTTATTAAACATCATTTCATTCATTTATTTAATATATTTAAATGAAATAACTTGAATATATATATACATTTTTTAGTCTCAAATTTTTCGTTCAAATTCGTAATATACTCGTACGTACAACTATTTACGTTTTTTTTATTTCCGTTTTTTATGCCGTATTTTTTCAACATTTTTTAAATCTTAAACCAAATGAAAGGCGTATGTTTTCTGTACCATATATATTTTGTCTCATATATTAATAAATGAAATTCTTTTGTATGGTCGAGATTTACTTAATATTCCAACCCATCCAAAATAAATTCTTGACTCCGCCCCTAAGCATTGTCCCGTGAGTGTCAATGTGTAAATGTAAACTTTTACACCCCTCTCAATAACATTAAACCATGACAGTTTGTTGCAAATAAGAGATTACAATCATCACCCTCTTTATTGAAAAAAAAAAAAAGCCCAAATCTCACCATTTCACCATCAACCACTAGAATCCTCAGGCAAAGCCGCCAGACTACTACATGGTCATCTCTTTTTTGTCTTTCCCATCCCCTCCAATCCCTTAAGGTATTTAGATTGTGGCTAACCTTGATGTATTAGTATTGTATAAAGATAAAAATGTAGTCCCATTTGAATAATGTGTAATATTATAAATTGAATTTCTTCTCTTGTACTTGCAGGATCTTGGTATACTGGTGACGTGAATGTGGAAGTTGCTGAGGGCCTGGAAAGTGGTGCAAACACTTCTCGATCAGATTCTTACACTATCTATGGCCAATCAGGAGATTTTTGCGCATGCTCTAAAGGTACGTGGACACACACACACACACACACACAGAATGAGGAGAACTATTAGTTTTATTTAAGACATTCTACTTCAGAAATAATTAAATATATTTTAGGTATATTTTAGGTATCATTGATGGCTTTGAATGGGTTGGGACGGGTGTGTATGGCCTAACACGGGATGATATTCGAGCTGGGCTGTGGGATGAGCTGCGAGATGTTCGTCTCCAGTGGCCTATTCCGTGGTGTGTCTTTGGTGACTTCAACATGGTTCGTTATCTGAGTGAGTAGAGGGGTTGTAGCAGAATCAACCCGTCTATGGTTGAGTTTTCTAACTTTATAGAGAGCCAATATCTGGTGGATTTACCTCTGATAGGGGGTTCTTATACGTGGTGCAATAGGGCGGCCACTCCATCCATGTTTCGGATTGATAGAATATTGGTTTCTACGGAGTGGGAGGAGCAGTACCCTGATGTGGTCCAGAAGCTACTGCCTAAACCAATATCAGATCACAATCCTATTCTGCTGGAGGCTGGAGGTATGGCTAAGGGGAAATCTTCATTTAAATTTGAAAACATGTGGTTGAAAGCTCCTAGTTTTGTAAATAAGGTTCGTGCCTGGTGGTCTAGTTATTCTTTTGACGGCACCCCTAGTTTTGTTTTGGCCCAGAAGCTTAAAGCTTTGAAAGGAGACTTGAAAGTCTAGAATAAGCAAATGTTTGGGGATGTGGGTGTTAAGAGGCAGCAGCTAGAATGCGAATTGCAGCTATTAGATGAGAAAGAGAGTGAGTCAAGTTTATTTGATGATGACTGTTGTAGGCGGGAGGAGTGCAAAATTGAGCTTGAGGAAGTTGCTCACATGGAGGAAGCCTCTTGGAGGCAAAAGTCTTAAGTATTGTGGTTGAAGGAGGGTGATAATAATACGAAGTTCTTCCATAAGATGGCGAACTCGCACCAGCGTTATAATTATATGGAGCAGGTGGAAGTTGATGGTATTGTTTATGAAGAAGCTCCTGAAGTTCGTGAGAAAATTGTTCAATTTTATGAATCCTTATATCAGGAGCATGAGCCTTGGCGACCCACGGTTAATGGGTTGAACTTTGATGTGATTTCGCTGGAAGAGAGAGACATGCTCGAAAAGAAGTTTGAAACAAAAGAGGTCGTGCAAGTGGTGAAGGACCTTCAGGGAGATAAAGCACCTGGCCCTGACGGTTTCACTATGGCATTTTTCCAGCAGTGTTGGTCGGTCATAGGAGGGGATGTCATGAATTTTTTTACAGAGGTCCATTCTCAATGTAAGTTTGAGAAATCCTTCAATGCCTTTTTTATAGCATTGATTCCGAAGAAACAAAATGCCTCAAACATTTGCGACTTTCGTCCCATTAGTCTTATCGGGAGTGTCTACAAGTTGCTTGCCAAGGTGTTGGCTAATAGGCTGAGAATGGTGCTGGATGGTTTTATTTCGGAGTCACAAAATGCTTTTGTGGGTGGAAGGAAGATTTTGGACTCGGTTCTAATAGCGAATGAGTGCCTGGACAGTCGACTTAAAAGTCATGTTCCTGGAGTAATTTGTAAGTTGGATATTGAAAAGACTTACGACCATGTGAACTGGCAGTGTCTGCTGGGTCTCTTGGAGAGAATGGGTTTTGGTATTAGGTGGAGAAGGTGGATTGAAGCTTGCATTGCTTCGGTCCAATTTCTGTTGTGATTAATGGCTCTCCAGAGGGCTTCTTTACCAATTCGAGAGGTTTGCGACAAGAAGACCCCCTCTCTTCTTTGTTATTCCTCTTGGTAATGGAAGTCCTAAGCAGGATGTTGAAGAAAGTGGAGTCAGAAGGTCTTATAAGAGGTTTTAGTGCGGGCAATAGTGGGAGTAATGGCCTTCGTATCTCGCATTTACTCTATGCAGATGACACCATTTTGTTTTGTGATGCGGACATGTTCCAGCTGCTATATGTGAGGATGGTTCTTAATTTTTTTGAGGCGGCAACTAGCCTTCGAGTTAACATGTCCAAGAGTGAGATGGTTCCGGTTGGCGAGGTTTAGAATCTTTCCGATCTGGCTGAGTCTCTTTGGTGTCATACAAGTGAGCTCCTATTATCCTATCTTGGGATGCCCTTAGGGGCCTCATACAAGGCCACTGCCGTGTGGAATCCTATTCTAGAGAAGATGGAGCGCCGTTTATCAGGTTGGCAGAAGCTATATCTTTCAAAAGGGGATCGATTGACTCTCTTTAGGAGTACACTTTCTAGTTTCCCCACATACTTTCTTTCCCTCTTTACTATCCCTATTAGTGTTGCTCACAGAATTGAGAAATTGCAAAGGGATTTCTTGTGTGGTGGCATGGGAAATGATTTTAAACACCATCTAGTGGGCTGGGATAAGGTGTGTACCCCAAAGGCGAAAGGGGGTTTGGGTATTCGGAGTTTGGTTCTTCTTAATAAAGCCCTCCTGAGGAAATGGCTATGGTAGTTTGATTTGGAAGAAAATAATTTGTGGCGGCGGGTTTTGGTGGAGAAGTTTGGGGTTGAGATAGGGGGATGGCGTACCAATCCTATTAGAGGTGCCCACGAATGCGGTCTTTGGAAGGGGATATTGTCAGGTTGGGATGATTATTTCCAACATGTTCAGTTCGTGGTTGGCCGAGGAAACCGAGTTCGATTTTGGGAGGACAAGTGGTGCTGGGATCTTGCCTTGAAGGATCGGTTCCCTATACTTTTTACTTGTTCTAGCAGCCGAGGGGCCACTCTGGATACTGTTTTGTGCAGATCAGCCTCAGAGGGTACTGGTGAGTGGAATGTTACCTTTAACCGTAGCTTTAATGATTCGGAAGTGGAGATGGTGGCGGAATTTTTTTAGGTATAGTCGTCAGTTACTGTTCCTAATTTGGTTCCAGATGGGCTGAAATGGAAGTGCAATAAGGCTGGTGTGTTTGATTCTAAATCCTTCTATGCGGCCTTAAGTAATAGGTCGGGGGTGTTGTTTCCTTGGAAGAGTGTTTGGAAGGTGAAAGCCCCTCCTAGAGTGGCGTTCTTTATTTGGTCAGTGGCTTGGGGGAAGATTCTTACTTGTGACAATCTTATGCGTAGAGGCTATACAATGGCGGGATGGTGTTGTATGTGCTAATGTGCTGAGGAAACGGTGGATCATTTGTTAATCCACTGTTCTGCAATTTAGCCTCTTTGGAGTTTTGTGTTCCGTGCTTTTCACATTCATAAATTTGAAATGTGAATTCAATTTTATTTCTACCTCTCCTATCATCAATCACATGACCTATTTTGGAAAATGAATTCTAGCAGGAATGCATTCTCTAGAATGCATTTCCAAAATAGAGGATCCAAACACAGGCTTAGTCTTTTCCTGTAAGTTAGTTTTCTTGAACTGTATTTCTAGCTATGCCAGTGATCCACATTATCCTAAAATGAACAAGCAACCGATTCTTACATGTCAGGATATTATACTTAGAAAAAAACTTGTAACATTGTCTACTAAATATATAAACATTAACAAGTTCACAAGTAAAGAATGCAAGATGAGATGATGGTTATCTACAAGAGAAAATGGAAAATGTAACCATTTATCCAATAGAAGAATTTGTCCCATTTATTGCCATGCCATTTTTAAGGTGTAAAACCTTACTGGATGACAACACATGCCAACTTGCAACTGTGCTCAACCATATTACGCTAATTTTCAACATTAATAAGTGATCACTGTCAAGAAGTTTCTTTTCCTCCAAAGAGTTTAAATTCAATAAGGAACTGATGTAAAAGTCCATTTTACACCCTCCAATAATATCTTGCCACATCATATTATTGCAAATAAAAGTTTAGGAACCAAAGAATGCATTCAATAAGGATCGGGTGTAATATCTCGGTTTTACACCCACCAACAAAAACACACCACATCATTTATTTTCACTTTTCTTCACATTCTAAAATGAGCTCATCCACACCCAATAACTTCTCTTAAAACTATCAAAAACCCAGGAAAACCAAAATAGCCGATGAAAAAAAAATAATCAAGAGAAAGTGGGAGAGAGAGAGAGAGTGATATGGAGGGAGGGAAACCGAATCTGGATCCACCGCCATCCACCCACCACCGCAACACCCACACCTACCACATAATAGCCATGCTTTCCCATCCAAGTAAAGAAGAAACTAGATCAAGCGAAAAGAGAGTAGAAGCGGAGGAGAGAGAAATCAAGGCATGTTTCCTCTCTTTCTTCTCTCTTCTGGTGATCGGTGGTAGCCAGATCTGGCTTCCCTCCCTCCATATCACTCTCTATCTCTCTTTTGATTTTTTTTTTTTCATCGGTTGTTTTGGATTTTCTGGGTTTTTGATAGTTTTAAGAGAAGTTATTAGATGTGGATGAACTCATTTTAGAATGTGAAGAAAAGTGAAAATAAATGATGTGGCGTGCTCTTATTGGTGGGTGTAAAACTAGGGTATTACACCCGTACACCCGGTCCTTATTGAATATATTCTCTAGGAACCATCCTACATAATCCCACCTATTAAAACATCAAAAACCCAGAAAAACAAAATTGCCAGGACGCTGCCGAGCAGAGAGGCCCTGGAGACGACGCCGTAGTCAGGAATCCATCGGCGCCACTGTGGATGTGGTGGTATACTTTGAATCTTCAAGCTTTGGTTACAAAGAGTCCTAGAGATCTAGAGTTTTAAGTTTTGGGTTTCCTAAACCCAACTAAGAAAGGCCACTGTTGTTGGACTATAACACAGGTGACCACCGGCATGGCCACTCCATCTCTATTCAAACTTGGGTTGGGCTTCCGATCCCCTTCCTCTCGGCATCTCTATCTCTCTCTCTTTGGGTCTGTGTGAATCACATTCTTTCTTTTATTTTTCATTCTCATGTTGCTTCTCTGGATCTCTTCATTTTTTTATTTTTTTTTCTCATTATATAATTTTCTCCGACAAATAGGTTGGGCAAATTTTGTGTTAGATTGTTGGATTAGAGGGCATAAAAGGTGGGCTAATGTCTTATTTTTGGCTTTGGCTCTGCCACTGTCCAGCCACTTTCATCCTCATCTTCATCTTCCTGATGATCCACCCGAGTGCCGCTTCTGCCAATAACAAATTGAACGAGAGATGGACATATTGTATATGTATATACATATATATATACACATATACTTGTATATATATTTGAATATATATACACTTATACGTATATGTATATGTATATTTATATTAAATAATGTATTCTTCCACATCATATCAACATTCGTCATGAATAAGAATTGAAGCATTAATTTATTAGAGAATGAAGCTATCATGTGCAGTTTTGACTTTTGATATTGTGTCTCTATATTTTGTTGTCAAATCTTCTCCAACCATATGTGGTTTAATCATTAATGACCACCAACTTCTTTTATACGTAAGTGATATCATTTAAGCTTTTAATTATGTCTTTCATTTTTTTTTTCTTGATTTGCTTTTTACTATAAACAGTTTATCTATTTAATCTTATATTACTAGTTAATATAATGGTGGGACTGATACACACGATTTCACCCTCTTTATCAATTTTTTTTTTTTTTTTTAAGCCCCAGACTCATTGGCAAAAGAGCAGCCATAGCAAAAGCAGTTGGAAACGGTGCACCATCGTCCGTTCATCATCGATAGCTTGTTATTGTGAAATCATGGGTGAGCAAGCTTTTAGAGAAACCATTTGCAAGAAAGTGGAGTTGAGTCTAGAAACTCTAATGGGTGTGAACATTCACAAACTCTGAAACAAGATACCTACTTGGATTATAGTCTATAGAGTATAGACCTGGAAGATAAGGACAAATATAGATATATAAACAAAACAAAATATTCACCAAAAATAAAACAAAGTTTTAGCAATGACCAACTAGGAATTAGTTTTTAAAACATGTGAGTCAAAATTCAATTCGAGATAAGAAAGCCATTCAATTCAAGGTTTTCTTGTATAATATTAAATGAGCCATTGAACTTTTGTTTGCCTTATAAAGTAGTGCTAGCTTGTGCACACATTTTTAGTAGAAACGTGAGCAAAGTAGCTAGCCAGGGGGAGTCTGATTTTGATATATAGTTGATAGTTGACACATATTCAAGAGTCACTCAAGCTCCTCGCCTTGAGAGAGTATCTCCTATATATAATTGTCTCTCTCTTCATACCACTTCCCCGAATCTTGTTCTTTCATATTCTCTTTCTCTCTCTCGATCTATTTCTTCGCTCACCCAACCGTACCAAATCAATGAAAGATCTGAGTAATTAGAGAAGACAAGAGATAGAACCAGCTTTCTAATACGCCACCGTTTTTGCATTATATACACTCCAAAACTCTTGTCTTTGGGTAACATTTCTAAGTTATATTATTCCCGGTGGCCAATAAGCCTAAAAAACAAAACTCTCACCATCGTATTGTTATGACTCCTTCAACTACTTTCATCCTCATTTTC
>OU015764.1:13923730-13944963 GCA_907173295.1 Fagus sylvatica
TAGTATACCCTGGTATTTTAAGTAGTGCATTTCAGAGGTGGTTTCGGTACCGATTCACTAACCATTTTTTTTTGGCTTTGGCTCCGCCACTATCCAACCACTTTCATCCTAATTTTCATCTTCCTGATGATCCACCCGAGTGCCACCTCTACCACTAACAAATTGAACGAGAGATGGAGTAGGTACTTTTCGGATATGGGATGGCCAGAGGCATTGGGCATTGCCATTTCTACATTAGTAGGCTTGACTACTATGCTATTTATAGTATATCAAGTCTACAAGCGTTGCTGCATGCAGCCACAGTCACAGCCACAGGAAGCACAAGATCATGTGCAGCTTTATCCTCCTCCTCCGGCCCCACCACTCCCACGTATGGATTTTCATGCTGCAGGTGATATTTTTGGAATCCCATATCTATAATTAGCCACGTGTCCAATTTTTAGATAGAGAACTTGACCAACTGAATATAAGGTATTGTATCTAAGTTTTGTCACGTGTCCAATTTTTAGATAGAGAACCTAACCAACTGAATATAAGGTACTGTATCTAAGTTTTGTCCATATCTATAATAATAGCAAATTGGCTTGCAGATTCCTAAGCAATTCATTCTTTGATCAAAATTTTCGATCCTGAAAAGAAACCATTTGAGCAT
Source organism: Fagus sylvatica (assembly GCA_907173295.1). NCBI lineage: Eukaryota > Viridiplantae > Streptophyta > Magnoliopsida > Fagales > Fagaceae > Fagus > Fagus sylvatica. Next base: position 13,924,383 of record OU015764.1, read on the forward strand.
GAGTCCTAGTGAAAATAAACAAGCAACTATTTAGTTGTTGCATAACTACCTAAGGAAATAAAATTATCAAAAAACTACCTAAGGAAATAATATTGGTGATACAATTAGTCATACATTGAAATAGAAACAAGGGAGAATTATGATGATATAATTATAAATGCATCAGAAATTTTGTGAACGAAAACTTTATTTAGTCAATAATAAATAATTCAAAATTATAACCCATTATATTCTACTTGTAACCTTTATATTTTACGTGTAATTTTTTAGCTAGATGAGAAAAATTGAATTCCATGAGATATTCACCTAAGATTAAGACTTTTTTTTTTCTTTTTTTTTTTAAGCATTCTTGTATTTTTATAGTATACATCATGTTCCTAAAAAATTGTTGTGTTTTTCCATTGAAAAAAAATAGACATAAAATAAAATGTATTAGTTTGGAATAGTACTAATACCCCTAAAAATAATCATAGATCATTGTACAATTACAAATCCTCGCAAGCAACCAACAATATTTTTTTATAAAAAAAAAAAAAAAAAAACCAACAATATTTCATTAAAAAAATAAACCAAACAAATATGATTATAGAGAGGGATAGAAAAGCAAGGGCCAACAAATTCATATCTTTTTCTTCATTTTTCTTAGGAACCAAACAACAACTACGAAATTGAACCGAAATTGAACAGCCCAACATCAAAGTCATCCATAGGATAATGAAAATTGCTATTGGATCATCCACAAAATCGCTATTGGAATTCAAACGGAGAAAGCTGCTGATCCTGCCCTACTAACCTTAAATGTTGATCCACCTGCTTCTCATGCTCTCTCCCAGAAGTCGCTAGACCTTATTTTCCAGTGTAGACCTTTAGAAGTTTGGTTGTGGGGACACTTGAACATGTCAACTTATGGGCTTGCTAATTCAAAAAGTTCAATACCGAGTAAAAATGGTAAAAGAGCATCACAAATAAACATGCAATTGTGAGCCACTTAGTATTTATACCCATTATTATGCCACATTGTTTAGGGGGTGATAATAATTCTACCAAACTGTCAAGCAGTCTAACCATGACTTGTGGTTTTTATTTTTTTTAAAGGTTTTAGGACCACATCGATTCGTTAGATTTGAATCGTTGTTTCTCATCCTTGTTAATAATCAAGTTGTGTGGGTTTTATTGTCCAATATTGTGCCTATCCTTCTAATTAGTTTTAATAAAACTGACTTTTATAATGGATATTTCTTTTAAATATCTGTCTTCTCTAGTGTGAAACTACATTTACTAATATTATTGAAACTATTTATGGGCCTTATGGTAATTGAATTTATTTCTTACTTTGAATTTAGTTAAAGATCAGCTTTCTCTTATTTCCTTCATTACATAAATGCATATCAGCATCATTGACAATTTGACATGTTTTTTCTTCATGTTAAGCTGAATTGCAATGCAATTATTTGATTTTGTTCTTATCTCTGGCCCTGAAATATTTTTGCTATGTTCTCTCCTGACTGATTCTTATTACAGATAAGTATCGGGATGGTACAGCTGGAGGCTTTGTTTGAACCATTGCTTGACCTCTGTAGTCTCGAAAATGTGAGTTGGTGAACCACTTTTTTCCACCCCTCTTTTGGGAAAATTTTAATAAACAATCCAATGCTTTTTACATGTTCTTTGTTTGACTGGTCTCATGAATGGGGTGGGGTTCACTCTTAGGAATTCCATTGTGGAATTTATAGTCTTTGCTTCTTATTAAATATATTATATATATATATATATATATATATATATATATATATATATATATATATATATATATATTATATAATATATAGAATTATATATATATACCTTTCACTTTTGAAATTCAGTTTCTCCAATGAAAAAGAACTGTACGAAGAATCCCTATTCCAGGATGCCCAAGACCCATATGCTGGAATAGAAGAAGATGAAGCCCTTCTTGAGGAACAATACCTTGGATAGGGACTTATCAGCAAAACCACAGTCAGTCTACTACAGTAAGAAATATTCTGTCAGCAAGAATCTGCACTGTTACTAAGCATGTCCGACAAATAATAAAGTTGCTGTCAAGATCACTGCAACAAATATATTGCCAAAGATTGCCAGATGCATCTACGGCAATTGCATCTTCAAAATTACTATTGCTTTTCCAAAAAGAAAAGTAAATAGTAAAATAAAACTTTCTTGTCTCCCATCATCAAGGATAGGATTCTTGGCTTGCCATAATGAAGATTCCAAGACTATTTTCCAAAAGTGAATAGTCCTTCAATGAATGATGTCCAAAGACTACTTTCAATGCATGCATTTGAAGACTTTCTCCCGAGGACTCCTCTCTTGCATCTTGCCTATATATATGGCATTTCTCTTGTATTATAAGTAGAACTTCTTACATAACCTCTTCACATAATATTCAAGCATTCATGTGTTGAAAGTCTTGAATTAGAATAGGTTGTCTACCAAAGTTCCCTACCCAAATTAAACTTGTAAGTAACTTGTAAGCATGGACACTTCCAGCTTCTAGTCCAACTGATTAAATCCTTGTAATCCGTAAGTAATTACTTTCAATAAAGTAATTTCTTGAATAATCTTTTGCATTATCTTTTTACATCCCTTATATTAAACTTATTTTAATATATATAATTGGCTGGTCCAACCGCCTTAATAAATATCTTGTTATCTTGTTATATATATATATAATTGGCTAGTTCTACCGCCTTAATAAATACTTTGTTATATTGTTTATATGCGCTGCTTCCCCTTATGGTATGACTGGGGGAAACCTGCTGATGTATTCTGTGCATCTGTACATTTGAACAAATTGATTAAGAGCCTGTTTAAGCGTTCTGGTGCTCAAAGGGGGATCTTTTTTAGTCTTGGGAGGCTCTGTATTCCAGAGAGTATCTGGGATGATCTCGCTTGGGAACCATGCTTGGACCACCATTTCAAGAACCACATTGGTGGCTGGCATTCTGGTTTAGTAAACTGGAAATCCTTGTTGAATTTGATGGACCAGGAATGAGACATATCGGAGAATTGGATGAGTAGTATTTTGTACCACGCATAAATATAATCATAATAATTGTACTCAAAAGAATGATTTTTTAGGGGCTTGGAATGCCAAGGACGACCCCAATCTCTCAGATGAGTAAATTTAATAATTTCTACCTTATGGAAAAGGATTTGGTTTTTAGTGCCTGGAGTTTTTCCAAAGATAGATTTTATTTCTACAGAACCTTCTTATTGGAGGATGTTCTGATAAAATTGGATGGTTTTGTATGGGATAGAGGGGCAGTAATGCTGCTGGACTCCATCAGTGGGATGAAGGGGGAAATATGATTTTATTAAGAGGAGGGGATCTTCAATTCTTTGGTGTTCGAACTCAATTGGAAAGAGTTTTTCATCGAAGAGGAGGAAATAAGGGAAAACAGCTTTTTTGTTGTTTCTATGTTTAATTGGGGCTGCTGGGGTAGCAAGAACAATCTATTTATTAAACGGGTCATAAGACTTGATAAGGGCTTTAGCAAAAGAAGAACTGCTTTGGACAGGTTTTCCTAAGGACACCATTCTGGAGGATGATGGGTTATTTTGGGAAGAGGCTTGTTGGGGATTGTACCTAACAAGTTGGCTAGGGGTTACTAGCTCTGGTTTAATTTCTGGGAGCTTATTGGGTGGAATTTTGCTGGAGGAAGAGGTGGCTTTTTTGGCGTTTTTACCCGCCATCTTTATTCTGCAAAAATTCACGGGTAAGGAAGTCAGGGATGGAGTTTTGGCTTCCTTTAATATATTCAATTTCAAAATAAAAAATACTTAATATAGATTGCCATCGGGCAAAAATGTGTTTTGATGCAATATTTTCAACATCTTTTTCTAAAACATATTTTGCAGATTTGCAATCAATGCTGTTACCCAAATATCAACCTAAGAGGGGGGGTGATTTAGGTTGAGGCAAACTTTTTCGATTTAAATGCGGAATTAAAAACTATCTTCAAATAGCAAATGTTGATTTAGCAAATGTTTGATCACAATTCAATTGCAATATAAATATGATATGAAATCAAGCACAAGTATATATATATAAGCAATTAAATATGTAAGAGATAGAGAGAGAGAAAAATCAAACACGATGATTGTTATCGAGGTTCGGCTCCCGTGCCTACGTCCCCGCCTCAAGAACACTTCTTGAGGATTCCCAAATCCACTATTTGACAATCTTCTTTCGGGTGAAGATAAAACCGTTACAAATCTTCCTTACACAGTGAAGAGTAACCACCGAGTGAAAAATCTTTTTCACTCCTTAGGATTTATACCAAAACCCTAACAAAATACTCACAGGTTTCAACAAAGTATTTGTTGTACAAGATAAGGCTCTCTCAAAGAGTAATTGTACACAATATGCTCACTCTAATAGTATATCAAGGATTTGATCAATATGGCTCAAAAAGTGTTTAGAGAAATTTTCAATCAAGGATTTTGAATGATATGAAAATATAAGCTTGAGAAGGATGGATTGATGTATAAGATGTTATCTTTTCTATCTTTGATTTCTCTTGTATGCTTGGTGTTTAGAAATGAAGAAAGGGTAGTATTTATAGCCATCATGTTGTCTTGCATTCTTCTTGATTTTCAATCAATCAATTTGTTTTCTTTGAAAACTTTTCTTCTTAAGATTTTTCAACCATAATTGATATGGTTGTCTTGCATGTGAATTTCAATCAAGTTGTTTTCTTTGAAAACTTTTCTTCTTAAGATTTTTCAACCATAATTGATATGGTTGTCTTATATTTGAATTTCAACCAATCAAGTTTGTCTTTGAAGACTTTAAGAGATTTTTCAATTGATATGGTTGTCTTATATTTGAATTTCAACCAATCAAGTTTGTCTTTGAAGACTTTAAGAGATTTTTCAATTGATATGGTTGTCTTATATTTGAATTTCAACCAATCAAATTTGTCTTTGAAGACTTTAAGAGATTTTTCAATTGATATGGTTGTCTTATATTTGAATTTCAACCAATCAAGTTTGTCTTTGAAAACTTTAAGAGATTTTTCAATTGATATGGTTGTCTTATATTTGAATTTCAACCAATCAAGTTTGTCTTTGAAAACTTTAAGAGATTTTTCAATTGATATGGTTGTCTTATATTTGAATTTCAACCAATCAAGTTGTCTTTGAAAACTTTAAGAGATTTTTCAATTGATATGGTTGTCTTATATTTGAATTTCAACCAATCAAGTTTGTCTTTGAAAACTTTAAGAGATTTTTCAATTGAAGTTGGTTTTAAAGTTGAGCCTTAAAGATCAAATCTTAATAAACTTTACAAAACCTAACTCTTACTTCTCATATGTCTCGGATCATTGTCTTTGAGCTTGATTTCTTTGTCTTGAGTCTTGATGACTTTGATCTTCAATGAATTTGCAACTTGTCAACTTTGCATTTGCTTGATATTTGAATTGGCCATCTTGGTCCAATTAAATCAATAGTCAAAATTAAGCTTTAAAACATAAATCATTAGTTCATATGAAAATATCATTAATGAACAACTTAAAATCATGGTTATCATCAAAACTACATGAATGTCCTTGGATTAATTAGCCAATTAATAATTATTGAAACCTTGAGGCTAACAATCTCCCCCTTTTTGATGATGACACATATGATATGATATTTTTATACGATTTATGATTTTGAAGCTTTTCTTGAAAAGCTCCCCCTAAAATAATGCATATCTTTATATTAGAGATTTTTAAATCTCCCCCTATCTTTATGCATAGATCAATTTGTCATTTAAGTATTATCAAGCAATCAATATATATGCGTATTTTTGCCAATTATTGCAAGATATGATAATTCACCAATAGATATGATAATTCATTAATAGATAAAAAAAAATGTCATATCTTTCTCCCCCTTGGCATCATCAAAAATAAATATTATATTCAATATCTCCAAACATCATTCAACATTTTAAACAACCAAAAAAAAAATTTATTTCTCCTTTGATTTAGTTCAAACATAGAACAACTAACTAATATAACATATTTCTCCTATTTGGTACAAAGAAATAAAACAAATACATTCATATTTGTAAGATTCTTCATCCTAGTGGTTTGGTTGGATTGGGGGTTCGGTTGAATATTGTCCGTATGCCTAAGATGCTGATGATTTAAGCAATCCGGGAAAGGACATGGGATGATGCCCATATATTACGTACTCTCTCTCTTCTGTCATACAAAGCTTCAGGTGTATCAACAGTTGTATGAACGGGATGATTTTGGATGAGGAAGATATATTTGGAGTGTATGCTAAAGATCTTCCCATCAACCTGGTGTATGAGAGAGGTACTTCAACCGAGAAGCATGATCAATAATAATCTTGCTTCGTGGAAACTTGATCAATAATAATTTTGCTTCTATCTGAGAAGATCAAGTATTTGATTTTATGAATCTCTAAATGATGCTGCATCCTCTTAGAGTGTTATCTAAAGAATGAGAGAAAATATTATCGGAGAGGTGTGAGTATGTAGTGGAGAGGTGAAGCGAATTTATAGGACAGACGCGCTGTTTGAAAGAATGGTTCAGATTTTGCTACGTGTCATAAGTGTGAATGAATGGTTCAGATTTTGCTATGTGTCATAAGTGTGAATGAATGGTTCAGATTTTGCTACGTGTCGTAAGTGTGAATGAAGGGTTCAGATTTTGCTATGTGTCAGACTTATCCAATTACGCACGCCATAGACACCGATAAATCAGGAAGTTTGAAAAAAAAATTTCTGCTTTTTCAGAAAACAGATCTTGTCGACGCATCGAGTTCTGAGTCAGTGATATTTCCGTATACGTTAAATCTCGAGATTTGAACGTTGAATTTTGAAGAAAAATCTCGGGAGTCGGGTGATAGGTACAGGCTGTTGTTCAAAAATCTGAGGTTTATTTAACACACACTAATTTTCGATGAACTTCATCATTTTCAAACTCTTAGCTTAATCTCTTATTAGATTTTCTAGAATGGCTTCCTCTTCTTCTCAAAACAAACCAGAAACAATTAATCTAAATGATACACCTAGTGTGATGCCAGAAGTCTGGCGTCCTTACTTCCTTTCAATTAATGGCCCTGTGTCAGTAACTGATTCAGTGATATTGAATGGTGAGACTGCCACCGCAGTAGCTGCCGGTCTTTGTACTCCGGAGGATGCAAAGGTTTTAGCTGGGAGGACTGACCCACAAATAATAAATGAATCATTGGCACTCACGATTCAGTGTACTGCCACTGTTTCTAACATGGGACGTCGTCTTCATGTTAGGAATATGGAAGTGAAAACGCTGCGTTCTCAAGTCACCATTTTACAAAGGTTGCTGAAGGAGAGTAAGAAGAAAGTAGGGGAGGTCAAGGAGGAGAACAAAAGGCTGAAGGCGCTCGTGGATTCTTATGCCGATGATTTGGTAATCCGGTCCACAGAGCAGAGCAAGACCACTAATAAGCTGCAGAAGCAGTACGAGAAGCTACTAGCTGAGGTGAAGGAATTGACTTCTCGCTCTATCCCCAAATAAATGTAGTGGGAAGTGTAGTGGTTTTTCCTTTTGTGGTGACTTCTCCTTTATGGCTTTCTTTTTAATAAACTCAAGTTTGTTTAAATGATGAGTTTTATTTCTTATTTTATGCATGAACATATACGCAAATATACATAGAACTGGACATATAATTTAATGTTCAAACAATATAACTAGGAAGATATAAAATGAACAATTTTATGAACATGATATGCATAAAATCATTTTATATTCAATTCTTAAGGTATATATAGATTTAACATAGTTGAATCAAAGAGAAGGATAATAAATTTAAGCTTATTTGATATCAACGTATCTAGCCATACCTATTTCACGTCGAATTGTGCAAAATCGTTCTTCAATGAGAGGTTTCGTGAGAATATCCGCCCATTGACTATCGGTGCTTACAAATTCAAGTTCAATGTCCCCTTTTTGCACATGATCTCTTATAAAATGGTATCTAATTTCAATGTGCTTTGTGCGAGAGTGTTGGATAGGATTTTTACTTAAACTTATGGCACTTGTGTTATCACACCTTATGGGAATATGATCAAAAAGAATTTTAAAATCCTCTAGTTGTTGTTTTATGTAGAGAGATTGAGCACAACAACTACCGGCCGCTACATATTCGGCTTCCGCCGTTGATAAGGCCACAGAATTTTGCTTTTTACTAAACCATGATACTAGTGAGTGTCCTAGAAAGTGACAAGTACCACTAGTGCTTTTGCGATCAATTTTGCAACCAGCAAAATCCGCATCCGTGTAGCTTATTAAGTCAAATGAATTTGACTTAGGGTACCATAATCCTAAATCAATGGTTCCAAGCAAATATCGAAATATTCGTTTGACTGCAATTAAGTGTGATTCTTTAGGACAGGATTGAAATCGAGCGCAAAGACATACACTAAACATTATATCGGGTCTACTTGCGGTTAAATAAAGTAAACTACCAATCATACCTCGATATAGCTTAACGTCCACCGGTTTACCTTTCTCATCTTTGTCAAGCTTTGTTGAAGGACTCATGGGAGTTCCATATGCTTTAGCATTTGTCAATCCAAATCTTTTTAGTAAGTCTATGACATATTTGGATTGATTTAAGAATATCCCATCTTCGGTTTGCTTTATTTGAAGTCCGAGAAAGAATTTTAGCTCACCCATCATACTCATTTCGAATTCATCCTGCATAGTCTTAGAGAATTCTTTGCACAAGTTTTCATTAGTAGAACCAAATATAATATCATCAACATAGATTTGCACAATAAGCATGTCTTTTCCATCAAACATTAGAAATAATGTTGTGTCAAGTTTTCCACGTGTAAAACCCTTTTCAATAAGGAAACCACTTAGTCGTTCATACCAAGCTCTTGGAGCTTGTTTTAAACCATATAAAGCTTTTGATAATTTAAAAACGTGGTTTGGAAATTCATGATTTTCAAATCCAGGAGGTTGTTCTACATAAACTTCTTCGGCAATAAAACCATTTAAAAAGGCACTTTTGACATCCATTTGAAATAATTTAAAATTTTTAAAACATGCAAAAGCAAGTAACATGCGTATAGCTTCTAATCTAGCAACTGGAGCATAAGTCTCTCCATAATCAATACCTTCCTCTTGATTATAACCTTGAGCGACTAACCTTGCTTTGTTCCTTACTATTATACCTTCTTCATCCTTTTTGTTTCGGAATACCCATTTTGTACCAATGACGGAGTGGTCCTTGGGTCTAGGTGCAAGAGTCCATACCTTGTTTCTTTCAAATTGGTTTAGCTCTTCTTGCATTGGCCAAGATCCATGATTCATCTTCAATAGCTTCATTTATGTTCTTTGGTTCAATCTGTGAGAGAAACGCCATGTTGTTGCAGATGTTCTTGAGCTTTGATCTTGTGCTTACTCCACGTTCAACTTCACCAATGATTAATTCTTTAGGATGACTATGGACTACGTTCCAACTTTTTGGTAATTCTTCATTGTTTGGTTGGAGGAAGCGCTTTTTCTTCATCTTTTGGTTCATCTACTTGATCTTTGACTTTTTCACTTAAATCAACTTGATTAGATGAACTAGCTTTATTTTCAAGAGAAATTGGCTCATCATCACAATTATTTTTGATATGGAAATGGATTAGTTTCATCAAAAACAACATGCATAGATTCATCAACAACCATAGTTCGTTTATTGAACACTCTATATGCTTTACTATTTGTAGAATAACCAAGGAATATACCTTCATCGGATTTAGCATCGAATTTACCAAGATTATCTCTATCATTCAATACAAAGCACTTACATCCAAAAACTTTGAAATATCCAATGTTAGGTTTTCGATTATTCCATAGTTCATAAGGAGTTTTATTTAAAGTGTTTCTAATGATGGTTCTATTTATAACATAGCAAGCGGTGTTAACAGCTTCAGCCCAAAAGTATTGAGGTAAATTATGTTCATTAAGCATAGTTCTAGACATTTCTTGAAGTGATCTATTTTTACGTTCTACTACTCCATTTTGTTGAGGAGTACGAGGTGCCGAGAAATTGTGTCCAAAACCATTTTGATCACAATATAGTTCAATATCTTGATTATCAAATTCTCTACCTCTATCACTTCTAACATTGTTAATTGTATAACCTTTTTCATTTTGAATTCTTCTACAATGTTTAACAAATGCTTTATGAGCTTCATTTTTATGAGCAAGAAATAATACCCATGTATAGCGAGAGTAATCATCAACAATTACAAATGCATACAATTTGCCACTTAAGCTAGCGGTTCTAATAGGACCAAATAAATCCATATGCAATAGTTCTAGAGGTCTTGAAGTAGAAATAACTTTCTTTTTCTTAAAAGATGACTTTAGTTTGTTTACCTAGTTGACATGCATCACATATTTTATCTTTAACAAATTTAGTAACCGGCAAGCCTTTTACTAAATCAAGTTTAGACAATTTTGAGAGTAATTCCATATTGACATGTCCTAATCTTCTATGCCACAACCAACTATTTTCATTTATGGCAGCAAGGCAAATTGATTCTTTTGAAGTCATATTATCAAAATCAATAGTGTAGACATTCTTCATTTCTAAATGCCACAAATAAAACTTGATTATCAATTTCATTTACTATAATGCACATGATTGATTTAAATATTACATTATAGCCTTTATCACACAATTGGCTAATACTTAGCAAGTTATGTTTCAAACCATCAACCAAGAGAACATCTTCAATAACAAGAGAATGTGTTTTACCAATATTACCTATACCGATGATCTTTCCTTTTGAGTTATCACCGAATTTGACATTTCCTCCATCTTTTAGAGTAAGAGAAGTGAACTTGTTTTTGTCACCTGTCATATGCCTTGAACATCCACTGTCAAGAAACCACTTCTTCTTGGTAGATTTGGATATCAAGCATACCTACAAAACAATTTTAAGTAACTCTTCTTTGGTACCCAAATCTTCTTGGGTCCTCTTGGGTTAGTTGGTGGTGAGGTTCCTTTAATAATCCAAATCATATTTTTCATAGGACATGTATGAATATTATGCCCTATTTTTCCACAATGTTTACATATGGGAGATTTCAAGAGGTTTTCATTAATGAAAAATTTTTGATAATGTTTTTCTTTTATTTTCGGGTTATATCCAATACCCGCTTTGTCAAAAACACATCTTTGACTACCCAACAAATTATCCAAATTTTTCTTTCCATTTGTAAAGTTAGTCAAAATTTTAGTTAAGTTTTCAACCTTGAGTTTTAGTTCTTTATTTTCATTAATCAAAAGATTTGAATTGTGAACAATTTGTGATGATGTTTCCACATCATTTGCTTTCATTTTCTCAATAAAATTTTGTGACTTAACTTCCAACTTAATTATTTCTTCTTCTAAAAACAGATTTTTATCATTCAAAGAATTAATTTGTTTTTCTAGAATTTCATTTTTGTTTTTCAAATCATTTAATTCGTTTGAAAGAGATGTGACTTTCTTTTTAAAAGCTTTATTTTTCAAAACATTTTTCTCAAATTCTTCAACCAATTCTTCAAAAGCATTTTGTAATTCATCATAGCTATAAGATTCATCATCTAAAGAATTAAGTTTAGAAGTTACCTCATCTCCATGTGCCATTAAGCAAAGATCTTCGGTGGCGCTTTCATCGTCATTAAATGCTAGCGGACAAAAGCTTGCGTGCTCATCCTCACTTATGTTGGATTCATTTATGTATCCCAAAAGACAAAGATTTGCCACTTCATTGTCACTTGAGTTGTTATCCGAATCACTTTCATCGGAGTCATCCCAAGTTACCTTTAGAGCTTTCTTTTTGTACTTCATTTTCTCTTTGTTTACTTGAGGACACTCATTTTTGTAATGCCCCTGCTTCTTGCATTTGTAGCAGGTAGGAGTTTCAGTTTTGCTTGATTCTCCTTTATTTTCTCCTTTCTTAGGGAATCTTCTTCCAAACCCCTTTTTCTTCTTTAAGAACTTTTTGAAGTTTCTAGTCATCAGGGCAATTTCTTCTTCTTCATCTCTTTCCTCTTCACTATTGTCGTGGTCATGATGAGAGGATTTGAGGGCGAAGTTTTTCTTTGGTTTGACTTCTTCTTCCTCCACTTTACTATTCATTTCAAGCTCATACGTCATAAGTGATCCGAATAGTTCTTCTAAGGTCAACACCTTAAGATCTCTAGCTTCAGAAATTGCTGTCATCTTTGCTTCCCACCTCTTTGGTAATGACCTGAGAATTTTTCTCACATTTTCTTGGTTAGTATAAATTTTTCCAAGGGCCTTCAAGCTATTCACAATATTAGTAAACCTAGTAGACATTTCACTAATATTTTCATCTTTCTTCATAACAAACAATTCATATTCATGGACAAGCATGTTCATTTTAGATTCCTTAACTTGATTAGTTCCTTCATAAGTAACTTCAAGTTTGTCCCAAATTTCTTTAGCCGAGTCACAACCCGAGACTCTATTGTATTCAATTGGGTCAAGAGCACAATATAAAGTACTCATAGCTTTACAATTTAATTCAATGAGTCTTACATCAGCCTCATTCCATTCACTTTCTAATTTTGCTAAGGTTGCTCCTTCCACAGTTTTTGTGGGAATATGAGGACCATTTGCAATGATTCTCCAAACATGATAGTCTTGACCCTTAATATACATGATCATTCTATTTTTCCAATAGCCATAATCACTACCAATGAATAAAGGTGGTCTATGAGTAGATTGACCTTCAAGCATTTGAGGTCTAGGTGTGTTTGCCATGATCTTAACTCTAAGATTGTTAAATCTATATGTAGAGCCTTGGCTCTGATACCAATTGTTACCCAAATATCAACCTAAGAGGGGGGGTGATTTAGGTTGAGGCAAACTTTTTCGATTTAAATGCGGAATTAAAAACTATCTTCAAATAGCAAATGTTGATTTAGCAAATGTTTGATCACAATTCAATTGCAATATAAATATGATATGAAATCAAGCACAAGTATATATATAAGCAATTAAATATGTAAGAGATAGAGAGAGAGAAAATCAAACACGATGATTGTTATCGAGGTTCGGCTCCCGTGCCTACGTCCCCGCCTCAAGAACACTTCTTGAGGATTCCCAAATCCACTATTTGACAATCTTCTTTCGGGTGAAGATAAAACCGTTACAAATCTTCCTTACACAGTGAAGAGTAACCACCGAGTGAAAAATCCTTTTCACTCCTTAGGATTTATACCAAAACCCTAACAAAATACTCACAGGTTTCAACAAAGTATTTGTTGTACAAGATAAGGCTCTCTCAAAGAGTAATTGTACACAATATGCTCACTCTAATAGTATATCAAGGATTTGATCAATATGGCTCAAAAAGTGTTTAGAGAAATTTTCAATCAAGGATTTTGAATGATATGAAAATATAAGCTTGAGAAGGATGGATTGATGTATAAGATGTTATCTTTTCTATCTTTGATTTCTCTTGTATGCTTGGTGTTTAGAAATGAAGAAAGGGTAGTATTTATAGCCATCATGTTGTCTTGCATTCTTCTTGATTTTCAATCAATCAATTTGCTTTCTTTGAAAACTTTTCTTCTTAAGATTTTTCAACCATAATTGATATGGTTGTCTTGCATGTGAATTTCAATCAAGTTGTTTTCTTTGAAAACTTTTCTTCTTAAGATTTTTCAACCATAATTGATATGGTTGTCTTATATTTGAATTTCAACCAATCAAGTTTGTCTTTGAAGACTTTAAGAGATTTTTCAATTGATATGGTTGTCTTATATTTGAATTTCAACCAATCAAGTTTGTCTTTGAAGACTTTAAGAGATTTTTCAATTGATATGGTTGTCTTATATTTGAATTTCAACCAATCAAGTTTGTCTTTGAAAACTTTAAGAGATTTTTCAATTGATATGGTTGTCTTATATTTGAATTTCAACCAATCAAGTTGTCTTTGAAAACTTTAAGAGATTTTTCAATTGATATGGTTGTCTTATATTTGAATTTCAACCAATCAAGTTTGTCTTTGAAAACTTTAAGAGATTTTTCAATTGATATGGTTGTCTTATATTTGAATTTCAACCAATCAAGTTTGTCTTTGAAAACTTTAAGAGATTTTTCAATTGAAGTTGGTTTTAAAGTTGAGCCTTAAAGATCAAATCTTAATAAACTTTACAAAACCTAACTCTTACTTCTCATATGTCTCGGATCATTGTCTTTGAGCTTGATTTCTTTGTCTTGAGTCTTGATGACTTTGATCTTCAATGAATTTGCAACTTGTCAACTTTGCATTTGCTTGATATTTGAATTGGCCATCTTGGTCCAATTAAATCAATAGTCAAAATTAAGCTTTAAAACATAAATCATTAGTTCATATGAAAATATCATTAATGAACAACTTAAAATCATGGTTATCATCAAAACTACATGAATGTCCTTGGATTAATTAGCCAATTAATAATTATTGAAACCTTGAGGCTAACAATGCGAATGAGAAATTTTTGATTTATTAAATCAGTATGAAATTTATTGATGCATAGTACTATAGATAAAATTTCTTTTTTAATAGTACTATAATTATTTTGCGCTTTAGTCCAGACACCAGAATGGAAACGAACAATTTGTTCGGAGAATCTGGATGATTCTTGCTTTAGAATACCACCGTATCCAATGTCGGAGGCATCAGTTTCAACAATTTTGAAAGAATTTATTGTTGGAATGCCAAGACAAGGCAGAGTCTTAACATATTTTTTAATATCTTGGACAATGGAAGTGTGAACATCTGTCCAAGGGGGAGGATTTGTTTGGAGTCTGTCAAACAAAGGTTTACATTGCTTCCTAAGATTTTGATAGAAATCAGCAACATAGTTTAATGAACCCAAAAATCTTTGGAGTTGAGATTTATCAAGAATTTTATCAGGAAATTTATCAGCAAACTTGATGACTCGATCTATAGGACTGATTTTACCCTGATAGATGTTGTAACCAAGGAATCTTATTTTTGTCTGGAAAAGTTTAATTTTTGGAGAGGAGACTACTAAACCACTATGTTTAATAGTTTCTAGAAATGTGTACAAATGTTTCCAATGTTCCTCAATGGATTTACTGAAGATAAGAACATCATCTATATAGACAATGCAGAATTTACTAAATGGATTAAAAATGTCATTCATGATGTTTTGGAACTTCACTCGGGGCATTTTTTAATCCAAAAGGCATTACATTCCACTCATAATGACCGAATGGGGTAGTGAATGCAGTTTTATATTTATCATCTTCATGGATCTCGATTTGCCAAAATCCACTTTTAAGATCAAATTTACTAAAAATGACTGAATCACTCAATCGATTTATTAAATCTTGTTTATTAGGAATTGGATATCTTATCCATTCCAAGACTTTATTTAATGGCTTATAATTTATTACAAGTCTAGGGACGCCTCTTTCTAGTTCAGCATTTTTCTGAACATAGAAGGCAGGACAAGACCAGGGGGATTTACTATGCCGTATTATCTTTTTCTCAAGTAAATCATTAATCTCATTTTTGCAAAATTCCATGATTTCTTGATTCATTCGGATAGGTCTGGCTTTAGTAGGGATATTCCTTTCATTAAAATCTTTAATGTAAGGAAGTTTAACAACATGAGTTTTTCTATTCCAAAAAGCATTTGGCAGGCTGGAACAGACTTCTTGATTTAGTTTGTTTTGAAATTTATCAATCTTATGTTGAAGAATTTCACAGTTTAATTGTTGTTCAATTCTTTGGTGATAAATTTCATCTTTTAAGAATTTTATTTGTTTTTCTTTATTTTGAATCAAACAAATTGATTGTGAGATTAAATTATTTTGTAACATTTTAATATCATTTTCTTCAAATTGTTGAAGGAATTCAAATTTAACAGGCTGTCCAAAAGGGGCAGTTGTTATACCATCCACATCTGTTGTGAAGGGTAGGAGGAGGTGGATGAAAGGTAATCCAAGGATTACTTTATCACTCATGTTTTTAACTAAGACAAAGGATGTGTTGAAACAAACTTTATCTTTGCAAATATGAGCATTATTGATCTCATATTTGATATGCATTTTACTACCATTGGCAGAATTTAATGTTTCATTTGATTTTTCAAAATATTTAGTAGGGATAAGACCTTCTTGGATGCAATTTAGGTCTGCTCCAGTATCAACCAGAACAATGACTTCAACTTGAAAGTCATCAATTATTAATTGAACAGTTGTGTGCCATCTGACAGGCGCAATTTTATTTAGGAGATTACAATATCTAACCTCATCATCAGATTTATTCAATCTTCTGTAGGAAGATTCAGGTTGTTCATCTTCAGAGGAAGATTCATGATTATTAAGGGGTTTGAAAATTTTATCGAGTTCAAGGATAGATACTCGATCTTCTAATTTAATATTTTTAGTTTCCAATTTAAGATTTTTGTCTTCAAGTCGTTTGTTGACATCTTTTAATTGGATGATTTCTTGTTTAATTTGTTTTATTTCAAGTTGTAAGTCTTCAAGGCTTACTTTCTTTGTTTTAAGTTTATTAAATCTTTCAAGAGTTTCTGAAAGGCTTATTGTGGGTTTAGGAAGTTTATTATCTTTTACTTCGTCTTTTTTATTAAGCATTTTCCTAAGTTTGTGAAGCATGCTTGCTTTTAACTCTGGATCATTAATTTTACTTATTGCTTCTAGGAGCAATTCTTCTTGCTCTTCTTGCTTAGAAATAACATTTATTCTTTTATCTGCACAACAATTATCGGTGCATCCAATTTTTATTTCTGGAGTTGAGGACGATGAAGATGAATATTCATCAGAGGAGGATTCAATCTCATCTGGTGATATTTCATTTTCACTATCAGTATTTCTTAATTCAAGAAGATTATATAATTCTTCTTTTTCTTTATCATTTATTTGGAGTTGGTTTATTTTTTGTTTAACTTTTGCATTCTTTAGATTCCTTCGTGTTTGTTTTACATGTTCATGAAGTAGTCTCTTCAATAAAATACCAACAACCTATATGATATTATAATCTCGTTCAAATAATAAAAAAATATATTACAATCCTAAAAATCCAAAACTAATACCTATTTAACATTATTATATGTCTAGTAGTTTTTTAATTAAAAAATTCATTAGTGTTAATAAATAATAACACATTAACACTATTACACTACCATTAAAAAAATAAAAAATAAAACAAAGCATAACATTACACTATAATCACTATTTGGTCAATGCAGACATGCCGACAACACATGCAAAACACAACAAACACAACACAACATGGACATTAGACAGTAACACAATTACAAAAGCACAGATGCACTACACTACACTGCACAATTACAAAAGCACAGAAGCATTTCACTACACTACTCAAATAAATACAAAATACCCAGTTGGCCATTTACTCAACTCACTCAGTAGTTGAGTAGCCAGTAACTCAGTACAGTACTCTGTACAAAGAGTAAAGAGCAAAGTCACAAAAAATCAACATATTCGGTCAAAAGGCAAAAGCACTAAAGTCTAAAGCAGTTGAGCAGCACAACAACATTCAATTTCTCAAATTCAAAAATCATCAATTCATCAAATGTGTGAGAGAGAGAGAGAGAGAGAGAGAGAGAGAGAGAGAGAGAGAGAGAGAGAGAGAGAGAGAGAGAGAACTCTTATGTAACCCTTTAATTCTTGAATTCATAATTCCCTTGGACTCCTAAATAATTTTTGAAAACTCTTTTATATATATATGAAAAACACTTTGAAAAATGTCACTGGCCAGTTTTATTTTGAGTTCAATACCATTATGAAAATCAACTAAATATACTATCTCATTTAGAGACCGATGGATCCATTGTTAAGCATTTAACATATTTTACTCATTATACATATAACCCAACATGTCTGTATATAGCCTTTAAATGAGCATCACCGGTTGACATTGTCAAAGTTATGTGCATAATAAATAAATATACGTAAATTTTTCATGTTTAAGGACAATAGGAAAATTGTGATAGAACATATCCTTTTTAATCGATAGTGATCATCCCATAAGATGTTCTTAATCAAATCCTGTTTAGTGTATGTACTTGTTACATTACATCCACTTGTCTGCTTAAGGCCACTACCTCAATGATGAAGTAAATCATCCTATCATATAGAAACACAAGTATAGTCTCTAGTAGTGATATTCTATTAACATCTACAACCTATAATAATTTAAGTCTATGAAAAATCATTACTCTTTGCATTTGGTTCCTCAACCATTAACATGTTTTTTCTAAAGAGATGCCATCACATGCCAAATTTAAATTCATAATATACCCATAATAATCATGTATGTGAAAAACAAATTTATTATCAAATGAAATTCATAGAATTGGTTTTTCAGGGTATATAATTCTAATGAGCAGTCCATTGAAAAATTAAATTTTTAACTTTTAATTTTTTTTTAATATATTTGAACAGACAACCTAGATGAAAGTTTCTTGTTGAAAAGTTACAATTTTAATTTCATCTTGCCCATTCAAAAGTATTGCTATGCATTACTTTCTCAAGTATTACATGGATCTCAATCCATTCAATATATAGTAGTCCAATAAAAGATGAAATAATATATAATTTCATAATTTCAAACAGATTGAATAAACCAAAATACCAAATAATTACAAGGTCACAAAATTAAACAACCATGATATAAAATGCTAATCTAAACTTAAAAAACTAAAATCATGACAAATTACACGTGAATCGTCCTCTAAATTCCCCTCCAGCCTCTTTTTATCCTCTAATTGAGTTGTTCTCCAGGTTGGGCTTTTCACTTCCAGCTCTGCCTATGGTACGGATAACATAGTGTCTCTTGTAGATATTAGTTGCCTCTTCTAAATTGTTACACCTCCACTTCTTCTCGTGCTACAACCATTTAAAAAAGCTTAAATTTAAATAATAATAATGAAATTTATTTTTAAATAATTTAAGAATAATGAAACTCAATCGTGAATACCTGATCCTAAACCCATACCAAAGCGGATCCTAACACAACTAATACACATGCGCGTATGTGGTATCAATAATACAATATATTCTACTTCTCAATCAAAGAATTTAAATCTATATTATTAATAAAATTTAAAACAGTGTAAAATATAAAAAGAAAACGAGAGAATTGAAAAACACAATAACTTAAGATAACTCAGTTACTAAGACTTGTGTCTTTTTTTTGGCTAAATACTAAGACTTGTGTCAACAACACCAAAAGATAAAAGGTTATATCTAAAGGTTATAAGTTCATAGCTAAGTTTTATAAAATCTCATACATCATTAAACAAACTAAAAAAGTTCATAAAATCTTATAAAAGTTGGCTTTCTCCTTTAAAAAAAATATATAATGTCATAAAAGCAATTTCGTTCCAAAATGCATGTTTTATCCAAAATGTCAAAATTCGAGCAAGGCGAATTTTGTGGGGGTGGGGGTGGGGGGGAGGGGGGGGGGTAGTGCACAAGTTTAGGTGCTGAAACGAAATATTTCATCTAAAACGGCCGGAATGGAATGGAATTCAAAGTATTAATAGTTTATTTTCTCTGTAATATAATACAATAAAACCCATATTAATATTGAGATTTATACGTAAAATCAAAATTAAATTACTTTAAAGAAGCCATGTTCCATTATGGAAAGAAAGGCTATCATATTTATAAATGTAGATTCTGAAATAACCAAAAGAAAATGATAACAGCAATGCAAGTGTGACAAATGCTATTAAAGAATAAAACCATAATTTATTTGTGATTTAGTATGATCATTAAATGGATGTTCAATTCTAGTGCAACATTGCATGTGTGCAATAACATTATAAAATTCAAAGACAATGAAGAATCTCACAAATGAACAAGAGGTTCATGATAAATGAAATGTGAAAATGCGAAAGAAATTTGTTCTAACTAAGGGTCTTTATGTGCCAAGAAATCGAACTAGTCTTGACAATAAATGAAATTATTTGAGATATGGTTAATCTAATAAAAGATTGTATAAAATCTGTATTTTATTAACAAAATCTATTAGTAGATATGAGTCATTACTTTGTAGCATTATTATCTAGCATATTTAATTTTCAATAGTTAAAATATATGTCTAAGCATAGTTTATTTATCATATGTATGGTGATAATACAAATAGGAAGGTAGGATATTTTTATAAGCATAATTCTAATGCAAGTGTGAGATCCTCCATTATAGAAAGAAAAGCTATCATATTTGTAAATGTAGATTCTTAAATAATAAAAATAAAATGATAATAGTAATGCAAGTGTAGCAAATGTAATTAAAGAATAAATCCATAATAAATGATGTGTGATTTGGTATGATAATTATAATGTATATGACTGTTTGATGGATGCTCGATTCTAATGTAACAGTGCATGTGTGCAATGACAGCATAAAATTCAAAGATGGTGAAGAATTCAACCAATGAACAAGAGGTTCATAGTGAATGAATTGTGAAATTGATAAAGAAATTAGTTTTAACTAATGTTTTTCA
>OU015764.1:13945063-14204013 GCA_907173295.1 Fagus sylvatica
ATTCTTCATTTGATCAAGCCAAGTCCTACAATGTAGCTAGACTAAGTTATGATTAGTTTGGAAAAAGAAAATCAGTAAGGGCCTGTTTGGCACATGTTTTTGTTTTGTGTTTTCAGAACCTAAGGGCCTGTTTGGTACGTGTTTTCGTTTTCTGTTTTGGTTTCGTGATTTTTTACTTTATTGAAGTTGGAACTTTAATCCTGATTTGAATTCAAGATTGTAAAAAAAATTCTGTTTAGTACATAGTTTTGGTTTCACAACTGAAATCACAATTTAAAAAATAAAAATTGTGTTTGGTACGTAGTTTTGGTTTTTAGATTCAGTTTTTATTATTATATTATTATTATTATTTTTTTTTTCCTTTTTTCCCCACCACCCACGTATACACCCCTTTATTTATTTTTTCTTTTTTCTTTCTTTTTTTTTCCCCCACCACCCACATACCCCCCTCCCTTTCTTTTCTCTTCTTATCTGCTGAGTTCCTTTTCCTTCAATACCCAGATCTCACCTCCACCCTTGCTTCCATGGCCCACCATCTTATCCGAGAACTTCAGAACGGCGTCGTTGGACGGTACTTTTCTGATACTGGGTTTCCGGGTCGGCTTCGAGAGCCGAGATGGGCCTCCTCCACCACCTCCTCCTCCGGCCCGTGATTTGAAGTGAGAAGAGATGGGCCTTGGAACGCCGTAACGGAGAATAACGATGAAGAAGAAGAAGAGTGAGATTGCGAGTCCGATGGTGAAGAAGTTTTCTCATCAACGACATACGAAGGAGGATTTGGGTTTAAAATTTGAAGATTTAAAGCCGATGGAATTCCTGGCGTCGGTTTGGGTTTTGAATTTGAAGATCTGGGTTTGGGTTTGGAAGATGTGGGTTTCAACGGGCAGTGGATTTGGGTTTCGGAGTTTGGGTTTTGGTAGCCATGGTTGTTTATGTTTCGGTGGTCTTGGTGGATTGATCTTGGATTTGTGGTTTTGGTCTGGGATTGAATCGGCTTGTTGTGGTTTTGCTCTGTAATGGCCGAGAGCAAGAGAGAGAGAAGCAAAGAAGCTTCTGGAGGAGAGAGAGTGAAAATGGGAGAAAAGAAAAAGGTGGGCCCAGTAACAGTAATAAATTGGGACCCACAAAAAAATTAAGTCCGGATTTGAATCCGGCTTTGATTCAAAAACGGATGAAAGGGTGAACTCAAATTTGGCATGGGACCCACATAAAATTCAAGTTGGGATTTCAATCCTCATTTAAATCTCATGTACCAAACATGTTTTTTTAGTGTGGGACCCATGATTTTTTGGATTTGAGTACCGAATCCGGATTTGAATCCGGTGTACCAAACACGCACTAACATTTACAAGTTTTCAATAAGTATCTTCAAAACTGGTTTGAAATTGTTTTTGAAAAAAAAAAAATTTGTGTTTGACACCTATTTTTTAATCACATTTTGAAACATGTTTTAATTAATTTTTTCTATTTGGCAGTTTGTTTTCGATTTATATTTTGGGTTGGACTTCAAAGAATTGTAGGGAATAAAATCCTTTTATTATTGTTTAGTATTAAATGGTTGTGGTTGTGGGGTCAGAGAGTTGAGAAACTGTATACCAGGAAGAGATAGAGCAAGGCAAAGAGAAGCTTCTGCTTCTCCCCTTTGCTTCTTCCACCACTCTAACCTCTCTCATCTCAATCCCAAACCCTCTCCAAGCCTCAATAAATTAATATGCCACGCCACCTTTTCTGTTAGACAAAACCCAACACCACCAAACCATGGAACCTTGCCCTTCCCCTTCTCTCCAACTGGTATGCTATACCCTTTTCACTTTTCTCTTCTGAATTCTATCTACCTTATTTCCACAAAAATGGGCCTCTGGGTTAGTATGTGTGTGTGTTTTTCTCTTTTATGTTAGTTTTCTAGTTGTAGTTTGTTCTGGTTTTTTTATGATGCCTGTTCCTTCGTATACTATCAATTTCTCATACAAACACACATAGGCATACAAGGGGACCAAAGAAATTGAGAATAATGGGTCAAATTAAATAGAATTGTAGTCCAAAAAGACCCCAGTACTAGAGGTATTGAAGTTTTTATAATTAATGTGGCAGTTCAACTCTTTGTGTTCTATAGGTTGTGAAAGACTAGGTTAGTTGCTATACAAAAAGCAACTTAATTGTCCAAGACATAAGGATGAAGATTGAATGCCAAGATGGAATTATGAAATGCCCAAAGATTTTTCAGTAATTTATCATCTAGGTTCATTGTGATTTGTTCAATCAGAATCAAATAGGGGCATGGTTCTGAAGAGGAATATTAAAGGACAGTCAAGCTCTTCTTTTAAATGTACAAGAGAGAGGAGCAGTAATGGGAGAAATGTGTGTGTACTGGGTAGGCGATGCACAGTAATGGGATAGATATTACCGTTGAAGATGTTACAATTATTTACACCAAAATGCTATTATTGTTCTCAATGTTGTTCTCAAAACAGGCCAAAACAGCCAAATGAAGTTTTGAAAAGCATGGTGGACCCACCACACTAACACATTTGTTTTGCAAAACAAAATGTAAAAACGGTGTGCCAAGCATCTTTTTTTTTTAGTGGGGCTCACGATTTTTGTTTTACAAACACGAAAACATGTTTTAAAAATAGGTAACCAAACAGGGCCTAAGTCTAGGAACATGATATTTTTCATAACTTTTATTCACAACTACTGACATGGAATGTTGTGATTGGTGCATAACAAAAGTGGTGTCAATGGTGGACCCAAGTGAAAGTGATGTCGCTCCAATCACAACATGCCATATCAGAAATTGTGAAAAATGTTATGTCCCTAGTATTACTCAATGAAAATAATAAGAGGATAGAGAATACTCAATATCTAAGTATCTTTCATATTTTCTTTAACTATACAAGAACCAGAGCTCAATTTGTTCAGCAACCAGGACAAAGGATTCTAAATTGTTGTCATACAGGCAAAAGTGGAGCCTAATCTATCATCTAACATCTTTCAAGTCTTTGAATTTGATAATGTGAGGTGGACTGGCTCCTAGATGATAACTGAACTGAGAACAGTCAAATACTAAAAAAATATATAGAGAACACAGTGTAAATTTAACAAGTAGCACAAAGATCACTGACTAAACACATTCTCGTCAACTTTTTTTGATAGGTAACAATGGATTTATTAAAAAGAAACAGAAACTCCCTCTAAGTGCATAAAGCATGCACTAGGAAGGAGGAATAATTACAGAAGAGCTATAGTATGACTCTTAGAAAAATTCAAAGAAACAACAAAGGCAGCAACGGAAATTTCCAAGGTAAACCCCCAGACCCGAGCCCAGTCAAAAAGACACCCAAAAAATAAATCCCCAAGTTTGGTCGTAGAGTGTTCTACATCTTCAAAAATACGGCTATTGCGCTCACGCCAAACAGTCCACATTAGGCAAAGAGGCACCAGATTCCAAACTGAACAATTGTGTTTACCAAAACAATTAAACCAACCATAAAGGAGGTCAGCAATATTGTTAGGAAACACCCAAAGAACTTATTGAGTCCAAAATAATAAGATATCTAGTATTCAAAAACTTCAGCTTCTCTCCACAATTTCAGCAATCAAAACAGAGGTTATATCCTTCTTATCATCAACCATCCAAATATAATTTCAAAATCAGCACAATTTATATACACTGCACAGAAAACACTCACCTGACCCACATTTCACTATGAAAATCAGAAAGCTTTTGGTTCATAGATTCTTTATATTGTAGGGGTGAAATATTAACACAGAATCAAGTAATCCAAAGTACTACTTTCCTATCGTTCTCCAATTTTCGAAGGAATCAATCAGAGAACTATAATCTTTCATCACCAAAAAACTAGAACAATTTTCCATTTTTTTGCATACTCAATTCCAAATGCCAACTATTGCCAACCAAGTTAACAAAACATTTTCCTATGCTTCCAAATTAAGAAAACATACTTTAAGAAAACTAAAAATTCAACAATATCACATGGCTGCACAATACTTAACTCGAATTTTTCTTCGCCTTCTCAATTTCCGACATTCTAATCAAAGCCAAGCTCCCCTTCAAGTCCTTATAGGGAACCCCAGCCATCCTCAACTCGGTCTCCTTCTCCTCCATCTCCCTAAGCTTCATCAGCCTGTCATTCAACTCCGAGAGTGAAAGGCACAACGCTTCTTTCTTCCCCTCCTCCACGGAAGGCCTCAGCTTCCTCAGCTTCATCCCCAACTCCTCATAGCCATACATCTTGACAAACTCCGTCTTCATCGCCATTGTCTCCGTCTCCCTTCCTTCCTCTCCCTCTCCTTGGCAAACACCGAAACGTGCAGCGTATCAGTCCCACCAATCACCAAATCCGGTGCGGGCTTCAATTTCAAACTACTCTTAAATGCCGATAAGGACATGGGGTCCCCACTCCTCCTCTCATTCTGGGACGGCCCAGTGGTCATTTTCATCATCTTCAAGCTCTGGCGAATGGCATCCAAGGAGAACATGGCGCTGCCATCGGTGGTAGCATTGTGGTTGTCAGCCTTGGCCATGGCATTCCGTTTATTGTAAAGCTCTTGAAATGAGATAGGGTTAGAGGAGGAGGAAGAGTTGGTGGAGGGTGGTGGAACAGAGGATCGGATGCGGAACTCAGAAAGGTTCTTGCGGATTTCTTCGAGGGAAGCGGCTTTGGAAGGCCTAGAGAAAGATGGGTTTAAGGGGGTAAAAGGTTTGGATGGTGGAAATGTGGAAGTGGGTCTTTGTTGTTTGAGGGTAGCTTTGACATCAGAAGAGGATTGGTCATGGTCATGGTCAGGAGTGGTGGAGAAGAGGTGGATGAAGGAAGAAGGGTTATGGAGGGTTCGGTGTTTGGGTCTGAGTTGAAGAGCAGACATGGGAGCTGAGCTGAAGAAGAAGAAGTCACGGCCGGGTTTACAGTGGAAATTTGGTATTAGGGTTTATCAGGCCCGGGTTTACAATGGATGTGTTAGCCCATTCCAACTTTTTTTTTTTTTTTTTTAGCCATTTTTTATTTTATTTTAAATAACCGTAGCCCTACTCCGGTAAAAATTTCAATCCCAAACCCATTCCAATCACAAACCCATTCCAAATTCAAGCCCAAATCTGTTCTAAAACCCCAAATTCTCAAGTTTCAAAAAAAAAAAAAAAATGTAGAACTCAAACTCACCATGCGTCTTATAACCCTGATGCGGCCCGACGCCGCCTCACCGCCCGTAGTACATCTCTCTGACTATATTTCTCTCTTTCTCTCGATCTTATATACTCTCTCAGTCTCTCTTTCTCTCTTTCTTTCTCTTATCATTCTGACTCTCTTTCTCTCTTTCTTTTTCTCTTTCTCTTTGATCGTGACTGACTGACTAACTTGACTTAGTTGTGATTTTAATTTGTGATTTTATTTGTGGATGAGAATGGATAGTGTTGATTTTTGTGAAATTGTGCTGGCTGAATGGCTTGGTTTATGAATTTATATGAATTGTTTATTATTTGTGTTGTGGTTTACATGCATTATTTGTTGTTTGTGTTGTAATGATGGATTGAAATTCTCTAACTAGGTGCTAGATTACATGTACTTAGGTATATTTTTTTTTTAACTCATGTTTATTGTACAAAACAAAAAGACTCTGAAAAATATAAAACACATATTAAACATTTTTCATATTATATTTATAAGAAAATACTTCAATTTGATTTAATTTCGGTACTTTTATAGACAGTATAATTGTTTATTTTGTTATTTTGATTTTAAATAAATAAAATAAAATCATTTTAAATTATAATAATATGAGATAATAAATATATTGATTTTGATCTTCTTTTTGCTAAGTAAGTGAATGAATGGCTATTAAACATCATTTCATTCATTTATTATATATTAAATGAAATAACTTGATATATATATTGTTTTTTTAGTCTCAAATTTTTCGTTCAAATTCGTAATATACCCGTACGAACAACTATTTACGTTTTTTTCATTTCCGTTTTTTATGCCGTATTTTTTCAACATTTTTTAAATCTTAAACCGAATGAAAGGCGTATGTTTTCTGTATCGTATATATTTTGTCTCATATATTAATAAATGAAATTCTTTTGTATGGTCGAGATTTACTTAATATTCCAACCCACCCAAAATAAATTCCTGGCTCCGCCCCTAAGCATTGTCCCGTGAGTGTCAATGTGTAAATGTAACTTTTTACACCCTCCAATAACATTAAACCACGACAACTTGTTGCAAATAAGAGATTACAATCATCACCCTCTTTATTGAAAAAAAAAAAAAGCCCAAATCTCACCATTTCACCATCAACCACTAGAATCCTCAGGCAAAGCCGCCAGACTACTACATGGTCATCTCTTTTTTGTCTTTCTCCATCCCCTCCAATCCCTTAAGGTATTTAGATTGTGGCTAACCTTGATGTATTAGTATTGTATAAAGATAAAAATGTAGTCCCATTTGAATAATGTGTAATATTATAAATTGAATTTCTTCTCTTGTACTTACAAGATCTTGGTATACTGGTGACGTGAATGTGGAAGTTGCTGAGGACCTAGAAAGTGGTGCAGACACTCCTCGATCAGATTCTTACACTATCTTTGGCCAACCAGGAGATTTTTGTGCATGCTCTAAAGGTACATGGACACACACACACACACACACAGAATGAGGAGAACTATTAGTTTTATTTAAGACATTCTACTTCAGAAATAATTAAATATATTTTAGGTATATTTTAGGTATCATTGATGGCTTTGAATGGGTTGGGACAGGTGTGTATGGCCCAACACAGGATGATATTCGAGCTGGGCTGTGGGATGAACTGCGGGATGTTTGTCTCCAGTGGCCCATTCTGTGGTGTGTCTTTGGTGACTTCAACGTGGTTCGTTATCCGAGTGAGCAGAGGGGTTGTAGCAGAATCAGCCCGTCTATGGTTGAGTTTTCTAACTTTATAGAGAGCCAATATCTGGTGGATTTACCTCTGATGGGGGGTTCTTATATGTGGTGCAATAGGGCGGCCACTCCATCCATGTCTCGGATTGATAGAATATTGGTTTCTACGGAGTGGGAGGAGCAGTACCCTGATGTGGTCCAGAAGCTACTGCTTAAACCAATATCAGATCACAATCTTATTCTGCTGGAGGCTGGAGGTATGGCTAGGGGGAAATCTTCATTTAAATTTGAAAACATGTGGTTGAAAGCTCTTAGTTTTGTAAATAAGGTTCGTGCCTGGTGGTCTAGTTATTCTTTTGATGGCACCCCTAGTTTTGTTTTGGCCCAGAAGCTCAAAGCTTTAAAAGGAGACTTGAAAGTCTAGAATAAGCAGATGTTTAGGGATGTGGGTGTCAAGAGGCAGCAGCTAGAATGCGAATTGCAGTTATTAGATGAGAAAGAGAGTGAGTCAAGTTTATTTGATGATGACCGTCGTAGGCGGGAGGAGTGCAAAATTGAGCTTGAGGAAGTTGCTCACATGGAGGAAGCCTCTTGGAGGCAAAAGTCTTGAGTATTGTGGTTGAAGGAGGGTGATAATAATACGAAGTTCTTCCATAAGATGGTGAACTCGCACTAGCGTTATAATTATATGGAGCAGGTGGAAGTTAATGGTATTGTTTATGAAGAAGCTCCTGAAGTTCGTGAGAAAATGGTTCAATTTTATGAATCCTTATATCATGAGCATGAGCCTTGGTGACCCACGGTTAATGGGTTGAACTTTGATGTGATTTCGCTGGAAGAGAGAGACATGCTCGAAAAGAAGTTTGAAACAGAAGAGGTCGTGCAAGTGGTGAAGGACCTCCAGGGAGATAAAGCACTTGGCCCTGACGGTTTCACTATGGCATTTTTCCAGCAGTGTTGGTCGGTCATAGGAGGGGATGTCATGAATTTTTTTACAGAGGTCCATTCTCAATGTAAGTTTGAGAAATACCTCAATGCCTTTTTTATAGCATTTATTCCGAAGAAACAGAATGCCTCAAACATTTGCGACTTTCGTCCCATTAGTCTTATCGGGAGTGTCTACAAGTTGCTTGCCAAGGTGTTGGCTAATAGGCTGAGAATGGTGCTGGATGGTTTTATTTCGGAGTCACAAAATGCTTTTGTGGGTGGAAGGAAGATTTTGGACTCGGTTCTAATAGCGAATGAGTGCCTGGACAGTCGACTTAAGAGTCATGTTCCTGGAGTAATTTGTAAGTTGGATATTGAAAAGACTTACGACCATGTGAACTGGCAGTGTCTGCTGGGTCTCTTGGAGAGAATGGGTTTTGGTATTAGGTGGAGAAGGTGGATTGAAGCTTGCATTGCTTCGGTCCAATTTTCTGTTGTGATTAATGGCTCTCCAGAGGGCTTCTTTACCAGTTCGAGAGGTTTGCGACAAGAAGACCCCCTGTCTCCTTTGTTATTCCTCTTGGTAATGGAAGTCTTAAGCAGGATGTTGAAGAAAGTGGAGTCAGAAGGTCTTATAAGAGGTTTTAGTGTGGGCAATAATGGGAGTAATGGCTTTCGTATCTCGCATTTACTTTATGCAGATGACACCATTTTGTTTTGTGATGCGGACATGTCCCAGCTGCTATATGTGAGGATGGTTCTTAATTTTTTTAAGGCGGCAACTAGCCTTCGGGTTAACATGTCCAAGAGTGAGATGGTTCCAGTTGGCAAGGTTCAGAATCTTTCCGATCTGGCTGAGTCTCTTTGGTGTCATACAGGTGAGCTCCCATTATCCTATCTTGGGATGCCCTTAGAGGCCTCATACAAAGCCACTGCCGTGTGGAATCCTATTCTAGAGAAGATGGAGCGCCGTTTATCAGGTTGGCAGAAGCTATATCTTTCAAAAGGGGATCGATTGACTCTCTTTAGGAGTACACTTTCTAGTCTCCCCACATACTTTCTTTCCCTCTTTACTATCCCTATTAGTGTTGCTCACAGAATTGAGAAATTGCAAAGGGATTTCTTGTGTGGTGGCATGGGAAATGATTTTAAACACCATCTAGTGGGCTGGGATAAGGTGTGTACCCCAAAGGCGAAAGGGGGTTTGGGTATTCGGAGTTTGGTTCTTCTTAATAAAGCCCTCCTGAGGAAATGGCTATGGCAGTTTGATTTGG
Organism: Fagus sylvatica; assembly: GCA_907173295.1. Classification (NCBI taxonomy): domain Eukaryota; kingdom Viridiplantae; phylum Streptophyta; class Magnoliopsida; order Fagales; family Fagaceae; genus Fagus; species Fagus sylvatica. The sequence continues at coordinate 13,954,164 of OU015764.1, forward strand.
AAGAAAATAATTTATGGCGACGGGTTTTGGTGGAGAAGTTTGGGGTTGAGATAGGGGGATGGCGTACCAATCCTATTAGAGGTGCCCACAGATGCGGTCTTTGGAAGGGAATATTGTCAGGTTGGGACGATTATTTCCAACATGTTCAGTTCGTGGTTGGCCGAGGAAACCGAGTTCGATTTTAGGAGAACCCTAGATCTTGCTTCTTTTTTCATTTTTTTCTTTTTCTTTTTCTTTTTTCTTCTACTAGGTCTGGCCACCGACCATAACTATTTAATTTTTTTTTTTGAATTTTATATTTTAATACATTTTCTAATTTATTGTAATTTTGACTTGGGCTGATTTATATTTATTTGTTGCTGCTGTTGTTGTGATTTGGGCTGATTTGTTGGGATGATTTTGACTGAGTTGTATATTTTTATTTTTTATTTTTGGATTTGGGCTGATTTGTTGGGATAATTTTGTCTATTTTTTTTTGGGGCTAATTTCTGTGGAAGGGGCCAAAAATTGTGTTAGTAGGGGCCCAAAAATTATTTGAATGGGGGCCAATTAATTTTTTATACCTACTCTAGCTTTTTTTTTTTAGAGCCAGTAGGGGCCATGGCCCCCTTTGGTCCCCAAGTGGCTCCGTCTCTGCATAGAGTCATAGAGAGACCGGTCAGTAAGTCTTACCTCTTAAAGTTTGAGAGAGAAAAGAGTAAAGTGACTAAGTGAGAGATAGAGAGAAGACTCACCGGTGCTAATTGCCGATTGCCGAAGTGCCGAGAATCCAAGATGCAGGCTGCGAACAGAGAACGGCCGTGAGCGAACGGTGAGATCGACGAGATGGTGGCGAGATCGGCAGGCTGGCAACGAAGTAAGCGAACGGACCGTGAGGCTCCTCCAGGCGAAGCCAAGTCCGTAACTCACTACCTCCAGCTCCGGCAAGTCCGTTCTCACTAACTTAAACCCTAGATCTTGCTTCTTTTTTCATTTTTTTCTTTTTCTTTTTCTTTTTTCTTCTACTCGGTCTGGCCACCAACCGTAACTATTTAATTTTTTTTTTTAATTTTATATTTTAATACATTTTCTGATTTATTGTAATTTTGACTTAGGCTGATTTATATTTATTTGTTGCTGCTGTTGTTGTGATTTGGGCTGATTTGTTGGGATGATTTTGACTGAGTTGTATATTTTTATTTTTTATTTTTGGATTTGGGCTGATTTGTTGGGATAATTTTGTCTATTTTTTTTTGGGCTAATTTCTGTTGGAAGGGGCCAAAAATTGTGTTAGTAGGGGCCCAAAAATTATTTGAGTGGGGGCCAATTAATTTTTTATACCTACTCTAGCTTTTTTTTTTTAGAGCCAGCAGGGGCCATGGCCCCCTTTGGTCCCCAAGTGGCTCCGTCTCTGGACAGATCTCATTAAATATTAGTTTTGCAGTAACAAAATATATTTTAAAATTTGTTTTGAGGTTTTTGGGGGTAAGTGATTTAAAACTACGATTTCAATAATTTATGTATTTAGTGAAAAATTGTTATACCAGATGTAAATTATCAAAAAGTACAATATCAATTTCTTTTAAATTTTAGTATTTTACTCATTTCTCACTCAACTCAACTCGACTCATTAGCCTAAGGGAATTTTTCTTTACCTATTATTTGTACTATGTTCTCTATTTGCACTGCACGCAACTACATTGGGGAAAATGTTTTAGCTTGCAACAATTTTAGTAGGAGAAAATATTAATGTGACAAAGGAGGTTGAACATGCTTAAGCTTAACATAAAATAAAAAGTAAAGTTTATTTTATGATATCAATACAAGCTTCTCTCTCATCGTTAGCATTTTCTTTTTATTTAGGAATTGTTGTCTTTATGAATGCAAGTAGAGCTTCACTAGCTAAGTTTTTAAGAAAGTTGCTCAGACCAATCTGATGTAAGATCAATTTTGCAAAACACCCACGCTACCAAAACCAATCAACTCAAACTTCTATTCTCTTGATGCTTTATAAGTCAACGTAAATCTTTCATGTTTAAGGACAATAGGAAAATTGTGATAGAACATATCCTTTTTAATCGATAGTGATCATCCCATAAGATGTTCTTAATCAGATCCAGTTTAGTGTATGTACTTGTTACATTACATCCACTTGTCTGCTTAAGGCCACTACCTCAATGATGAAGTAAATCATCCTATCATATAGAAACATAACAAGTATAGTCTCTAGTGGTGATATTCTATTAACATCCACAACCTATAATAATTTAAGTCTGAAAAATCATTACTCCCTGCATTTGGTTCCTCAACCATTAACATGTTTTTTCTAAAGGGATGTCATCACATGCCAAATTTAAATTCATAATATACCCATAATAATCATGTATGTGAAAAACAAATTTATTATCAAATAAAATTCATAGAATTGGTTTTTCAGGGTATATAATTCTAATGAGTAGACCATTGAAAAATTAAATTTTTAACTTTTAATTTTTTTTGTCTGTGATATTCCTATTGTTAGTTTGTCCAAGTCACCACATTTAGCATGTACTGGAAGCTGAAGGAGCTGAAGGGATTGGACAAATGGACTAAGTCAGGCCCAATTAATAATATTAAGGACAAGGAGGCCAAAAGAGGTAAAAGAAAGAGCGCACACATTAACATACTGGAATTTTTAAGACCTTGTTTGTTGCGGGTTTTTAAAACATGTTTCATATTTACTTAAATTCAAAAATGGTGGGGCTCACATAACAGGTTGTTTGGATGGTTATTTTTTAAAAATGAATATTTAAAATCATGATTCAAAATTTACTGTGCATAAAGGTTTTTAAAGAATACCTTTTAGGTGTTTTTGAGAACTATGTTTTTGTTTTTTAGATGAGTGGTGACATTTTTGTAAATTACAAGAACAAGGCTTCAAACCTAACCCCCTCATTTTTTATCAATTTTACTTTGTTTTCCCCCTCTCCCTTTCTCTCTTTGTGTTCTTGTCCCTTTTCCTCCCTTTCTCCGTTTCGGTGTTGATCCAACAGGATGACGATTAGTGGCTTCGACGAGGAGGCTTTTAGGTGTCGTCAATGGTAGCGTGGTCTAGCTGTTGACAAGATTTTAAGGTGGACAGTGGATCGTCATTGGCGTTAGTGTTTCAATGTTGGGGTTGGGGTTTCGACTATGGTTTTAAAGATCAGATTTGACTGGCCAGTTCGATCGGAACCGATAGTTGATCTCTCTGGTTCTCTTCAAAAATTGAAAATTAAGAAAAATATAAGACTAACTCATAGGAAAAGACTAAATAAATTAACAATTTTTTTTTTGATTAAAAAAAAAATATTATATACATCTAATCTCTATTTACCTTTCATGCCAATAGAGTTTGATTGAATTTCGGTAGCATCCATGATTTTGCTTAGGGTCTATCATGATCTCAGCTAATTACACACTATATAGTATATACCTACAATTATAAAACTGAATAAAATGAATCTAAAGTTACTTATGTTTATGTTTATAATGTTTATCTTCATATATTTTATTTTGTTTATAAAAATATAATATATTTTATTATAAAATATTATATATAATATTATTTTTTTTATGTGAGCAGAGAAATAGATCGAGAGAGAAGGAAAAATATGAAATCGGGAAGTGGTATGAAGAGAGCTACTTTGCTCTACTAAAAATGGGACTGAAAATCCAGGAGAGAATCGAAAAGACAGTGAGGAAAATTCTAGAAGAATCAGACATGGAGAAGATGACTGAGCATAAGATCCGTAAACAAGCCTCGGCTGAGCTCAACCTCGACCTCTCCGACCCGCCGTTCAAGGCCTTCATTTGCTATGTCGTCGAGTCCTTCCTTGAACAACAACAGCAAGAGGAACTGGAATAGGAACAGGAACAAGAACAAGAACAAGGAGATCATAGTAAGGAGTACAACGACGAAGGCGATCTGAAGCTTTTAAGTCTTAACCCAAAATAAACTAATTAAATAGGAACTCTGACCAGATGGGCTTTCTACTACTCCATTTGGTTGATGTGGTTAGGGAAGAAATCGATCTCTTTATGGTATCACACTATCACTCCTATTTTTCTCTTATCCTTTTGGCTATATATGGCCTACACCTACGTTTGGATTTGAATTTTTGCTTGAAGTCTATTTGTTTTTGGGTAAAACTTCAATACGGTAGGTTTCCCTAATCAAATTCAATCTCTTTATGGTATAATTATCGGATAATTTTTTTCCTATTTTTCTCTTTTCCTTTTGGTTTTTTTTTTTTTTTATAAAAAAAAGACTTTATTGAAAATCAACACGGGTAAACTTCCACTCAACCGAGATGGAAGAAACCACAGTGATTATACAACAAAGCCCTTAACAACCCTACACAGAGGGGGGCAAAGATGACATACGTCATAGCACATAACCCTACAACGAGGGGAGCAGCAACAACAACCACAGAAAAATAAAAACAACATAATAAACATAATAAACACCTAATATCTACACAAAAACAACAGCCAACACAAAGCTTGATTGCAGTCCGGTAGATCGCAAGAGCAGCACCTGCTGGAGATGTCCTGTACGGTAGAATACTTGGAGCCAAGATCCCATCCATGCAGACAAACACAAAGAACGTGAATCGGATGGTCCATGGCATCAGATGCCATGCGATTCGGTTGGGGCTCTCCATAAAGAAGAGTTGTAAGAGGTCTACCCTCAAGTCACCTAGAGGGTAGCCAAGAAAGACTTGAAACGGGAATAGGCCCCAAACCCGCTGCCAACTGAACATCCACAACCAATGGAGATCTCGCCATCTACGGGAAGACACCAAACATTTCTTCAAAAAAGAGGGAGAGAGTCGGAAAAGAGTACCACCCCAGGCCTCCGGCGAGCAACCAAAAAAAGAGAAAGAAGTTCCAGTGAGGTCCATAAAGGGGGTGGCGGACGTGGAGGAGGGTGGGCCACACGGCGAGATCTGACCATACCGGCCATGATCTCCCTCACACGGAGGTGAGGGTTTGCCGCGCGGCCCCAAGCAAGAGGAATAAGGGGGCAGAGAATGAGGTGTTGGGGGAGGCGGTACTAGGGAAGGCGGTGCTGGGATAAGGAAGAAGAAAAAGTTTCCTTTTGGTTACCTACATCTGGATTTGAAATTTTGCTAAAAGTTTATTTGTTTATGGGCAAAATTCTATGAGTATATCTTTGACATCAAAATATTTGTAATAGATTCATAAACATCTTTATTTTTTATAATTCTATAGTTGGAGATAAGGGATTTAAACCTTGGATGTTTTCGTTGAAAACAAGCCTCTTGGCATAAACTACAAAATTCTACTATTAAACTAATTACATAATTTGAGATTCAGTCAAAAAATCTACTACATATTCAAATTAATAATATTAATGAGCAACTATTCACTCTAAACTATAGAGGCATTTGCAATCTACATCATGAACTACAAAAATTCTATAATCAGCAACTTAAGTGGAGATTAATTTGCTCACTAATACATTCATTTATGCACTAATTTGGAATGTGGAGTTAATATTATACATTTTATTTTAATCAAAACAAAATATTATACATTTTATAGTTTATGATACACGTCGCAAATATCCATATAGTTTGCGATGAATAATTATATTTAACCCTTGTTTTTATTTTAAAAAGTTGTAGGAGTTTTACCGTAGATTTAAAATAATAATTCTAAAGGTTCAAGTCTTGATAAAGTCTTTTTATTATTTACTCTGACTCATTTCTTCAACTTCCTCTTTCCTAAAACAGGAAAATGGCCAAGAGTCAAAACGTAAGAAAAGGTTCCAAAAAATAAAATTCGTCAAGTGCATCATTAAGGAATTTGGAAACAACTTGGAGCATTGATGAGGCCTAAGAAATTAAGAATATGGGACTGCATCAGCAAGGGACAAATGAATGAGATGGCATTAGTTTGTCGCATTAATTTATATCATGACAAAACATATAATAAATATATACATATCATTTTTTTTTTTCTTCTGGCTAACCATATCATATTTAAATCAGATATAAATGATACAATAATATTATAGAGGGAATAACGGAATAAAAATGTGTATGGCATAAATGAGATCCTGACCTGACATTAGTTTCTTACTTTCTTGGTAGTTACATATTCACACAGCATAAAGAAAATAAAAGGTTAATTTTTAGGCAAAAGTATTGTTTTAGTCCATAAACTTTGCATAAAGTTCGGTTTTTATCCCTGAATTCATTTTTACACATGAATTTCGTCCCTGAATTTTTAAAAAAAAATCGTTTTAAAATGACAAAATTCATGCAAAGTTTAAGTATGAAAACAATAGTTTTGCCTAATTTTTATTACTATGGTAGATGCAATTGCCTAATATATAAGAGAAGGGTTTCAAATTAAAGTAAGGTTTCATAAATTACAAATTAAATCATGAACTTTTAAATTTGTTTCAATTCAAACACTTTCTTCACTCTTTTTTTATTGACTATACTCTATAGGCCCTAGGATTTAAATTTCAATGAATTTAAAAGTTCAAAGTTTAATTTGTAACTTATAAAACTTTAAAATTTAATTTGAAACTTTCACTAAATTATATGGTTTAATTTGAAACCTCCCATAAATTATAGGATTTAACATGTAATTTCTCATAACTTTTAATTCACTCATAATTCACTGAACCGACTTTTTTTATTTTTTTTATTTTATGAGACACTGAACTGACTTATTATTATCACCATTTCAAATGAGTTTATAATAACAAGGGACCTCAACAAGTTTAGTATGATAAAATCCTCTAATTGGCCGAGTCTTAGTTAGTGGGATATTTCGGTTCCGCCGAACACCTTATTGTGGTGATTGATGATTGGTTGATCCGAACAATTGACATTCGATTCCCACATTGTTTGTAGCTTACATGGTTGGATAGAATAAAATAAAATATTAAATATAAATGAGAAAAATGATTTATTTATTTATTTTTCTAAATAAAAATGAAAGACAAACTAATGGAGGTCCATGTAAAAAGTTGACCTATTAGAATTAAAAAGCAAAACAAAAATGAGATTTTAAATTTAATTTACCTATTACTGCTAAAGGGCTAGGACTTAGGACAGACCGACACCTGAGTTTTATTTGATAAATATTAAAAAATCTTAATCACAGCCTGAGTTAGTGGAATGCCATTCTATTCAAAATCAATTTTAATTACTGAAGACGTTTACTTACCAAAAACAAAAGTACATGCACATGTTTCAGTTTTATTTTTGCTTTTTAATTAATTAGAGGAACACCCACTAATTTCCTCTCGAACCTTCTGAAGAAAAAAACCCATCTGACCTGGTTCTCGCACCGATCAGCGTCGCGCCGCCGTGATCGTGTCCAGAGATGGACCGATCTAGGTAGCGTGACCCTTATCCTTTTCCTTTCGTCTTCCGTGTTTGTTTTTCTTCTTTCTCCTCTTTTGGCCACCAGATCGGACGACTCCGAGCCGCCATCATCACCATTATCTTCTACCACCCTCCGCCTCTCCTCTTTATCTTCCGATCTGGTCTTACTTGGGGGAGTTTTGTTGGACGCTTTGGGTGGTTTGAGCCCCCAACGGACTCTCTCTATTTTGTCGGCATGCCTTGGCCTTTCCAGTGGACATCGAGACCTTCCTCGGCTGTGGATGTGCGGTGGGTATCGGGTTTGGAGAGTTATTCCAGGCCGAATTTCTTTCAACTCCCCTATTTTTGGGGTAAATTATTCAAAACTCTTCATTTGGAAGAGCCCCTACCACACCCGAATCGGATGGAAAATCCGATTTGACTTTACAGTGGTTTGCTTGGCTAGGAGTAAGGTTCCAAACCTTCTGCTGTTCCGGACATTAGCTGCTGTGGTTGCTCTTGAATTCTCCGGGATTTTGGTCATGCTCTGTGCCGTTTCTTATTGTTGTGGTAGTTACTGTTATTGTGTTGTTGGTGTTGTTGTTGTTGTAGTTGTGTTTTTTCTTTTCTTGTACTGTTTTTTGTTGTTGTTGTGTTTTCTTTTGTTGTATAGTCTTGCTACCCTCTGCGTAGGGTTTACTACCCTCTTCGTAGGGTTGACTGCCCTCTTCGTAGGGTTTTGTTTCCCTCTTTGTAGGGATGTTGTACTGTTGTTGTTGTTGGTTGTTGTTGTTGTGTTTTCTTTGTTGTATAGCTTGTTGTTTCTTCAATAAAGACTTTATCCTTATCCATCAAAAAAAAAAAAAAAAAAAAATTAATTATAGGAAGAGAAAATAAGTGCAGAGATTAAGGAAGGTTACACGTTTATTCTCATAGCGATAAAAGAAACAAGAAAAGATATTGACCGATCGCGAGTGATACAAACAACGCGAGAGGCCTTGGCTTGGATCTGCTTCGAGTTTTTAATTTATACTAGACAATAGCCCGTGCATTGCACGGAAAGTTGTCAAAATTTTCTTTGGTAGATTTTTTTTTTTTTTGGGATAATTTCTTTGTTTGTTTAAAATTCTACTGAAGCTTTTTTTTTTTTTTTTTTTCTATGATTGGCAAAACGAATACATTCAACTCCCAACTATCATGATTATGAACATTGTCTCAAAAATTGAAGAACACAAACTTTAAAGTTACATCTATTTGGACCATATTAGATTTACTATCCAATAAAATCATAGATGTGGTCACGCAAATTGCATCTAATAGTAATAACATCTTGGTTCAATTGAGTAATTCATTTTACTGAGTCAGATGTTTCATTATATTTCTTGGAATCCCTCACGTCACAACCCCTTAAGCATGGCACCTTCCTTTAAGAAACTGGAGCAATACATTAAAAATATTTGGTCAACACATGAGAGTACAAAAGATAAATCCAAATTATTGGATACAAACTTGAGATAAAATACCTAAATTCTACTTTTCCTACTGAATTCATGAAGAAATAATCTAAATTTGCAATCGATCGATGAACTTAGGAGCACTCAACAATCATAAACCATACAATTGCAAGCTAAAAAATCATATTTGTAAAAGTAGAAGATAACGAAATGTCAAGAACATAAAAAGTAATGGGACTTTTTTTCACTAAAGGAATGAGTCGTAGACACCTAAACTGAATCGCCAATTCTCTTACATCCAAAGTGTTCTTCAACACTATAAAGTCATAAACCTAATTCAATATAATCCCCATTACCATAACTAAAACATTACAATAAATAAATATTAAACAATAAAAAGAGAAACCCGCTTGATGTCGAGACCGTTCTACAACGAATTATTTGACCTGGACACCTTCTGCAACATTCCACTCAGCCTTATAGTGTTTTGCCAATCAAATAAAACCCCTAACCTATAACCATATAATCCAATTATCAAAATGTAAACACAAAGATTGCTACTTCATAAGTTGTGCTCACCTTCATAGATTGCAACCAATTCTTTTCTTCAAGACAACGTCGTTTTGAAGTCGGCAGAGTATTTGTGAGTTTTGATTTGTTTCCTTTCTATATCTATATGAAATCAAGTCATTTTTAGCCCTAACAATGTAAAGTAATAGATTATGCAATTTCTAAGCATTATGTCAGCAACAAACTAATGTAAAAAAATGAAATACTTTTTAGGAGTAATTTAATGAGGAAAACAAATAATGCAAATTTAAACTCTCATTTACTGGAATACCCACTAATTGAGCTCCAACATGTATCTACCTAACAATAATCAAAAGATAAAATGAATCAATTCTACATGCAAGCACTATATAATAGCTTTCTTAAACAACTATAATAATGTAAATAAATTGTGTGTATGTGAAATAAAGCTTCAGATGTTAAGTCAAAGTTGTAAAACTCTCCCCAACAATAATACTTTCTAACTCTGTCTGTTTTTAGTGTTTAAGAAAAATTCATCAGACCTATTTGGATGTCAGCTATTCCAAATTCTCACTCTCTCTATTAATATTCCTTACAAAAAATTTGTTCAAATGTCATTGAAAAAATAAATAAAAAATAAATTTGGAAATTGATTAAGAAGCTAACAGCTTTTGTCTTTCCCCAAAATTATTATCAAGGAAAGATATAAATAGCATCAATCTTCAGTTTCAATTTTGATTAAGAACTCATGGATTTTGTTGTAATAAAGGTCATTTCTGAGTACTTTTGGGTGATGTAAATATAGCATCTTATCTTTCTATAACCATTTAATGGATCTAACTTGGCTTATATACTACTTGTACAAAAAAATTGGGATAATCAAAAGAATGTAATATACAGAAAGTGTTCAATTGAGCTGATGAAATAGGGTAAGGATCATAAGGTTCTATCCACAATGACGTTCATAATAGAAAATCGTTTAAAGTTGCAAAAAGATAAAAACATATAATAAGAAAATGGAAAATTTGGCAGGATATTTAGAATAGAAAATTGCAACTAACATAAGAGGATTGCGGTATAGATCAAACATCCATAACTCCAAATAATCTAAGCATATAAGTAAAATGTGATGCTTAGCACATTACAACTCTTATGGAACATCCATTTACTTTTAAGCTCAATCCCCATCATTTGTACCAATTCCTCAACCTACCAAGTACAATAATGTCCCAATGGATACTAAGAACATTTAATTATGACATAACACTTCTTGCTATCCCAAATTAGTGCCAGCTTATGACTTAAATCCTATAAGCACATGGTCTATATATAATTAAGTAAATCATTATTATGAATGTCAAAAGAACTTCATGATTTACTTTTTCGTTGGTTTACACTGTAACAAACGCAAAACAATTAGCCCTAAATTTTGTTTACAATTTTATACCTTAGCTTTCCTATTCCATACCAACATCACACAGGTTTTTAGTAGTTTTTGAAGTCTCACATATTTCCAGCTCATCTTTGCTTTTTAAAGTTATTATATTCCTAATTTGTGCGCTACATCTATTTCTGGTAATTTAATAAAAGAGTTACTTTTATATACTAATTTGATAAATTATTACACATATTGTGTATATACTACTGTAACATTGATTCCATAAGAGAACAAATATTTGAACAGATATATAGACCATGAGACTCCAATCTACCAAAACAGTGAACCCCAATTCAACTAAACAGTATATGAACCATACCAGATTAACAATAAAAAAACCTAAAATTTTAAGTAAGTATCTGCATGGCCAATCATGTTTTGATGCTAATGACTAATTTAATTTGTAACACAAATCATCACATTAGAACCACTAAACTAAAATTGAGAACCCAAACAAACCTGAAGAGTTTTGGTGATGAAAACTTTGGTTTAGGCATTTCTTCAAACACTTTGAGGGAGGACATAACGCAAGCGTCCAACCTGTATAAAGAAGATAGTAGACAACTTGGAATTGTAGAGATTTTAGGAAATTTGGTTTGATTTGTAGAGATAGTTGAAAATGGAAATTGACATACCAAGATTCGAGACTTTTGCGAGGAAAGTAACTCGCAGCATACTCCATCACGATGGCGAGTTGGGTTGGAGTCAAAACCACTGCAAATAAAAAAAATCCCAATTTACAGGTTTTAGCTATGAAAATAAAAATACAATTGGTATGAAGATATTGATTATACCCGTCCTAGCTATGCTACCCTTGCAACACTACCCGACGTTCTCTCATTCCTTTTGGTAAAGTCAGAGGAAGTGCTTCTCACATTTGAGAGAGAGATGGGGAAGTGCTAATGGAAAAATATGGAACTCACCTCAATTTTGGTCTTTCCCAAAATGACATTAGAGGAGTTCCCATGGACGGTTACAGGCTTACAGCAGAGACCAGAGGAGGAGTTACTGTCGTCGACCATTTATTGCGGGTTGCCATTGGAGACCTTCAAGATTCCAATATGGGGTTTCAAGTTTCAACTTCTGCTTTGCTATATGTGCTGTTGGTTGCTTCACTTCTTTCTTGAATATCTTACTTACTGGAAAAACTGGTATTTAATATTAAAACGGCGTCGTTTTGATGAAAGTTTTTTAAAACACCAAACGACGTCGTTTTTGAGAACATTAAATTTTATTTATTTATTTTTTTTTCTCTTTTTGGGTCCTGTATCTTCTGTTATTTTTAACATCACTAGTCGCAAACCGTGCGATGCACGAAAAAATTACTTAAAATGAAATCTAAAGAATTATTAGTCTAAATATGATTTTTTCTGTCTTTTATATTTTGTCTAAATATGAAAATTGATAATTATTAAAAGACATTTATTATTATTGTGTTTATATATAAAATATATTATAGAATTAGACATTTATTATGATTATGTTTATATATATGGAATAATATATTATTTCTAGGAAAATTATAGAATATTCCAGAGTACATTAAATGCGTACTCCTTCCTTCACATAAGTGGTGGGTCCCACCATGTATTTAATTAGCAAGACCCATCACTTATGTGAGAGGAGGGAGTACGCATTTAATGTACTCTCAGAGTATTCTATAATTACTCTTATTTCTATTAAAGAAAATATAATGTGTCAAGATTCTAATGAGACGTTTAATTATAGAATAAAATTTAAATTCAATTAAAATATATATATTAAAACAATAAGGCGTAAAATTGTGAGATCTCAAAAGCTTATGTGGCACAATATTATAAGGTCAACCAAAAGTCAAAAAGTTTCGGTTTTACATTATAGTATAGATATAGATGTAGGTTAATTAATTTTTTTATTATTTATTATTTATTATTTTTAAATTCTTGCCTTTATGGATCCTTTTAGTATTCTGACTTCTGAGGTCTCTTCCCTTTTTTTTCTTTTAATTATTTATTTATTTGGGTTTTACCTTTTTATGCTTACCTAAGTGATTATCCTTTTTGAAGAAAAAAAAAAAAAAAATCTTTGTGGATTCTTTTAATTTTCTAAAGTTTTTGTTTTGTTTACGTTTTCAATTTTATTTTTATATTGTACTTACGTGATTATACATTTTTTTTTTTTTCCTTAAAAAGTTTTTATTTTTTTTTAAATCATAACTAATCACAAAGTGTTTTCTTTTCTTTGGCTTATTTCCGTTTCATTTAATTAAAAAAAAAAATCTATACCTCTTTTTAGTTAGTGTTTTGGTGTGATTATTTTTTTTTTATAGTTTCAAAACTTTTCATGCCTAGCTTAATTATTAAGTGTTTTTTTAGGTTTCATTTAATAGCACAATAATTACATAACTTGGAGTTAATAGTGAACACAGATTCTTAATTATCTATATTTATTATTGACCCATGTATCTATAATTATTATTGACATGTGGACAAATTTATGATATGTATCTATAGATATACCACGTGTCGAGTAGAAAACATTGCCATACATGCCACATGGCAGATATATGACAATGTCTTCTACTTTAATTTATACTAGTCGCAAACCTGCGCGATGCACGGGAAACTTTCTAAAAATATCATCATATTAGTATAAGTTAGTATGAATATTACCTTTTATAAATATATGAAATACATATAAGCATGAGAAAATGTAGTAAGTATGCAAGATACCAATTAAATTCATTTAAAAAGAACAATCATAATAAATTGAAACAAAAAATAGAGTATTATCCAACAAATATTACAATTTTGAAAGAGCAAAATGTTAGCCTTAGGATCCATGAAAGCTCTAAAATGTCTCTTAAGAACAAAATTGTTTTCTTAAAAGAGCCCAATTAAACAATTCTTTGTTTCTTCTTTTTTTGCTCCGCATTAGTCAATCAAAACTACAATTAGATTTACAGTTTTCAGATGAGGGCTGTTCATTAGTGGAGGAGGGCTGTTCATCACCAAGACAATCAAAACTACAATTAGATTTACGGTTTTCAGATGAAAATCTTTAATATTGTGATGACACACCAATTATTCCTTTGTTTTATTATTAAAAAAAGAAAAAAGAAAAGAAAGCAGCATCTACAACAGGCTGTGTGAAGAGTAAAACAGAACCCATCAAATACTAAAGAAACAATTCCAGCAAGAAGCACTAAGAAACAATTCCTTCAATTATATATATATGGGACCATTTATATAAACAACTATGTGTATGAAAGAAGATTAAATATAAACCTTTCCTTGATAATTACTCCCAATTAGTGTTTCTTTTTTTCATTTATGGGACCGTTTATGTTTTGTAGTAAAAAAAGAAAATTATACTTCATGCTTCTAAGCAAAGGGGATAAAAAGGGGAAGAAAACAAAGAAAGCATTGTAGTGATCGATGCAAGAAATATGTGATGCTTGTCATTTTTCAATTACATCAATATGTTATTTCTTTATGCCTTCATAAATTGAACCCTATTCATCATAAAAACGATTCGATAAAGAAGAAGTTGATGACAATTTGTTCTCTATAAATTTTTTTCAAAGATGAAATAAAATAACCATCAAATTGTATTAGAAAAGCAAATTTTGTGCACAATTGTCCTTGTGTTTTAGATAATTCTGTTCTATTTTTTTTTTTTTCAGCTAAATAGATAATTCTGTTCTAGAAGACAGGGTTCCTGATTCTATTACTTTATAACCTTATTTTGTGCTATCAAATTCAAATTCAATCCCCTGATAGTAACAGTACTTTGTAGTTTGATTACAATGATAAAAGTAATACTACTTGGATTTCATTCTACATGTGTTTTCTTTTTATTTTTTGTGGGTGTTAGGTTACCTTTTTCATACACATCATAAACACTCTCCTTATCCTTAATGAAGATAAGATTTTCTGACAAAAGCTTTTTTAAGTGAGTTGTGTATCTTATATTTGGAGGAGAAATACTCAGAACCCATGTCTAAACCACAAAAGAAAGATCTTGCTTACTCAAAGGATGTAGGAATTCGGGCCAATTCACCGAATGGACACCAGTGAACTCTATATGGCTGCAAAAGTCATTCAAAAAACACAATCAAAATTATAAATGTAGTAGATAACATCAATGGCTTGAATCAAGAAATACTACTGATCAATTTTATTCTACACAGCATATAGTGAACATTATATTCCTATATTTTAGCAAGAAAAAAAAAAAAAAAAACAGAAAAAATTATAGCATCAAGCATAAGGAAGAATACCTTGCTTAACAGTTCACAATAAACCCTAAAGCTATGATAAACTAAATAGCTTTTATAAATACTTGTAGAACCGACTAAATAAAGAACCGACTAAATATTTCCTAATATTAATTCTTGTAGGACACTCAAAATATAATTGGACTATGGGCCTAGACCAAGGGTACCCTCAAAGCCAAGTTGGATTTGGGGGCAGAATTGGGTTTTTGACAGCCCATAATCCATCCAACGAAAAGATCACATTTTCTGGGCAGAATTGGTTACTTTCCCAGTAACCAAACAGAAAATAAAGAGAATTCAAGAAGAAAACAAATCGGTGGGAACAAATCGGTGGACCTCTCAATTTAAAAAAAAATGCGAACTGAAGCTCCTCTCCTTCCTCCAAGCTCAAAGTATTTCGCCGGCATCGACGGTATCGAAGAAGACGAAGAAGACCCATCTTCTTTCTTTGAGCCCTGCACACAAAAAATCACAGATGGGTTTGAAAAAAGTGACCCCAATTAACTGAAATAACTAACCCATTAACGGTTAGGAATAAAAATTGAACCTTGCTTTGTTTTTGATGTTGCGAACCATTTTCTGGGTCTTGAGAGAGAAGCAGACCATGAAAGAGAGAGAGAGAGGTGTTATCGGGAGATTGAGGGGAAGATATCGGGTGAGAGAGAAGCAGACCGTGAAAGAGAGAGAGAGGTGTTATTGGGAGATTGAGGGGAAGATGTCGGGTGAGAGAGAAGCTGACCGTGAGAGAGAGAGAGAGTATCGGGAGATTAACCGTGAAGAGAGAGAGAGAGGTCTTATAAAAAAAATTATATTAAAAAAATTATAATGATGTGTAAAATTATAATGAGAGAAAAGATGATGTGGCAAAATTTTATGAAGTCAAACTAAAGAAAAAAAAAAGTCAACAAAGCTTTGAGTTTATATTATATATAGATATATAGATATAGATATAGATTATAGAATATTATAGATTATAGATTATAGATTACAAATAAATGGAATAGACCAATTACAATCTTCAGCTTTTCCATTCACGGCATCAAAACACACTCTGGCATCACCTTCTATGATGATGGAAGTAAATTGCTCTGCATATGCCAGTTGCACTGCCCATAGGATTGCTGCAGCTTCAACCACCATAGGATCACAAGTTTGGTATTCTTTAGCCCAAGCCTTCACTATTTCTCCTCCATGATCTCGAGCGACTACTGCTATCATGGCAGATTCTTTTGCAAGGGCTGCATCTACATTCAATTTCACCACACCTGATGGAGGCCTTGACCAATTCATTAATGTTTTTGCCATTTAAATACCCTCTTGGTTGTGAGCCATTTCAAATTCAATGATTCTTTGTTCCAAAGATTTTAGGTAGCTAAAATGTTCAGTTGGTTTTTGCCATATCCCACTTGGTTTCTCAAGTTCCAAATGATTTCTAAAGTGAGGGCAAGCCATAAAGATATCTTAAATTGAAGGCAGTAGCATGAGGACTTACCACCAAATTAGCGATGTCAGCAGAGGTTGAGATGTTGATCATGTGAGTTCTTAGGCCCAAAGACATCCAAACCATATGGCTCTAGCTACTGTGCACCTAAGAAAGAGATGGATACTGTTTTCTTCTTCCTTGTGGCAGAGAGGGCAGTTAGTGTCTTGCAATCCCACCCTTCTAGCCAAATTCTCCTTTGTTGGCAGTATGTTGGATCCGAGTCTCCATAAAAATAATTTCGACCTCTCATAAACCTTCAGTTTCCATAATTTTTGTCATTGCACATCATTGTTCTCAATTATTTTTTGTTCTTGAATAGGCAGCCTTGGTAGAAAACCTCCCTTTCTCATCTTTTATCCAAATCAGCTTGTCTTCCCATTGGGTTGTAGAGAATCTAATCTTCTTGATTGCCGCTATTTAGTCAAACTCAAATAGTTCCATTAATTTGTCCATTCTCCACTCATGAGTGTCTTGGTTTATCAAGCTACATACCATCAAAGGGATCATAAGGATAGAATTATCCTTAGGTTTAGGCTTGAAACCCTCTATCCATGGAATCCATGAATCCATCCAAACATTTATTGAGCTTCCATCTCCTATCAGGTAACATGCCCCTTTCAAAATCATGTCCTTTGTCTTTTCAATGGCTTTCCATATTGGAGAAGCTTGCTTCACAGGTACCCTTCTAAGCCAATCATCTCTCACTTTATACTTGTTTCTTAGGATTCTAGTGCACAAACTGTCCTTCTTGGATCCAATCATCCAAGCAAGTTTAGCAATTAAAGCCTTGTTGAAATCCTTGGTGTGTCTAAATCCAAGTCCACCTTGTATCTTAGGTGATACAATTATTCATACATTGAATTAAAAACAAGAGAGAATTATGATGATATAATTATAAATGCATCATAAATTTTGTGAACAAGAACTTTATTTAGTCAATAATAAATAATTCAAACAACAAATATGATTATAGAGAGGGATAGAAAAGCAAGGGCCAACAAATTCATATCTTTTCCTTTATTTTTCTTAGGAACCAAATAACAACAACAACAACAAAAATATCCCACAACATTAACATTTGAGAAATTAAAACCTCAAGTGATTTATTTATTATTATTGAAATTCTTGCGACAAATTAATAAATGGTAATTTTTGGGTGCATGAGCATGAATGTTCTAAAAAGGACAATGGACTCTCTCAAAGATGATGTAGTTTTGAAGTCCCACATGCACTCTTTTCATACTTCAGAAGCTGCAAAAGTGTCTCATCTCTACTCTGTATTAACAAAGTTTCTTTTCAATTTGTGATTGCATTTTAGCTTTGGGCTCCTTTTTGAACACAAAGGTAGTGCCAAAATCAACAATTTATAAACTTTGCTAAACAATGATAATAATATGACTTGTGTTGGCATTTGGGCCATTGGGCTGGCCTAAATAGGCGCCCTGGGCAGCCCATTAAGACAAAACCCTAAGACTAGGGTTTACAATATTGCAATAAAAAATTGCAATATTCAGACAGAAAAACGCACAGTAGAAAGCTGCAGACACAAACACACTATCTCTCATCTCCTTTCTCTTTGTCTTAGGGTTTCCATCAACGAACCCTAGGATTTGGTTTGTGGACATAGGTGAAGTGCTCGACTTTGTGGCATCTTCACTTGACCGGCACAATCACGAAGCACGTGGGAAGAAAGCTGGTTCGTTAATTCCGCTACACAGAGATATACTAGGTTTTACTCATAAAACCTAAGCGTTGCTGCATGCAGCCACAGGAAGCACAAGGCAAAAGCACTAAAGTCTAAAGCAGTTGAGCAGCACAACAACATTCAATTTCTCAAATTCAAAAATCATCAATTCATCAAATGTGTGAGAGAGAGAGAGAGAGAGAGAGAGAGAGAGAGAGAGAGAGAGAGAGAGAGAGAGAGAGAGAGAGAGAGAACTCTTATGTAACCCTTTAATTCTTGAATTCATAATTCCCTTGGACTCCTAAATAATTTTTGAAAACTCTTTTATATATATATGAAAAACACTTTGAAAAATGTCACTGGCCAGTTTTATTTTGAGTTCAATACCATTATGAAAATCAACTAAATATACTATCTCATTTAGAGACCGATGGATCCATTGTTAAGCATTTACATATTTTACTCATTATACATATAACCCAACGTGTCTGTATATAGCCTTTAAAGAGCATCACCGGTTGACATCGTCAAAGTTATATGCATAATAAATAAATATTCGTAAATTTTTCATGTTTAAGGACAATAGGAAAATTGTGATAGAACATATCCTTTTTAATCGATAGTGATCATCCCATAAGATGTTCTTAATCAAATCCAGTTTAGTGTATGTACTTGTTACATTACATCCACTTGTCTGCTTAAGGCCACTACCTCAATGATGAAGTAAATCATCCTATCATATAGAAGCACAAGTATAGTCTCTAGTGGTGATATTCTATTAACATCCACAACCTATAATAATTTAAGTCTATGAAAAATCATTACTCCTTGCATTTGGTTTCTCAACCATTAACATGTTTTTTCTAAAGAGATGCCATCACATGCCAAATTTAAATTCATAATATACCCATAATAATCATGTATGTGAAAAACAAATTTATTATCAAATAAAATTCATAGAATTGGTTTTTCAGGGTATATAATTCTAATGAGTAGACCATTGAAAAATTAAGTTTTTAACTTTTAATTTTTTTTTTTAATATATTTGAACAGACGACCTAGATGAAAGTTTCTTGTTGAAAAGTTACAATTTTAATTTCATCTTGCCCATTTAAAAGTATTGCTATGCATTATTTTCTCAAGTATTACATGGATCTCAATCCATTCAATATATAGTAGTCCAATAAAAGATGAAATAATATATAATTTCATAATTTCAAACACATTGAATAAACCAAAATACCAAATAATTACAAGGTCACAAAATTAAACAACCATGATATAAAATGCTAATCTAAACTTAAAAAACTAAAATCATGACAAATTACACGTGAATCGTCCTCTAAATTCCCCTCCAGCCTCTTTTTATCCTCTAATTGAGTTGTTCTCCAGGTTGGGCTTTTCACTTCCAGCTCTGCCTATGGTACGGATAACATAGTGTCTCTTGTAGATATTAGTTGCCTCTTCTAAATTGTTACACCTCCACTTCTTCGTGCTACAACCATTTAAAAAAGCTTAAATTTAAATAATAATAATGAAATTTATTTTTAAATAATTTAAGAATAATGAAACTCAATCGTGAATACCTGATCCTAAACCCATACCAAAGCGGATCCTAACACAACTAATACACATGCGCGTATGTGGTATCAATAATACAATATATTCTACTTCTCAATCAAAGAATTTAAATCTATATTATTAATAAAATTTAAAACAGTGTAAAATATAAAAAGAAAACGAGAGAATTGAAAAACACAATAACTTAAGATAACTCAGTTACTAAGACTTGTGTCTTTTTTTTGGCTAAATACTAAGACTTGTGTCAACAACACCAAAAGATAAAAGGTTATATCTAAAGGTTATAAGTTCATAGCTAAGTTTTATAAAATCTCGTACATCATTAAACAAACTAAAAAAGTTCATAAAATCTTATAAAAGTTGGCTTTCTCCTTTAAAAAAAATATATAATGTCATAAAAGCAATTTCGTTCCAAAATGCATGTTTTATCCAAAATGTCAAAATTCGAGCAAGGCGAATTTTGTGGGGGTGGGGGTGGGGGGGAGGGGGGGGGGTAGTGCACAAGTTTAGGTGCTGAAACGAAATATTTCATCTAAAACGGCCGGAATGGAATGGAATGGAATTCAAAATATTAATAGTTTATTTTCTCTGTAATATAATACAATAAAACCCATATTAATATTGAGATTTATACGTAAAATCAAAATTAAATTACTTTAAAGAAGCCATGTTCCATTATGGAAAGAAAGGCTATCATATTTATAAATGTAGATTCTGAAATAACCAAAAGAAAATGATAATAGCAATGCAAGTGTGACAAATGCTATTAAAGAATAAAACCATAATTTATTTGTGATTTAGTATGATCATTAAATGGATGTTCAATTCTAGTGCAACATTGCATGTGTGCAATAACATTATAAATTCAAAGACAATGAAGAATCTCACAAATGAACAAGAGGTTCATGATAAATGAAATGTGAAAATGCGAAAGAAATTTGTTCTAACTAAGGGTCTTTATGTGCCAAGAAATCGAACTAGTCTTGACAATAAATGAAATTATTTGAGATATGGTTAATCTAATAAAAGATTGTATAAAATCTGTATTTTATTAACAAAATCTATTAGTAGATATGAGTCATTACTTTGTAGCATTATTATCTAGCATATTTAATTTTCAATAGTTAAAATATATGTCTAAGCATAGTTTATTTATCATATGTATGGTGATAATACAAATAGGAAGGTAGGATATTTTTATAAGCATAATTCTAATGCAAGTGTGAGATCCTCCATTATAGAAAGAAAAGCTATCATATTTGTAAATGTAGATTCTTAAATAATAAAAATAAAATGATAATAGTAATGCAAGTGTAGCAAATGTAATTAAAGATTTATCAAAAAAAAAAAGCAAATGTAATTAAAGAATAAATCCATAATAAATGATGTGTGATTTGGTATGATAGTTATAATGTATATGACTGTTTGATGGATGCTCGATTCTAATGTAACAGTGCATGTGTGCAATGACAACATAAAACTCAAAGATGGTGAAGAATTCAACCAATGAACAAGAGGTTCATAGTGAATGAATTGTGAAATTGATAAAGAAATTAGTTTTAACTAATGTTTTTCATGTGCCAAAATGTCAAATTAATCTTGACAATGAATGAGATTATTGGAGAAATGATGATTCTAATAATAGATTGTTTAAATTTAGTATTTTATTAAGATCACAAATCTATTAGTATGTTTGAGTCATTTACTTTGTAGCATGATTGTTTAGCATATTTAAAATTCAGTAGTTATAATATATGTTTAAGCATAATTGATTTATCATATGTATGGTAATAATGCAAACAGTAAGATATGAATTTATATATATATATATAAGCATGATTCTAATGCAAGTGTGAAATGTGTATTCTAACCTCGATGACTAAGAACCATTCCTCACAGCCCAAAGAGATTCAATAATTGTAGAACTTTATACTATGACGTGTGTGAATATATGTGAAATGTGGAATTGTAGAAAACCCTAAAATATGAGAGTTGGTTTAGAAATCCAAGAGGTGTGGGGGTATATAACTCTTAAAAGGGTTTTGGGCTGGAAAAGGATTAAAGAGCAATATAGGTGTGTTTGTAGGTAGTGTTGAGAATTTCAGGTTATAAAGACTTAAATATTAATGTTATCCGCCACCAAACCAACACCTCAACAACCATGCACCGCAAACCAATTATTTATTTATTAGTTTTCAGGAGCAATTATTGTGTGTAGGTTAGTTCATTTTGCAAGTGTAAAGAAAAGTGGAAAAAAGTCACGCTCTTATTAATGGGTGTAAAACTACAATATTATACAAGGTCTTTATTAAATATATTTTGTATAAATTATTCGGAAAATTATTCAATAGTTTGGATTATAAATAAATGCGTAATTGGTAATCCCCTCTCTTGAACTTCTGAATAATCACTCAAACTATACTTAAGTTCAACTATTACATAAGTCAATTTTAAAATAAAATACGGAATATGATTATTTTTATTTGAAATAAAATAGACTTTTTATTTTATGGTCTATATTAAATATGACAGATTTAATAGTGTATAATTTACCATATTATTTAAAATTTTAAATGACATAACAGTATGTATATTATTAAATACATGAGATAAAATATGAAACATGAAATGAAGAAATAGAGAGGATTTGTACATTTTTGTTTGTTTTATATTTTGATATTGTTAATAAATGTAGATGTAGGTTAGAGAGTAAGAAGAGAGTCAAAACCCTAACCCCTAAACCCTTTGCCTTAACCTTACGCTCCGTAGTTCAGCTCTTGAGCCTCCTAACGATGGGTCGGAAACTCAAGGACTCCACCCTTCTCTGCGATTCAGAAGCCGCCCCAGAATCCCCACAGAATATGAAAAACAAGAAGCACAGTAACAAGGACGATACCACTCCCAAGCGAAAGCTCCAAGAAATCGAGCCCCAAAAGAAGAAGAAGAAGCACAAGAACAAACCACCAAAAGAGGACCAAGACCAAGGAAAACAGGAGTTGAAGCCAAATGACAAGGTTGACGACGATGAAACTGTGGGAGATGGACTCGTGGTGGTGACTGGCCAGAATGTCAAATTGGAAAAGTACGCCCCGCTCAAATCCTTCTCACAGTCGGGTCTGCCTCAAGAGGTTTTGGAGTGCTGTAAGAATTTCCAGACCCCGTCTTCGATTCAGTCGCGTGCCTGGCCTTTCCTATTGGACGGTCGTGATTTTATCGGCATTGCGGCCACCGGCTCAGGTACTAAGCTTCTCGCGCTTAATTGTTTGATTGTATTGCATTGTATTTATTTTGTGGGTTTTTGGTTTTGTGTGTAGGTAAGACACTGGCATTTGGGGTGCCGGCAATTATGCATGTGTTGAGCAAGCGGAAGGGGAAGATGTCCAGGGGGCGTAATCCGCTTTGCCTCGCTCTCTCACCAACTAGGGAGCTGGCTCAACAAGTATGTTGTCACTCACCCATAATTTTACATTTTCGGGGATACTCATTTTGTTTTAATTAATGTAACTATTTCTGAGGTTGCATAATTCCTTGTCATAATTTAGTGTACCAAAAAAAAGTACAGAATTTTTTTCTCAAAAGTTTTATGTCATATATGGTGCTATTATTTGCCCATGGACTAGTTTCTAATTGGTGTTATAGCAGAAACAATAAAAATTTAAAAAATAAAGAACACACTGTTACTTGTCTGAATGAAGAATGGGAAAAAAAAAAAGTGGAAGAACAAAATGTTCTCATAAATGGTTGCAACTAAGAAACCAATATGAATAACAAAGTACTCATATTTTCAGATTGGGGGTTCACATTGAAAAGAAAAAAGAGAATGAAAAAGTTGATGGTATGCACTGAAAACAAGAACTCTCGAGCCATAAACATTAACGAATGCCAGCACATATTTGTTTGAATAGAACACTGCAATAGGAGGAACATATGGATTATTTGATGTTAGCATTTCCGCCTTTTGTATCTATCTACTATTATGATTGTGCTGATTCTGTTATGGTTTCATCTTCTTATATTCTCTCTTGGCATATCTTTTATATATTGTGTTCATTTGATTTTGTGAAGTTTTTGTTTTCTTTGTCTGAAAATGTAACCAATTATTGGCTTTATGTTCTGTTGGTAGATTTCAGATGTTCTGTGTGATGCTGGGAAACCTAGTGATGTGAAATCGGTTTGTCTGTATGGAGGAACCTCTAAACAACCTCAGATATCTTCTTTGAAGTCTGGTGTTGTAAGATATTCTGTTCGATTTTCAAAAGGCTGGCTGTATTTATATGCCAATTGTAGAAGTCACACACTAATTTACTTTTTCCTTTTAGTTACACACACACTCTAATGTTCTGCTTGTTTGCATTTATGCAATTATTTGGAAAGAAAATATAGTTTGCTACATTTTCTTATAATTTGATCATTTACATATTCTTTCTGTACACTCAGGACATTGTCATTGGAACACCCGGGTCGTTTAAAAGATCTGGTTGAAATGGGAGTGTGCTGCCTTAAGGAGGTGTCTTTTGTGGTAAGTTTTTTCTTTGTAAAACCTGGCTTTTTAAAAAATTTCTTATTGTGTTTAACATTCAAATTCTGGTCACTTATCACGTCTAATTAACTAATTTGTGCCTATTTGTGTCAATGAGATCTATTTCAAATGGCACCTCTTCCTCCCACATTGATGGATGGAAGGTGAGCTCATGGGTTCAAGACTTATTGCATATGTAAGGTAGTAATAAATAATTTATGCTGAATTTTCTAATGGTAATAACTAGTTGGGAGTATGATTAACATTTGATTTGCTTTTGTAATTGCACATCAATCTCTTGGGAAATCCAATTCCTCAAAATATATTGTCCATTAGTATTTTGTAAATGAACTTCAGCAAAATGGCAACATTGGTTGGCATGGAACTTCCTGATGGCCATAGTAGAAAATCTCTCCATATCAACACCCAACTTGGACAATTGAACAAACCAATATTTTCTCGGACTTGAAGATATCTCCCCATCTTCTATCTAGCTGCGTCATGGAGCCATTTAAATCAATATGATTGAAGACTACGCCAAATATTAGAGATGAAAAAGTGACCAACAACTTTCATGGTAATTTGATTTAGAGGTATGTAGGAAAGGTCAGCTGACACTGACAGTAAAGTGCACAAGACTCTAATGGTATTTTAAAAATCTTATTCATTTACTCCTAACTCCTAAGCAGTCCTTCCTAACTGCTTATTTTAATTTACATCACTTTCCAGAATGAGCATCCATTTTCTTGAAATGCTTGCTCAATGGCTGCAAACTTGAGACTCCAAAACTCAGCCAAGTCTCAATAATCATCTAACTCCAGTAGCTGTTTCTTTTCCAAATGAACCTATAAATTCATTTTTGCAGAAGGGAATTCATTTTAAAATTATTACAGCGAGTGCTCGACGAAAGTAAAATCTTATGGGACAGGGGCCTTATCTCTCTTTCTCTCTCAGAGAGAGCTAACAACCCCCCCCCCCTCCTCCTCTCTCTCAAATTAGACTATTTTAGAGAATCCTCCTGTACCCTAGTTGTTAAAAGTTAACATCTCGCATTAATACTTAAAAATGGATTGGGAGGTTTATAAGGTGTACCTGTGATAGCCATATGACTCTTCTCCTCCATTAATACTTAAAAATGGATGGATGGTTCATATCTGCATTAGTGTAAAACTTGTAGGGTAACATTTTTGCAATTGAAAAGTTACAAACCAAATAGACCAATCAAAAAAAAAAAGTTACAAACCAAATAGAGACACTAGGAGAACTCCAAAGTTGGAAGATGTTATTTGTTATGATTTTTAGCTCTCTCCCCTTCCCCAAGAACATTGATATCACTAGTACACCTATGTCATTGTTGCGCTTGCAACTATCAATTATTTGCTTTACTGTGTATGTAGCTTTCTGAGAAGATCCACAATGTAGTTTAGTGTGGATGTGGCTTATCAAAAAGTAAAGTTTGGATGTTATATTAACTTATATATGGAACATGTTAGCTGCATTTTGCTCTAAACGAAAATGAACATTTTCTGTAGGTTCTTGATGAAGCTGATCGAATGCTGGACATGGGATTCGAGCAAGAAGTTCGCTCTATACTGGGTCAGACCTGTTCCGGTATGTAGTGTATTATTATTATTTTTGATAAGTAATAAGACCGGTATGTAGTGTATTAACAATAGTGTCTTCTTTTACTATACTTATTACCATTATGTTTGTGTTGAATTTATTTATTTTTTTATATGTTCTCTTTATTTTTGAACTCTCATCTACTCTCTGGTTTTGTTCATTCTTTTTGATAAATATCTTTGATAACTGCACTTGGATGTTCTACTCTAGTGTCTGCCTTCCTAAACATAGACTAGAAACTTCCTCTTGATGAATTTATCAAAAAAAAAGAAAAAGAAACTTCCTCTTGATGCAGTAATTACAACTAATGGTTTGGAGTGTTCAACTGAGTGTCCATGCCTGATATTGGTAGTCCAAGAGTCATTTGGAAAGTCAGTCCAAGGTCTGTATGCATTAAGTCAAAGAATCAAGAGTCCAAGTCATAATATTGGTACCCCCTTCAAAGCCCTTGTTTTCAATTCTCTCAAACTAGGGGAATTTGAAACTTAGGTTGATTGAATTGATCTTTACTTTCCCCTTACTCCTGTCTTAAGAAAATTTCAACTATATCTAAACAACTTATCACACCACCTGAGTGCTAGCTGAGTTGGTTGGTCAGGGGTGCTAGGCTCTTTGCCTGGTTAGGCGTCCTTGGTTCAATCCCGGAGTGAAGCACTTTGACTTGTCTTGTTGCATGTAGGGAATTTTCTGTGTGGTCAGTGCATGCAACCCAAGGTTTACTCTACCTTAGCAGGGTTCCCACATCATCAGAAAAAAAAAAAAATCTAAACAGCTTGTCATTTATTTCTTCCTATTGTCAAGTTACATCATATATTATACTTTCATTATTTCCTCTCATTTCTACTATGCAACCAAACATATCTATACCCCTCTCCATCCTAATATTTATTAAAATATCCAAACGAAAGAAGAGATAACTGATAAGTGATAAGTATTTCTTATGTTCTTGTCTTCCCACCCCCCCTCCATATTTATTCTCTCCCTCCAAACTCCCATACGTAGTAAATCGATGTGAAATTATAAAGAATCTTTTTTTGCATGAGAGTTCCTGATGTGGGACGCACTTGGAATCCTCCCTGCAATTGCTTATGCTTTGGGCTTTAGGGTTTGCAAAGTAGTGTTTTAAGGGTATGTTTGGGTTGAAGGGGGATGGAGGGAGAGGAGAGGAGAGTATGGGGAAGATGACTGGAATATACTAATATATTCTAGCTATCTTCTCCAATCCTCTACTATCCCTTCATCTCCTTCCATCCAAACATAGGTTTAAGTTTTGGAATTGTAAATGGAGTTTAGAATTTGTAGTGTATGGTTAGAAAAGATAGGATTTAAAGAAACAGGGAGGATTCTTGATAAAAGACAGGTTGTATGAGCAGAGGTGTCCTTTTTCTTAATAAAAAGAAAAGGACAGGTTGTATGAGCAAGGGAACACAGCTGTATTTGAGACATGATCCTTATGTAATTTTCAAATTTTGGAGAGATTCAGTGAGCTATTGATTAACTGGCCCAAAACCCATGCTTAGGGTAAGATAAGATTTATGGAATGCGCCAGATCTTGAATTGTCACATGGACAGCGATTTGGATCATACACAGCTCAGGCCTGATGGGGCTTCTAATTGTGGAAATAATGAAACCACAGCTAACGGCAGCCCAGTTCAGATACTGGGTCAATTAATAATTTGAGTCAATTGGATGCTTCGGATATGGCGGTATCAATGGAGATTTTTGTCCTTTGGATATGCTGACATTTTGCTGATATCTTCTGGATTGATGGTGACATTTTATCTAACGGGTTTGAGTTGATTTATAACCTTCATGCTGTACAGATGCTTTTGTCCTCTCTGTAATGCATCTTCTTTGCTGTCTCTGTTAGTAAAGTAAAATTTTTTTTTTTTTGATAAGTTAGTAAAGTAAAGTAAAGTAAAATTTTCATTTATTAATATATAAAGTACTAACGACATGCACCACATCATAATACTAAATAGTAAAAGTTGGGTCCTAAAAGCCGTGGTTACGCCATGTGTCTATCTTTTCTTTATGGCAAATGGCTACACTCTCCTTGCAGCATGTGGTGCACTATATACATTACAATTAGTAACATAATTTGCTTTAAGTAACACTCCTTTAACAAATTTCAATACAATTAGAATACTACTTTGATTAAAAGTGAATAAAATATTTTTATTTTAAAAAAAGGAGTTCTATTATTTATTTTAAGAATAATATATTATAATTTTTGGTTTTAATAAAATTTGGTCTTACACTGTGCCTTTTGCCATGTATCTTGAAGTAATATTTGTTTTCTATGTTTATTATCTACTTTATTATTAAATTTCAATTATATTAGTGAAATACTTCTAAGTTTACATATGATTTTTTTTTCCCCTTAAGTATACTTGGGCTTTTCAATAAGTGTTCTTAATTATCAAAAAAAAGTTGACATGATTTTTGATTAATCCGTGCATTGCATGGCCATAGTACTAGTAATTATACAATAATGAGCAGAGAAATCAGTGTGCGTAGAAAAGAAGGAACGTTTTTGAAATTTAACTGGATTTTTAATGATGTAATGATAAAGTTAAAAGAAGTTGAAAAAATTGAGTTATAAACTGCCACTTACATGAAGGATGAAAGGAGCATGTAAATAGATGAGTTTGGTTGAGTAGCCCTGTTTTTAACCATGTCTTTCACTTAAACATCTAACTCTCATTTATATTGGGTTTTGATAGGACATGTCAGTTGCATCCCTTCATTTAATGGGTACCTATAATAAATGACTTATGCAGAAGTCTATGTTATGTACTTGTTATGGATTTGATCATCCTCTAATTTAACTTTCAGATTTGATTTTCAACAAATTTTGCTTGATTCTGCTCTAAGCCTGGATGAATTAATTTTCGGCCTTTTTTGACAAGGGATATAAAAATATTAATTTTTTGCAGCTCGCCAAATGGTAATGTTCAGTGCTACATGGCCCCTGTTAGTTCATCAATTAGCTCAGGAGTTCATGGATCCTAATCCAGTTAAGGTGTGGGTCTTCATTCATGATCACCTTTGAACAGTTTCCTAATCACTATCTCTGAAAGAACAATGAACATTGTTTCAGGTTGTTATTGGTTCAGAGGATTTAGCTGCCAACCATGATGTAATGCAGATTGTAGAGGTATAAGTTCTCATACCATATAAATGATCTGTGTAATCATCAGATGTTATATCTTATGCGTAGATATATGGTTGTATCTATTAAGTATTAACAATCTTTCTTTAGGTTTTGGATGATCGTTCACGTGATCAGCGTTTGGTTGCTCTGCTGGAAAAATACCACCAATCCCAAAGGTATTTGTTCCTATTGAGGTCAACCCCCCCCCGGGCGGGTGCCCCTTTATCTTTTTTCTTGTATTTTGAATTATCATAAACTCGTGAAGTCATGGTTGAGACAATTGAAGCCTGGAAGATCTTACCATTGACTTAGATAATGTATTCTGTATCTTTGTGTCACACAGGAAAACCTTGAATATATTTGAATTACTATATAATGTCTTTTAATATCTCGTTGTGCCACATCCTGCTAACACATTTGTACTTTTGTCAGGAATAGAGTATTGGTTTTTGTCTTGTACAAATGGGAAACAAAACGTGTTGAAAATATGCTGCAAGAAAGGTATATTCCTTTGACTTTTGACTTGTTAGCCAAGCTGGACTACTCTGGCTATTGCTCTTAAATTGGAAAGCCACTGATGATGTTTAACATGCAATTTCTAGGGGTTGGAATGTTGTTTCAATACATGGGGACAAAGCACAAAATGAACGTACAAAGGCATTGTCATTATTCAAGAAAGGAAGCTGCCCTTTGATGGTAAGTTATTGTATCTTAGTGCTCATTTTTTGAGTATTTTCACACACGTGCACGCACACACACAGAATTAATCGAAAGGGCCTCATCCTATACACATAAATTGATCTAATGATCATGGACAATTGCCAGTAACCTGTTAGTCCTATTTATATGAGACCTTATACATGCAGATAGCTACTGACGTGGCTGCTCGAGGACTGGATATTCCAGATGTTGAAGTGGTGATCAACTATAGTTTTCCTCTGACCACAGAGGATTATGTACACAGAATTGGGCGGACTGGACGGGCTGGTAAAAAGGGTGTTGCTCATACATTCTTCATGCAGCAGAACAAGGTAATTTGTGTGTTCAATATTTTGGTCATGACCAAGTATGTGTTTTTCCAATTATTTTCTTTTTCACTTTCTCCGGTATTAATGGCACTATTTCAGGGACTTGCTGGCGAGCTGGTGAATGTCCTCAGAGAAGCCGGGCAAATTGTGCCAGCTGACCTTTTAAAATTTGGCACTCATGTAAAGAAGAAGGTATATATTTCTTCCCTTTTTTTAATCATTTTTCTCCCCCATCATTAGGTGCTCATGCTTTTTTGGTCTATATGAATATGGCCTGGCCTGTGCTTGTGCATGCAAATGTTTCATGCATTGTGTGTTTCTTTTTCCACCAAATTATTTTAAGACTGTCTGTTGCAATGTAGGAGTCCAAGATCTACGGGGCTCACTTCAAGGAAATTTCTGTAAATGCTCCGAAGCCTAAAAGGACAACATTTAATGACTCCGATGATGACTGAATCATGGGGTAATCCAAACTCAGTCTTCTGTAGACACAGATGAAAAAATATAGAGCTGATTATTGAAATTAGCCCCCTCCCTATGCGCCTTTCCATCAGCAGCAAGGTTTACCTTGAATATGCCTTTTAATTTGTTGATCTGTAACTTGAGGCTCATATATTGTTTTCCGAATTCCTGTGGGGTAACATTTTTGTTGCTACATGCCGAATATTGTCAGTCTTGTTAAATTATTTAATTATATTTCATTTTCTTTACCAATTATTGCCTGGAGATAAATGAGTTTTATAACATCTTGAAATGCATTTTATTTCACCTTAGTTAAAGCATCAGTGAGGCAATTACTGTACTACTACAGCACTCACTGGATGATTGCTTAGTCCATTTCTTGGAGGCTTGCAGGTTAATATTTAAATAGTTTGGTACCCCACGCAATGCGCTGAATTATTGTTGATAACTACATTTTATTATTTCAATATTGCAATCATTTAAAATTAACGACATTTTATTATCAGTTCTTAAATGATTGATGTAAGCAAGGACATTAAGTGATAATCAATTGAAGTCTTGTTATGAAATTGTCTTGTAATTATTTTGCTGAAATAGAGTGGAATTGTGTTAAAGCCAATTTGAAATGTGAAGATCAACAAATGTTTAATCTCTACTCTCTAGTGTTCTATACACCACTCAAAGCAAAGAAAGAAAATATTCTCTAAAGAAATTGGCTTTTTCTATTATTAGCAGCGAAGGTCAATTTTTTTTTTGCAAATTTTTAAGACAGAATACAGACTGTTTTCCAAATTCCAATCCCCGTTGTCATTCATTAATAGTATGTTTATTATTATTATTATTATTATTTTTTGCTGAGTTAATAGTATGTGAAGTAATTTTCTAGATTCGAGGTCTCCTGCAATGGTTCTTGCCTTATGAAGTGTTGTGTATATTGTTATATGGAAAATTATATTTTAAACCCTATAATTTAGGGGTATAACAAATTAAATCATATAGTTTTAAAAGTAGCAAATTAAACCCTGAAATTTTAAAAAGTAATAAATTAAACCCCACAATTTCAAAAGTAATAAATTAAACCATTATTTTACTTATATAGGTTGAGGTTTAAGTTGTTACTTTTTGAAACTTAAAGGTTTAATTTGTTACTTTTTAAACTGTGAGGTTTAATTTGTTACTTTTTAAAACTTTGGGGTTTAATTTGTTACTTTTGAAATTATTGGGTTTAATTTGTTACACTCCTAAACTGTAAGGTTTAAAATATAATTTTTCCATTGTTTTATATAGCGAACATTTTGTAGGAGAAAAAATGGATACTCAATTAAAATTATATTGGATGTTGAAGTGTATGGTGACTGATTGCAATTTAGCAACAAAAAAAAAAGTGAATGATTGCAATCACTAATGCGGGAGATGTACCTTATTAATACACATGTTCCACATGTTTCGAGGGGCACATTTAAAAAATAAATAAATAAATCCGAGTTTATTCTTTTATGATGAGAGAACATAAAGTCACAACTCAAGATAGTTTTTAAGTGTATAAAAAAATAAATAATAAAAGAAGAAGATAGTTTTCAAGTCAATAATTATAATCGTTTTTTGGCGAACAGTAATTGAAAATGAAACGCATGTTACAGTTAAAGTAAAATGGTGTAAATGAAATTGTTGAAGAAATATAATGATAATAAAAACAAGGACAAATTGCAAAAATTCTCTATGAGATTTGGGTTAGTTGCAAACTGTCCCCTTGTACTTTCAAATTTGTGTTATTGACTCCTGGGCTATGTGTAATGACAACATTAATCATTTTGTGTTATTTTTTTTACTAATTGTAACTGATGAAAACTGGTCACTTGCACTGCACATGACTATTTTATTATAAAAAAAAAAAATCATTTGACAATAAGTCACTACACTGCATGTGACCACCTTCCATTAGTTACAATTAACAGAAAATAATATAAAATGTCATTACATATAGCTCAGGAGTCCATAACACAAAATTGAAAATATAGGGGTTAGTTTGCAACTGACCCAAATCCCATGGAGTGTTTTTATAAATTGACCTAAAAATAAAGACCAAAAATATATTTACCTATTTAAGCGTGCCATCTAATAAAGGTATATATCAATTGTTGTAGTTCACACATTGAAGAATGTATGTTCTTGGTTTTCTCATTTCTCCCTTATAAAAGGCCTTTGCTTATCATAGACAGTTTTTTAAACATTCTCAATGTCAAATCCATTCGTATCTACAAAAGAACTAAACTGTTTAAAGTCTTTCAAATGTTAAAATATATTTCTTACGAATAAGCAGGAGCCTGGTAAATTATATGTTTTAGAGCCAAACCAGAAGGAATCTAAATAACATGCTCAAAGCTTAAGGGCAATGCAACACCTAGTTGACCTGGAGGAAACTTTTAGGGTGTTGAAAACAAATAAATGTGGATTTGGAGTGTCTTTTGGCAAGTTATGGGATTCATGGTATCACAAAAGGGAATAGAAGTTAATCCGGAGAATATAGGAGCTCTCTTGAACATGAAGTCCTCTTACACGACTAAGGAAGTATGTGAGCAGTTTCTGTAACTAAGATTACGACAAGGACTAAAACGGAATTGGGTTAAAAACTCAGTGACCAAAAATGGAACTTTTGAAAATACAAGGATGAAATGAAAATATCCCCATAATATAAGCCCCAAAAGTATGTTTTTGCATTTTTTTTTTAATAAAAATAAAAAAGGAAGAATGATCACTAACCTTGGCATCAAGAGATCCTATGTGCAGCACCACATTGGTGTCCTTCCAATCACCTTTTTGTATTTTTATTTGCAGGGGTCCATTGTTTCTGTCAGCATACAATTAACTAATATCTCAATATTCATGTTCATATAATGAGGGTTAGACGAGGGAAATGAGAAATAAATCTCCTTGTCTGTGATATTCCTATTGTTAGTTTGTCCAAGTCACCACATTTAGCATGTACTGGAAGCTGAAGGGATTTGGACAAATGGACTAAGTCAGGCCCAATTAATAATATTAAGGACAAGGATGCTGAAAGAGGTAAAAGAAAAAGCGCACACATTAACATACTGGAATTTTTAAGACCTTGTTTGGTGCGGGTTTATAAAACATGTTTCATGTTTGCTTAAATTCAAAAATGGTGGGGCTCACATAAGGTTGTTGTTTGGATGGTTATTTTTAAAAAATGAATATTTAAAATCATGATTCGAAATTTACTGTGCATATAGGTTTTTACAGAATACCTTTTAGGTGTTTTTGAGAACTACGTTTTTGTTTTTTAGATGAGTGGTGACATTTTTGTAAATTACAAGAACAATGCTTCAAAACCGAACCCCCTCATTTTTGACCAATTTTACTTTGATTTCCCCCTCTCCCTTTCTCTCTTTGTGTTCTTGTCCCTTTTCCTCCCTTTCTCTGTTTCGGTGTTGATCCAACAGGACGACGATTAGTGGCTTCGACGAGGAGGCTTTTAGGTGTTGTCAATGGTAGCGTGGTCTAGCTATTGACAAGATTTTAAGGTGGACAGTGGATCGTCATTGGCGTTAGTGTTTCAATGTTGGGGTTGGGGTTTCGACTATGGTTTTAAAGATCAGATTTGACTGGCCAGTTCGATCCGAACCGATAGTTGATCTCTCTGGTTCTCTTCAAAAATTGAAAATTAAGAAAAATATAAGAAAAACTGAAAATTGTCTATTCAACCGGTAAAACCAAGAACCAAACAGGTTTGACCTTTTTTTATAGTTACTAAAACATATTAACTAAAAAAAATAAATAAATAAACTTTATATGTTAAGCCGACATAAAAGCTAATCTAACATTAAACTAAAGAATGTTAGGTGTAAACCAAAAGGTAACCCAACATTAAACTAACTAGTCACAAACCCACGCGATGAGCGAAAAATTCTCAATTAATTTTTTTTAGTGTGTACATATATAAAGAATTTTTTAGCATGTAGACATTAAAATATTTAATTATATCAATTTTATTCATTTTTTAATGAATATAAAGGAAGGAATATGATAAATTATCATCTTTCAATATATATATATATATATATATATATATATATATATATATATATATTATATATATATATATATATTAATGTTAGTAAATAAGTTGGGCTAATGCCCTTTGCAATTGCTCACCATATCTCTATCATGAAAGGTATTTCTTGTGCATCTTCGGCTAGAATAGCAGAAACAAAATAATTGCTAGAGTTTCACTATAATGTCTAATATAAATGCTTGCCATAGAACATTATCTTTTATGAATTTTGTGAAAAAACACTAACTGATATAATAATACAAAAATTACATGCTGCCCATGAGGAGTGGCAGAGTAGATGAACACAACAAATCCTTGCTTCAACTTTCATTGCACAACTAACTTACCTTTTTATATTATCATAGCAAGCTATATATATATATATATATATATATATATATATATATATATATATATATATATATTTAAATCGAAATCAATAAATGAATTAGGAAAAATAAAAAGCTAAATGATAGTAGTTGATTAATTACAAAACATATAATGAGCATCCAACCAACATCTCTAGATCGAGTTTCTTTGTGGTTCTCGCCAATTCTGATTTGCTTCCCCTGCTTTAGGGAGCTGACGAATCTTTCTTCCTAATTGAACCTTCAAATTCTTTCAAAACCACAAATCTTGTCTTACTTTCCATCAATTTATCACTCAATTGTCTCTCCCTCCAAATAGAGGGATTAACTGTATATCACCGTCTTGGGTCATCTAAATTGCCTCCCTACCACTTGGTCACTTCACAGAACAAAGTGTAAAACGTAATTGAAGACTTCCACGACATTATTTGGGTAGGAGAATAAATAGGATAATAATTCAATTGTGAGTAGGCAATTATTGCATGTTTTAGCAAATTTTATAATAAATAAATCAATGTCACAAATAGTAATTGAACATAAATATGAACAAATTATTTAAAAAAAACAAAAACAAACTGCAACAAAGTTTTCACTAATAAAAATCATTAAATGCTATGCCGGAAATTCAAACAGCATATTTGGAAACTAAATTTTGAAAAAATAAAGGGTCATGAATATTGATTGGACACCCAAATAAATCAATGTTCACAAA
Source organism: Fagus sylvatica (assembly GCA_907173295.1). NCBI lineage: Eukaryota > Viridiplantae > Streptophyta > Magnoliopsida > Fagales > Fagaceae > Fagus > Fagus sylvatica. Next base: position 13,989,884 of record OU015764.1, read on the forward strand.
TAGGAATTAAAAACTTGAACATAAATAAGACTTTAATGTAGGCAAAGTACCTAATAAATTTTAAAACCGCAACAAAGTAATGTGTAAATGCATTATTCAACATCTTTTTAAATAACGATTTAAAAGGAAGGGTCATAAAAATTGATTGGACAAATAAATATATCAATGCTCACAAATATGAATTAAGAACTTGAACATAAATATGAGTTTAATTTAGACGGTAGGAAAAATATAATTCCGTTTTTAAAATTGATGGTGTGAATTTAAAAAAAAAGAATCAATTTGTATAATATATCATTAGCAAACATATTTCCTTTTTTCGCTCACTTGACCGCGAAAAATAGATGGTTTACTATTTCTATTTGACTAATGGCATTCTAAAACAGTCACTAATAAGTAATAACACACCATTAATTTGGGCAATCAATTTGTATAATATATCACTGGAAAACATACTTCCGTTTGTGATTCACGTGACGGTTGATTATTTCTATTTGAATAATGGCAATGATTGATTGAAATTGGTAGTTTAATGGGTACAAAAAAAAAAAAAAAAAGAGAGAGATGAGGAGACAAAACCCCATGGGAGATGAAAGGGAGAAGGAATGATTGATTTGGGTTAATGGGTTTTTAATGGGTAAATGAAAAAAAAAAATCATTGTAGAGACAATTAATGTACATCAATCATCATAACCAATATGATTAAGAAATATCAAATCAATTTTCTATAGAAAACCTATAGAAAAGGCTAATACGTAAGGTTTTGGCAAAAAATATGATTAACAATAGAAAAATATTTCATTTTAGTTTCTTTCCTTTATTTTAAAACATAAAATTCATAGACGAAATTAAGTGAATATAAGCTAAAAACTTGAGAAATGAATGAAATTTCGTGAAGTTGATTGGCTATTGCTTGGAGGATGAACACCGGCTACTGGTGTATGAGTTCATGCCTCGAGGCAGCTTGGAAAATCATTTATTCAGGAGTAAGTTTTATCACATCTTTCACACAACTGAATTAAAATGATTTGATTATGTTATATAATTGACAAAGTTTACAATTGTGGCTTCACCAGGAGGTTCTTATTTCCAACCTCTTTCTTGGAGCCTCCACTTGAAAGTTGCTCTTGGTGCTGCAAAGGGGCTTGCCTTTCTTCATAGTGCCGAAACAAAAGTTATATATCGAGATTTCAAGACTTCTAATATCCTTCTTGACTCGGTATGTGACTTGTGAAGTAGGGCTTCTTTACTTTTATAATTTGGTCACTTGTGATTGATTCGGGGGATAAACTTTTTATCTATTTGCTATCTCTTCTAAAAACTTCTTTTCTGATGTAATCACAGAGCTATACTGCAAAGCGATCATGTTAAACCTATTGTTCACTTAGCTCAGTAAGTGAACAATATAAATAACATTTGGTTTTGGCCCTTAAGCAATGTAAGTTACAAACCGCTTCATATTCAATTTTATGTCAACATTGTAACAGCCAGATGGCTCACCACCACTAGCTAGAGTAATTACTCTTCAACAAGGTTATTAAAATTGGGATTCTACCTTGAATCGTTGGGAGGGTTTCGCAAATCGAATCGTAGAATTGAATTGTGAATCGTAAGATTCTACTTTCCGTAAATAAAAAATATATAAATAATTAAAATTCATAACATAGGTTAAAGAATCATTAAAAAATAAATAAGTTTTGGCATAAAATTTATAAAATGTAATAAGTCATCAACTACTAAATACCAAATGACAAATTTCAAACTTCAAACTTTCAAGTTCCAAGTTTTAATACCACATAACCACAAATATACATAATATTCCAAATAATAATACTACATAAATCAAAATATTTCCCAACCATTTTCCACAATGGTGATTTTGTGACAAAAGTAACACATTACTTATTGTTTAATGTGAATAACCAAGATCTAAAAACCAAGATCATCATTGATTTGATAAATGTTGTCCTCTAATGGGTGGGCTTCTCTTATTAAAAAAAAAAAAAAAAGGGGGCTACTTTTTATCAAAAAAAAAAAAAAAAAAAAAGGGCGGGCTACTAACATACTAAAAAGTAAAAATCAGCCCAATACAAGCTAAATTTTCATTGGAGGCCCAAAAAAAAAAAAAAAAACCCAAAAAATCCAAATAAACCTTGTGCAGTAGAATCGTATAGAATCGGAAGCAAATTGGGATTCTAAAGATTCTAAGATTCAAATCGAGATTTTATGAAGATTCTACCACCTTTAAGATTCAGTTAAGATTCGAATCGTTTTCATAATGTTGAATCGTAAAATCGTAAGATTTTAATATTCGAATCGGGATTTTAATAACCTTGCTCTTCAATGCTCTAATGACCAAACCAAATGTATGGGAAAGAGAAGAGACTGAAACCCCTTATTCAATATTTGACCATTTCTACCCAAAAAAAAAAAAAAATTGACATTTTAGTTCTTGAAACTCGATGGACTTGAGGAATAACATATTGTAATTTATTTTGATTCTTGAATATATATAACAATTCAGCATGTTCTGGTCACTCTATCATGGTTGACTTTGTTGGTGTGCTTTTTTCTTTTCTTTTTTGTAACTAATCTTAAATTCTCAATAATTATTTTTTAAATATTAAACTAAATTAAATTAGGATGTCAACTTGCTTATATTTCATTTTCTCTTACCTTTAATGGGTTTACACGAAAAAAACAGTAGAGTTGAAGGGTGAGATCTGGAAAGACTAAATTGGTGAGGTGTCACTTAAAAAAAAAGAATCAAAGGCATGAGATGTGGAAAGACTAAATGAATGTTATGATTTTAATGCACGTTCTATAGGACTAAGAAAGGCATGTTTCCTTTTCTAAAACAATATCATTAAATCTACAATATTGCATTCAAATGCTGAGAGACAATTAAGGAAGGATAATTATAATTGAATTGTAACTTATTAGTTATGATTGATTGAAATCAATGGTTTAATGGGTATGAAAAAAAAAAAAAAAAAAAAAAAAAAAAAAAAAAAAATAAAAAAAAAAAAAACAGAGAGAGATGAGGAGACAAAACCCCATGGGAGATGAAAGGGGGAAGGAATGATTGATTGAAATCGGTGGTTTAATGGGTATGAAAAATAAAAATAAAAATAGAGAGGGAGATGAGGGGGCAAAACGCCATGGGAGATGAAGGGGTGAAGGAGAGAGAGAGTAAGAGATTAAGGCATGTGAGAGAGAGAGACTGAAAGAGGAGAAGTGAGGTGGAATTGTAAGTGAAGAGAGAATCTGATGTGGCATTGTTTGGAGGAGGGAAAAAATTTTCTCTCTACTTCGAGTTTTAATTATAGATTATAGATGAATGGTATGCTCACAAAATAAAATAACCCATATTCATGTTTACATTCTTTTGCTTATATATGCCACATTAAGAAAGTTAAAATGCATATATCCTAAGACTTTAATCTCTCATTTTTTTTTTTTATTTTTTTTTTTTTACTTAATTATTATTAGTATTTTTTTTTTTTTTTTTTTATTTTTCTTTCCAACTAAGAAGAGGTTCAACCAACATAGGCTTTAGTGATAATCCTACGATGATTTGTTGTTACTTTTTTTTTTTTTGGGGGGGGGGGGGGGGGTGTTGACATGATAAAGCTTATTTTGAAAAATAATTTGGAACAACTCAAAATAAAAATATAAAAACATATAAATTTAATATAATTTATTTATGATATCACCAATCTGACCATCGATTGGACCTCGGTCTGATCAGATTCCACTCCCCTTTCTAGTTTTCTATCTGATTCAGTTTTTAACCATGGTTTTAGCCAATGAGATTTTGATTTTCAGCCGGATGGTGTTGTGGTGTCTTAGTGTTGGGATGGATTTCGTCATAGATTATGGGTCTCGTCGTGGATTGTGGATTTTGCCATGGGATATTCGTATTTACTAATTCTTCTAGTTGGTATCATGGGATATTCGTATTCCATAACACTTTGTCTTTGCTTGTGCAACTGAGTGCCTCAAATCATTATTGAAAATGAAAGCACTATGAAGTTTCAATTCTTTATGTTCAAAATACGTGGGCCAATAAGCAATGAACTTGTTCAAGTCATGATTTATAATACGGCAGCGATTCGTGGCAAGCAGGCTTAATTCAAATCGATAGGGATAAGGGATGTCCATTTGAGGTTGAGATTGATTTGATATAATTGGAGACTTTCCTCACATAACTTTCAGAAATTTTAAATTTATTGCCAAATTCTAAGTGTGGGGGAGATATTTTGTCATGATTAATTGGCTACTATTTGGGATTCAAAATTTCATAAATCAAAATCAATACTAAAATCCAAAAGAGATTGCCAAAATCAATACTAAAATCCAGAAGAGATTGCCGATTTTGACTTGTTTGCAAATGGGTTGGAAAGAAGTTGCATGGTAATGACTTAAAAACTATGTACACGAAATCCAAGACGCAAATTCATGCTAGAATAGTTCTATAAGAACTAAGAACTGCAAGTCAAAATTCAGAAAGAAACCTCATCTCCAATTAGCTTTGTTTTTCCATCAAAGAGTTTGAAGAAAAGTAACCCTTGTTTCTTTGGACTAAGAACAGCAACATAACATTCAGAAAAACCTCATATCCAATTAGCCTTGTTTTTCCACAAAAAGAAAAACAAAGGCAGTACTCTTGTTTCTTTGGAGTAAGAAAAGCTAGCAACTCAAGACTCACAAAAACCTCATCTCCAATTAGCCTTGTTTCTTTGGTGGCTCAGTCTCACACACACAATGGCTGAAATTGTGGTAAACAATGTACTCGACAAGTTGACGACCTTAATGCAAGAAGAGATGCACTTGTTAAAGGGGGTCAGTGAAGAAGCTGTGTGGATCGCAGCCGAACTGGAACAGATCAAGGCCTACCTAAGAGCTGCTGATGAAATGGAAGATAGGAGTCATGGACATGACGTGTGTGTCAAGCAACTAAGAGATGTGGCTTATGATATTGAAGATGCTCTTGATGAATACAGGCTTCGACTCATGGTCAAACATCAACATGGGCATGATTTAAATGCTTTTCCTGGTAATATTGTTTCCTTAATAAAGAATTTGAAAGCGCGCCATCAGATTGGTTCAGAAATACAACGCATCAAATCCAGATTCTTAAGCATCTCGGATGGACGTCAGAGATTCCAAAGCGAAACTAATGATGCGAAGATTGCTGCTAAGACATGGCATTACCATAGACAGAATGCCCTTCTGGTAGATGAAGCTGATCTAGTGGGCATTGAAAATCCCAAAAAACAGCTGATCAGCTGGCTTATCCAGGGTGATACTGGCCACGAAGTGGTTTCCGTGGTTGGTATGGGCGGGCTGGGGAAGACCACCTTGGTAAAGAAAGTCTATGATGATGCACAAGTGAAGCTACACTTCAAATACCGTGCTTGGATAACTGTTTCTCAATCTTTGAAGATGGAAGAGCTCCTAAAACACATGCTTCAGCAACTCTACAAGGCAAAAAGGAAAGCGGTTCCTCAAGGAGTGGACAGCATGAGCAATGATCAGCTAATAACAAAAATCAATAACTTTTTGCAACAAAAAAGGTACCTGATTGTGTTAGATGACTTGTGGCATATAGATGAGTGGGATGCAGTCAAGTATGCATTGCCAAACAGCAGCAATGGCAGCCGAGTAATGCTCACAACGCGTAATTCTGAAGTAGCCTCTGCCTCTTTCAGGGAGTTCCATGGTAATGTCTATTCTTTGAACCCTTTATCTAATGAAGAGTCTAGGACTTTATTTTGCAAGAAGACTTTTGGAGAAAACCCTTGTCCCCCTCGGTTAAAAAGTCTCACAGAAAGTATACTTGAAAGATGTGAAGGATTACCACTTGCAATTGTGGCAATCAGTGGTGTTTTGGCGACTAAGGACAGGGTAGACCAATGGGATATGATTCAACGTAGTCTTGCTGATGAAATTATGGAAAATGTTAGACTCAATAGTATGGAAAAGATATTATCACTCAGTTATAATGATTTACCATACTATCTCAAGTCTTGTTTTCTGTATTTTAGCATCTTTCCTAAAAATCATGTCATTGATCAAATGAGGCTGATACGATTATGGATAGCGGAAGGATTTGTGAAAACAAAAGAAGGAATGACATTGGAAGAAGTTGCAGAAGGCTACCTCTACGAGCTTTTTAACAGAAGCTTGATCCAGGTGTCTGGAACAACTAGTGAAGGGAGGATCAAAACATGCCGTGTCCATGACCTGCTTCGCGAAATAATCATTTCCAAGTCAAGAGATCAAAACTTTGTAACAATAGCTCGGGGACAAAACACAATGTGGCCTGAAAAAGTTCGTCGCCTGTCAATACATAAGACCATGCCGGATGCACAACAAATCCAAAGCATCTCACGACTTCGTTCTTTGCTCATGTTTTTGAGGGTAGATTTACTGTCCCAGTCTTCGAAATCCATTTTGTTTCCTCTTGAATTTAGGCTACTTAATGTGTTAGATTTGCAAGGTGCACCTCTAGAGGTATTTCCAAATGAGATCACCAAGCTTTTCCATCTGAAATATCTAAGCTTGAGGAGCACAAACATAAAAATCATTCCAAGCTCAATTGGGAATCTTAAGTACCTAGAGACATTGAATCTTAAACATACATGCATCACTGCATTGCCTGTTGAGATCTTGCAGCTTCAGAAACTTCGCCACCTATTGGTGTATTGGTATGAAATACAATCTTATGTACAAATAAATTCCAAATATGGTTTCAAATCCAAGGCCATGGCACAAATAGGAGACCTCCGATTCTTACAAAAGCTCTGCTTTATAGAGGCAGATCATGGCAGCAATGATATAATGAGAGAACTCGGAAGGCTGGGTCAACTGCGGAGGCTAGGCATTGTAAAGTTCAGAAGAGAAAATGGGGTTTCTCTGTGCTCTTCCATTGAAATGCTAACAAATCTTCGTGCTTTGTCTATAAGCTCGATAGAAGAGAATGAGATCCTTGATCTTGAAAGCCTATCTCGCCCTCCCCCATTTCTTCAGCAGCTATACTTGTCAGGACGTTTGGAGAAGTTACCGGTTTGGATATCTTCTCTTAATAATCTGGCCAAGATATCTTTGAAGTGGAGTCAGTTAAGGGATGATCCACTTGAATATCTGCAAGATTTGCCAAATCTGGTACATCTTGAATTTCTACAGGTTTATGAGGGAGAGACATTGCATTTTAAGGCTGAAGGATTTCAAAGCCTTAAGGTTTTATGCCTTGATAAATTGGATGGACTGAAGACGGTAACAGTTGAGAAGGGATCAATGCCATTCCTTGAAAAGCTATTCCTCCAGCGCTGCAAATTGTTGCACAGCCTCCCATCAGGTATTGAAAACCTAAGCAAGCTGAAAGCATTGGAGTTTTATGACATGGCTGATGACTTAATCATGACGATACGTCCAGACATAGATGGTGGGGATTATTGGAAGGTTGCACATGTACCTGAAATTAACACTACCTATTGGAGAGATGGTGGTTGGGATGTCTACCCATTTTTTAGATCAATGGAGGGAGAGGGTTCAACCTCAGCACTCACCAGGAGCAATGAACTTCCTCCTTACTGGAAATAGTATTTTCTGCTTGCTGTGCTTTGGATATTTTATTATGTTGTAATTTTGTATTACATATGACTGTGTAGACTTGGAGTAATGATCATTAACGATCTTCTTCTGCTCCTTGTTTGCTTTCTTGAATTGTAATGTATCATGAACCGTGTCCTAGTGATTAGTTCTGAGAATTGTATTAATAAATGTTACTAATTTAAGTTCTTGTTTGCAACAACTATTGAAGTTGCAATCATAATCGACGAAAAATAAATAAATAAATAAACCATTTCTCTACATTTGAATATTTCAGTGATATTCTTCTTGCTTTCAAGTTAGTTGTATGACAGATCAACCGATCTCCATATTTGTTTTTCAAATTACATCAAATTAGCATGTTCTGCTTAATAATATAGCAAAAAGCATTATGTTTATAAACTTTAAAAAATTTAAATAACTCAAATAAAGCAATTAATGACCCTTCTTTTTTTTTTTTTCTTTTTTTTTCAAGGCCACTCCTTTGGAGTGGAGATACAAATTTCTAATAAACCTAATCTATGTGTGTATAAGGGCTCGAACCCACACCCTCAAAAAGAGATTGTGATCAAGTGGGGAGAGGGGGACACCACTGGGCTACTACCCAGTAGATATTAATGACCAGTTTTGGAGGCCACAAGGAAGACAAATTATGCAGTCCTTCTGGTCTCTTGTTTCTCTTTTTTCTTCATCATTATTCTTGAGTTTAGAATGCATACATGTCCTCTTGACACCGAGTTTCTTCATGCAGGATGTCTTCTCAAGGAGGTAGTGGTGGCAGTAGGCTTTGCTTTTCTCAATTGGAGAAATGCAAGGCGTCTGCGATGATCCCGGACCTTTGTTTGGATACAGATGATGAGTACGACACGATGGACATGGGCCCTGAGGTTGCGAGTCTCCGCATCACTAAGGAGCTACAGAGACATTATGATGTCGAGGGCGAGGATGTTGCGCTAAGGCTTGGGGTGGGCATTACTACTGGAGGACTCACTCAATTGCGTCAAGGGACTGAATTTTTCGGTGGTGAGGCTTTCGAGACTGTACCCGAGGATGGTTCTAGCATTGGGAGACGCATCCTACAATGCTGAGGGGCAACTATTGCCGGATCCTCTAGCAAGCGTAGGTCTACTCGGCATGTGGAGACTACTCCTATACTGGAGCTTGTTGAGCCACATGCCTATACGTTAAGAAAGAAATTACTGGGAATTAGTTAGCTATATGCAGGGAAGCTTTTTCCCTTCTAGATTTGTTTGGATCTTTTGTAGATAAGGGTCATGGAGTGATTGTTCAAGCCCAAGCTTGTAGAATGATTGTGATATCCCAAATTCTGATAAGTGTGTATTATTTGTGTATGTTGAGTTCACATCAAGTATATACTGGGTCAAATTAAGCTTTATTAACAATTGCAAGGAGCCCTAATTGTAACTTGACTAATCCTTTTGGTGTATAACACAAATGTGGCTAGCGTTTTTCTTAGGTTGTTATAAATGGTATCAAACTTTGCTTTGAGGGCCCAAGGCAAACGAAACCCAGTAGTCTACAGCGGCAAAAACAAGGGGTCATGGTATTGGGCCATCACTTAAGCCCCAAACACAAGCTAGCCCATTCAACCCAAACATACATCTGCTAAGGTGATTGGGACCCGCCAGAACAGTTCAAAAACAAGAGCCAAAAGCATCCCACATGATGCTCTTTTCCCTCCCTTTTTGGTGCGGTGCTCGAGACATTAAAAGGGTGCTTTTCCAATGTAAAACACGGGTCTCCAAGTCATCATAATTACAGAGCAAGAACTGGTTCTTCTCATGGACCATCAGGTGCGGTAGACATTTCACAAAAACGTTTGTCGCAACACCAGCTGTGATGGGTGAAATGATGGGAAAGACAAAGCAAGAACTGATGAAGCCAAGAGAGCTGCCATGGCCACCATAGAGTGCTTTTCCAATGCAAAAGCGCAAGTCTCCATGCTATCATGAAAGGTAGTTGGTTCTTCTCATTAACCATCAGATGCGGTAGATATTTCACAAAAAAGTCTGCTGCAACACAAGCTGAGATGAGTGAAGTGATAGAGAGATACAACAAACTTATCAGCAGATACAACAGATTTGTCAACAGCAGAAATATTAGGAAAGATAACCCAAAATCAAAGATGATTTGAATGAGAAGATGAAATGCCACATCTGAACCAAGGCCACAGCCATTCGAACCAAGGGCAGCAACCACCATGGCCCAGATCCATGGTGGTCACCATTCTTCTTCATTAAAGACTTAGAGAGCTTTGGTTTGGAGGTAAGGGAGTTAACTCTCAAAGGTTTGATGGTCCGCCATCCATGAAACTAGCATTGTATCTATTGGGAGATACAAGCTACGGTAAGTCCATCTCAAACTTAGGAAACATGTATGAATCAACCAACCCACTGAACCATCACCATCAATGTCAAATTCTCACATATTCCCACCACCATGAATGAGTGAGCCCTCTGATCAAGGTCTACCATGGCCTCCAATAAACCTTAGGTAATAAGGATTATTTTCCTTTTACAGTAATGTTCAACCAGCCTTTTTCCTAATTCATAAAAAATGGTGCAAGCTTCCAATTATCCCATGGATTAAAGGAGGTCATAGGTCACCCTAACCTCTAAGAACACTTGATCCCACTATAAAAGGGAGGATACCTAGACCATGAGGGGGGTTCTGGAACCTAAAAACAAAAGAGGTTCAGGAATATGAAAACCACCACAATTCCATCTACTCTCTACAGAAATATTCTAAGAGAGAAAACACTCACTGAAACTCCATCTTCAACCTTGAGATTCAACCTACCTCTTTTCATTCACAACTACACAGTAGTCTGCGGAACCTGTGTAACAACACAGCAGTTTACGAAACTCATTTAACTAGTCTGCCAAACCATCTTTTGGTATGACTCAGATTATATCCAACACAAAAGCCTACTGTTCACTCTCTTCCTTGAGATATAGTATAGATAAACTCTCTCTAACAACCCCATGCATGTTTCCTAGAGCTAACTCTCTCCCACATGATCAAACTCCTCTAAGTATTTATGATTTCTTGGTGTGAAGGCCTCCATGGTACGGCGGACACCAGTTCACAAGGGAAGTGTTTATAGTTTTGGTTACATTGAATTCTGAGTTGTGGTGCAAATATTACAAATCAATTTCCTTGATTTTGAGTTTCTCTTAACATGCAAAGGATCACATATGAATCTTTCTTTTTAGGCTTTATTGACAAAAGCTCTCTTATGGTTGTTAGTGTTGTGTTCCATTTGGATTTTGGTCTGGTAGACTGGTTCTCATGCTCTGGTAGACTGGTTCTCATGCTCTGGCAGACACTAAATCTCGAGTTCCTTGTTCCACCGTAGACCTAGACTTGGCAGACTCCAAACATGACAGATTCAGACTCAAGGGAATTGCACCATCAACCGCTAGGCAAACCACCAGCCTAATGTCGAGTTTTGGATTCAACACCCCATCAAACAATAAAAATCACATTCCACCATTCTCGCAAGGTGACACGTGACAAATGTGGAAAAAAAGAGCATCCACATTTTGGCGACTCCACTGGGGAGTTGAGTAGCAATTTTCCCTCATTTTTCTGAAGAAAATCTTTGTTCTTTGAGCTGCAACAATGCCGCCTAAGAAGTCTACCAAACAAACTTCAGTTCTAAACTCACATGATGATTTAGAATCCAACAAGCATAGCCTGACTATGGGCGAGACACTTTTGTCGGGGAAACAACCTAAGAGGCAAATCACAGCAGATGATCTTGTGGTTTGAACTGATACAAGGTCTGCAGCAAACCCAATGGGAGCTGGCTGAGTCCATAAGGCAGATCAAAGAGTTCAAAAAAAGGAAGAAAACCATGACAGAAACCGTGATGAAAGGGAGTCTAACAACAAAAATGGTACACCATTTGTCACCATGTCAGATGTGGTAGATCTATTCAAACAAAAAAGAGAAAGGACTCCCAAAGAGCCTAAAAATGTTTGCAAGGAAGCCTCCTTACTTACCCCATGGAGCTTATAAAGGAGAAGAGGAGCCAACCATAAGCTCTTACGGTGTCTACTACATCTGTTGTCAATGATAACAAGTAAAAGAAACAACCCGAAGAAGTTTTTGAAGAACCACCTTCATTGCTTTTACGGTGGAAGAAATGATGCTCATTTTTCACAAATGAGTTAAAGATGACGTGGTCAAGTTTACACATGTCAATAAACAGCCTACAAAAGAAGGTAAAAAGGATCCAAAGTTTTGCCTTTACCATAGATATGTGCATCATCCTGCGGCAAATTGTCAGACACTCCAACTTAATCGCAAGATTCAAGATAAACTTTATTGCTCTCTCCAGAACATCGAGAGGGTCCCACACCTAAAGAAAGAGGGGATCTACAACTCTCGTGTTGTCTGACACAGCAAACTAAAAGTTATGATGAGTCTGTGGTAGACCAAGAAGAGTTTGCCGCAATGAAGTATGAGAAGTCTACGAGAGTTGATCCAAAGATAGCTGCCAAGAAAGACCTTGAGAGGTTGAAGCTCAAATATTCAAGAAGATTACAATTTGTATACTATGTCAGTTGTGCACTCGAAGATGCTGAAGCATGCTGAAACTAGATACCTAGGGGCTGAACGATCATGTTTAGCCTTGGCTTATGCTTCACAGTGTTTGCGGCACCATTTCCTAGCTCACAAGATTCAACTGATGATCAAGTCCCACCCAATCAATAGTCTACTGCATTGACTAATCCTTTCTAGTAGACTCGCTCAATGGCTTTTACACAGTATGAGATAACTACTGAAACTCCAACAGCAACCTGAAGCCAAACATGGGTTGCTGGTCCATTAAAAAGTCTGTTGTACAATCTGTTGTGGATTACACTGTAGACATAATATGAGTTAGTTGAGTCTACAACAAGTCGAAATGCTTCCCAGCAAACTCCAACAAGAAAGAGCTTTAATAGCAGATGTCAAATCTTCTGCACAACAAAAACACAATGTGTCACGTCAGCTGACATGCTCAAAAAATGAAAGGGAGGAAGAATCTAGACACTTCATGAGAAGACCTCTATATCACACCAAGTTAGTCAAAAAATTTACTTGGAAAGATTTGCTGCTGCTGTACATTCAAATCTGCTACAATACATTCACCACTTCCACGGTATTTCCCTCGACTCTTATGTCGAATATGAGGAGCGTGAGTTAGTGGAAGTTTGCAAAGACAATATGCCATTCGAGTGCCGCGCCCATCTTGAGAAATTGGACATTATTAAATTTGTCCAACCCTTCCAAAAGGCTCAAAAGATGGCACATTCAATTAGGCCTTACTTTAAGAAGGCCTAAAGAGAAGAAAATGCACCACAAGCATTCACTCTACCATTGGTAGCAAACACAAGAAAAATCTCAAGTTCTGCCTCTCTATAAATCTGTTCACTATGTTACTGCAGACTATAGATTACTCTAAAAAGGAGAAGGCGACAACCAAGTCTATGGAACAAAATATTTCATACGATGACAATCAAGTCTATCGAAACAGAATATTTCATATGACGATAACTAAGTCTATGGAACAGAATATTTCATACGACGACTACCAAGTATATGGAACAGAATATTTCATACAACGACAACCAAGTCTATGGAAACTGAACATTTCATACAATGACAACCAAGTCTATGGAACAGAATATCTCATATGATGACAATCAAGTCTATGGAATAGAATATTTCATACGACGACAACCAAATTTATGGAAACAGAACTTTTCATATGATGACAACCATGTCTATGGAACAGAATATTTCACACGACGACAACCAAGTCTATGGAACAAAATATCTCATATGACGACAGCCAAGTCTATGGAACAGAACATCTCATATAACAACAACCAAGTCTATAGAACAACACCTCATATGACAACAATCAAGTCTATGGAATAACAGAGATATGACGACAATCAAGTCAATAGAACAATACTTCATATGACGACAATCAAGTCTATGAAATAGCAGAAATATGACACGATCAAGTTTACAGAGCATCTCACATGACACAGTCAAGCCCATGGAACATTCAATATGGCATGGCTAAGTCAAAGGAACATTGCATATGACAACCAAGAAAGGGGGTGAGAAATTCAAACTCACCTATGTTGTCCAAGTGCTCACCACCAGCAGATGTGGTTGCCACAAGAAAACCAGTACCCTCAGTTCACATAACATGGCCAACAGCGCTATCAATATTACTACAGACTTCCGGAGCAACTTCCAAGTCTGCCACAAATTCATTCCTCATAAAGCCTTGAGTATGAATCTTCTCAAGCACGAGAACTTCACCAGCAGCAGGGAGCTCCTCAACTAAGGGAACCTCCCCAGTAATATAGCTTGCCGGTATGATGATACCACCAACCGGAATGCTACCACAACGAGGAGTAGCTCCAAAAAGAGAGACTCCCTCCACAACATAAGCTGTAGGAGCGCCAAAGCCTATAGTAGATCAACACACAACATTCAAAACATGTACATGTATATTCTCTATCCACCCAACTCAAAGAAATAGAAACGGAATGAGACATACCTGCAGTCCCACTTGTCAGGGTCGTTTGCGGTGCAGAAAATGACAAAGGCATTTCATTAGAGTCTACGACATCACCGTCATCACGACCATACTCAAAAGATTGGCTATTATGGGTGACATTGGCCAAATTATGCCCTATCAAATTGGCAAACTTGACATTCAACTCAGTGGCCTCAAGCATGTCATCACCATCTGTGGCAGATCCCACAAACACCATTTGCTCCTCATTCATAGAACCTGAAGCTACATCAGAAAGTGAGTCACTGGCAATGGAGTGACTTCCCTCAGTAGATCCAACATCTGCCTAGAAATTAATTTCGGAACTCCTTCCCATGTTCTCATCCCGATCTGTGGTAGCAGCTAAAGGATTATCTCTATCAGAAAAGTTTAAGGAGATGCCATTAGCAACGGTGTCAGAATCCTAAAAGAATGAGTAAACAACATGGGTTAGACAGTACAAATTTGGCCCAAAGAGAAATAAATAAATAAAAAAATTCAAAGCACCCTCAACTGAATCTTGGGCATAAGTTCTTTCTATGATGGGAATCTCTCCACCAACTGGAAATTCTTCTATGGTGGGAGTCTTGTTAGCAATAGGAACTTCCCATATGACAGACTAGAATCAACCACAATCTTCGAAGTGGAAACAGATGCTGTAGAGTCATTATTAACATCTGTTGTTAACTCCAAAAGCAATAGCATTTGTTGAGACAAAATTTAGCAGTCTGCTACAACATCCAAGTAGCTGCTGTTACAAACATCATTCCCCGAGCCGGAATTCCATCCGCGGTAGGAATAACAAATTTAGCAGTTTGCTACAACATCCAAGTAGCTTCTGCTACAATAACATCATTCCCTGAGACAGAATTTCATCCGCGGTGGGAATAACAAAATTTAGCAGTCTGTTACAACATCATTCCCGAGCCGGAATCTCATCCGTGGTAGGAATAACATTATTTAGCGTCTGCTACAACATCCAAGTAATTGCTGTTACAAGAACATCATTCTCTAAACTGGAATTTCAACCTCGGTGGGAATGACAAGATTTGCAGCATCTGCTACGACATCCAAGTAGCTTTGCTGCAACAACGTTAGTAGTGTCTGCTACAACATCCAAGTAGCTTCTACTGCAACAACATTAGTAGTGTCTGCTACAACATCCAAGTAGCTTCTACTATTTCAAAATTAGTAGTGTCTGCTACAACATCCAAGAAGCTTCTGTTATAACAACATCATCCCAAACTGAAATCTCATCCGTGGTGGGAACAACAAAATCAGTAGCACCTGCTACAACATCCATGTAGCATCTGCTGCTAACACCACCTCTAAGCCGAAATTTCATCCGCAATGGGAAGAACAAAATTAATAATGTCTGCTACAAAATCAAAGTAACTTCTGCTATAACAAAATTAGCAGTGTTTGCTACAACATTCAAGTAGCTCTTGCTGCAACAACTCACCCAAGCTGGGATGTTTTCTGCAATGGGAAGAGTACATCAACGAGATATGCTAAAACATCATTAGCAGCATCTGTCATAACTCATGCAACAATAGCATCTACTGCAATGTCAGCAACATGCTAAAACATCACCAGCAGCATCTACTACAAACCCATCCCCTACCGAAACTCTTCCATGGTAGAAGCACTATCATCATGGAGTTTCTTTCAAAGCAAGAATACTTTCCACCACCGGAATCTCTTCCACAAAAGAAGCTTATTCAACATTGACTTCTTTGCCATTCAAATGTTCTTCCGTAGAAGGAGCTACCTCATCCACTTCTCTAATTCATTCCACAACATGAGTTTCTTCCACAAAAATAAGAAACATTCTTTACACTTCATTAGTACACCTTTGCATCAAAGAGGGCTGCTAAAACAGTGAGTGCATTGAAAATTCCTCCTAAAATCCGCAGATATCGAGCTATCACCGCAAACTTCAACAAATAGTTTTCATGAAACAAATCACTTGTGCCAAATGCAAGTCAGCCACCTTTAAAAGCCATTTTAGTAGAGTCACTATCTTCAGTAGACTCACCTTAAGAATACTTAACTTCATCATCGAAGTCTGCTGTAATATCAACTATAGCTTCTGCTACAACTTCATCATTGAAGTCTACTGTAACATCATCGGTAGATTCTGCAGCAACTTCATCATCAATGCATTTCATGTGCAGAAATCATAATGAAATCATCATCCTAGATAAGGAGGTCTGTACCTAGCATCTCTAACTTATGCCTCTACTCTACTTTGAAGAAATTAGTCTCCTTTTATTGGTCTACTGAATGCAAATATAAAAAAAATCATGATCAAGTTGCTCACTATATATACACCAATACTTGGAAAGCCTTTATGGTTTCTATTTGGTTTCAAACAATCAAGCAACAAGAGCTTTTATGACTCAAGAAGGCAACAATGAGCTTGAACAACCCATTCATAATGTCAACCATACATTCAAAGACGCTGAGGCTTGCTACTTGGGGGCTGAATGACCATGTCTAACATCGATTTATGTTGTTTAACGGCTCTAACTCTATTTCTTGGCTCATCAACTCTATTTGATGACAAAATCTCATCTAATCAGTAGTCTGCTGCAATGTTTCATTCATTCTGGCAGGCTCGCACATGGGTTTGCTACAATCATCTAAATCTGAGGCTATCTTCAAATCTCTAAAATTAATAAAGGGTCAAGCCACAACTGCTCTCTTGATTCGATTTATGTGAGAAGTTTGCTCTTCCATTTCAAACAAAATGCCAAGTAAGTGAAATACTCTTGGTAGGCTTGACAAATTTAATTTGGATTTCGAACTTTGGTATGTTGTTGCATCGAGCGGGGTAAGAATTGTGCTCTCCAATGTTCCAGCAATACTGCAGAATATGAAGCATACCTCACCGATCTAGTTATCACGCATGAGATCATCATAATGCATTTAAAGATTGAGGATGCACAAAGACGTGAAGACCTCTATACAAGAAGTCTTATAACCTTGGGTTCTCAAGTCATCAATCAAAATAGATGCACCCATCACTGATTTACTGAGAAAAGAGTTTGAAGAACTCTTATTCGGTCATGAAGATTGAATAACACCATTGAAGGCTAAGTTTATATCTCCTAAAGGTACGACAGACTTAAAAGAAATCAAAGATTATGTCTTATTATCTTGAGATCTTTATGGTAGACCATCAAGGGAGTCTTAGCAAAGTGTATAAGTATTTAAATTATTTGCTGGAAATATATGAACAAACTTGCAAAATTCACTTGAAGAACATGTCTCTACCATAGACTCTAGCTGCTGGTTACTCTTAAGCCCAACATGAGTAAAGAAGCAGCAGACTTCCAAAGCAAATGTCCAACTTTCAGCACCAACATGATTTTGAAGAAATTTCTTGCAACTTTTGCCTCCAATAATTGGCAAATCCTTCCTCTCTAGAGCATCTCTTGAAAGCATCATGTTGCAGACTCACAAAGAGACTCTACCAATAACTCTCACCACTTGACTATTATTGGCAACTATGAGGAACGCTACAGCAGATTACATCAAAGTGTGTCACACTTTTTACAAGTACAAGCCAACTTGATCCACACATTTAGCAAGTCTCCAAAACATGACTATCTCAAAGTCTCTTCATACATGGGGGCTAAGTTTTGCTAATTCCATCGATTCATTATTCATGGGCTTGCTAAAGTTTATTGTTGAATCAAAAGCTACCGAGTCTAACCACAGACCAGTAAACAACATTACTCCACAATAGGGTGACATGTTACTACAAACCAGTTAACAACGTCGCCGCAGATCAGTTAGAAACATTACTACAAATCAGTGAACGTCGTTGCTACAAAATCAGTGAACAACGTTATCGCAGAATCTGTTAGCAATCTTTTGGTCTGCCAAAAGAAAAGCTGTCAAAAGCTTGGAGCCATCATCAAGATTTGTTTGCTGCCAAGTGAGCTTTCAAAAAATTTTACTTATTGCTAGAAAGTTTGCCGCAAGAGCAGAAGTTTTATCAATAGCAAAATAAATTTCATTATTGACTTGCTCCATCATCAACACATCCCTTACTCACGAGAATGAGTTATGAGTTCATTTCTCAAAGCTACCATTAGATCACAGCTTGTACAGCTGACTATTGAATGCAATTTACATCCAACAGCGCAACAACTTGTATGGCAGACCACTCAATGTCATCCAAATGTTTTCACATGTAACCCGATGGGTCAAAATACCACAACAAGATTATCACAATGATAAATCAAGTACATATCATCAAGCTTTTGATTCATCCAAATCAAAGAAAGCACTTGGGGTCTTCTGTCATTTAGAGATCCATTAAGGCATATGCCTTTTCCCTTATCATTGAACAAATAAAGGAGTCTGCTGAAGAAACTACATACCGTAAACACAACATTGGTATTTTCTCTACACTCCTTCTCCAACTCAGCCGCACAGCTCATACTAGTATCAATGCATAAGATGAGTTTGTCTTTTCAACTCCATCTCTTGCACTTCAACGATCCATGAAGACATTCTTAAAATCCCAAACACTTGGGTCATGTATTCAAAGACTCACCACTCACAAAGAAGCACTAGTAGCCCAAGATTCTTCACATCTTGGTAAGAGCGTTGTTGTGGTAGACTTCATTCATAAGCAAATCATATGATTTTGTGTACTCCACAAGGTTGTATTTAAGCATCACTGCTTCATGCTTTTCTATCTGTGAGGCAATAGGAAAATGGACGCTACAAACCAAATGCATATCTTAAGCATCATCCTATGGAAGAAGTTGGAGCTCTCATAAGACAAATGCTTTATGGGCTTACCATAGTCCACCGAAGACAACAACAGGTTTTGTTCACTTCCTCACTTATATGTGGAACTAATATTGTTGGTCTTACAAAAACACATCACAATCAAAGTCGTGGTAGACTCACGCAACTTATATTTCACTCAAAGTCGTGGCAGACCCACGTACCATATATCTTACTTAAAGTCGTGGAAAACCCACGCACTACAATTCGCTCAAAGTCGTGACAGACCCACGCACCTTACATTTACTCAAAGTCGTGGCAGACCCACGCACACTACATCTCACTCAAAGTCGTGGTAGACCCACGCAACTTATATTTCACTCAAAGTCGTGGCAGAACCATGCACCATACATCTCCTTCAAAGTAGTAGCAAACCTACGCACTCAAATCCATGGAACCTTGAGAATCAACGAGGTTGCAATCAGCAGTATCAACAACAAATGTCAAATGCATATGGCAGACACAAGAGGCAATTGTGTTTTCGTTAGACTCAAGCAAAAGCACTCCTACAGACCTGAGTTGTTCCTCTCAAAGGTAGAAAAGGGTCTCCGCAGATTAACAACTTACTGATTCATTACATCCATATTTGCTAAAGCATTTCTTGTTTGAAGAATTCATGAAGCACATAATGTAAATGAGTTGCTATTGATTAGGCTCCTCCAAAAGTCCAAGAGAATGGCTAATTCAGAAGCCATAGACTCAAAGGGGCAATGGTCACCTTATACATAAATAAATCCAATCTTCATGATCTGCGGGCTGAGTTACACTACTCACCTGCACCTCACATCATGTGAGGCACGGGCTCAGGGGGCTAAATGTAGAGGCCTGTTTTTTTTCTGCCACACCAGACCAAGCCCAAAGCATCAAACTTTTCTTTGAGGGCCCAAGGCAAACAAAATCCAGTAGTCTACGGCGGTAGAAACAACGGGTCATGGTATTGGGCCATCACTTAAGCCCCAAACACAAGCCAGCCCATTCAACCCAAACATACATCTGCTGAGGTGACTGGGACCCGCCAGAACAGTTAAAAAACAAGAGCCAAAAGCATCCCACGTGATGCTCTTTTCCCTCCCTTTTTGGTGCGGTGCTCGAGACATTAAAATGGTGCTTTTCCAATGTAAAACACGGGTCTCCAAGTCATCATAATTACAGAGCAAGAACTGGTTCTTCTCATGGACCATTAGGTGCGGTAGACATTTCACAAAAACGTATGCCGCAACACCAGCTGTGATGGGTGAAATGATGGGGAAGACAAAGAAAGAACTGATGAAGCTAAGAGAGCTACCATGGCCACCATAGAGTGCTTTTCCAATGCAAAAGCGCAGGTCTCCATGCTATCATGAAAGGCTGCTAGTTCTTCTCATTAACCATCAGATGCGGTAGATATTTCACAAAAATGTCTGCTGCAACACAAGCTGAAATGAGTGAAGTGATAGAGAAGACAAAGCAAGTAACGTATCAATCAGATGCAACAACCAATAAAGTGCACTGTTCATGGTCTTACCTAAGAGACCAGCACAGTCCTCCATGGCTGAAGCTCCTTAATGCCCAGCTAGCCAAAGTTTTACACAGCAAATACAGCAAACTTATCAGCAAATACAGCAGACTTGTCAACAGCAGAAATATTGGGAAAGATAACCCATAATCAAAGATGATTTGAATGGGAAGATGAAATGCCATATCTGAACCAAGGCCACAGCCATTCAAACCAGGGGCAGCAACCACCATGGCCCAGATCCATGGTGGTCACCGTTCTTCTTCATTAAAGACTTAGGGAGCTTTAGTTTAGAGGTAGGGGAGTTAACTCTCAAAGGTTTGATGGTCTGCCATGAAACCAGAATTGTATCTATTGGGAGATACAAGCTACGGTAAGTCCATCTCAAACCTAGGAAACGTGTATGAATCAACCAACCCACTGAACCATCACTATCAATGTCAAATTCTCACATATTCCCACCACCATGAATGAGTGAGCCCTCTGATCAAGGTCTGCCATGGCCTCCAATAAACCTTAGGTAATAAGGATTATTTTCCTTTTACAATAAGGTTCAACTAGCCTTTTTCCTAATTCACCAAAAATGGTTCAAGCTTCCAATTACCCCATGGATTAAAGGAGGTCATAGGTCTTATCCTTAACCTCTAAGAACACTTGATCTCACTATAAAATGGAGGATACCTAGACCATGAGGGGGGGTTCTGGAACCTAAAAACAAAAGAGGTTCAGGAATATGAAAATCACCACAACTCTACAGAAATATTCTAAGAGAGAAAACACTCACTGAAACTCCATCTTCAACCTTGAGATTCAACCTACCTCTTTTCATTCACAACTACACAGTAGTCTGCGGAACTTGTGTAACAACATAGCAGTCTACGAAACTCATTTAACTAGTCTACCAAACCATCTTTTGGTATGACTCAGATTATATCCAACACAAAAGCCTACTGTTCACTCTCTTCCTTGAGATACAGTATAGAGAAACTCTCTCTTACAACCCCATGCATGTTTCCTAGAGCTAACTCTCTCCCATATGATCAAACTCCTCTAAGTCTTTATGATTTCTTGGTGTGAAGGCCTCCATGGTACGGCGGACACCAGTTCACAAGGGAAGTGTTCATTGACTCACAAAAGGGAAGTGTTTATAGTTTTGGTTACTGAATTCTGAGTTGTGGTGCAAATATTACAAATCACTTTCCTTGATTTTGAGTTCCTCTCAACATGCAAAGGATCACATATGAATCTTTCTTTTTAGGCTTTATTAACAAAAGCTCTCTTATGGTTGTTAGTGTTGTGTTCCACTTGGATTTTGGTCTGACAGACTGGTTCTCATGCTTTGGCAGACACCAAATCTCGAGTTCCTTGTTCCACTGCAGACCTGGACTTGGCAGGCTCCAAACGTGACAAATTCAGACTCAAGGGAATTGCACCATCAGCCGCTAGGCAAACCACCAACCTAATGTCGAGTTTTGGATTCAACACCCCATCAAACAATAAAAATCACGTTCCACCATTCACAAGGCGACACGTGGCAAATGTGGAAAAAAAGAGCATCCATAGGGTGCAAGGACATAAATTTGGCAAAATGTTGACAATGATGATTGAAAAATGAATTGTGGATATCTTGAAACTGTAACCTAGCTATAAGTAAAATTCTTTTATTCACAAATCCTTTCTAGGGAGCGAATAAGCATCAGTATCCAAGAAATGTTGAATGGATTACAATAATAGTGAGACTAGAGTAAGCTCTCATAAATGATTCAAATTTCATTAAAATATTAATTTTCAAATTTATATACACAATTTGAAAACTAATGTTTGTTATGAGTTTTTCCTTTACTTTTTTAGTCAAATTGTATTCTCTTCATATTATTTTCCCCTTTTTGCACTTATATTTTAACTTTGTTGTGCTCATATTAGAATATGAGTACCATGTACTATTTAGAAAAATTAATATATTTTTTCAATAAGTAAAGAATGGATGAACAAAAGGGAAATAAATGATGATATATTTGCCTATGTATTCTGTTATGAGGAAGAATTCATTAATTATATTTTTTGATTTTTCTACTATTTTTGAAATACATGATATGCAATTGTTTAGTTCTCTTTTAATGTTTGATTTCATTTCAAATATAGTTTCATTTTAATAGTAGCCATATTATGAGTATTATGAGTGGGACATTAACCTTAGTCATTTTCAAGCAATTATGTTTTTGAGCGAAATAAATATATATAACTTTTGTAAACTATCCTTCCGCATGGGTTAGCAACTAGTGGTAGTAATAAGAAAACCCAAAACAATGAATTTTGTTATTAATAAGAAAAATCATATTCTATTTCTTTCTCACGCGCTCTCTTCCCTCCCCACTTCCTTTCTCTCTAAACCCAAACCACTTTACATACTAGGGTCCTATTAAGCATACTGATCTTTGAATCTAACTCGTACAATCATCACAAAGAAACAACCAATGCAATAGGAGAATGAAGAATATACTAAGCCATGTTGACAAGCAGCGATACTGTCAAATTCCAATTAAACTGCAACCCTATAATCACATTTCACTTGCTCCCCCTGAAATACATGTAGATTTTCTGCAGAAACCAAAGAAAAAACAGGAGACGAAGTGTGTCAGAGAAAGAGAGAGGGAAGGCAAAGCATACAATCTCTCACTTCTATTACTTTGAGAAAGACATTGTATATGTTTTGAATCTGACCTGAAGTACCCATAAGCTTAGAAGTGACTCCAAGCAAAACAAGGCAAAGCCAACTAAGTAGAATATCTGCAGTAAAAATGAACAACATTAGTGAATCATTATGTTCAGTCAAATCGCTTACAAGTTAATGTTTCAGCTAATCAAATCTTATATCCGAATAAAGTGAATGAGAATGGATTAATATGTTACATTTCCATATACAAATACCCCAGACTATGTTCCTAACAGCATTTTGGTCTTTACTGTTCAAGGCCATAAGAGGGCAAATTTGCTTTTCAAAGTAGCATCAGAAAACAAGCATTATAGAAGCTTATAACTCTTACCATATTTTTTATTAGTAAGATATACACTCATTGAATTTTGAACCGAAGACATTCCATCCCATTAATGTATGGCCGGCCCAATTATTTTGGGAGCCTCAAGCAAAATTTTAAATTGGGGCCTTAATCATTCAATGCTAAATTACATTAATGTTTTTAAAAATATATTTATTGAAACTAATCATTTTAATCCTGTAACGACGGGTATCATCCCTCCTAGAATAACGTTTTCCACATCTTTCTTTCCTCCATTCATATACAAAAATTATCGTGTTATACGATGTTAGCTCTAGGTATTGGGTCTTATCCAGTTATCATTTGTCCAACGGATTTCTTGAGCATTCGAGGTTTTCTTAAATCATCGTGGTTGTGGTATGAATCTAAGGTTTTAATCGATTCATTCTTCTTGTTAAATAAAACAAAGTAGTTTTACGCATTAATACACATTGCACAACAAGGCAACCCAATTAAAATGCTAAACTTATAGCAAACAATATGTGAGTCACTAACCTATCATATTACTTCAAACCCAATACAAATATATATTTATAAAAGCGACTCAAGTCTAACAAAAATCTACATCATAATTCAAGTAAAAGACAAAAAGCAAAAATCTACATCATGATTCAAGTTAAAAAAATAATAAATAAATAAAATTAAAAAAAAAAGGATCAAATTAATTGACAAGTTGTCAAGTACAATAACATCACGTGGGAGTGGGGGGGCTCTAGAAAAAATAAAAGGGAGGGAGTAGTGATGGGTCTGTTGGCAGATAATTTTGTCCTAACCCATATATCTTTAAAGTGTTTATTTACAAAGAAGTGGAAGATAGAGAGAGAGAAAGACAAGGAGACAGGGCCGGTTCCGGGGTTTAGGTTGCTCAAGTCCATCTTAATTTTGGCTGCCCACTTGTGATTAAATGTTAAAAAAAGATTTTTTTAAAAAATGATACAAAATTAAGGTTGGATTATGCTTTTAGCTTGAATTACATAAAAATAAATAAAAATATTAACCCCAATTATAGTGTTTTATAATTAGCACGATCTAATTGAAAGAAAATAAGTTCTCGTTGCTTGACTTTTCTATTATAAGATCTAGAGTTTTTGGATTTGAGATCTTAGTCAGTTCTTGCCATTATTATTCTTCATCATAGTACTTATAACCTATATGATATTACAATCCGGTTTCAAATCACAATTCATTCATTATCAATAAAAAAAAACTAACAAAACAAAAAACATAAATAATCAATAGGAAATGATATTTGTATAATCACACAAAATAAAAACCTTAAGCATTACAGTATAAATATTAAACTAAAACATACTTCTTATACATTACAGTATAATATTAAACTAAAACTACTTCTTATACACAATTAGTCCTATTAAACTAATATAATCAACAATTATTGGTAAGTATAAACTTTTATATATTTAATTATGACTTAAAATCTTTGTTAAAAATGAAATCTATTTCCCAACCATGATTGCCCACGTCCAACCCGTTTAATAATATAAAAATTTGAAAAAAAAAAAAAAAAAAAAGAAGGGTCACCCATCCACAACCCAACATTGACAGTAAATATCATAAGAATTGAAAAGTAAAAAACAAAAACTTAACTACATGTGGGCAGGTGAAAGGCTGCCAGCCACTCAAAAAAACAAAAAAAAAAATCAATAAAAAGAGACATATCTTGAAATTAAAAAATGAGAGAGAAAGAGAAAGTGAAGAAGATGAAGAAAGTAGATGTAACGCCCCAAACCCAAAGTATGAGCTCGACACGTGATAACGGCTGCACACCCATAAGGCGTGCCTTACAAGTGTGCTAGGCCTTACTAACAAATTCTAAAAAGAATAATACCCTTGATATAAAATCTCCAAATTAACATATTAACCAATAAGTTCAAATGAATTAAATCCATGCATTACTATTCCAAATCCTAATAAACAAAAGTCTATCATAAAGTCTCTTATCAACAAATAAGAAATACTAATATTATTTATGCCTAGAAGTCCCTCTCACATAACTCCCCCGCAACGTCCAAACTAGCTAATCCTTAAAATCTGAAATGGGAAAGAAAGGGGGGTGAGCAGGGAGGCTCAGTAAATAACTATAGTTTGAAAAGGGTGGATCAAACATTTATTCAAATAAAATATATAACTGTTCATAGGATAAATCTCATAAACTTAAGAAATATAACACAGTGCAGCGGAAAACCATATATAAATTACAATAAATTCAAAACATCAAAAGTCTTAGTTTACTTAAAATAACGCTATCAATTAGATTTCAAAATGTTTAAATAAGACATTATGACTATGGTCACGTTATATCCCCGTAACTAGGCCCAGAACCACATATAGGCCGGTGGTAAGCTCCAAAAGAAACTAGTTTCTGTGCCAACGTTTACCCCCATTGGCAGGGTCCAAAGCATAGTCAAATGGTTCAGATTCTTGTCAGATTCAATTTTATTTCACTCAATGTCAAAAGATCATATTCAATCAAATCATTGTTCAAACAATGTTTGGTTTTTTCACAAAATTCAAAAATGCTTGATCCGAGTTAAAGACACAACATTTTCTAAATAATCAACTAAATCAAATACATTATAATATTTCAAAAAGACAAAACTTAAATCAATGTATCTAAAATAATTAAAATAATAATCTGTATTGAAATACAAATGAATATTTAATAAATAAAATAGGGAAGTTTTAGCAAAATATAGCTAGTTAAGAAAACGTTACTTACCTCTAGCAAGCAAGAGATCTTGTAATACTCTCTATCTCTCCTTTTCAAAATTCACAAATTAGATCCTAAATCAATTGTACAGTGATCAAAATCCATTAATTGACATAAACAATGCTATTTACTCTCAATGTACAAAATTAAAGCCTAACATTATTCTTTCTCACTATTACTATTTTATTTTTATTTTATCTCTTCTCTCAATGAGTACATTTAGGAAGCCTTCACAATTTATTTCTTCCAGGAGCCTACGTTAGCCACTCATACTTCTTTAAGCCTTCATGTTAATAGCCTAGTAATCTACAAGGCAGTGCTTCATATTGTTTAATGAACTGAAGCTTCAACTAAACAAAGCAGGCCCCACATTGCCAAAAGAAGATTTAAGAATCCAAAAAGATTTATATGACCATCTTTTCCTTTCTTGTTTTTGAAACCTGATATCATGCTCTATACAAATAAATATTTCATCAAACTAAGATCTAAGATCTATGTTATTATTCCTAGAGCTAGCCGATTCATTACTTTTGCCAATATCCTAGAATTATGTCCACCGATTCACACTAATTTATATACATAAAATCATAGCAGTGCCTATGGAACGTAGGATTAATTATTCCAATAATTTGCAGGCATTATGTTTACAAAAATAATGTGTTAGGGTTCTTACCTCAAGAATTTGCTAGCCTCTTTTCTTTAAAATCTTCAAGCAACCTTCTTTCTATGATTATTTGAGTCAGAAACAAGAATAGGTTTTATGGCGGCTAGGGTTTCTAATCTAGAGTATTTATATTACTAACTCCCACTGTCAAAATTACTAAGTTGACCCTAAAAGTAATCCCCCTTGTTTTATTATTATTATTATTATTTTTTGGGCCGGGTATTACAGTAGAAGAAGAAGATGAAGAAGGAGAAGGAGAAGAACAACGGAAAGAGAAATCAACACTGTTTTTTATTTTTTCTCCTCTATCTTCTTCTTGTTTTTCCTCTATTTATTCTATTTCTGTTCATTGTTTTCTTCTATGCTGCCTGCCATCTGCAAGAGAGAAAGAGAACAATTTTTTTTTTTCTTTTGTGGTTGCCCTGTGGGTGGGGGTTGCCCAAGCCCAAAGTCTTGCTGGGCTTATCCTGGAACTGGCCCTGCAAGGAGATATAGAGAAATGAAAAGAAGTGGACGAAGAAGAAGATGGGCCTTCAACTATGCTGCGCAACGCAAAAGAAAAAATGAAATTGAAGGTGGGTAGAGAGTTATAAGAAGAAAAATGTTAGTGAGCTCTGTGATTTTTTTTTTTTTCTTCTGATGTTGGCAGGAGCCTTAGTCCAGCTTAATGTAGCTTTGTCTATGGGGCTCTGTGTGCTTTCTTTTTTTATAATTTGGGGCCTTGATTTATAAGGTTTTTTTTTTTTTTTTTTTTTTTGTTGGGGGCCTAAAGCAGTAGCTTAACTCGCCTAAGGAAAATGGGCCAGCGGCATGAATAATAATAGACCACCATGTGAGCGAGTTCTATTATTGCCAGGCCATTATTCATGATTGGTTGTTATGGTGGAACCTATAGTATTGGTCCAATCTAGTACAGTAGCACGCTGGCACTAATCATCTGTGTAGTGGACTAGTGGTCCATCAAAAAGCAATAATATATGATCAGAATGACCCTAGTAAATCACACAACAATTTCGGCCATTTCCAATGAGATACAAAACCATCAGCAGGGGTGGCCCTGGGCAAGGGCGAAGTGGGCAACTCCTAGGTTACCTCAAAATTAGCCTCATAAAAACTTTAAGGTTACCTCAAAATTAGGTAAAAATCAATATATTGAAAAGCCCAAAAAATTTAAAGGCCCTTATTGATATATTTAAAACAAAAATTAAAAAGGTCCATTTAAAACAAGTTAAATTAAGTCTAATAATAATTTATTTCTCTAACCCAAATATGTATGAGAATAATTTTTGGTATTTTTATTTGATGTGAAGAAGCTAACTTCACTAAATTATGATAATTTGAAAAAGTATTATGTTAATCTTGAAGGTTTTTTAAAACCTGATAATTTTTTTGATCTTGACGGTATTGATTTATTTTTAGACTTAAAAGTCTTACAAGAGATTTTACCAAAAAAAAAAAGGACAGCGACAAATATACTTAATTTTATCAAGGAATTGAATTGTTCCAAATGCATCTATTACATATAGAATATTATTGACTATTCTTATCACAGTTACATCCGTTGAAACAAGTTTTTAAAAGTTAAAATTATAAAAATCTTACTTGGGTTTAACTATGTCACAAGAAAGATTAAATTGATTAGCCATATTATTTATTGAACAAGATTTGTTAAAAAATATTGAATATAAAAGTTTAATTAGTAATTTTGTAGCAAAAACCGTATGTAGAATACTTTTTCAATGTTTTTTTATTTTTTATTTTTTTTTTATTTAAAGATAGAAGGCCTCATTTTTTTGTACTGTCCTAAGTCTCATAATTCCCAGGGCAGCTCTCACCATCGGACCAGAAGACAATCATGCAAGTAAAAGCCTGAGACAGGCTCCAATACACTTATAAAGCATGTCACAGCCATACTCTAACCAAGCAATTGGCACAGTCTTTACCAGGGCCTGACATGAGGCCCAACTAAGTCCACCTTGAAATTTAGGAATTATGCAACTATAGAAGTCTGTTGCAACTTTAGAGTTTTCCTCGAACTTTAAAAACAAATAAAATATCAAATCATGGTTCCTTTTAGTTAAATACACAATACAAATGGCTCTAATTTCTATCTTTCGGGCTTCAGACTGTTGTGGGGATAATGAGGTCAACTACCAACCATGTGGGTGTGATTTAAGCTACATCACTATAACACTATAACTGAGCTAAATAAGGGAGTATTCAAGTATAATTTATAGGCCACTAAATTCCCATTGCAAAACTAAGAAATAAATTTTTCAAATATATCATTAATGCAACTGCTCAAAATCTCTCGTGAACAAACTATACCTGAAACATTTTTCATCAATCATAGAAAGATGGAATAGTTTCTCACCCTCTTTGATCTCTTTGTTTGTACATATATGATATCACATGTTGTTCTGTGGATCAAGATAATTGCAGAATCATAAATGCTGCATTTGATTCTCAAAATATCTAACTACAAAGTTTAGAAGATGCACGCATTAGGCACATGAGAAAATGCTCTACTAGATGATAGACAAACAAAGGTGTTTTATTCTTAGCACAAATGGAAGTTGTCTTTGGATATAGGAGTTACATATCTCATAGTTATTCCAAAAATCCACAAAAAAATTAAATTATAACATGTTGAAATTATTCATAGCATTCAATATATTACACTATTCTCTTACGTAAAAGGAGATTTGCACGTAAGGCTTACTCTTATAGTCTTATATAAAAGAAAAATATATATTACATCATGTGCATGAAATAATTTCTTTATATTCACCTAAGATTGAATTTGGCTAATGCTTGTAAAAATTTTAGATTGAGATTTGAGAGGAACAGTCGTGATACCAATAAATGACTACATGACAAAGAGTGGTTAATTTTCGGTTTTAACTTTTTGACCTGGTGTGGAAGACAAATGCCAACCAAGCCGTTTATTTAAACACCCCAAACTAGTTATAACTACAAACTGATCCCAAATGTTTCTACTTTTCCTATGGACTGCAACTATTTCTAATCCAAATAATGTTCCAAAGTATCAAACACGTGCATGACTTTCAAATCTTACCTAAAGAAACCACGCTTGAAAAGAATTCTTTTACTTTCACCTTTGGGAGAATATAAGGTGAAGTGGTCCCTTAATTGTGTGTGGCGCCGGCCTGCCCTATTGCAATCATGGCCCCCTCCCCATTGCAATGGTGGGTTTGGCTATCTACAACTATAATAACAATTCAAATGGGCAAATTTTAGCCATGTTTTACACACAAGTCCACCATCTCGATCTCTTGCTCAACCACTTGTGCTGATTAATTGATCCCTTGATCAAGGATCAATATCTTTTGATACCAACTGATATATATATATTATATATATATATATTAGCTCTTCTTTAATGGAGATCTTTAAGTAAAAAAAATGAAAATATAATAAAAAAGATTTTGTTGATCCATTTCAGTATTAGAACTATCTCTATTCTCTTAAAGCATTCATCAAGTGTAATAGCCTATAAAAATGACATTAATTAATACTATTTGTACATACAACTCACAATCATACACATCAATTTGAAATAATATTTTTTTATTGGTTTGTTATACACGTACTAGATGAATCTTGAACCTATTTTATACTTTTTATCTTACTCTTATACTCAATAGATCTTGTGCTTATTTTTTTGTTTTTGCTTTTCATCTATGTTTTGCAATATTATAAAAATCAGGCCTAACCAAAAAAATGATAGATTCAAATTTCCAAGATTAAATCAAGTTTCAACCTTCGATTTAATTGCGATGACATCATAAATAATTAAAGAATATACAAGTCACACATGAATGAGAATGTTTGGACACCAATTCATGGTTAACCTGACTAGATTGGATAATCCCTCGTGTTTTGATCTATCCTTACACTTTGATTAGTGTCACTATATACATAAAGAGTTCTGTTATTAAAACACATTTTTTCATAACTTATTTTCGTGGTAAATCGTAATTAGTTTAACATCTTTTTTAAATAAGTTTTATTGTGGTTGATGCTATTTTTTTTTTATCTATCAATCATAATTTATCTCTTGAAAAATTATGAGAAAAAATGTGTGTGCATAAACTTACTTATATATTAAAGATTCCTAGTGGGTCTTAATCAGAGTGAATATAATGGACAATCTTCATAGTTTTCTCTTCAAGAAATGTGCAAATGATCCTAATTCTATTCATTTCACACTAGAAGACGACAAAGGCACCCCCTTCTTCTCGGTGGACATGTAATCTAACTGAGATTTAGTGGGTCCTACAAGGAAATCTCTCTCTCACACGCGTTTCAAAAAAACCGGTGCCTTATCGGACGGCTGCAATTGTCTAATCAATTCACTCCAATTTGGGTTTCGTTTACTTTTTCCTTCACCAACCCAACATTTAAACCTTTGATGTTGGGACACGCAAACACACGACTGACCACTTGTTTACTAATTCTTCTAGTTGGTATCATGGGATATTCGTATTCCATAACAATGGTCTTTGCAAATGGGTTGGAAATTTCATAAATCAAAATCAATACTAAAAACCAGAAGAGATTGCCAATTTTGACTTGTTTGCAAATGGGTTGGAAAGAAGTTGCATGGTAATGACTTAAAAACTATGTACACAAAATAAAAGAATATTTATAATGAGTTTCTTGGTTAGCCTAGAGCTAAAGTAAAGAATTCATTGACCAGTTCATATATTGGGGGAGATATTTATTTTCTTTGGGCAACTTGACCGTTTCTCTGCTTAAAATATCTGAACCAGTTGGCCTCTTACCACATAGATCTAAAGACGCAAAACTGCAAGTCAAAATTCAGAAAGAAACCTCATCTCCAATTCCAATCCCCGTTGTCATTCATTAATAGTGTGTGAATTATTATTATTTTTCCTGAGTTAATAGTATGTGAATTAATTTTCTAGATTCGAGGTCTTCTGCTACAGTTCTTGCCTTATTTTGTTATAGGAAAAATTATATTTTAAACCTTATAGATTAGGGATATAACAAATTAAATCTTATAGTTTTAAAAGTAACAAATTAAATCTCGAAATTTTAAAAAGTAACAAATTAAACCCCACAATTTCAAAAGTAATAAATTAAACCCTTATTTTACTTATATGGGTTGAGGTTTAAGTTGTTACTTTTTAAAACTTGAAGGTTTAATTTGTTACTTTTTAAACTGTGAGGTTTAATTTGTTACTTTTTGAAATTTCGGGGTTTAATTTGTTACTTTTGAAATTATAGGGTTTAATTTGTTATACCCCTAAACTATAAGGTTTAAAATATAATTTTCCCATTGTTATATATAGCGAACATTTTGTAGATTGCAATCACTAATACGGGAGATGTACCTTATTAATACACATGTTCCACATGTTTCGAGGGGCACATTTAAAAAATAAATAAATAAATCCGAGTTTATTCTTTTATGATGAGAGAACATAAAGTCACAACTCAAGATAGTTTTTAAGTGTATAAAAAAATAAATAATAATAATAAATAAATAAATAAAAGAAGAAGATAGTTTTCAAGTCAATAACTATAATCTTTTTTTTGGCAAACAGTAATTGAAAATGAAACGCCATGTTACAGTTAAAGTAAAATGGTGTAAATGAAATTGCTGAAGAAATATAATGATAATAAAAATAAGGACAAATTGCAAAAATACTCTATGAGATTTGGGTTAGTTGCAAACTGACCCCTTGTATTTTTAAATTTGTATTATTGACTCTTGGGCTATGTGTAATGACAAAATTAATCATTCTGCGTTATTTTATTTTATTTTTTTACTAATTGTAACTGATGAAAACTGGTCACTTGCACTGCACGTGATTATTTTATTATAAAAAAAAAATTGACAATAAGTCACTGCATTGCATGTGACCACCTTCCATTAGTTACAATTAACAGAAAATAATATAAAATGTCATTACAGATAGCTCAGGAGTCCATAACACAAAATTGAAAGTATAAGGGTTAGTTTGCAACTGACCCAAATCCCATTGAGTATTTTTATAAATTGACCTAAAAATAAAGACCAAAAATATATTTACCTATTTAAGCGTGCCATCTAATAGAGGTATATATCAATTGTTGTAGTTCACACATTGAAGAATGTATGTTCTTGGTTTTCTCATTTCTTCCTTATAAAAGGCCTTTGCTTATCATAGACAGTTTTTTAAACATTCTCAATGTCAAATCCATTCGTATCTACAAAAGAACTAAACTGTTTAAAGTCTTTCAAATGTTAAAATATATTTCTTACGAATAAGCAGGAGCCTGGTAAATTATATGTTTTAGAGCCAAACCAGAAGGAATCTAAATAACATGCTCAAAGCTTAAGGGCAATGCAACACCTAGTTGACCTGGAGGAAACTTTTAGGGTGTTGAAAACAAATAAATGTGGATTTGGAGTGTCTTTTGGCAAGTTATGGGATTCATGGTATCACAAAAGGGAATAGAAGTTAATCCGGAGAATATAGGAGCTCTCTTGAACATGAAGTCCTCTTACACGACTAAGGAAGTATGTGAGCAGTTTCTGTAACTAAGATTACGACAAGGACTAAAACGGAATTGGGTTAAAAACTCAGTGACCAAAAATGGAACTTTTGAAAATACAAGGATGAAATGAAAATATCCCCATAATATAAGCCCCAAAAGTATGTTTTTGCATTTTTTTTTTAATAAAAATAAAAAAGGAAGAATGATCACTAACCTTGGCATCAAGAGATCCTATGTGCAGCACCACATTGGTGTCCTTCCAATCACCTTTTTGTATTTTTATTTGCAGGGGTCCATTGTTTCTGTCAGCATACAATCAACTAATATCTCAATATTCATGTTCATATAATGAGGGTTAGACGAGGGAAATGAGAAATAAATCTCCTTGTCTGTGATATTCCTATTGTTAGTTTGTCCAAGTCACCACATTTAGCATGTACTGGAAGCTGAAGGGATTTGGACAAATGGACTAAGTCAGGCACAATTAATAATATTAAGGACAAGGATGTCGAAAGAGGTAAAAGAAAAAGCGCACACATTAACATACTGGAATTTTTAAGACCTTGTTTGGTGCGGGTTTATAAAACATGTTTCATATTTACTTAAATTCAAAAATGGTGGGGCTCACATAAGGTTGTTGTTTGGATGGTTATTTTTAAAAAAATGAATATTTAAAATCATGATTCAAAATTTACTGTGCATATAGGTTTTTACAGAATACCTTTTAGGTGTTTTTGAGAACTACGTTTTTGTTTTTTAGATGAGTGGTGACATTTTTGTGAATTACAAGAACAATGCTTCAAAACCTAACTCCCTCATTTTTTACCAATTTTACTTTGTTTTCCCCCTCTCCCTTTCTCTCTTTGTGTTCTTGTCTCTTTGCCTCCCTTTCTCCCTTTCGGTGTTGATCCAATTGGACGACGATTAGTGACTTCGACGAGGAGGCTTTCAGGTGTTGTCAATGATAGCGTGGTCTAGCTATTGACAAGATTTTAAGGTGGACAGTGAATCATCATTGGCCTTAGTGTTTCAATGTTGGGGTTGGGGTTTCAACAATGGTTTTAAAGATCAGATTTGACTGGCCAGTTCGATCGGGATCGATAGTTGATCCCTTTGGTTCTCTTCAAAAATCGAAAATTAAGAAAAATATAAGAAAAACTGAAAATTGTCTATTCAACCGGTAAAACCAAGAACCAAACCTTTTTTTATAGATACTAAAACATATTAACTAAAAAAAATAAATAAATAAACTTTATATGTTAAGCCGACATAAAAGCTAATCTAACATTAAACTAAAGAATGTTAGGTGTAAACCAAAAGGTAACCCAACATTAAACTAATGTAGGATAAAAATAATTAATAACATATTTTTATTACATTTTTTAAAATGCATATAAAATGAATTAAAAAAAATTTATATCTTTTAAAATTTTTTTTTTTTTTTTTTTTTTTTTTTTTTTTTTTTTTTTTTTTTTTTTATTTTTTTTTTTTTTTTTTTTTTTTTTTTTTTTTATTTCTTTTTTTGAATATTATTTATTTTAAACTAATTAGAGCTTCAACCAACATATCTTTATGATAGTCCTACGATGATTTGTTGTTACTTTTTTTTTTTTTTTTTTTGGGGGGGGGGGGGGGGGGACATAATAATGTCTATTTGAAAAATAATTTGGAACAACTCAAAATAAAAATATAAATTTAATATAATTTATTTATGATATCACCAATCTGATCATCGGTTGGACCCTGGTCTGATCAGCTTCCACTCCCCTTTCTAGTTTTCTATCCGATTCAGTTTTTAACCATGGTTTTGGCCAACGAGATTTTGATTTTTGGTCAGATGGTGTTGTGGTGTCTTAGCGTTGGGATGGATTTTGTCATGGATTATGGGTTTCGCCGTGGATTGTGGATTTTGCCATGGGACACGGAATTTCGTTATGGGTTTTGGATTTCGCTGTATGCGGTTGTGGGTTGAATGACATACGTGGGTTAGCCAACAGGATTTGGTTGTGTTTTTCTTTTTTTAACCAAACAATTTTTCATGTTTTAATTTTCTATTTAAACTCTTTGTATTTATATGGCCAAAACTCAACCTTAATCTAATAAATGATCAGTCTGGTCAATAATTTAATGATTTATTTTTTTTATTTTTAATAAACAATGATTTATAGTTGATTGCAATGGAACGACTAAGAGCATTTCCAGGAGTAGTTTAAAACTACTCTCTATCTCTATTTGTAGAGTGTAAAATAGAGATGGAGGGTCCAACAATCCTCTAAATGTGCTTTGTATCTCTAATTTTTTTTACAAAGTGTACAGTAGCTTTTCACAAATGAAAAGCTACTGTACACTTTGTATCTGTTTTGTATCCGATTAAAAAAATAATTTCACCACCGAATATATATCCTCTGTTTTTTTTTCTTTCCTCTCATTTTCATCCGACTTTTTCTCTCTCTTCTTCTCTTTTCCTTTCTTCTCTCTGTGCTGAATAATTCTCTTTGGGTTTTCTGTTGAAGCACGACGTGGTGGTGATTCGGTGGCTTAGGCTTGCCGATCTCAACGTGATGGTGGTTAAAGGCGTGGTAGTTGATTCGGTGGCTTGGGCTTGCCGATTTTGGCGTGGTGGTGGTTAATGGCGTGGTGGTAGATTCGGTGGCTTGAGCTTGCCGATCTCGGCCTAGGCTTGCCTTCTCTCTTCTGGCGTGGTGGTGGTTAACGGCGTGAGGTATATCATCTCTTCCTTCTCTTTTCCTTCATTCAGCTCAAAATCATGTCAATTTGGTGGCTTTATCTCGGGGTTGATTCGGCGAGGTTGGTATGTGTGGACTGGGGAAAGTATGAATTGGGTTTGTTTGTGGTGTGTCTGTGAGAGGTTTAGTGTACTGGTGTTGAACTAGTTTGGTTTGTTTCGGGTTGATTTTGTATGGAATTAGTTTGGTTTTGAGTTGATTTTGTGTCTGTTTGTGTGTTGAGGTTCTATGTACTGGTGTTGAACTTTGGATGATTTGTGTCTTGTATATGATTTTGATTGGAATTAGTTTGTGTGTTTGTGTGTTGAGGTTCTGTGTATTGGGTGTTTTAGCCTCTGTGTACTGGGTGTTGAGGTTTTGTGTACTGTTTGTATGTTGAGGTTCTGTGTAACTTTGGTTTCGGGTTTTGGCCTCAAAATGAGCATGGAGTTATGAAATTATAGGTTAGATCTATTTGGTAATGAGACTATTACATTGATGAGTTGTGTGAATTGTGTTTTTCATGTAGTAAACTAATTATGCTCTATCTGGTCACAGAAAAGGGAATTAGTTGCAGCAGTTTTACTTTTACATGTGTTTTCATGTGTGATTGATACCTAATATTGTATTGTATTTTTACTTAGGGATGAATTCTCAAAATGAAACCCCCAATTTCGTTAATCTTCTAGAAGATACATACAACGAATATATGATGGAAACTACAAATGTAAGCGATCATAATAGTAATCCACCCTCAAGAGAATTATCGGAGAGGTCTCCATCCCAAGTTGAATCCACTAGAAATCCACAAACACGTCAATCCAATTTTACTATAGAAGAAGACTTGAATCCTATATCCTCGTATCTCTCTATTAGTGAAGATCCGGTGCAAAGCAATGATCAAACATATAAAATATTTTGGACGAGAGTTCATGAATATTATTATGCTCATACGACCTCCGAAATTAAGCGAACTAAAGGTTCTCTTCAGAACCGGTGGTCAACCATTCAACTTTGCACCAATAAATATTCTGGGTATTTGGCAAAAATTGAATCATTGCATCAAAGTGGTATAATTGAGGAAAACAAAGTGCATCTTATTAACTCTTCAAATTTGTTAATGCATCAATTTGTTTTAACTATTGAAAATATTAATTGTTTTTATTGTTGGAATTTTTTAGATTGATCAGGCAAAACAATTGTATAAAGCAGAATATACCAAAAAATTTATGTTTGAACATTGTTGGAACGTGTTGAAGTATGTACCAAAATGGTTGAATAGTCATCAAAATGAGACACCAAGAAGAAGGAGAACGAAGACAACATCTTCTTTAAACTCGATAAATCTAGAAGATGAAGATGTCGCAAATGCTGGAAACATAGACTTGGAGAGACCACTGGGTAGGAAGGCCGAAAAAGCTTGATTGAACAAACAAAAGAGCGACGAAGATACTAGTTCAAATGTGAAAGTGATGTTGGATGCCATGGTGGAAGAAAAAAAAAATCGCGGAAACGAGATTGGAATTTCTTGAGAGGGGTCGTGTTGAGTACATGAAGCTAGAGAATAAGCGTCTTTGTATTAAGCAAGAAAAAATTCAGTTGGCAAAAATGAAAGAGGAAAGGGAAACATTGAAAGAGGAGTCGGCAATTATGATAATGGATGTAGATACGTTGCCTCTAGTGCAACAAGAATATTTTTGTCAACGCCAATTGGAAATCCTTGGAAAAAGAAGAAGTGGTAATTAATAAATAGTATTGTATTATTTTTGTATTATATTCATCAATGCTCTTGTGTTGTATGAATTAAGAGAATACTTTGAACTTTTGTTGCTATTGAATGTCCTTTGCTATTATGGTTGATAACTCAATTTATTACTTTAAACGTTAATGTGGTAAAATATATATAGCATTGGCTTTGCAAGTTATAAGTGTTAATATATTTTTTATTTGATAATGAAATTTTAAAGAACTTTCACAAGAATAATATAGATTTGATAAATTTCAAATTACAATAAAGAGTAACATAAATAAATAATGCAAGCATGAAAATTAAAACTAGATAATCTTATGATTAGCCATGTAGTTGCCACAAATGTTCCACAAGATCAACTTGGAGTTGAGAATGAGTTTCTCTATCTCTAATGCAAATATGAGATTGAATGAAATTCTGAACTTCAATTGTAGGCTCTCGTGACACGAGTGTAGGGATGCTTTCAGGCACTTGTTCGTAATCATCATCTTGTTGTACTCCATTAGGATCGCGCTCATCTTCAATAATCATGTTATGTAATATTATACATGCTTTTATAATATCATTGAGAGTTGCTTCATCCCAAAAGCGCGCAGGCCCACGCACAATTGAAAATCTTGCTTGAAGTATTCCAAATGCACATTCCACATCCTTCCTACATGCCTCTTGAACTCTAGCAAAGTGTTTTTTCTTTGCTTCTAGTGGAGCTGAGATTGTTTTCACAAAAGTTGACCATTGTGGATATATACCATCAGCAAGATAATATCCCATTGTATAATCATGACCATTGATTGAGTAATTCACTGGAGGAGCACGCCCTTGAGCAAGCTCCGTAAATATAGAAGAATGCTCTAGTACGTTGATGTCATTATGAGACCCAGGTAGACCAAAAAATGCATGCCATACCCAACGATCATATGAAGCTACTGCTTCCAAAATAAGTGTTGGTTCACGAGAATGACCAGTATACTGACCTTTCCATGCTGTCGGACAATTTTTCCATTTCCAATGCATGCAATCAATGCTCCCCAACATTCTTGGAAATCCACGCTTTTCATTAACCGCGAGCAACCTAGCAATGTCATTACTATTTGGTGACCTCAAGTACTCTTCAGAAAAAATATTAACCACCGCTTTAAAAAAATTTTTTTAGACTCTCTATTGCAGTGCTTTCTCCAATTCTCACATACTCGTCAGTAGAATCAGCTGCTACTCCATAGCGAGAATCCTTAGTGCAGCAGTCATCTTTTGAAGGGACGACAAACCAAGCGTTCTAGCAGCATTTCTTTTTTGGATGAAATATGGATCATGCGCTTCTAGTGCAGATTAAAGACGAAAAAAAAAAGTGGACGACTCATCCGAAACCTCCTTCCAAATAAATGAGGAGGAAAAACCGGACTATCTGCAAAATAATCACGAAAAAGCCTTTCTTTGCCTTGCAAATAATCGCGCTTAATGACTTTGCGGCCTACAATTGAACCACGACGTGATGTTGATGCTCGCTCTCTTTTCAATCGTTCTTCTTCCATTGCAATAATTGAAAGTATCTCAATTTCATCATCAGAGTCGGACTCAAGAAGAGCTATTTCCATTTCCTTCATTTGATAATCACGAGCCTTAAGATGATAATTATGATCCATAGTATATGAAAGAGAAATTTGGGTTTGATAATGAAAGAACAAATTGGGTTTGATAGTGAGTAAGTAAACTGAGTTTGAGATTAATGAAAGAGAAAATTTGGTTTGAGGTGAATGAAAATTAGAGATATGAAATAGTCTTATTTATACTAAAAGAATATGACCGTTGGAAAATATGACCGTTGAGAAAATATGACCGTTGGAAAATATGACCGTTGGAAAAATATGACCGTTGGAAAATATGACCGTTGGGATCTTTAAATATTGAAAAGAAATAATAATGTTGCCGTTAAATGTGATTTTTTTATAAATATTATTTTAATTAAAAACTCCAGAAAATGATTTCCGAAAAAAAAAAGAAGAGAATATTAAAGAACATGAAGTGATAAAACCACCAGTAGAGAAATTTTTTTATAACCCAACAGAGAAATTTTTTTTTTTTTCCTTTTCTTAGATCTGTAAAACCACCACCACCTGTGAGGCCAGCCACCACCACCACCCACAAGAGACCCACCCCACTGGCCACACCGTGAAGGAGAGACCCACCCCGCTGGCCACGCCACGAAGCACGAATCCACCATCGCAGTCGTAAAGCCTGCCGCCAAGCCTTGCCGTGCCGATCCCAATGGTCTGGAGGTGGTGGAGCCGTGCCGATCTCGGCCTGGAGGAGTGGGTCTCAGCCTGGAGGTGGTGGAGCCGTGCTGATCTTGGCCTGGAGGCGTGGGTCTCAGCCTGGAGGTGGTGGAGCCGTGTTGGATCTAGGTTTTTTTTTTTCTTTTTAATTCTTTAGTTTTGAAACTTTGGAATTTGATTCTGGTTGCTGAGAAATTGATTTTGTGTTGGTTTTTGGTTGCTCTGGGTTGATTTACAGTGGTGGTGGTGGTGGCGGCGGCTATGGGTGGGAAGGATTTGGTTATGGCCGTTGGTTATTTCGGTTAATTGTTGGCGGGAAATAATAATAAAGAATGAATAAAAAATATAATATTTAAATGAGATAAAATAATAAAAAAAAGTATATTTAAATAGAGTAGAGAGTGAAATAGAGATACTGCTGGAAAGTTTGTCTAAAAAAATAAATAGAGAGTTGCTGAATAATGCAAATATAGAGATAAAATAGAGATAAGTTTAAAGAGTCGCTGGAATTGCTCTAACGACGTTGTTAGTATATTCTTAAGAATTCTCAATAATTGGTAGCAAAATGTATATCTATAATATGCAAATCCACCTATTTAATAGTTCCCTCTTGAGTCTTGAGTATCCTAGGAAAGATAACATTTGTGTTTTTCAAGTATTTTCCTAATCCTAGCACCTTCACTCA
Source organism: Fagus sylvatica (assembly GCA_907173295.1). Taxonomy (NCBI): domain Eukaryota; kingdom Viridiplantae; phylum Streptophyta; class Magnoliopsida; order Fagales; family Fagaceae; genus Fagus; species Fagus sylvatica. The sequence goes on from OU015764.1 coordinate 14,030,807, forward strand.
CAGGATATGCTGTTTCTTCGTTTACTTTTTCCTTCACCAACCCAACATTTAAACCTTTGATGTTGGGACACGCAAACACACGACTGCCCACTTGTTTACTAATTCTTCTAGTTGGTATCATGGGATATTCGTATTCCATAAGACTTTGTCTTTGCTTGTGCAACATGAGTGCCTCAATCATTATTGAAAATGAAGGCACCATGAAGTTTCAATTCTTTATGGTCAAAATACGTGGGCCAATAAGCAATGAACTTGTTCAAGTCATGATTTATAATACGGCTACGATTCGTGGCAGGCAGGCTTAATTCAAATCGATAGGGACAAGGGATGTCCATTTGAGGTTGAGATTGATTTGATATAATTGGAGACTTTCCTCACATAAATTTCAGAAATTTTAAATTTATTGCCAAATTCTGGGGGGATATTTTGTCAGAACTTTCTGCCATGATTAATTGGCTACTAGTTGGGATTCAACATTTCATAAATCAAAATCAATACTAAAATCCGGAAGAGATTGCCAATTTTGACTTGTTTGCAAATGGGTTGGAAAGAAGTTGCATGGTAATGACTTAAAAACTATGTACACGAAATAAAAGAATATTTTTAATGAGTTTCTGAATTAGCGTAGAGCACAAGTAAAGAATTCATTGACCAGTTCATATATAGGGTAAAAAATGGAGATATTTATTTCATTGGGCAACTTGACCGTTTCTCTGCTTAAAATACTGAACCAGTTGGCCTCTTACCACATAGATATAAGAATTAAGAACTGCAACTCAAAATTCAGAAAGAAACCTCATCTCCAATTAGCTTTGTTTTCCCATCAAAGAAGAAAAGTAACTCTTGTTTCTTTGGACTAATAACAGCAACTCAAAATTCAGAAAAACCTCATATCCAATTAGCCTTGTTTTTCCACAAAAAGAAAAACAAGGGCACTACTCTTGTTTCTTTGGAGTAAGAAAAGCTAGCAACTCAAAACTCACAAAAACCTCATCTCCAATTAGCCTTGTTTCTTTGGTGGCTCAGTCTCACACACACAATGGCTGAAATTGTGGTAAACAATGTACTCGACAAGTTGACAACCTTAATGCAAGAAGAGATGCACTTGTTAAGGGGGGTCAGTGAAGAAGCTGTGTGGATCGCAGACGAACTGGAACAAATCAAGGCCTTCCTAAGAGCTGCTGATGAAATGGAAGATAGGAGTCATGGACTTGACGTGTGTGTCAAGCAACTAAGAGATGTGGCTTATGATATTGAAGATGCTCTTGATGAATACAGGCTTCGACTCATGGTCACACATCAACATGGGCATGATTTAAATGCTTTTCTTGGTAATATTGTTTCCTCAATAAAGAATTTGAAAGCGCGCCATCAGATTGCTTCAGAAATACAACGCATCAAATCCAGATTCTTAAGCATCTCGGAAGGAAGTCAGAGATTCCAAAGCGAAACTAATGATGCGAAGATTGCTGCTAAGACATGGCATTACCATAGACAGAATGCCCTTCTGGTAGATGAAGCTGATCTAGTGGGCATTGAAAATCCCAAAAATCAGCAGATCAGCTGGCTTATCCAGGGTGATACTGGCCGCGAAGTGGTTTCCGTGGTTGGTATGGGTGGGCTGGGGAAGACTACCTTGGTAAAGAAAGTCTATGATGATGAACAAGTGAAGCTACACTTCAAATACCGTGCTTGGATAACTGTTTCTCAATCTTTGAAGATGGAAGAGATCCTAAAACACATGCTTCAGCAACTCTACAGGGCAAAAAGGAAAGCGGTTCCTCAAGGAGTGGACAGCATGAGCAATGATCAGCTAATAACAAAAATCAATAACTTTTTGCAACAAAAGAGGTACCTGATTGTGTTAGATGACTTGTGGCATATAGATGAGTGGGATGCAGTCAAATATGCATTGCCAAACAGCAGCAATGGCAGCCGAGTAATGCTCACAACGCGTAATTCTGAAGTAGCTTCTGCCTCTTTCAGGGAGTTCCACGGTAATGTCTATTCTTTGAACCCTTTATCTAATGAAGAGTCTAGGACTTTATTTTGCAAGAAGACTTTTGGAGAAAACTCTTGTCCCCCTCGGTTAAAAAGTCTCACAGAAAGTATACTTGAAAGATGTGAAGGATTACCACTTGCAATTGTGGCAATCAGTGGTGTTTTGGCGACTAAGGACAGGGTAGACCAATGGGATATGATTCTACGTAGTCTTGCTGATGAAATTATGGAAAATGTTAGACTCAATAGTATGGAAAAGATATTATCACTCAGTTATAATGATTTACCATACTATCTCAAGTCTTGTTTTCTGTATTTTAGCATCTTTCCTAAAAATCATGTCATTGATCAAATGAGGCTGATACGATTATGGATAGCGGAAGGATTAGTGAAAAACAAAGAAGGAATGACATTGGAAGAAGTTGCAGAAGGCTACCTCTATGAGCTTTTGAACAGAAGCTTGATCCAAGTGTCTGGAACAACTAGTGAAGGGAGGATCAAAACATGCCGTGTCCATGACCTGCTTCGCGAAATAATCATTTCCAAGTCAAGAGATCAAAACTTTGTAACAATAGCTCGGGGACAAAACACAATGTGGCCTGAAAAAGTTCGTCGCCTGTCAATACATAAGACCATGCCGGATGCACAACAAATCCAAAGCATCTCACGACTTCGTTCTTTGCTCATGTTTTTGAGGGTAGATTCACTGTCCCAGTCTTCGAAATCCATTTCGTTTCCTCTTGAATTTAGGCTACTTAATGTGTTAGATTTGCAAGGTGCACCTCTAGAGGTATTTCCAAATGAGATCACCAAGCTGTTCCATCTGAAATATCTAAGCTTGAGGAGCACAAACATAAAAATCATTCCAAGCTCAATTGGGAATCTTAAGTACCTAGAGACATTGGATCTTAAACATACATGCATCACTGCACTGCCTGTTGAGATCTTGCAGCTTCAGAAACTTCGCCACCTATTGGTGTATTGGTATGAAATACATTCTTATGCACAAATAAATTCCAAATATGGTTTCAACTCCAAGGCCATGGCACAAATAGGAGACCTCCGATTCTTACAAAAGCTCTGCTTTATAGAGGCAGATCATGGCAGCAATGATATAATGAAAGAACTTGGAAGGCTCGATCAACTGCGAAGGCTAGGCATTGTAAAGTTCAGAAGAGAAAATGGGGTTTCTCTATGCTCTTCCATTGAAATGCTAACAAATCTTCGTGCTTTGTCTATAACCTCAATAGAAGAGAACGAGATCCTTGATCTTGAAAGCCTATCTCGCCCTCCCCCATTTCTTCAGCGGCTATACTTGTTAGGACGTTTGGAGAAGTTACCGGTTTGGATATCTTCTCTTAATAATCTGGCCAAGATATCTTTGAAGTGGAGTCAGTTAAGGGATGATCCACTTGAATATCTGCAAGATTTGCCAAATCTGGTACATCTTGAATTTCTACAGGTTTATGAGGGAGAGACATTGCATTTTAAGGCTGAAGGATTTCAAAGCCTTAAGGTTTTATGCCTTGATAAAATGGATGGACTGAAGATGGTAATAGTTGAGAAGGGATCAATGCCATTCCTTGAAAAGCTATTCCTCCAGCGCTGCAAATTGTTGCACAGCCTCCCATCAGGTATTGAAAACCTAAGCAAGCTGAAAGCATTGGAGTTTTATGACATGCCTGATGACTTAATCATGACAATACGTCCAGACATAGATGGTGGGGATTATTGGAAGGTTGCACATGTACCTGAAATTAACACTACCTATTGGAGAGATGGTGGTTGGGATGTCTACTCATTATATACATCAATTGAGGGAGAGGGTTCAACCTCAGCACTCACCAGGAGCAATGAACTTCCTCCTTATTGGAAATAGTATTTTCTGCTTGCTGTACTTTGGATATTTTATTATGTTGTAATTTTGTATTACATATGACTGTGTAGACTTGGAGCAATGATCATTAACGATCTTCTGCTCCTTGTTTTCTTTCTTGAATTGTAATGTATCATGAACCGTGTCCTAGTGACTAGTTCTGAGAATTGTATTAATAAATGTTACTAATTTAAGTTCTTGTTTGCAACAACTATTGAAGTTGCAATCATAATCGACGAAAAATAAATAAATAAATAAACCATTTCTCTACATTTGAATATTTCAGTGATATTCTTCTTGCTTTCAAGTTAGTTGTATGACAGATCAACCGATCTCCATATTCGTTTTTCAAATTACATCAGATTAGCATGTTCTGCTTAATAATATAGCAAAAAGCATTATGTTTATAAACTTTTAAAAATTTAATTAACTCAAATAAAGCAATTAATGACCCTTCTTTTTTTTTTTTTTTTTTTTTTAAGGCCACTCTTTTGGAGTGGAGATAGAAATTTCTAACTAACCTAATCTATGTGTGTGTAAAAGCTCAAACCCACACCCGCAAAGAGATTGTGATCAAGTGGAGAGGGGGGGACACCACTGGGCTACTACCCAGTGGATATTAATGACCAGTTTTGGAGGCCACAAAGAAGACAAATTATGCAGTCCTTCTAGTCTCTTGTTTCTCTTTTTTCTTCATCATTTTTCTTGAGTTTAGTATGCATACATGTCCTCTTGACACCGAGTTTCTTCATGCAGGATGTCTTCACAAGGAGGTAGTGGTGGCAGTAGGCTTTGCTCTTCTCAATTGGAGAAATGCAAGGCGTCTGCGATGATCTCGGACCCTTATCTAGATACAGATGATGAGTACGACGCAATGGACATGGGCCTTGACGTTGCGAGTCTCCGCATCGCTAAGGAGCTATAGAGACATTATGATGTCGAGGGAAAGGATGTTGCGCTAAGGCTTGGGGCGGGCATTGTTAGGAATTTAGGGGAATGCAAAAGAGAACCAAGGCTTTGAGGCACGATAAATCGCTTTCTTTAAGACTAAATTTGCCCCCTCTCCTTAGAGATTGCTAAGGGTTCAAGCAAATAGTCTCCAGGATACAACAAAGTCAAGAATGAAATGATAGCACTTCAATTTCACTCTATAGAACTTCTTAGAACAATTACGTTTTCTGCATATATTGATTGAACATTAAATTCCTTTTAATTGCAAGTGTATATCAGTCAAGAGTCACCATGAAAAGGCACCATTTCAGCCTTAACGATCATTAACTGCCTTAACTGTCGTGATCCAGTCGTCTGAATTAGTGGTCCAGGCGACTAAGTCAGGCAGAAACTCCCAAGCATGACATCCAGTCGACTGGACCACCAATCCAGGCAACTGGATCAGCTAAGTACATGTCATCCAGTCTACTGGATTGGTGGTCCAGTAGACTGGATTGGGCAGAAACTCCATCTTCAAATCCAGTCTACTGGATACTATTCCAGGCGACTGGTTTCTTGCAATTATCTTATATATTACAACCTATTTAGATATTAAATATCTAACAATCCCCCACTAGGTTGTAATATTTCTTGTTCAGTCTATAGCACACACAAAGCTTATGCATCAAAGAAGGTGTCTTTCAACTTAAACCCTCTCCTAGTGTAATTACTTCAAAGTTTTAAGAGAATTGTTGGTGGCTCATTCGCTTAAACCAAAAACTCTTTTCCTTAAAACCGGAAATAACACACACACAGCAATGATCTTTAACATTAGAAGTTCTCCTATTATTTAGCACTTAAATGGCTTTGTGCTCTACCTGGTTTAGTGAACATTTACAAGAGAAAACCTTAACTCTTGTTTAGAAGCGGCACCACTCCTATGTTCACAAAGGTGAAGTTCCTTCTTTATGTCCCTGTTACACAGACATCACTTGATTTGAACTTCATTAAGAGTAAAAACTCATCCTCCTAACGTAACAAATTGCACTATTCCATCCTGAATGAGACACAAGTTTTAGTGCTCTTACTAATCACGAATCAACAACTTGTTATTACCCTTTACTTTTCAAGTAAATCTACTCAAGGTTGGGTTCCCACTGTTGGTGATTCTTTTAGAAAGGTTTTAGTCACATTCCTATGAAAGTTACCCTTACCAAATCTCGAGATAAACCTTTGGTAAAAAGGGTGTTATCAAGTTATCACTTGATTTTATGTAGACAATAATTATGAGCTCACCAAATTATTTATTGTCTTACATACTCAAGTTTTAGACTCAAATGTCTAAACTTCATTTCTCATATATGGTGGCTTCACTCTTACAGTGCAAGATATAACTATCATTGGATGTGGCCACATCTCTTTTATATAACATCTCATGTACATGTTATCACTTTCTCTTGTCCGTTGCCAACCATACAATCTTTATGGTGGATTAAGAAACTCACTTCGTTTCTTCCATGCCTATTAATTGGCTCTTCCACCAAAAGTGAATATCCAACTTAACATGGATTTTATCACTTACAATAATAACCATTTTTGGTATCCTACTATTTGGATATCCAATAATGCAATGCTTTCTAATGATCTTAAGCTTGTTTACAAAGCTTTGAAAGTCTATGTGAAAACCATGTATTTATAATACAACACATGACACACCATGCTATAATTGCATTAGCACACTCAAGTCATGCTTTCAATAACTACACTAACTTTTAGATTGGAATAAAGGTGAGTTAGCTTCTTTGTACTTTTGGAAAATATTAAACCAAGAAGCTTCATTTCATACACAATGAAAGCATCATCTCAATCTCAATGAGAACTTACATAGTTTACACACTATGTTACTTCACCTTAATTCCATTTCCAATAACTATAGACTTTCTTATGATTTTAGGAAATCATATTACATTTCAAGATCATAACTCATAGAAAGCATATAAGAGGTATATAAAATTGAGACCAAGTCACTTCACTTTTAATATTTTGACTCTTTCATTGTTCACTTTATGAACTTATTTCTATTTTCTTATTATCACCAATAGAAATTCTTGAATTACAGTCAAGATAAGTGTTTGATTAGGTTTTAGATATTTCAAGAATCATAGAATTTAACCTCAATAAATTCATCTTTTGATTCCAACATAATATCACACTTAAGTCACCAAGACTTTAAGATTCTCAACCTAATCCACAAATACATCTTTAGAGTCTTAGCTTAGTCTTTTTCTGAGTTCGAAGACTCCTTTAAAGACCACCACACACTTGGATCTCGATACCCCACACTTTTGGGTTTTCACATTCCATAGCTTATATGGAAAAACCCCCACACTTTGGAATAATCAAAGTTGATCCATAAAGACCTCCTCGTCTAAATTCCCATTAAGGAAAGTTATCTTTACATCCATTTGATGTATCACCAACTTATAAATGGATTCAAATGCTACTAGCACACGAATAGATGTGATCCTAGCAACCGGTGCATAAATATCAAAGTAATCTATTCCCTCCCTTTGCCTAAAGCCTTTAGCCACTAACCCTTCTTTGAAGGTTTGAATAGTTCCATCAGTCCTATATTTTTCTTCTAAATACCCATTTACAACCAATGGTATTAAAACTCGGAGGAAGATCCACTAAAACCCAAGTTTTGTTGGACAACATTGAGTTCATCTCATCATTAACAACTACTCTCCAAAAAGCTGCATCTCTTGAAGCCATAGCTTCACTATAAGTATTTGGATCTTCTTCCACATTTCCTACAAAAAGAAGCTTACTAAGGACCTTTTCTCTGTTTCCTTCTACAAGGTAAACATTCACTTGGTATGAAATGAAATCAGGACCAAAATCCTTTTCTTTTCTTACCCTTTGACTCATCCTTTGTTCACTTGGTGAACTTGGTTCTATTCTCTTGTTTCCACTAAGAGAATCATTAACCAATGAGTCAATTTCTTGTGTTTGTTTAGGTTCCAAAAGGATTTAAAAATCATTTATAAACTTGTTCTCAATAAATTCCACATCCCTTGATTCTACTATAGTATTGGAACTTAAATCCAACAATCTATAAGCCTTAGAACCAACAAACACACTCTTAATAGCTTTAGGTCCAACTTGGTTCTTTTAGGATGTGGAACTCTAAATTAGGCTATGCACCCCCACATTTTATGATAACTCAAATTAGGCTTTTACCATTCCATAACTCATATGGAGATAACTGAATTTTCTTAGATAGAACCCTATTATGCACATGACATACAGTAATCAAAGCTTCACCCCACAGGATGAAAGGTAGCCTTGCATTTATGATCATGGTATTTACCATGTCAACTAATGTTCTATTCTTTCTTTCAGGTAAGCCAATTTGTTGGGATGTATAAGGGGCTGACCTTTGATAAATTAATCCATTTTCCTCACATCCCTTTCCAAATCATTTCCAAAATGATCAATGATGCCTATCTTCATAATAAATGTGAATTCAAGTTTAAATACTTAGCTACATTCCATGCAACAATCAAATCAATGTAATTCCACCACAATGCTTGTTATAATGCATATATAAACTGAAATCTTGCGCTTATGGACACATTTTTCAATTTAGTCACTTCCATGTAAATACTCTTTACATGCGATCAAGTGAGATCATGCACTTATAACCCTTCCATCTTTTCTTGCATTTTTTTGTGATTACATTTCAGGCATCAAATTCATAGGGTTTAATCATGTGAGAGTATGGTGAGTAAATCCACATAAGTATATTACATTATATTCTATCATGCACAAAATAATGTAACTACTATTACTCACCATATATGATTAATATAATAATACTAACAACAAGTATTATTGCAATATCATGTGACAAAATAAAGAGCACTATCAAATTTATCAACTCACAATTCACTAGGATGAATATCCTAGTACACATCCACCTTGAGTGCATTGATGAGCTTTCGCATGTCCCAACTTAGTCTGCATTCTACAATGCATTCTGTAATTTTCTTCCAACATTACCTCCTTGACCATTATTTAATCTTTGAATGAAACTGATCACATGGCATCAACATTGTGCAACAGGCAATGATTTGAAATATGGAACATGCCGTGGGGCGTAAGTGCATTTCTTTATCTGAAGATAACAGGTTTCAAGACATGACATTACACTTCAACACGTCTTCTTTCTTTGGGCAAGTAACCTGCCAAGTTCTCCATTTTACCATCATTTATTTAATCAATTTTCTGTTGATGGATCTTCTTTACCATTTGACGGTGACCCACGTAATCATGAAGAAAAATATTGCAATCCAAACTTATTTTGCAATATCATCACCATCAGTAGGCAAGGGTTGCACGTCCTCTTCGCACCAGCGTTGAGAGCCACTGGTTATGCATCACTATCGAAGCCACCAGAGTCAAATTTCCTTGGCTGCCTATCCATGTATAACACCACCAAGTGATCTTGCTACGCTTTCATGGTTTTATCGACCTCGACCATTGACACCAAAAGAATCTATTAAAAAACGTGGTCCACGAGATCTGTTGCCAGTAACCGTCTCAAACGATAGCGTAATGATCTAATTCTTCTTTCTTTTCCCGAAACTTCAATGTCCCAGTATCATGGCCTCTGCCTTGCATCAATGCCATGACTTAATCTTCACTCCTTCTGCCATGAATTCTCCTTCCATTAAGAAAATCTAGTCTTAAAATTGTTAGGAATTTAGGGGAATGCAAAGGAGAACTAAGGCTTTGAGGCACGATAAATCGCTGTCTTTAAGACTAGATTTGCCCTCTCTCTTCAGAGATTGCTAAGGGTTCAAGCAAATAGTCTCCAAGATACAACAAAGCCAAGAATGAAATGATAGCACTTCAATTTCACTCTATAGAACTTCTTAGAACAATTAAGTTTTCTGCATATATTGACTGAACATTAAATTCCTTTTAATTGCAAGTGTATATCAGTCAAGAGTCACCATAAAAAGGCACCATTTCAGCCTTAACAGTCATTAACTGCCTTAACTGTCGTGATCCAGTCGCTTGAATTAGTAGTCCAGGCGACTGAGTCAGGCAGAAACTCCCAGGCACGATATCCAGTCAACTAGACCACCAATCTAGACGACTGGATCAGCCAAGTACATGTCATCCAGTCTACTAGATTGGTAGTCTAGTAGACTGGATTGGGCAGAAACTCCATCTTCAAATCCAGTCTACTGAATAATATTCCAAGCGACTGATTTCTTGCAATTATCTTATATATTACAACCTACTTAGATATTAAATATCTAATAGGCATTACTATTGGAGGACTCACTCAATTGCGTCGAGGAGCTGAATCTTTCGATGGTGATGCTTCTGAGACTGTACCCAAGGATGGTTCTAGCACTAGGAGACACACCCTACTGTGCTGAGGGGCAACTATTGCCGGATCCTCTAGCAAGCGTAGGTCTACTCGGCATGTGGAGACTACTCCTATACTGGAGCCTGTTGAGCCACATGCCTATACGTTAAGAAAGAAATTACTAGGAATTAGTTAGCTATATGCGGGGAAGCTTTTTCCCTTCTAGATTTGTAAGGATCGTTTTGAAAATAAGGGTCATGAAGTGATTGTTCATGCCCAAGCTTGTAGAATGGTTGTGATGCCCCTAATTTTGATAAGTGTGTATTATTTGTGTATGTTGAGTCCACATCAAGTATATACTGGGTCAAATTAAGCTTTATTAACAACTGCAAGGAGCCCTAATTGTAACTTGATTAGTCCTTATAGACGCAAATGTGGCTAGTGTTTTTCTTAGATTGTTATAAATGGTATCAAAACCAATCCAATAATCTCATGTGGGCTCAGACATAGTGTGGACCCTGATGAAGACATCAAGAATTTAAAGTAGGAGAGAATGTGATGTCCTAAATTCTGATAAGTGTATTATGTGTGTGTTGAGTCCCACATCAGGCATATACTAGGTCGAACTAGGCTTTATTAACAATTGTAAAGAGTCTCAATTGTAATTTTACTAGTCATAGAGGCTTTATTTACAATTGCAAAAAACCCCAATTGTAACTTGAGTAGTCATTTACAATGAGCATCCATTTTCTTGAAATGCTTGCTCAATGGCTGCAAACTTGAGACTCCAAAACTCAGCCAAGTCTCAATAATCATCTAACTCCAGTAGCTGTTTCTTTTCCAAATGAACCTATAAATTCATTTTTGCAGAAAGGAATTCATTTTAAAATTATTACAGCGAGTGCTCGACGAAAGTAAAATCTTATGGGACAGGGGCCTTATCTCTCTTTCTCTCTCAGAGAGAGCTAACAACCCCCCCCCCCTCCTCTCTCTCTCTCTCTCTCTCAAATTAGACAATTTTAGAGAATCCTCCTGTACCCTAGTTGTTAAAAGTTAACATCTCGCATTAATACTTAAAAATTGGGAGATTCATAAGGTGTACCTGTGATAGCCACGACTCTTCCCCTCCATTAATACTTAAAAATGGATGGATGGTTCATATCTGCATTAGTGTAAAACTTGTAGGGTAACATTTTTGCAATTGAAAAGTTACAAACCAAATAGACCAATCAAAAAAAAAAAGTTCCAAACCAAATAGAGACACTAGGAGAACTCCAAAGTTGGAAGATGTTATTTGTTATGATTTTTAGCTCTCTCCCCTTCCCCAAGAACATTGATATCACTAGTACACCTATGTCATTGTTGCGCTTGCAACTATCAATTATTTGCTTCATTGTGTATGTAGCTTTCTGAGAAGATCCACAATGTAGTTTAGTGTGGATGTGGCTTATCAAAAAGTAAAGTTTGGATGTTATATTAACTTATGTATGGAACATGTTAGCTGCGTTTTGCTCTAAACGAAAATGAACATCAATTTTCTGTAGGTTCTTGATGAAGCTGATCGAATGCTGGACATGGGATTCGAGCAAGAAGTTCGCTCTATACTGGGTCAGACCTGTTCTGGTATGTAGTGTATTATTATTAACAATAGTATCTTCTTTTACTATGTTTCTTACCATTATGTTTGTGTATATGTTCTCTTTATTTTTGAACTCTCATCTACTCTCTGGTTTTGTTCATTCTTTTTGATAAATATCTTTGATAACTACACTTGGATGCTCTACTCTAGTTTCTGTCTTCCTAAACATAGACTAGAAACTTCCTCTGGATGCAGTAACTACAACTAATGGTTTGGAGTGTTCAACTGAGAGCGTCCATGCCTGATATTGGTAGTCCAAGAGTCATTTGGAAGGCAGTCCAACTCCAAGGTCTGTATGCATTAAGTCAAAGAATCAAGAGTCCAAGTCATAATATTGGTACCCCTTCAAAGCCTTGTTTTCAATTCTCTCAAACTAGGGGAATTCGAAACTTAGGTTGATTGCACTGATCTTTACTTTCCCCTTACTCCTGTCTTATGAAAATTTCAACGTATATCTAAACAACTTATCACACCACCTGAGTGCTAGCTGAGTTGGTTGGTCAGGGGTGCTGGGCTCTTTGCTTGGTTAGGCGTCCTTGGTTCAATCCCTAAGTAAAGCACTTTAACTTATCTTGTTGCATGTATGAAATTTTCTATATGGTCGATGCATGCAACCCGAGGTTTACTCTCCAAGGGTGAAACTCTACCTTAGCAAGGTTCCCACATCATCATCAAAAAAAAAAAAAAAAACTTGTCATTTATTTCTTCCTATTGTCAAGTTACATCATATATTATACTTTCATTATTTCCTCTCATTTCAACCATGCAACCAAACATATCTATACCCCTCTCCCATCCTAATATTTATTAAAATATCCAAACGAAGGAAGAGATAACTGATAAGTGATAACTATTTCTTCAGTTCTCACAACACCCCCCCCCCCTTCTCTCATATTTATTCTCTCCCTCCAAACTCCCATACGTAGTAAATCGATGTGAAATTATAAAGAATCTTTTTTTGCATAAGAGTTCCTGATGTGGGACGCACTTGGAATCCTCCCTGCAATTGCTTATGCTTTGGGCTTTAGGGTTTGCAAAGTAGTGTTTTAAGGGTATGTTTGGGTTTAAGGGGGGTGGAGGGAGAGGAGAGGAGAGTATGGGGAAGATGACTGAAATATACTAATATATTCTAGCCATCTTCTCCAGTCCTCTCCTCTACTATCCCCTTCATCTATCCATCCAAACATAGGTTTAGGGTTTGGAATTGTAAATGGAGTTTAGAATTTGTAGTGTATGGTTAGAAAAGATAGGATTTAAAGAAACAGGGAGGATTCTTGATAAAAGACAGGTTGTATGAGCAGAGGTGTCTTTTTTTTTAAAATAAAAAGAAAAGGACAGGTTGTATGAGCGAGGGAACATAGCTGTTTTTGAGACATGATCCTTACGTAATTTTCAAATTTTGGAGAGATTCAGTGAGCTATTGATTAATTGGCCCAAAACCCATGCTTAGGGTAAGATTTATGGAATGCGCCAGAGCTTGAATTGTTATATGGACAGCGATTTGGATCATACACAGCTCAGGCCTGATGGGGCTTCTAATTGTGGAAATAATGAAACTACAGCCGACTCTAGCCAGCCCAGTTCAGATACTGGGTCAATTAATAATTTGAGTCAATTGGATGCTTCGGATATGGCGGTATCAATGGAGATTTTTGTCCTTTGGATATGCTGACATTTTGCTGATATCTTCTGGATTGATGGTGACATTTTATCTAACGGATTTGAGTTGATTTATAACCTTCATGCTGTTCTGTACAGATGCTTTTGTCCTCTCTGTAATGCATCTTCTTTGCTGTCTCTGTTAGCAAAGTAAAAAAAAAAAAATTGTTTTTTGATAAGTTAGTAAAGTAAAGTAAAGTAAAATTTTTATTTATTAATATATAAAGTACTAACGAGATGCACCACATCATAATACTAAATAGTAAAAATTGGGTCCTAAAAGCCGTGGTTACGCCATGTGTCTATCTTTTCTTTATGGCAAATGGCTACACTCTCCTTGCAGCATGTGGTGCACTATATACATTACAATTAGTAACATAATTTGCTTTAAGTAACACTCCTTTAACAAATTTCAATACAATTAGAATACTACTTTGATTAAAAATGAATAAAATATTTTTATTTTAAAAAAAGGAGTTCTATTATTTATTTTAAGAATAATATATTATAATTTTTGGTTTTAATAAAATTTGGTCTTACACTCTGCCTTTTGCCATGTATCTTGAAGTAATATTTGTTTTTTACGTTTATTATCTACTTTATTATTAAATTTCAATTATATTAGTGAAATACTTCTTAGTTTACGTATGGTTTTTTTTTCCCCTTAAGTATACTTGGGCTTTTCAATTAGTGTTCTTAATTAATTATCAAAAAAAAAGTTGACATGATTTTTGATTAATCCGTGCATTGCATGGGCATAGTACTAGTGATTATACAATAATGAGCAGAGAAATCAGTGTAAGTAGAAAAGAAGGAACGTTTTTTAAATTTAACAGGATTTTTAATGATGTAATGATAAAGTTAAAAGAAGTTGAAAAAATTGAGTTATAAACTGCCACTTACATGAAGGATGAAAGGAGCATGTAAATAGATGAGTTTGGTTGAGTAGCCTGTTTTTAACCATGTCTTTCACTTAAACATCTAACTCTCATTTATATTGGGTTTTGATAGGACATGTCAGTTGCATCCCTTCATTTAATGGGTACCTATAATAAATGACTTATGCAGAAGTCTGTTATGTACTTGTTATGGATTTGATCATCCTCTAATTTAACTTTCAGATTTGATTTTCAACAAATTTTGCTTGATTCTGCTCTAAGCCTGGATGAATTCATTTTCGGCCTTTTTTGACGAGGGATATAAAATTATTAATTTTTTGCAGTACGCCAAATGGTAATGTTCAGTGCTACGTGGCCCCTGTTAGTTCATCAATTAGCTCAGGAGTTTATGGATCCTAATCCAGTTAAGGTGTGGATCTTCATTCATGATCACCTTCGAACAGTTTCCTAATCACTATCTCTGAAAGGACAATGAACATTGTTTCAGGTTGTTATTGGTTCAGAGGATTTAGCTGCCAACCATGATGTAATGCAGATTGTAGAGGTATAAGTTCTCATACCATATAAATGATCTGTGTAATCATCAGACGTTATATCTTATGCATAGATTGTATCTATTAAGTATTAACAATCTTTCTTTAGGTTTTGGATGATCGTTCACGTGATCAGCGCTTAATTGCTCTGCTGGAAAAATATTTCTTGGTTGAGACAATTGAAGCCTGCAAGATCTTACCATTGACTTAGATGAATGTATTCTGTATCTTTGTGTCACACAGGAAAACCTTGACTATGGTTGAATTACTATATAATGTCTATTAATATCTCGTTGTGCCACATCCCGCTAACACATTTGTACTTCTGTCAAGAATAGAGTATTGGTTTTTGTCTTGTACAAATGGGAAACAAAACGTGTTGAAAATATGCTGCAAGAAAGGTATATTCCTTTGACTTTGACTTGTTAGCCAAGCTGGACTACTCTGGCTATTGCTCTTAAAATGGAAAGTCACTGATGATGTTTAACATGCAATTTCTAGGGGTTGGAATGTTGTTTCAATGCATGGGGACAAAGCACAAAATGAACGTACGAAGGCATTGTCATTATTCAAGAAAGGAAGCTGCCCTTTGATGGTAAGTTATTGTATCTCAGTGCTCATTTTTTGAGTATTTTCAGTTTTTCACACGCATGTGCACGCACACACAGAGAATTAATCGAAAGGGCGTCATCCTATACACATAAATTGATCTAATGATCATGGACAATTGCCAGTAACCTGTTAGTCCTATTTATATGAGACCTTATACATGCAGATAGCTACTGACGTGGCTGCTCGAGGACTGGATATTCCAGATGTTGAAGTGGTGATCAACTATAGTTTTCCTCTGACCACAGAGGATTATGTACACAGAATTGGGCTGACTGGACGGGCTGGTAAAAAGGGTGTTGCTCATACATTCTTCATGCAGCAGAACAAGGTAATTTGTGTGTTGTTCAATATTTTGGTCATGACCAAGGATGTGTTTTTCCAATTCTTTTCTTTTTCATTTTCTCTGGTACACTATTTCAGGGACTTGCTGGCGAGCTGGTGAATGTCCTCAGAGAAGCCGGGCAAATTGTGCCAGCTGACCTTTTAAAATTTGTCACTCATGTAAAGAAGAAGGTATATATTTCTTCCCTTTTTTTAATCATTTTTCTCCCCCATCATTAGGTGCTCATGCTTTTTTGGTCTATATGAATATGGCCTGGCCTGTGCTTGTGCATGCGAATGTTTCATGCATTGTGTTTCTTTTTCCACCAAATTATTTTAAGACTGTCTGTTGCAATGTAGGAGTCCAAGATCTACGGGGCTCACTTCAAGGAAATTTCTGTAAATGCTCCGAAGCCTAAAAGGACAACATTTAATGACTCTGATGACGACTGAATCATGGGGTAATCCAAACTCATTCTTCTGTAGACACAGATGAAAATATATAGAGCTGATTATTGAAATTAGCCCCCTCCCTATGCGCCTTTACATCAGCAGCAAGGTTTACCTTGAATATGCCTTTTAATTTGTTGATCTGTAAGTTGAGGCTCATATATTGTTTTCCGAATTCCTGTGGGGTAACATTTTTGTTGCTACATGCCGAATATTGTCAGTCTTGTTAAATTATTTAATTATATTTATTTTCTTTGCCAATTATTGCCTGGAGATAAATGAGTTTTATAACATCTTGAAATGCATTTTATTTCATCTTAGTTAAAGCATCAGTGAGGCAATTACTGTACTACTACAGCACTCACTGGATGATTGCTTAGTCCATTTCTTGGACGCTTGCAGTTTAATATTTAAATAGTTTGGTACCCCACGCAATGCGCTGAATTATTGTCGATAACTACATTTTATTATTTCAATATTGCAATCATTTAAAATTAACGACATTTTATTATCAGTTCTTAAATGATTGATGTAAGCAAGGACATTAAGTGATAATCAATTGAAGTCTTGTTATGAAATTGTCTTGTAATTATTTTGCTGAAATAGAGTGGAATTGTGTTAAAGCCAATTTGAAATGTGAAGATCAACAAATGTTTAATCTCTACTCTCTAGTGTTCTATACACCACTCAAAGCAAAGAAAGAAAATATTCTCTAAAGAAATTAGCTTTTTCTATTATTAGCAGCGAAAGTCATTTTTTTTTTTTCCAAATTTTAAAGATGGAATACAGACTGTTTTCCAAATTCTAATCCCCGTTGTCATTCATTAATAGTATGTGAATTATTATTACTAGTCGCTAACCCGTGTGATGCACGGCAAAATTCTTAGTAATGCACGACAAATAAAATGATTTTGTCAATTTGGTGAGATAATGAATGTTATTGCTAATGGTTCTTTGATAAGATTTTGTTAGAAGTTAATTGCAATAAAATTATCTACTCTAAAACAATAAAAATGATAATCAACAAAATTATCTAATATATTGTTTGAATCTCTTTTTGATAAATATATATATACAGTTTCTCTTTACTACACCTCTATTGTCAGAATGTCATGACATGAAATTGGCTTTCACCAACTTCAAACCCACCTAAACAATCACTTGAAGATGACTCTGTGTAAATGAAACTTGAATTAAAAAAATAAGAAAAGATTAGGACATGATTATTCAATTATATATTTATTATACAGACATATAGTAGAGAGAAAGACAATATTATAGAGTACAGTTAGCGCATCTATGATATAATTAATGAAATTGCACTTTTGTACTAAAGCTATCAACATCAAATTCTCTTATTGGTTATATATCTCTATGCCTCCGCCCTCCAATAATTAAGTATGTTTTTAGAAAATAACCATTTTATCATTTCCTTCTCATAGATCCAATGACACTAATATAACAAAAAAAAAAATAGTAATTGCCCAATACATATGTAGTTTTTAATTTAAACCAATAAAATTGTCCATAGCGTTGGGGAGGTAAAGACCACCAAAAGATAAACCATATTATTTCTTTTGTCATAAAAATTAATCCTAGCGCTTAATTTTAACTCATGAGCATGTGTCTTCTCTCCCATTCAACCCTGAAATCATTTATTTTCCTTCTAATCTAATATTGCACAATCCAGTAAAACATATATGTGCAACATTTGTACTCTAAACTATATACATTTTCAATTCAATTTAAAACCCACATACATTATACTGCTCAAAACTTGACATTTATCTAAATTCACCATATATATCATTGTAGACTAAAGGACAGTCACTCTGAAAAATAAATGGTGTGCAATGATCATAATAGAATAAGACTGATAATAGAAGTCGTGCATTCTAAATACAATTTAAAAAAAACAATAAGAAAGAAAAATCCTGGGACAACTCGCTAAAAAAACACAACCATAACGTATAATAAGATGTATTAACCTAACATCAATTTCTCAAGAAACCCATTATGTGCTTTAAAGTCATCACCAAATCTGACTTGATTGCAAAGGAGTGTGTTTTCTCTTGCATATTACCAAATCCACTTGCATCTACACAATAAATTACATGAAAACCTCATAAACATATTAAAAAAAAGAAAGGAAAAAAGTTTGAACGTAGCCAATCCATGACATGGGAAAGATTGATTGCAGCAGTATGGATTTAATAGTTTGGTATAGACTAAATCATCTTTCTACCACTGACACTCAAAGAAAACATACCGTGTAAAATCAGCTACTAATTGATTGTAATATTTGGTTTCCAATAAAAAAACCCACTCCACGGGTTTATCATCTTTAGAATCACCTTGAGTTTGATCGACCACCTGAAAACATAAACTTTCATTAGGTTATGAACCCCATATGGAAAAGTGCAAGCTGGAAATCGAAATCTATTTAAATCAATTGCAACAGAAGCAGAGGAAGGGTAAAAAAAAGAGGGGAAGAGAGAGAGCCGGAGACAAAGTGGCGGTTATTGGGATGAAATGGGTATAATGGTAGGAGGGAGATGAGGAGTCGAGCTAGAGAAAAAAGAGGGGAGGGAAAAAAGAATGTGTAATGAGGGTTGGGGAGAGAGAAAGTTAATTAAATGGAGTGAGTGAAACTGAAGAGAGATATTTTATATAATAGATTATAGAGGGGATGTTTTAATTTGTTGGAATTGGAAAAAGATGACAATTTGAAACTTTATTGTAAATATTTAATTAGCATACATAATTAATCAGCCACATGAATATTACACTGATGTTATTTGATTAATAGGTTTAATAGTCATTTATGTTTTAATTGGGATCCATGTGTAATGGGGGTTGGGGAGAGAGAAAGTTAATTAAATGGAGTGAATATAATAGATATAATAGATTATAGAGGGAATGTTTTAATTTTGTTGGAATTCGAAAAGGATGACAATTTGAAACGTTAGTGTAAATATTTAATTAGCATACATAATTAATCAGCCACATGAATATTACATTGATGTTATTTGATTAATAGGTTTAATAGTCATTTATGTTTTAATTGGAATCCATGTGTAGTGGGGGTTGGGGAGAGAGAAAGTTAATTAAATGGAGTGAATATAATAGATATAATAGATTATAGAGGGGATGTTTTAATTTTGTTGGAATTCGAAAAGGATGACAATTTGAAATGTTAGTGTAAATATTTAATTAGCATACATGATTAATCAGCCACATGAATATTACACTGATGTTATTTGATTAATAAGTTTAATAGTCATTTATGTTTTAATTGGAATCCATTTATGACATCATATCAAATGACAGCTATGAATATGAGGAGAGGAATAAACTGAAGAAACTAATTAAATGGAGTAGACTGCATTTAATGGGAAAGGGGGAAGAAAAAAAGAGAGGAAGGATTGAGGATTTGAGGCTGAGGTGAGGTGGAATTTTATGGAAAGGGAGAGTTTGATGTGGCAGACTTTGGAGAAGGTAACAAAATTTCTCTTAGCTTCAGGTTTTAATTTATATTATAGATTATAGATATAAATTATTATTATTATTCGTTTTTTGCTAAGTTAATAGTATCTGAATTAATTTTCTAGATTCGAGGACTCCTGCTATGGTTCTTGCCTTATGAAGTGTTGTGTATATTGTTATACGAAAAAATTACATTTTAAACCCTATAGTTTAGGGGTATAATAAATTAAATCATATAGTTTCAAAAGTAACAAATTAAACCCCGAAATTTTAAAAAGTAATAAATTAAACCCCACGATTTCAAAAGTAATAAATTAAACCCTTGTTTTACTTATATGGGTTGAGATTTAAGTTGTTACTTTTTGAAACTTGAAGGTTTAATTTGCTACTTTTTAAATTGAGAGGTTTAATTTGTTATTTTTTGAAACTTCGGGATTTAATTTGTTACTTTTGAAATTATAGAGTTTAATTTGTTACACTTCTAAACTATAAGGCTTAAAATATAATTTTCCCATTGTTTTATATAGTGAACATTTTGTAAGAGAAAAAATGGATTCTCAATTAAAATTATACTAGTGGTAAACCCGTGCAATGCATGGTTAAACCTTTTTATAAAGGCATAATATATACGTGTGAGATTAGAATATTCATAATATTTATTTACTATAAAAAGAAAATCTTTATTATATTATCTAAAATCCTTTGAGATATTTATGAGCATTTTATATTAAAAACATAAACAAAACAAAAACAAAAATATGACTTAAGACTTGGTTTTAATATGGTTCTATTCCTTAGAATTTGCATGCACAAAAGATCCGAGTGAAGTATTACGAAATGCGTGACAAAAATCTTTATGAACTAAAGCATGAAGAACCATAAAATGATGGATCCAAGAGGATTCATATGTTTATATGATTGTGAACAATATAAAGAAAAATAACCATTCTTCCAAATGTCAAAAAAATTATTTACAAAAGCAAGGCCTTTTGACAAACAACCTTCAAATGCACATGGAAACTTGGAAGAACACGGTGCACGCAGTCTGTGTAGTATTCCCTAGTGGATTATCCTCCTAGTTTGCCGCTTTGGGAGCAGTCAACCTTATTCTCTTAAAACTCAAAGTAGAATCCTTAGGTACCTTACTCTACAAACCAAGAAAATCTTTCAATCCTGTGACAAAACCACCAAGCTGTTGGACCACAACTTATATTTTGTTGCATATACTTCAGTGAACAATGGAAATCAACCTATATTTTTTGCAATGGATTGAAATACTAGGTAGAGGTTCCTCAAACACGGATGACTTGGATTATGAATCACCACAAGTCCATAGTTACAGAAGAAGTTAGTGTAAGACATGTTATCACTTGTTATCATTAGTTCCCGAAACCCTGTAAGACCAAAGACAAACATTGATTCTCTGATATGCCAAATTAATAATTTTCAAAACATATTTGGTCTCCCTTGAAGCCCAAAAGCTATGAGACAGAGATAATTGATTCAAAGCCCTTTTTGTATGTTCTGTGACTGTCATTATGAGGGTGTGCAATTTCTTTGAAAAGAGAAAAGTCTAGGGAAATGTTCTTGTTTTGGTGGAGAGTTATGAATGGAGAGATGGTCACAAAGAATGGTGAGCTATGCTTGCTGAGAAATGTGAGGAGCTGGATCATGGTTTTGTTGAGGTCAGACCTGAACTGTCCTTTTGAGGGAAGGTTGGACTCTGACAAGAAGGCATCAAAACTTCAAGGGACCACAACCCTCACCTTGGCTTCCAAGCTTGCTCTAATCAAAGTTGCCTAGATGTTTGTGGCTGCTCGAATGACAAAGGGAAGGAACTACTCACCATAATGTTGGAGGAATGGCTCATCTCCAATAGCAACATACCTGTAGATAATCTTGTTAGTAACAAAGCCAATATATCTTATGGTTTGAACAACAAAGCACATACTTATAGTTATTGAGGTAATATAAGAAATGCCAACTGACTCATTTAAATGTAATAATTGTTATTATTATCAAAATTATGTTATCCTTAACTAAGGACTATAAGGTTTTAGCAAGGTTTGAACATACACCCTCGTTTTCCAAAAACCCAAAGATGAGAAATGCCAATAAAAAACAATCCAAGCCCAAGCCCTTTTTGATGACTTTTGGTGATGGAATGTTTGGTTCAAGCATTTCATCGAACACTTTTGAGGAACATCGATAAACCAAGGAAAACATACAGAGGATTTTAGGAATTGAGAAATCCAAACAATATGATCTGCCACAATTAAAAAGCCAAAGAAAAAAAGATTAAATTATCGGTGTTCCAAATAGAGAGAGAGAGAGTACTCACCTCTAGCATCCCACGATGTCAACCGCAAATGTAGCCAGCCTCCCCCACTCCTACACCAACAATACTCACCTCTAGCTACACCATCATGCCCACAGATCCGAAGAAGATTAGCCCAAAAAAAAAATCACTAATTCACTGAAAAAAAATGAAGAAAATTGAGCAAATTCATCATGAATCTGTCTGAAAATATAATAACTAACTCGAGAATTGCACTGAAGATAAGGTAACATAAGATACGAAATGTGAGCTTTTGTCTGCTATTCCTACAAGCAAGCAGAGTTTATAGGATGTATTAGTACTATGTAAGTTTTTGAAAAATGAAAGAAGAGGGTAAAGAAAGTAAACTTGACTAAAAAATTATGACTGAATGGTCTTGAATCCTATACTAAGGAAGTCACAGTTCAGTTCAATGAATTAATTTATTATCTAGCTTGAACATGAGTCGAATTGGGGGCATTAGCTAATATATATAAATTTTATCAAGTAACAAAATAACTGAAGTGAGGTTTAAGGTTCAGGTTGGAGTTGGTGCAGTTGGAGTTCCCAAGATCATTTGAATAGACATTTTCTCAAATGGGTTGGATACACAAAACTTGTATGGCTATTCAGTGAACCGAAATCAATATAGGCACGGAAGCAACAAAGAAATATTATAAGATTCTTTATGGGTGAAAAAGAAACTATCTTATAATATTTTTTGTACATATAAGTCAAAAAATATAAGTGGATGGTTGTGTTACTTGACTCCACGTATAAGCTTCCTCAGCAGTACATTCAGACTGTGAAGTTGGGCTGGAAAAAGCAAGAATAATAGGTCCCCACAACCTATAATCATACACAATGACCAGCTTAGCTTTTCTACGGTGTAAATACAACTTCTCAAACATAAGTAAATGAATAGAAAAATTACCATTGATCAGAACTTCAACATCCTATTGTGAACAAGGGTGATAAACTTTGCATGGTGAATATTTTGTTCGCATCATTGGTAAGGAAAAAAATTTATCATACACACATCATGCATTATTGTTGCAACCACTCCCTGCATATAATGTGATCAAAGAGCTACAAACACATTCAACTCAAACTCATCAACTAAATCCTTTCACAACGTTTATAAGGCAATAAAAAGTAATACAACCAAGTAATCCTTTCACAACTAAATGTTAAAAACTTAATTCTTTTAGCTGGGCCAGTGTAATGGAAATTATGACTATGTATACTACATTAAAACACCACCTAGTATGAGTTTTTTTTTCATATAATGGTATGTGTTATACACCTACCTCAAAGCCCTACGTATAATTTGAACTCTTTTGCAATTAAAAAAGAAAATTGAGTACAGCATTACATGCCAACTTCAAAGCCAAGTCAACAGCAAAGTTATTAAACTGGGTCCTAACTCCCAATCCAAAACCATAAATTAGATTACAAACTATTTCCAACAAACTGCTATAAAACCCATGAATTCTCTTAATTGATCTGAAATCCCAACCTATCCAAAATCAAAATAAAAAAATAAAAAATTCACAATCTCTGCACAAAGCACAAACCTTAACGAAACTATACTGAACGTGATCTATGTTAACGTGATGGGGTTGACCTATCCTCTCATCCCATGAAGAAATACCAGAGGTAATGATTAAGTGAGATATAATCCCATTCGATATATCAAGTTTGTGGTCCGAGTTCCACCTTAAAAAATTTAAAATTATTTTGGTGTTAATCATATATTGAAAGTAAAATATTACAAACAGTGTGAATGTATTTTTATATCAAATAAACACACATAGGGTAAATCAAATCGAAAAGGGAGAGGGAGAGAGGAGGAATACCTGTGACAAACTATTTCCAACAAACTGCTATAAAACCCATGAATCGAAAATCCCAACCTATCCAAAATCAAAATAAAAAAATTAAAAATTCACAATCTTTGATCTCTGGGTTGAAATCGTCGCGAGGGAAGAGAATGGCTTGGAGGGAGAGGGAGAGAGGAGGAGTGGGAGTGGGGACGAAGGAGAAAATCGTGGCTATAGAAGCTGCAAAGAGAAAGCCTGAGAGAGGGGGAAAACGTGGCAGACTCACCAACGCCATTATCTCAAAGCAAAGCCCTCCTTCAATTGCATCTCAAACGGCAGAGGAAAGATCGGGCCCTCCGATCAGTCAAAAACAACATCGAAGGCCTAGCCGTTCTGCTCCAGCGAAATTTCCAACACTTGATTGGTTGAAGACAGCGTCTCTGACATCTTACTAGGTCTGAGCGAATTGATAATATGATATGATCAGGAAACAATATATAATCTACACAAAGAGAGAGAGAGAGAGAGAGAGAGAGAGAGAGAGAGAGAGAGAGAAATTTAAAAAAAAAATCCAGGGTTGCTATCAGCGAAATTGTCAATGAAAGTTAAAAGGAGAGAGTGAAATCGGATATCTATTTAAAAACAATCAATATGAAGTTATGAACACTTAAATTCTAGTACTGGCAACTGAAACGGAGAGGAAGATGGGGGAGAGGGAGAGGGAGAGAGAGTCAGGAAGAATCTATTACTTTTGGTAAATAAATAAATAACGTGAAATTCCCAAAACGACGTCGTTTTGGGAGCCTTTATGTGTACAAATTTGTAAGCTGAAAAAAGGTAAAAAATAATAATTTTTTACTATTTTTTTTAAATAAAACATTTATTTGTACATTTAAGAGTATAACTTTATTCATTTAAATTTATTATTGACACGTTTCAAATATTTGACATGTACAAATAAATTAATGACATACAGCTTAATATATCCATATATGTTTATAGATATACCACGTGTCAAGTAGAAGGCATTGTCATACATGTCACATGATAGAGATATGACAATGTCTTCTACTTTAATTTATATAAAGATAGATTGGATGTTGAAGAGTATGGTGAATGATTGCAATTTAGCAACAAAAAAAAAAAAAAAAAAAAAAAAGGTGAATGATTGCAATCACTAATGTGGAGATGTACCTTATTAATACACATGTTCCACATGTTTCGAGGGGGACATTTAAAAAATTAAAAAAGTTTATTTTTTTATGATGAGAGAACATAAAGTCACGACTCAAGATAGTTTTCAAGTGTTTATTAAAAAAAAAGAAAAAAAGAAAAAAAAAAGAAAAAAAAGAAGAAGATAGTTTTCAAGTCAATAACTATAATCTTTATTTGGTAAACAGTAATCGAAAATGAAACGCCATGTTACAGTTAAAGTAAAATGGTGTAAATGAAATTGCTGAAGAAATATAATCATAACAAAAATAAGGACAAATTGCAAAAATACTCTATGAGATTTGGGTTAGTTGCAAACTGATCCCTTGTACTTTCAAATTTGTGTTATTGACTCCTGGGCTATGTGTAATGACAAAATTAATCATTCTGTGTTATTTTTTTACTAATTGTAACTGATGAAAACTGGTCACTTGCACTACACATGACTATTTGATTAAAAAAAAAAAAAAAATCATTTGACAATAAGTCACTGCACTGCATGTGACTACCTTCCATTAATTACAATTAACAGAAAATAATATAAAATGTCATTACAGATAGCTCAAGAGTCCATAACACAAAATTGAAAATATAGAGGTTAGTTTGCAACTGACCCAAATCCCATGGAGTGTTTTTATAAATTGAACAAAAAATAAAGACCAAAAATATATTTACCTATTTAAGCACGCCATCTAATAGAGGTATATATCAATTGTTGTAGTTCACACATTGAAGAATGTATGTTCTTGGTTTTCTCATTTCTCCCTTATAAAAGGCCTTTGCTTATCATAGACCATTTTTTGGACTTCCTCAGTGTCAAATCCATTCGTATCTGCAAAAGAACTAAACTACTTAAAGTCTTTCAAATGTTCCAATATATTTCTTACGAATAAGCAAGAGCCTGGTAAATTATATGTTTTAGAGCCAAACTAGAAGGAATCTAAATAACATGCTCATAGCTTAAGGGCAATGCAACACCTGGTTGACCTGGAGGAAACTTTTAGGGTGTTGAAAACAAATAAATGTGGATTTGGAGTGTCTTTTGGCAAGTTATGGGAGTCATGGTGTCACAAAAGGGAATAGAAGTTAATTCGGAGAATATAGGCGCTCTCTTGAACATGAAGTCCTCTTACACGACTAAGGAAGTATGTGAGCAGTTTTTGTAACTAAGATAACAGCAAGAACTAAACAGAATTGGGTTAAAAACTCAGTGACCAAAAATGAAACTTTTGAAAATACAAGGACGAAATGAAAATATCCCCATAATATAAGCCCCAAAAGTATGTTTTTGCATTTTATTTTTTTAATAAAAATAAGAAAGGAAGAATGATCACTAACCTTGGCATCAAGAGACCCTGTGTGCAGCACCACATTGGTGTCCTTCTAATCACCTTTTTGTATTTTTATTTGCAGGGGTCCATTGTTTCTGTCAGCATACAATCAACTAATATCTCAATATTCATGTTCATATAATGAGGGTTAGACGAGGGAAATGAGAAATAAATCTCCTTGTCTGTGATATTCCTATTGTTAGTTTGTCCAAGTCACCACATTTAGCATGTACTGGAAGCTGAAGGGATTTGGACAAATGGAATAAGTCAGGCCCAATTAATAATATTAAGGACAAGGATGCCGAAAGAGGTAAAAGAAAAAGCGCACACATTAACATACTGGAATTTTTAAGACCTTGTTTGGTGCGGGTTTATAAAACATGTTTCATATTTACTTAAATTCAAAAATGGTGGGGCTCTCATAACAGGTTGTTGTTTAGATGGTTATTTTTTAAAGGGTAAAACTTAGGTATAGTTTCTTAGTTCAAGTACATTACGTTCCCCAATTGAATTCAAACACATGGCTGCATTAACTAATAAAACACAAACAATGTTATCTTTTTCAAGAATATTTAAATTCAATGCATTTAAATTCAACTAGGAACCTAATGTACTTGATCTAAGGAACTGTACCTAAGTTTTACCATTTTTTAAAAATGAATATTTAAAATCATGATTCAAAATTTACTGTGCATATAGGTTTTTAGGGAATACCTTTTAGGTGTTTTTGAGAACTACGTTTTTGTTTTTTAGATGAGTGGCCACTCATTTTTGACAAATTTTACTTTGTTTTCCCCCTCTCCATTTCTCTCTTTGTGTTCTTGTCTCTTTGCCTCCCTTTCTCCCTTTCGGTGTTGATCCAACTAGACGACGATTAGTGGCTTCGACGAGGAGGCTTTCAGGTGTTGTCAATGATAGCATGGTCTAGCTGTTGACAAGATTTTAAGGTGGACAGTGAATCATCATTGATGTTAGTGTTTTCATGTTGGGGTTGGGGTTTCGACAATGGTTTTAAAGATCAGATTTGACTGGCCAGTTCGATCAGGACCGATAGTTAATCCCTCTAGTTCTCTTCAAAAATCGAAAATTAAGAAAAATATAAGAAAAACTAGAAATCGTCAATTCAACCGGTAAAACTAGGAACCAAACCTTTTTTTATAGATACTAAAACATATTAACTAAAAAAAATAAATAAATAAACTTTATATGTTAAGCCGACATAAAAGCTAATCTAACATTAAACTAAAGAATGTTAGGTGTAAACCAAAAGGTAACCCAAAATTAAACTAATGAATGGTATGCCCACAAAATAAAATAACCCATATTCATGTTTATATTCTTTTGATTATATATGCTACATTAAGAAAGTTAAAATGCATATATCCTAAGACTTTAATCTCCTTTTTAAAAAAAAAAAAAAAAAAACTAAAAATTCTTTTTTATTCTTTTAATTTGTTTGTTTTTTTCTTTACCACTTTCCAACTAAGAAGAGGTTCAACCAACATAGACTTTAGTGATAATCCTACGATGATTTGTTGTTACTTTTTTTTTTCTTTTTCTTTTTTTTTTTTTTTTTTGGGGGGGGGGGGGGACATTATAAAGTCTTATTTGAAAAATAATTTGGAACAACTCAAAATAAAAATATAAAAACATATAAATTTAATATAATTTATTTATGAAATCACCAATCTGACCATCGATTGGACCCCGGTCTGATCAGATTCCACTCCCCTTTCTAGTTTTCTATCCGATTCGGTTTTTAACCATGGTTTCGGCCAACAAGATTTTGATTTTCAGCCGGATGGTGTTGTGGTGTCTCAGCGTTGGGATGGATTTCGTCATGGATTATGGGTTTCGCCGTGGATTGTGGATTTTTCCATGGGACACAGAATTTCGTTATGGGTTTTGGATTTTGCTGTATGCGGTTGTGGGTTGAATGACATACGGGGCGTGGGTTAGCCAACAGGATTTGGTTGTGTTTTTCTTTTTTTAACCAAACAATTTTTCATGTTTTAATTTTCTATTTAAACTCTTTGTATTTATATGGCCAAAACTCAACCTTAATCTAATAAATGATCAGTTTGGTCAATAATTTAAAGATTTTTTTATTATTTTTAATAAACAGTGATTTAAAGTTGATTGCAATGGAACGACTAACGACGTTGTTAGTATATTCTTAAGAATTCTAAATAATTGGTAGCAAAATGTATATCTATAATATGCAAATCCACCTATTTAATGGTCCCCTCTTGAGTCTTGAGTATCCTAGGAAAGATAACATTTGTGTTTTTCAAGTATTTTCCTAGCACCTTCACTCACAGGATATGTTGTTTCTTCGTTTACTTTTTCCTTCACCAACCCAACATTTAAACCTTTGACGTTGGGACACGCAAACACACGACTGACCACTTGTTCACAAACAACATTCCATAACACTTTGTCTTTGCTTGTGCAACTGAGTGCCTCAAATCATTATTGAAAATGAAAGCACTATGAAGTTTCAATTCTTTATGTTCAAAATACGTGGGCCAATAAGCAATGAACTTGTTCAAGTCATGATTTATAATACGGCAGCGATTCGTGGCAGGCAGGCTTAATTCAAATCGATAGGGATAAGGGATGTCCATTTGAGGTTGAGATTGATTTGATATAATTGGAGACTTTCCTCACATAACTTTCAGAAATTATAAATTTATGGCCAAATTCTAAGTGTGGGGGAGATATTTTGTCAGCCCAACCCTTCTACGTTCTGCCATGATTAATTGGCTAATAGTTGGGATTCAAAATTTCATAAATCAAAATCAATACTAAAATCCAGAAGAGATTGCCAATTTTGACTTGTTTGCAAATGGGTTGGAAAGAAGTTGCATGGTAATGACTTAAAAACTATGTACTCGAAATAAAAGAATATTTTTAATGAGTTTCTGAATTAGCGTAGAGCACAAGTAAAGAATTCATTGACCAGTTCATATATAGGGGGAGATATTTATTTTCTTTGGGCAACTTGACCGTTTCTCTGCTTAAAATATCTGAACCAGTTGGCCTCTTACCACATAGATCTAAAGACGCAAATTCATGCTAGAATAGTTCTATAAGAATTAAGAACTGCAAGTCAAAATTCAGAAAGAAACCTCATCTCCAATTAGCTTTGTTTTTCCATCAAAGAAGAAAAGTAACCCTTGTCTCTTTGGACTAAGAACAGTAACTCAAAATTCAGAAAAAACCTCATATCCAATTAGCCTAGTTTTTCCACAAAAAGAAAAACAAAGGCAGTACTCTTGTTTCTTTGGAGTAAGAAAAGCTAGCAACTCAAAACTCACAAAAACCTCATCTCCAATTAGCCTTGTTTCTTTGGTGGCTCAGTCTCACACACACAAAATGGCTGAAATTGTTGTAAACATTGTACTCGACAAGTTGACGACCTTAATGCAAGAAGAGATGCACTTGTTAAAGGGGGTCAGTGAAGATGCTGTGTGGATCGCAGACGAACTGGAACAAATCAAGGCCTTCCTAAGAGCTGCTGATGAAATGGAAGATAGGAGTCATGGACTTGACGTGTGTGTCAAGCAACTAAGAGATGTGGCTTATGATATTGAAGATGCTCTTGATGAATACAGGCTTCGACTCATGGTCACACATCAACATGGGCATGATTTAAATGCTTTTCTTGGTAATATTGTTTCCTCAATAAAGAATTTAAAAGCGCGCCATCAGATTGCTTCAGAAATACAACGCATCAAATCCAGATTCTTAAGCATCTCGGAAGGAAGTCAGAGATTCCAAAGCGAAACTAATGATGCGAAGATTGCTGCTAAGACATGGCATTACCATAGACAGAATGCCCTTCTGGTAGATGAAGCTGATCTAGTGGGCATCGAAAATCCCAAAAAACAGCTGATCAGCTGGCTTATCCAGGGTGATACTGGACGCGAAGTGGTTTCCGTGGTTGGTATGGGCGGGCTGGGGAAGACCACCTTGGTAAAGAAAGTCTATGATGATGCACAAGTGAAGCTACACTTCAAATACCGTGCTTGGATAACTGTTACTCAATCTTTGAAGATGGAAGAGCTCCTAAAAGACATGCTTCAGCAACTCTACAGGGCAAAAAGGAAAGCGGTTCCTCAAGGAGTGGACAGCATGAGCAATGATCAGCTAATAACAAAAATCAATAACCTTTTGCAACAAAAGAGGTACCTGATTGTGTTGGATGACTTGTGGCATATAGATGAGTGGGATGCAGTCAAATATGCATTGCCAAACAGCAGCAATGGCGGCCGAGTAATGCTCACAACGCGTAATTCTGAAGTAGCTTCTGCCTCTTTCAGGGAGTTCCATGGTAATGTCTATTCTTTGAACCCTTTATCTAATGAAGAGTCTAGGACTTTATTTTGCAAGAAGACTTTTGGAGAAAACTCTTGTCCCCCTCGGTTAAAAAGTCACACAGAAAGTATACTTGAAAGATGTGAAGGATTACCACTTGCAATTGTGGCAATCAGTGGTGTTTTGGCGACTAAGGACAGGGTAGACCAGTGGGATATGATTCTACGTAGTCTTGCTGATGAAATTATGGAAAATGTTAGACTCAATAGTATGGAAAAGATATTATCACTCAGTTATAATGATTTACCATACTATCTCAAGTCTTGTTTTCTGTATTTTAGCATCTTTCCTAAAAATCATGTCATTGATCAAATGAGGCTGATACGATTATGGATAGCGGAAGGATTCGTGAAAACAAAAGAAGGAATGACATTGGAAGAAGTTGCAGAAGGCTACCTCTACGAGCTTTTGAACAGAAGCTTGATCCAAGTGTCTGGAACAACTAGTGAAGGGAGGATCAAAACATGCCGTGTCCATGACCTGCTTCGCGAAATAATCATTTCCAAGTCAAGAGATCAAAACTTTGTAACAATAGCTCGGGGACAAAACACAATGTGGCCTGAAAAAGTTCGTCGCCTGTCAATACATAAGACCATGCCGGATGCACAACAAATCCAAAGCATCTCACGACTTCGTTCTTTGCTCATGTTTTTGAGGGTAGATTCAATGTCCCAGTCTTCGAAATCCATTTCGTTTCCTCTTGAATTTAGGCTACTTAATGTGTTAGATTTGCAAGGTGCACCTCTAGAGGTATTTCCAAATGAGATCACCAAGCTGTTCCATCTGAAATATCTAAGCTTGAGGAGCACAAACATAAAAATCATTCCAAGCTCAATTGGGAATCTTAAGTACCTAGAGACATTGGATCTTAAACATACATGCATCACTGTATTGCCTGTTGAGATCTTGCAGCTTCAGAAACTTCGCCACCTATTGGTGTATTGGTATGAAATACAATCTTATGCACAAATAAATTCCAAATATGGTTTCAACTCCAAGGCCATGGCACAAATAGGAGACCTCCGATTCTTACAAAAGCTCTGCTTTATAGAGGCAGATCATGGCAGCAATGATATAATGAAAGAACTTGGAAGGCTGGATCAACTGCGGAGGCTAGGCATTGTAAAGTTCAGAAGAGAAAATGGGGTTGCTCTATGCTCTTCCATTGAAATGCTTACAAATCTTCGTGCTTTGTCTATAACCACGATAGAAGAGAATGAGATCCTTGATCTTGAAAGCCTATCTCGCCCTCCCCCATTTCTTCAGCGGCTATACTTGTCAGGACGTTTGGAGAAGTTACCGGTTTGGATATCTTCTCTTAATAATCTGGCCAAGATATCTTTGAAGTGGAGTCAGTTAAGGGATGATCCACTTGAATATCTGCAAGATTTGCCAAATCTGGTACATCTTGAATTTCTACAGGTTTATGAGGGAGAGACATTGCATTTTAAGGCTGAAGGATTTCAAAGCCTTAAGGTTTTATGCCTTGATAAATTGGATGGACTGAAGACGGTAACAGTTGAGAAGGGATCAATGCCATTCCTTGAAAAGCTATTCCTCCAGCGCTGCAAATTGTTGCACAGCCTCCCATCAGGTATTGAAAATCTAAGCAAGCTGAAAGCATTGGAGTTTTATGACATGCCTGGTGACTTAATCATGACAATACGTCCAGACATAGATGGTGGGGATTATTGGAAAGTTGCACATGTACCTGAAATTAACACTACCTATTGGAGAGATGGTGGTTGGGATGTCTACTCATTATATACATCAATTGAGGGAGAGGGTTCAACCTCAGCACACACCAGGAGCAATGAACTTCCTCCTTATTGGAAATAGTATTTTCTGCTTGCTGTGCTTTGGATATTTTATTATGTTGTAATTTTGTATTACATATGACTGTGTAGACTTGGAGTAATGATCATTAACGATCTTTTGCTCCTTGTTTTCTTTCTTGAATTGTAATGTATCATGAACCATGTCCTAGTGACTATTTCTGAGAATTGTATTAATAAATGTTACTAATTTAGGTTATTGTTTGCAACAACTATTGAAGTTGCAATCATAATCGACAAAAAATAAATAAATAAATAAACCATTTCTCTACATTTGAATATTTTAGTGATATTCTTCTTGCTTTCAAGTTAGTTGTATGACAGATCAACCGATCTCCATATTTGTTTTTCAAATTACATCAAATTAGCATGTTCTGCTTAATAATATAGCAAAAAGCATTATGTTTATAAACTTTAAAAAATTTAAATAACTCAAATAAAGCAATTAATGACCCTTCTTTTTTTTTTTTTCTTTTTTTAAGGCCACTCCTTTGGAGTGGAGATAGAAATTTCTAACTAACTTAATCTATGTGTGTGTAAGGGCTCGAACCCACACCCTCAAAAAGAGATTTTGATCAAGTGGAGAGAGGGAGACACCACTGAGCTACTACCCAGTGGATATTAATGACCAGTTTTGGAGGCCACAAGGAAGACAAATTATTTAGTCCTTCTGGTCTCTTGTTTCTCTTTTTTCTTCATCATTTTTCTTGAGTTTAGTATCCATACATGTCCTCTTGACACCGAGTTTCTTCATGCGGGATGTCTTCACAAGGAGGTAGTGGTGGCGGTAGGCTTTGCTCTTCTCAATTGGAGAAATGCAAGGCGTCTGTGATGATCCCGAACCTTTATCTGGATACATATGATGAGTACAACACAATGGACATAGCCTAAGGTTGTGAGTCTCCGCATCGCTAAGGAGCTACAAAGACATTATGATGTCGAGGGCGAGGATGTTGTGCTAAGGCTTGGGGCGGGCACTACTATTGGAGGACTCACTCAATTACGTCGAGGGACTGAATCTTTCGGTGGTGAGGCTTTTGAGACTGTACCCGAGGATGGTTCTAGCACTGGGAGACGCACCCTACCATGCCGAGGGGCAACTATTGCCGGATCCTCTAGCAAGCGTAGGTCTACTCGGCATGTGGAGACTACTCCTATACTAGAGCCTGTTGAGCCACATGCCTAGACATTAAGAAAGAAATTACTGGGAATTAGTTAGCTATATGTAGGGAAGCTTTTTCCCTTCTAGATTTGTTAGGATCTTTTTGTAGATAAGGGTCATGAAGTGATTGTTCATGCCCAAGCTTGTAGAATGGTTGTGATACCCCAAATTCTGATAAGTGTGTATTATTTGTGTATGTTGAGTCTACATCAAGTATATACTAGGTCAAATTGAGCTTTATTAACAATTGCAAGGAGCCCTAATTGTAACTTGACTAATCCTTTTGGTGTATAGACACAAATGTGACTAGTGTTTTTCTTAGATTGTTATAAATGGTATCAAAACCAATCCAGTAATCTCATGTGGGATCAGACATAGTGTGGACCCTGATGAAGACATCAAGAATTTAAGTAGGGGAGAATGTGATGCCCCAAATTCTGATAAGTGTGTATTATGTGTGTGTGCTGAGTCCCACATCGGGCATATACTGGGTCGAACTAGGCTTTATTAACAATTGTAAGGAGTCTCAATTGTAACTTGACTAGTCATGGAGGCTTTATTAACAATTGCAAGGAACCCCAATTGTAACTTGAATAGTCTTTTTCTTTTTTTTTTTAGTAAACTGGAATTCATTAAACAAACGACAAACCAAGCTCATCTCTTTGCCAAGCCTCACACACCGAAGGAGGAAGAGAGTGCATATTACAGGAAAGTGAGGAGTGAAGAGAAGAAGCGATACTAGCAAGCGTATGAGCTACTGTATTGGCCTCTCTCTTCACCCACGAAAAACAACAAAACAAAAAACAAGTAGCTAAACTATTTATATCAGAAACTAATGGATCAATCTTCCAGCAACATGCAACCGAGTTTACCTCCAAAGAATCATTGCAGATTTTAGAGTCACTCTCCACAATAATATTGGTAAAACTCTCCTATTTAGCTAACTCGAGCGTCCATTTAATAGCAAAAGCTTCAACTATGACCGGGTCATCCATATCCACGCAGCGAGCCTATGTGTCAAGAAGTTCTTTCTCGATTGATTCATAGGGAATTTGCTAATGGAGCTCTAATTGGTGTTAAGATGAACCTTGCTGGTGTTGCTTTCACACATGTCATGTATGCGGACGACCTTATTCTTTTTGCCAAAGCCACTGATAGAGAGGTAAAAGTGTTGAATGATTGCTTGGAGAATTATTTTTTATGGTCAGGTCAGATTGTAAATCGTGAGAAATTGGGGCTTGTCTTCTCCAAATTGGTGACTAGAGAGCGTAAGAGAGCTGTTAAAGAAGAGCTAAATATGAAGCTCATCTTCTCAAACACTAAATATCTTGGTGCCCCTCTTTTTGCTTCTAGGAGTCGCTCCAAAGATTTTGAATTTTTGCAAGACAAAGTGGAAACAAAGCTTAAGGGGTGGCGGTGCAAATCCCTTTCATGGGCAAGTCGAAGTACCCTTATTAAATTTGTTGCTTTGGCTATCCCAAATTATACCTTTGCTGCATTTGATGTGCCTACTGTAGTTTGTGATAAGTTGGATTCGGTTGTTAGGAGATTTTGGTGGAATCCCCGAAAAGTTGCTGGGAATTTTTTGGCTTGGAAGTCTTGGGATCAACTTTTCTGTCCTAAAGCTGGTGGTGGCCTTGGTTTTAGAAAGGCAAAAGATTTTAATAATGCTTTATTGGCCAAAATAACCTGGATGGTGATTTCTAATAGAGATAGTTTGTGTATTAGAGCTCTTATAAGTAAATACAAAGTTCAAAGTGATTGGATGGATAGGAAAGCCCCCAAGCATGCCTCCCAATCTTAGAAAGCCATTGAAATACAGAAGAAGATTATTGAAAGAGGGGCTTGCTTTAATGTGGGTGATGGTGCTGCTATTGATATTTGGAAGGACCCTTGGGTGCCTTGGCTTCCAAACTTCAAACCCCTTGCTAAAGGTGATTCGGAACCTGTTAACCTTGTGGTGGCTTGCCTTATTAACCAAAGCACTGGAACTTGGAACTTGCCAATGCTAAAAGATTTGTTTGATGATAGTTCTGTTAATGCTATCTTGAAAATCCACATACCTTCCTTTCCAAGGCCCGACAAGATCTCCTAGATTTTAAATCCAAATGGCACTTTTTCGGTGGAGTCAGCCTTCAATAGCTTTCAAACAAACATGGTAACCAACATTGATGGAATTTGGTCTAAGTTATGGAAGCTAAAGATGCATGAGAGACTCAAGATATTTATTTGGCGTATCGGATCCAACATTCTGCCCACAAATTTAAATTTCGTTCAGAAAGTTGGTTATGGAGATTCTGTTTGCCCACTATGTCAGTTGGAGAATAAATCAAGTGTTCATCTATTCTTCCACTGCCAAAGTTCCAAAGCTATTTGGTTTAGTCAAGGATGGGGATTTAGGCCTAGTTCTATCCCTTTGGCTAACTGTCTTGATATTGTTAAGCTTGTGGTGACTCCCTCTTTACCGCATGGATCAAATAACAATAGGAACTTGCTTTGTAAGATGTCTATCCAAATTGCTTTAACTCTTGAGTGCATTTAGAATTTCCAGAATAGTATTGTGCATAGTGGTCCTCACTCTAACCTACCCATCATCCTCAAAGGCCTTGAACTTAGAGTTACGAATCATTTAGCTTTAGTGGAGAGTGTTGATAGAGTTTCTGATAATGTTTTAACCTGCTGGAAGACCCCCCCACCTGGCTGTGTTAAGCTAAACACCGATGCTACTGTGAAACCGAACTCTACTTCCATTGTAGTGGTTGCCCGAATGTAACTTGAATAATCATGAATACATTTGACGCCTTTTAGGCATATCTCATGGGATGGGAACTTGGATGTTCTCAAACTTGGTTCTTCTATAATGTTCATACCATTGACCATTGAATTGTGTACTTTATCTTTAGCAATTTTCACCTCTTTTATATTTCAATAAAACATGCGAGTACAAGTGGTACTCATCTATTAGGGTGCAAGGACATAAATTTGGCCAAATGTTGACAATGATGATTGAAAAATGAATTGTGGATATCTTGAAACTGTAACCTAGCTATAAGTAAAATTCTAATATTCACAAATCCTTTCTAGGGAGCGAATAAGCATCAGTATCCAAGAAATGTTGAATGGATTACAATAATAGTAAAACTAGAGTAAGCTCTCATAAATGATTCAAATTTCGTTAAAATTTTAGTTTTCAAATTTATATACACAATTTGAAAACTAATATTTGTTAAAAGTTTTTCCTTTACTTTTTTAGTCAAATTGTATTTCTTCATATTATTTTCCCTTTTTTGCACTTATATTTTAACTTTGTTGTGCTCATGTAGAATATGAGTACCATGTACCATTTAGAAAAATTAATATATTTTTTCAATAAGTAAAGAATGGATGAACAAAAAGGAAATAAATGATGATATATTTGCCTATGTATTCTATTATGAGGAAGAATTCATTAATTATATTTTTTGTTTTTTCTACTATTTTTGAAATACATGATATGCAATTGTTTAGTTCTCTTTTAATGTTTGATTTCATTTCAAATATAGTTTCATTTTCATGGTAGCCATATTATGAGTATTATGCGTGGGACATTAACCTTAGTCATTTTCAAGCGATTATTTTTTTGAGCAAAATAAATATATATAACTTTTGTAAACTATCCCTCCGCACGGGTTAACAACTAGTGGTAGTAATAAGAAAACCCAAAACAATGAATTTTGTTATTAATAAACTAAATGAATAAAGAAAAATCACATTCTATTTCTTTCTCACGCGCTCCCTTCCCTCCCCACTTCCTTTCTCTCTAAACCCAAACCACTTTACATACTAGGGTCCTATTAAGCATACTGATCTTTGAATCTAACTCGTACAATCATCACAAAGAAACAACCAATGCAATTGGAGAATGAAGAATATACTAAGCCATGTTGACAAGCAGCGATACTGTCAAATTCCAATTAAACTGCAACCCCATAATCACATTCACTTGCTCCCCCTGAAATACATATAGATTTTCTGCAGAAACCAAAGAAAAAACAGGAGACGAAGTGTGTAAGAGAAAGAGAGAGGGAAGGCAACGCATACAATCTCTCACTTCTATTACTTTGAGAAAGACAATGTATATATTTTGAATCTGACCTGAAGTACCCATAAGCTTAGAAGTGACTCCAAGCAAAACAAGGCAAAGCCAACTAAGTAGAATATCTGCAGTAAAAATGAACAACATTAGTGAAACATTATGTTCAGTCAAATCGCTTACAAGTTAATGTTTCAGCTAATCAAATCTTATATCCGAATAAAGTGAATGAGAATGGATTAATATGTTACATTTCCATATACAAATACCCCAGACTCTGTTCCTAACAGCATTTTGGTCTTCACTGTTCAAGGCCATAAGAGGGCAAATTTGCTTTTCAAAGTAGCATCAGAAAACAAGCATTATAGAAGCTTATAACTCTAACCATATTTTTTATTGGTAAGATATACACACTCATTGAATTTTGAACCGAAGACATTCCATCCCATTAATGTGGGAAGAGATACTGTCATTTGAGTTAGAGCTCATGGGCCCACCTGTTTTGCCAAGGCATTCCATGCATATATTTTTTGCAATGATTTGAATATTTACGTGAAAGAGTTCCAATAAAAATTGTAAAATGAAGCAACACATTATACCCACTATAGTACCATTCACCGTTATATATATCATATTTCCTTTTGCAGCAGTGCAACAACTCATTATACACCGATATATATCCCATCAAACAGCTCCATATAATGCAGAGTAGAAGCAGCAAGCTTTTAGAATGAGAAATCAAGTCTAATAATCAAATTTTGAGAAGTCTTTTTTAACGTTATCACTGAGTGACAGCGGTTAGTTCAATTTTATCTTTAGATTTCTTCTCTCCCTAACTCAGGAGTAAATTGTAAATCTAAAGATTTGCTGACGCGGCTGTATCCAGTGTTGGTAAAAACATCAAACGCACAGGCCTCTTGGAGCCTAGGCGCAAAGCACAAGCACGTGTTTGATTGAAGTGAAGTACACATTTTTCAAATATAAGATATAATAACCTCTAATAAAAAGATACAATACATATGATATAATAATAAAAGAAAGTTAATAAACTTAAAATAGTAATATAGTTTGCCTATTAGCTAAAATAGATAGTTCAATTGCACAAAGTTTGTAAGTTCAAATTTTACATATGTTATTTCAATTTCTTAAAAAAATTATATGGTAAATTTGAAATAAATTATCAATGGACAATATTATAATTATCTAGTCATAGAAAGTTTAAACATAACATTTTATATAATTCTTTTATACTAAAAATACATAACCGTGATACTTATGATCAAATGAAGTATATGGTTCAAAAAAAAATATTCAAAAGACAAAAACCAAAAAACACAAGAATAATAAATTATCCTTGTTTATGTCTTTTGCTATATAAACAATAAATTTTTTGTGTAATATTACACCTTAAGAATAGTTTTGTATAATAAATCAATGTCCATGTCATTTCCTTCAAGATTAAGCAATTAATTTTAATGATTCATATATTTTTTAGCAAAAAAAAAGCACATCTAGGTCGCAAAAAAGCGTGCCTGAGATTTGAGCTTGGACCTTGGAGTTTTGAGCTTTAAGCGTGCTTTTAACAACACTGGCTGTAGCAGTGGTTAAAGAGTCATATTTAAGTTCTTGGGTCCTTTTCTATTTGGTTACAATAGTTTCCCGCTTAGTTTACTAGTATGTTAATCGCTTCCCTCTTTATCTTAGGGACTCCTAGTCATGTAAGGAAAAGATCGCTAGCAGCCTATATGACCTTGTAATCTCTCACTTCAGTCAAAAATACTTCCAGAAAACAGGTAATTCGAGGACACAATTAAGCTAGAGTTCTTTCATCACTAAACTTGCTTCTTCTAGTCTGTGCCTCGTTATATCCAACAACAACAAAAATCTTAACAATGAGGACCGCAACAACCAGGGAAATCATTTCCCAGGTTCATTGCAATTGTGAGACTTGAGACTAGTTAACAAGGTTCCATAACATAACAACAGAGAGAGACCCAAAATGCAAATTAATCATGTAAACCTAGAAAATGCCAAAGAACCAACTCCTGTTTAATTTTGGAGAGGCATGAAGGAAATATTGTGGTTAATTTCCAAAAAATAATCTTGGACAAATTCTAGAGTACATCTTTCAAAAAAAAAAAAAAAAAATTGTAGATAAGTATGAAACCTATTAGTTTTATGAAAAAAAAAAAATTCATAATTCATAATTCAGTGTTTTTTTTTTTTAATTTATATTTAATAATTCTCATTTCAAGATCTTTTTAAAGGGAATACAAAAAAATACACAGATCTCCCTTGTGTTATCTAAAATTACACCGTGTCATAGGATTCTGTCGATAGAAAGTATAAATTGACAATCTTTAGAAAGGGAAGGGGGAGAGAGAGGGAGAGAGAGAGAACATATGGTTCATGTAGGAATAGAGAATACGAATTTGAGTGTGTCAAAATAGAGAAAAGTTTACTCGGCTCTCATACAAGCAAAACTAAGGGTATTTCATGTATTTTACCTGATATTTTTGGCATTGCCATTAACAGTTTCCATCTGCATTACTGCTGGAATACACTGAAATGTATGCCACATACAAATCTAGGGAAGGCTGAAGTATTTTATCATTTTTTGAACAATATATCACTTGAAAAGATGGACCTCAACATAAGAGACAGCTATTCCTACATCATATCTTTGAACAAGAGTAAATGAATAAACACAGATAATTCATAGAGTACTATCCTACAAAACCATAAGAACATCTTCATCACTCTGCAGTTTTAGTTTCAACGTAAGCAAAAAGTAAAAGCCACAATGCCATGAATACATTAAACAACTTACCCCAACTAATACATGGTCAGAAAAGACATCAACTGCTGCAAGGATTCCCCTGAATCACAAAAAGAGGAATAAAAAATTTATATCAGCAGAGTATGACATGTATTGGCCAGAAACAACTGAAAATGGATAACAATTGTTTAAAGCCCCTATGCTCATGAAAGATCCTGAATCAATTTTACAAAGATACTATGGAAAAGTTACAAGAAAGTTGAACATTGTACTCTAGAATGCTGCAGTTTCTTAATGATTGCAATTAAGTTCAGCGCAGTGCCCGGATGTCTCAGCTTACTTTATATAAATCAATAATCTGATGACAGCAACTTCAACAAGATAATCCAATTCCATTACCGTCTACAGCATTCCCAGACTCCCAGTACAAGATGAACAAAACGATTTTTTTTTTTTGGGTGGGAAATGGTGGGGGGGAGGGGATTTGCAATAGAAATTCTACAAAAAGAAAGATGGCCAAGGCCCTTAAAATCCCATAACAGAATCCAGTTCCCATACTTTTTACCTTACCTAATGTTCATTGTACAAGATCTTATTCTCAGCAAGAACAGGTTGATTACTTTTGCTTAGTTAATGTAAAACATAATTATACAATTATACCTTTTGGCTACGAATTTACATATGTTCACCAGCCACTAAACATTTTTGAGACAGCAACTAAAGTGCTTGAGCTTCTCTTTTTTTTTTTTTTTCCTCAATACTCTTTCAAACATACTACATTACAAATGTATTTGTAAGCTTTATTAATGGCAACCAAAACCACTTCAAACTTTAGTAGCTCAAAAGACAAGAACTTACGTCAATGACTTCCCATGAAAGACAATTGGGGGTGCAATAGCAGCAAAAATACAAAACCCGATGTGAAGCTGCATTATACCAGATTGATCAATAGACAGAAAAATAGGCCACTTATTCATGAGAAGCATGGCTAAGACAGTATC
Source organism: Fagus sylvatica (assembly GCA_907173295.1). Taxonomy (NCBI): domain Eukaryota; kingdom Viridiplantae; phylum Streptophyta; class Magnoliopsida; order Fagales; family Fagaceae; genus Fagus; species Fagus sylvatica. The sequence continues at coordinate 14,072,511 of OU015764.1, forward strand.
ATATATCGCATACCAGATAGAACAGGAAAAACCAACTGAACCTCAGGGCACTATCTGTCCTGCAAATGGAAACAAAGCCATTTTCAACAACCATCAGCACACCAAATGGGACATTTTTATGATTTTGACTACAGAAATTCTTTAACTTCCAAACACCAAAAATAAATAAATATCTTTCCTCTAAATAGGTTAATGTAAGAGCTTTCTTGCCAGTTAAACAACAAATGTGATATTGTTGCCATCCAAACATGCAGGAAAGTCACTATATAGAAAATATACATGCACATACAAAGGCACATGCACAAAAGCACAGAGGCACACAGGTACACACACACAGACACACAGATATGGAAAATGCTAATAATGCTGAACTTTGTACTAAATGAAAATCAAATTTAAAACAACAGTGCCAAAACAAAAGAATATTGCCAATGGTCTTTAGACTAAATGGCATCTCCGTCCCCAATAAAGAAGGAAGAGAGTAAAGTCCAGTGATTATTGAGTAGGATTTCCATGGCAAAAAAATGTTACTAAAGGAAGGTTCAAGTGGAAAACTACATCGTAACCAATAAAAAAGACCGAGTTGGCATAGAAGAATTCTTGTAGTCAACCCCAGGGAATAGGAATTAGTTAAGTTGAGTAGAGTGTTAACATGTTCTTCAGTTTGAGAATAAAAAATTAGAACATAAAGTGCATGAAGGGGATAGAGATCCTGATAAACATAAAATCATTCATAAGCACTATACAACTTACATGAAATCCTTCTCTTTCTCTACACTATTAAATACTAACCTCATAGCACGATAGAGAGGCTGGTACCACAGCACATACGAAAGGGGGCATCCAAGTAAAGCATAGATTGTTGCAAGGAAAAAAATTTTGACACCTGCAAAGAGTGAAGCTCATGAGAAGATCCAAATAACATTGAAATCAATACCTATTATATCTTAAATGGAGAAACAATATTGAAAAAGAGAAGCTCACCCCCGCCTTTGATCCAGCATACAGTCACAGCGATTACATTAAAAACAAGACAGAGAACTGTACCTGCACAAACAGTACTACAAGAGTATCAGATACTGCAGAAGAATTTTACAGAGACATTTTAAAGCAAGATTACAGCAAGCGAAAACACAAATGAATAGATAAATGTGGGGGACATTAGATCCTAACTCTATGTTTGTCTACAAAGAGGGAAAGGGGAGAGGAGAGGAAAAAAGTGTGATGTAGCCATGAAAGATTTATTTGTTGCTACTTCAAAATTTTGTCCATGCCAATGAGCTTAAGCTAAAATGCTACTTCTTTCTCCCACAATAATAGTATGGAGAGTAAGGTTATGGGTTCAAAACCCATAGGGTGCATGTGTAACTTACCCCAAAAAAAACCCATGCATTCAAATCTCAAGATTTATTGTATTGAGTCAATGTGTGTAAGTACAATTGCAGCAAAAGTCATGATTTTAAAGTTATAATTACAAAAACTCTTGGTTTAAAACAGTTTTTCATTTGCATTTTTATTTACTTATGGTCAGTTTTGTAATCAAGGGCAGAATTGTAATTTCCGTAACTTATGCAAATTAAGGACAATTTGAAAATTAAGTCTAGAATTTTCTAGGAGATTTTGTGTCTTCGGTTTATTTCCTTTGAGTACAAGTTAGTCCAATTTAAAAACCTAATTTTGATAATGGGGAGATATGCACTTGGAGAAACTTTCTAGGAATTCAATTATTCCATAAATAATTTTAAGACTAACATGTACTTTACAATTTACACCCCTAAATTTGGGACCGCTTCTAAACCGGTGCTTAACAATTTACACAATCAAGTATGGCAACAATGTCAATGTGGCCTTTTCATCAAAGTCCGTTACATTTTTGTCATTAACCCGCCCAAATCATTTTTTTTTTTTACAGGAAAAAAATAATAAATAAATATAAAATTAAAAAATTCACCACACAAACAGCGGTCACCCACCAAATTCTCAAACCGCTCAACCACAGACTACCAAGACCTAAGCCTTCAATTCTCAAACCACCATTTCACACCATCAACCCAGAAAACCACCTTCAAAGGAATCACATCATCTTTTCCATTTCACAGACACCAGACCTTCAATTCTCAAACTCATAGCAACCCCCACAACATAACCCACCACGTCACCCGTCTCAAACCCATAGCAACCCCCGCAACATAACCCACCCCACATGTCACCTTACCACCATGAGACAACACGACCAAATCTAAAAGCATACAACCCATCAACACTTTTCCCCCAAAATTAACCTCACCCATACCTACGCGGACGATAACTGGTACACCAACGATGCGTCCTTCACACCAAAATAAGTAAATAGTTTCTTTTATGATGAGGAATCTCACCAAGGCACAGCCCTTTGGACCCACCCTTGGGTGCTCAAATAAGTAAATAGTTAATGACACAATCAACAAATAAATTATGACTTAATTATTCCATCACTAGGATCTATACAGTCGAAGGAACTAAGAACTCGGAAATAAAGTAAGAATATTATTATTGAATCATATAAAAAAATACATGGAGACAATTTGGGTAAATAAAATTCATGGCATCCTTCTTACTACCAATTACATAGAATTTGACTAGAAAGTGGATCTATTTGATCACTTATCAAAAAAAAAAAAAAAGTGGATCTATTTGATCAAAAATCATCAAAAGATTTCGTGCAATTGGTATCTTAATGATCAAACAACCAATATCAAGTTCCTAGAAAGCAAGACCTCCACTGAAATAGGTGCAATTAAGTTATTTGCTTACTTAAGGCAAGCATATTTATATTTAAGAAGCCACATCAATATGAAGAAGCTATTGAACCCCAATTACCTAGCAACCAAGTTAAGGGTTTAGAAAAAGTAAACAATGAGCTCATTGAAAGCATCAGTTACCAAAATCTTAAAACTAGATAAAGAATAAGCATATTCCATTAGTCAAATAATACCATAACAACAAATAAACATCATAACCACTACCTAATAAGTACATAAATCTTTCCTTGAATATGAAACATAAGAAAACGCGGGCAATTAACTATAACTTCAATTACCATATGCAAATAATAAAGTGAAATTGTCATTGCAAAACAACGATATCCACCAATTCCTCTGCAGTGTATTAGAATCAACACTCAAAAACTCACACAAGAACAAATTATACCTAAGGATAATCATATGCAACACTAAAAATGGTTGAGGAATAGAACTTAACACTTGCAAATGACATTTTACAATCAAAGAACGGCACCATTCGCCGTCATTCTTCAACCGAAGCTTTACAATCACAGTCCAAAACCAGTTAACAATACAAATAGATCCTCAAAGAATGCACCACCAAAGGCGGAGAAGCCCTTCTAACTAGAGGATTAGCTCAAGGGAAAGCAATATAGCTCAAGAACATGAAAACCGAAGAGTAGATGAAATCGACCAAAGAGAAGTGGGTATGGTCAACAAGACATAATCACATTGATACCAATTATAATCCCTCAAAAAAAATAAAAAAAATTTACTCACTTCTACACCGAAACTCCCCATAAGTCTGTCCTTTTCAATCACGACCTTTAGATACAATTACACCTTCGTCCCCAAGGCCCTCAACAAGATCCACTATGAGATCTAAACAAAATGACGCTTGTCGGTGATGAAGACAACGAGTTCTATTCTTTTTAATTCTTCGATTAGTTGTTTTTATTGGTCATTTTGGGATTTACATTTCTGGGGATTTTGGTTTTGAGAACACTTTTGATGGGTTCCTTTGAAATTTGAATAATTATGATTGTTTTATTCAAAAAATTAGGTTTTGGGTTGGGAGAGGATTGTTTGGAAAAAAGTGGTAGATTTAGAAGGGGTTGTGTTGTTTGGGTCGTTGGCGAGGTGGGCTTGTTTAGGGAAAATCAACTACAAAGGAAAAGTAAAATAAAAAGACATCGTTTTGAGCAGGAGGACTTGTTTAGGGAAAATCAACTATAAAGGAAAATAAAATAAAAAGACATCGTTTTGAGCGGGTTAACGACGCAAATAAGATGGACTCTAATGAAAGCCCACATTAACATTCTTTCCATACTTGAGGGTGTAAATTCCAAGTTTTAAAAGTGGAGGGACTTATTTAGAAGCAAGCCCAAACTTAGAGGGTGTAAAGTGCATTTTAACCTAATTTTAATGTCTTGATTTACTGTTTTAAGGGGGGAAACAGGCAAGAAGGAAAATTAGCTAAGTATAGCAGTCAAAATGATCCACTACTATAACTAGAACAGAGAAACGCAATGAAAAGCATATTAGACCCATACAAGAAAGGTATAAAAGCTGCAAAGTAAGTTAGTTAACTCATAATGTGCTGCACACACCTTTTTTTTTTTTTTTTTTTTTTAATAACATAGGGAACCTTTCTAAAGAAGAGCCATTTGGACTCGCCTCTAGGTAGTAAAACCTACGGGTAATTGACCTCACCCACCAGAACTAGTTACCGGGTAATCCAAAGGCATTCACCCCTGACGGGCTAAGCAGAGTGCTGCACAATACCACCTAGAAAAAAATAATAATAATAATAAAAAACCTAATGAATAAATTTTAGTGTCATCTATAGTTTCAACAGCCTTGAGGCCGAGAATCAGCCTCCAAAAATCGGGGGTAAGACTACCTCTACCAATGTACAACCTTTTTCTTCTTCTATAGTTTCAGCACCCAATTCTTAGGGACCAATTGAAGAAACCTAAACTAAGAGTCTGTTTCGCCCCACGATATTGCAGGGCAAACGCACGATTTTCATTTAGCCTAGAGATATCTAAGCGTTTGGCCCCACCTAATTGAAAAATAGAGATTTTAAAATAGCAAAATGTTCGTGTCTTGAAACAGCAGATAGAGGTGCTTTTTTCAAATCGCGCAATTTTAACCCAAGATCACATTACCACACCGCACCTTTATTACATTCACAATACCAAACTACCTTACAGTTTTTGCTTAATTCCAAATTATTAAACAAAAACCCCAACCCTTATCTATCTCCTCTGTTCTCTCAATGCACTGTTCTCTTCATTCCACTGTGCCTTCGTCGTGCATCCTTGCTGTGCTTTGCTGCATTGTGAGGAAAGTTGTGGTGATGGCAGAGAAGAGAAAGAAAAAAACGAGGGAGGAGTGGGGTTGTTGGGCGGCACTTCTTAGATCTTGGGTTGATAATATATACTAAGACTCTCACAAATGATTTCCAATTGGATCTGGGTTTAGATAATTTTCTAGGAATTCGTTGGCACATGGAGGAGTGGTGTAGAAATTGGATCTGGTTTGATAACTTTTCTATGAATTTCTTTGGCGCATGGATGAGTGGTATTTTGTCTACAGACGCATGGAGGGGTGGGTTTGATAAATGGAATTCTTGGCTTTTTATATATAAAAATAAATGAGAGAACATTTACATATAGAAAAATAATATATTTAAATAGATTAAAGAAATAAATAGAAAACTTGATGTAAATACATGTGAATATAAATTAATTAAAATAAAATAAAAAGTAGGGATTTTAGTTAGAATGTAGCTAAAACATTGCAATCTGCCTACAGATACAACTTTTGCCATAATGTTTTCCACAACTTGCTGAAGTGGCAAGTTGAGTGGTTAAAAATCAATATCATAAGGTCCACCACTGATACTTCCTTTATTTTCTCTCATTTTTGCAATTAGTTGTGGTCCAACTAATTGCAAAAATGGCAAGATAACCTTAACAACATAGTTAAGTCCATTTTAGTCATTTGTACTCGAGATAGTAGTTTTAAGCTAAAAATATCCAAACACTCAATTGACATAAACAACACTTTTCACAAGTTTTACCAAACACTTAACTATGATTTTCAAAATCGTGTTTTCAAACGCACATTTTATAATCTTTATTTTTTAAAAGCGCAATTTTTCAAATAGCTAACCCAGACGGACCCTAAAGAAACTCTACTCAAGAAAAAGCTCCATATCATTATATTTACAAGATGACAAAACATGCAAAAGCCAAATACTGCAGCCTTTGTGCAGGGACTGGTATTTCATTGGCTACCTAGAAGAAAAAAATCCTAATGACTAAATTTTAGTATTATCTATAATTTCAGCAACCTCAAGGCAGGGATCCAGCCTTCCAAAAATCAAGGGTAAGACTACCTATTAACCACATCTCCCAAACCCTGAAGAAGCCACAGCCTTGTGCCAATGTACAACCTTTTTTTCTTGTATAGTTCCAGCAGCCAATTCTCTAAGGGACTAAGTGAAGAAACCTAAATTAAAGAAACTCTACTCCATAAAAGCTCCATATCACTATATTTATAAGACGAGAAAAAATGCAAAGCAGAACTTATAGAAGTAAAACAATGTAAAATGTTTTAAATATATGACCTCCCATACCTAACCAACTTGCAAAAGCCAAATACTGCAGCCTTTGTGCATGGACTGGTATTTCATTGGGTATATCATGATGAATTAAGGGGAAAAACGGAGGCCAATTTTTGTCATCAGTGGGAACGCCAGCTGATAAAAAAAAAAAAAAAAAATCGAAAGCACAGTGAACAATTTAGAAAACAGAAAAAGGGGTTAACAAAAATACTTAATTTAACCTGTAGAAGTGGTAGGTTGTGGCATCATAGTTTACCTTTAGCAACAGAATCTTCTCTCCGTTTTATATCCTGAGGAAGGCAGTCAAAGAGTACAATAAAAAAAACAGAATCAAAGGTAAAGAATTTATTATATTTAAGAGTGAGCATAACCAAGACAATCATTTCAAGTAGGCATCACTTACTCTAATCAATTCATTGTTAAGGCAACAAAATCCTCATTTCTATGATTTAACAGAAGTGATTTTCAATGTAGGAAAACAAAAAACAATTCAATTCCAGACAAGTACTCAATCATGGAATTGCAGCACTAACCTTTTCCCTCCTTTTGAGATCTGCTTCCCAAGCTGCAAGCTCTTTCACTTTGCTCTTAGAATCCTACCAAAACCATACCATCAAGTACATAACTCAGCTCTCTCAAAAGTATCAGAGAACAGAAAAGAATAGTAAAAGAAATAGCAACTTCATTACATTCATTGTATCCAATGGTATATCCACTGTCGCATCATGTTTCTGCCCAAAGCCCAGGGTTTCAGATCCCAAGGGTGGAATGCGTGGCTTTGATCCAGGACCAGCAGTTCCATTCTTCAAAGGTTCCCAGTCAATCATCAATAACATAATGAATAAATGATAAATAAAGAAACGTTTAACACTAAAATATACATGATAAATAAATAAAAATTCAACATTGAAATTCGCAATGTCCTACAAACATGCCCAAAAACATGAATTCATAAGAACACCAGTGTGGCTTACTTAGTAGATGAAGTGGCAATAAATGAATAGTTTTGTTCATTTGCAGCAAGAATTGTCCAATGCATACAGACATGCATCTACAATCACAAGGTCATTGACTTAAAATGCATAACATAAAGAACAATTTGGTCTAGAACTTCATTTTTTTTTTAAAAAAAAAAAACCTTAGCAATACATTGCATTGCAATCTCCACACTCGTGGGAAAAGAAAAGGCATAACTCAAATGAATCACTGATTCCCAGTACAGTCGACCATTCACTGAGTAATCTAAGAAATGAAAGCCTCCACTACACTTCTGGAACTTCCACATCTTCAAATGAATCAATAGTTGACCTGTTTCAAAATTTAAATTTCTTAATCTTATCATTAGAAAAATTCTTAATAAACAATGCGGGGGTTAGGGCTGAGAAAGCTGGGTATATGTAACCAGGCTATGTTGGGTAAATGGTTGTGGAGATTTGGAGAGGAAGAAAACCATCTTTGGAGAAGAGTTATTGCAGCCAAGCATGGCATGGTTTGGGGACATTGGACAACCAAAGTAATAAGAAATACTGATGGATATAGTCTCTGAAGGATCACAAGGACAGGTTGGGTAGGTTTGTATGTTATCTAACCTATGTTGTTGGAGATGGTAGAAATGTTAGGTTCTAGCATGATACACGATGTAGGAACTTTGCTTTGAAAGAACTTTATCCATACTTGTATTCAATTCCAATGGTTAAAGAGACTTCTAGCACCCTTGCTTAGAACCCTATTAATGTTGCAATGAGTCACTCATGGTATACTGGATTCGTTAGAGCTTTCACTGATTTGGAATTGGAGTCAGCTATTCAATCTTTGACATGCTATACTCCAAGCACCCAAGTGGCAAATGTGGAAGTTAAGTGGGAGAGAATGAAATGGTTAAGGATTATTCCTCCCAGAATTCGGAGAAATTGGAGGGAACACGCATTCCATTCTTTTCCATTTCATTCTTTTTCATTATTTATAAACGTTCCATTCAGTGCCATTCCTTTATAATTTACTCATTCTATTCCATTTCATTACTTATATAAACTCCCATTTTGAGGTAGCTCGAGATTTGTGGCTGTTATATCTGAGTGGCGACACCCATTTGGTAAAATCGGAGTTCCTTAATTTGGAATATAGCCCCATTATGTTTATTAACGATCAAACTTTTCTAAACATCGGAGTTGTCAATATTTTTTCTTCTTCTAAATTTACATGAATTGAGAAGCATTAAACAGTCAAAACTATTTAAAAATTCCAACTTCTTAACCACATTAAATTAGAGCATTTTGATTAAAAATCTCAAATGAGTTTTTCACTTTCCTTTCTAAACCATAATCTTCTTTTCATTTCTCTTATTTTTCTTTTTTCTTTATCAATTTAAACCGGGACCTTCAGATCCAGATCAAACAGCAAAAAAAAAAAAAATACCAAAGCTACTCACAACAAATCAAACAATACTGCACTGATCACACAGCAAAGAAAACCACACAAACCACTTAAGAGCTAAAAACGAGCGCAGATCTGAGAGCGAAAAATTTTGAAAAGTGAGAGAATTACCGAGAAGGGATTGACCTCTTCCTCTTCAAATGGATTGGGGTCGTGGTGCCGATTCATCGTTTCTCACTCTCTCACTCTCTCTCTTCAGATCCCTAATTTTTGCAGAGAAATGCTCCGAATAAAGAGAGATAAATTCACACACAGTGACACTGAGACGATAGGGTGAGTGAAAGAGTTTATGAGAGAGAGAGAACCAAATTCGGCCTGGTAACTACGCGGGATTAGTTTTAGAATTTTTTTGGTATTTGCCCTCAGACTTCAAACATATTTACGTTTACTGCCCTTGTACTGCATGTTCGGTGCGGTCTGGGTTTCTTTCTGTGTGCGCAATGTGAGTGTTTCGGTGCATTAAAATGGATATGTTTTGTTTCACGAATATACCCCTCACCCGACGTTTGGTCGGTTCTTATTTGAAGGATAATTATGTAAATAGACCTCGGGGTTTTTGAAAAAGGTAGTGCGTAATGATTTTTTTACCATATAGGAGTACAGCCTAATTCTAATTGGGATCCTACTCTCCTTCCATTATGTGATGTGAATGTGATTCATAAATGTGGTTTTAATGCTTGTCCCACATAGTTTTTAACAAATAGCTTCAGTTAATGACTCAAATGAGACATATTTAAGATTCGGCTGTTTCGGATTGTTTGATTTACATGGTTACAAATTGAATGCATGGTGGGAGATAAATAAAATAAAGTAAAAACTAAAAATCATTCATTGCCCCTAAAATGGTGAACATATAAGAATTTTAAGTCATTGGGAAAATTAAATTAACCTGAGAAATGTAATTTTGTTTTCAGGATTTGATAGAGTACCTAACTACCTACAATGGTTTAGGGTCCATACTTAAAACAATTAAATAAATAAAATTAAAGTAGTGATTGGTGCAAGCTGAAGGCCAACTTACCTCCGATTCAAGACCGTTGGGGTGGGGCAATTTTTTTGAGATCTCATTTCTTGCTTGCCCATCCCATCAACCTTGTCCTCTTCCAACCTCAAGGTGTGACATTTATTACAAATTCTCATCTAATACTTCCAAATGGGAAAAAGTAATAATAATATTTTCGTGAAGAAATAGTGTAGGGGTGATATTTTCGTGAAGAAATATGTGCATGTAGCATGACTCTTCCAAAGGACGATAGTTGAAATATTAAAAATAATAATAATATAATATAATATTAGAGAAGTCAAGATTACAAATAAATCCAAGTTTAGTTATTCAAAAGATGATATTTTAAATTCTATTGTTATTTTTCCGTTTATGCTACAAATTTTCACTATAGCAATGTAGCATTCCCTTAGCTTTACAAAATACATTTTGTTGGATTACCTTCTCTATTTTTTTAAAGCCTTTCAGCACACTACAAAATAATTTTGGAAAATGATTAGCTTTTTTTAATAAGTGAAGAAAAGTTATATACTTTGATATAAACATGTATAAGAAATCTAAAGCAAAAACTTACAATAAAGACATCAAAGTTATGCTTGATAATAATCTTTGAAGAATAAAATCTATCCATTTGTTACCTTTGAGTAAACTAACTTCATATTTGACTTTTATGGAAACTACTGAATATGAATAGAACCTTTACAGAATTTATATAACATGGTCATAATTTGACCACCCATTTAGATATGATTGTCTTTTTGAAACTTCTTTTACACTCTGGGTCAATTCATTCCTATATTTTGTTACTCGAAATGTGGGTTGAATTTGAAAATGTTAGGCCATTTTGTGTTCCGATTTGCCAAGTGTTTCTTATAATGCCTAACTAAAAATTGTGTTTTAGAATTGGCTTTTACATAATTAGAATGCCCTCGTTTAGCTCATTTAGGAGCTTGGAAATGGTAAAGACACTTAAAGATTAGATGGATGGATTGTACTATTTGAGACCTCATAACAGCGAATTCATTTGGGCTCACTTCTAATGTAATTGAGCTTGTTAATTACCCGATGTATGTGAAACGGAGGAACTGCACATGCCCATCAAATTAATAAGGACAAAACTTCGAAAAAAACCATAATCGATATCCATAAGTTAGCAATATATTTCCCAAATTGAGAGAGATTTCTCATAGTCTTTGTGCACTAGGCGATTTGGTTGGCCTTAAGCAAGAGTTATATATTACTTGCATTTGTAAGGTCGTCTTGGAGGAAATTAAGGGAGTTTTATGAGTGTGTAACGGTCGTCCATTTAAGACATGTTTTGGTACGTCGTATAGACGACTATTTTTCTATACTCATTAGAAAAGAATCCATAACAATGATTTTATAATCAACTTGAGTCTGCCAAAAGAAAAGAAGATAGGATGTATAACATTAACTTAAGTTTATTTGGGCATTGAGTTTATTTCGGCTTTTTCATGTATTGATGTTATTTAGTAGATGTGAGATTCTTCCATATATGATAGAGCTTAAAAAAATTATTCATAGTCTAATACAAAGGATTCAAAGGTTATAAGACCTTTACAAGATTTATATAGCATTGTCATAATTTTAACTACTCCTTTAGATATAGTTGTCTTTTTGTAACTTCTTTTACACTCCTCAAAGGGTCAGTTCATTCCTATATTTTGTTATTCGGAATGTGGGTTGATTTTGTAAATGTCAGGCTTTTGGGTTTTGATTTGCCAAGTATTTCTCACAATGCCCAACTACAAATTGTGTTTTAGACCGGGCTTTTACATTATTAAAATGTCTTCAATAAGCTTATCTAAGAGGTTGCAAAAGGTGAATACTCTTAAAGATTACATGGATTGTTTGCAAGCGACTTGCAATTGTGAAGACGTCTTGGACATTCAAATATGGGAAAAATATTTTGAGGCTGCCACAAGTATGATGTACGACATGAAGGGTCTTTCTACAGTACCCACAGTTTTTTTGTGGATACCATACCCACTTAAAATATTAACCATTCATTTTAAGTGTTTTAATTTTGACCGTTTATTCCTATTAAAACTAAAACCTGTTACCGGCTAATCCTTATTTCTCTTTTAATTGAAAACGTATTTCTGTTTCTCCCGTAATCTCATTGTACAGCAACAACATGAGTTTGCTCCATCTCATTGAGCTCTCCCCTAGCGTCTTGTGTTTCTGAGATGACAGAGTTTCTTCTTCTGTTTGAAGATTGAAATTTTAAATGGATTCGAGAAAGAAATATTACTGTCCATATCCAATCTTTGATATCTAACCTCGACCACCTCCATCTGGGACGATCACCACGCTGTTGGACCACCTCAGTCGTCGCCGCTCCCTCCACGCCAATCTGCGTCGTCTTCAACACAACCTCGACCACCTCCATCTGGGACGATCACCACGCTCTTGGACCACCTCAATCGTCGCCCCTCCCTCCACGCCAATCTGCTTCGTCTTCAACGTTCTCAGCCCTTTCTCTCTGTCCCCAGCACTGACAAGTAAGTCAATTCCTTTGCTTAATTTGTTTTCATCTTATATGTTGCTCCTGCTTTTGAGCAATGTAAAATCCCAATGGTATATTGTTTTGGATTTTTACTGTTGCCAACAACATGTTCGTTGAAATGCTTTCTTGGGTCTTGCTATGGTACGGCAATTTCTCTCTTTGTTTTGTGCATAAAATCTTAACTGGATCAAAATTAAGAGTAAAAATTACATTGCAAAAGGATGTTAAAATTAAAGTCAGTTTAACTCTTCCTTGTAACTAAAGCTGATATTGCAAAGAAAATGAAGATCAGGAAAGGAAGCAGGGCAGTTGATTGTAATTGCAGTCGGCAAAAGTCGCTTGATGTTGGTTCCAAATTAATCTACTTTTTAGGATTTTAACATTTTAGATATCTATGACGCTATTGGGCTTAGAGAGGCATTGGATTGTGCAGGAGGCTTATATGAACAGATTTTAAAACATGATAGTTATGTGTGTTTGGCTTTTCTTTGTGCTCAGGAAGCTATGAACTTTTCTATTTGGTGGCTATACTGATCTTTCAAATTGGATAAATTTACCTACCAAAAATATGAATGAACTCTTGTTGCCTTTTTAGTCTGTGCTAATGAAAAGACAAGAAAGTAAAGCAAACCAAAGAAAAAAACCTATAACAGAAGTCAGTGCAGCAAACTGGATGCTCAAGCTCACACCTTTCCTTTTTTACATATTCCTGGGCAAAAACCACCCTCCACATCCTAAAATGAAACATGGACATTCTATTTATTGCAACCATCCTTATCTCATCATTCAACAACATTCACAGATAACATTGAGGATCTAAGCTCAAAATACAGCATGAAATCACTAATTTAAGGTGTCCATATAAGCAATGAATAAAACATGTTGTCCTACTAAAGTCTTTACTAATTTCTCTACAAGAAGATATCTAATTCCCATTTAGTTCTCACACTTTTAACACATTTAAACTTCAATTAAGCTAACATGAACAAAAATTCAATTTTTTGCAACAAAAATCACAAAGTAAAAGCATAACAAAATAATCACCTCTGCCCGGAATATACACTATGCCACTCCCTTTAAAATTCACACCTGGGTTATACATCTGCAGCAAATTTGCAGTAAGATTCCCCTCTATTGCAAGTGAGTCCACAGTCTCATAAGGCCTTAACGGGTACGTAATAAACAACCCGTAATCCTCCTAAACCGTGCTATTTCCCACATGAACAATTAACTGTGACATTCAAAGTTGAGTTATTTGGAAATGGTTTGTTGGGGTCATAGCTATTGAACTTCTGCAACCACTCTGGAGTGGTCAAATTTGCATAGTTTGTTTTTGCAACCACATCGTATGTGTCACCAGGCCTAGTAGTGTATTGGGAAACATGACCCAAGAATTCACCACTGATACAATCACATGGGAATGGAACATTTATTCTTGAAAAGGTTCGAATCCAAGTGTTACTGCTTGAGTCTTTGTAGTAGCTAAGGATTACATTAGTGTCAGATACTTGTAAAAAATCAGCTACGACAGTGAGGTTGGCAGTTTGCCATACAAAGTATGAAGCCAAAGCTACGTTACACCCTTGGCTACACTGTGATGATTTGGCTGTGAAACAAAGTGAGACTAGTACCAAGCACCATATCCCAAATTCAGGTTTCATCAGGTCCAAAATTCAAAACCCAGATCCAGAATTTAGTTTTTTGGTATCTGACACTCAAAATTGAAGAGGAGACAGAAAGAGAAATTGAGGGTGACAATTGTTTAAATTTTTTTGGACCGTTGACCATTTTTTATTTTCCTCTAATTTTTTTGCTACCAAAAATAATGATTAGGAGTTGTTACTGGTTAAACCTGCCATTCTTCTAAGATTTAAAAAAATGGAACTATTATCTGTCCTTGTTTCTTATATTTTTTGAATCTTAGTGGGTCCAATTGTTATTTCCCTCAGTTTGTAGTTTTTTTTTTTGAATCTTAGTGGTGATTTCATTGTTCACAATGCACATGTTTCCAATTGTGATTTCATTGTTCACAGATCTCGGTGCAATGTTTTCAGCTTGGTCTTCATATATCACAAGACACGAATACTCCTCCTTGTGTGCATGCTTCCCTTTGATGATGTTTCTGGCCACTTAAATTTCTATTAAGGTTCAAAGTAGTTAAAAAAGAATTTGCTTATTAACAAAGGACTAACAGTTTATTAATCTCCTAGTAGAAATTTTACAATTCCCTGACTTCCGTGTTTGATTTGAAATCTGCTCTTTGCCTAATACACTAATGCTTGGGTTGCAATTAGCTTTCTTACATTATATATTTTCCTAACTTCATGCTAATGGCAGATCTCGCAATCCCACCAAATTTAGTATTTTCACAGATAACATTTTGCTTCCTTTTTTCTTTTAGGCAATCTTGACTGCCATACTGGTCCATTTGTCTTTCTAAATTCTTTGTTTGTTAGGAGTAAGGGGGCAACTGGTTCTATTTTGTAAATATAATTCCCAAATTCTATATCTTATCATATTACTGCGAATTTGACTTAGCTCATTATCTTCAATTGTAACTTATCTCTATCACTACACTATCACTTGAGTTTGTAGTGAGCTGATAGACTTTATCTTAATAGGATGATAGAGTTCCAGCATTGAATATTGAACCAGTATGATGGAAAATAGATACTGATTGTGTTTCATTCAATGAACAAATGGTATTGTACATAATGATGATACTGTAAAAGCTTAACTTACACATATGTGTTGTAGAATTTAATAATTTATATCTTTCTTGTTAGTTTTTGTTACTTAACATAATGATTTTTGAATCCTGAGTTCATTTTTGCCATGCCAACCTTGTCACTTGAGCTTTATTTGCACAAAACTATATACTGTAAGATTCTTGGTTATACTCTTGAAGTTGTAATGGCTTTAACAGTCAATTGCATTTGATTTTTGAATTCTTCTAAAACAGATTTATTGCCTTTGGTTGGAAATGTTGGATTTCAGGTATGCTCCAAAAGATCTGGAGTTGCAGAAAAGATCATAGAAAAGAGGAGTTGCAAAATGATTATAGAAAAGAGGATCATCAACAAGGAAGAGATGCCTACCAGTTTAGCAAAGACAGAATGATATGTTTTTGTTTTTTTGCTGAAAAGACAGAATTATATATTAAAATGTCAAAGTGTACTCAAAATTGTAATATAATGAGTTGTATTTAAGTTAGTGAACTCTGTGTACAATGCAATGAGGTGTAATGAATTGTGCTTACTTAATGTAATGAGTTCTTTAAATATTCAGTGGTAATGTATGATTTACTTAGTTTTAGATTGGTTAAGTGTTTATGTGAGTTCAAAATTGTAATGATTGCTTGTTAGTAATATAATGGTGTTTATTTATGAAAACAAATCCAAAATTTATGATTATTTGTGTTTGTGCAATATGCACCACCCTATTCACGATAATTTGCTCACAAATTTTGTTCATAACTCCAAAATTTTCATAATTGACAAAATGAAGTACAAAATATGTTTACAACCAAAATGAGGCGTTACAAAATCTGTTCACAACCAAAATGAAGCATATAAAAATGATTACAAAACATAAACATATAAGATTTCCAAAGCACCCTGTAAGAGCTCCTGGTTCCAACACTTCCCAATGATAAACTCTTTTGTTTTAAGTGCAGAAAGAGAGAGTGCAGCAACCCCACCATAAACAATGGATGCATCTGAAACCATCCACTTTTCACTTTTTTCCTCAAGATGAACACGCATTCCAGCATTTACTAATAAAATATCATCATCTCGACGGTGAGCCTGCTTAAATTCTTTCACATACTCAAAGGACCTAGTCCATGGTAAGAATACAGAAAGTAAGATTTCACCACGCGTTAGATCCACCTTACGGTAACCCAGGAAGAAATTTTCAGCCAGGACTGTTCTGATGTTCCCTTTGCAATCAATAATTCGGAACTTTGCACCAGCAGCCATCCAGAGAGGGTTCAAGTCTGATATTGGACTTGCAGTACATATATTTCCACCAACAGATGCAACATTTTTTATCTGCGTTCCAGCAAACCACTTCAACTGTTCAATGAAGGCCTTACAAGAATAAGTTTCATCAGCATCACGCTCTTTTACAACCCTTCTTAGAACATTCAAGAGTTCAGAGAGCTTTACTGCAGAACCTATCTCTAAGCCATTATCCTTCACACTCAACACATTAAGTTCAGGCACATGTGTAATAGAGATCAAAACCTTATATTGCATTCTCTTCAACCGCATTTCAATTCCTACCTCAGTATTACCTACCAATAACTTTGCATCTGGATATTTCATTTTTAACTCTAGCACTTGTTGAAGTCTTAAGGGTCGATACCACTTAAGTGAACCAAAACCACTCAAATTTAAATAAGTTGATTTTCTCAATAATAGCTCAGGGGGAAAAATAAGCTCTTTTTCTGTATATCTGCTTCCATCTATCTCACTGTAAGAAACACTTTCATACCTATCCCCACAAGTGACACTTTGTTTGGTGGTGTCTCTACCACATAGACTTTTTGATCCACATGAACAGGGCATCCCAGTTGAAGGACAAACAGAATCACCTTCCTGATGGCTTAGTGAAGAGATATCAGTGTACAGAATATCATTTGTTTTGGCAAAGACTCGAAATGCATTAGCAATTGGTCTGTATCCTGTGCATCGACACAAATTTCCTGCAAGGCATTCTTCAATCTGTTCTTCACTAGGTGGTGTTTGACATGACCTTAGTAACGCATACACGGACATGATAAATCCCGGAGTACAAAATCCACATTGTGAGCCATGAGATTGTGCCAATGATTCCTGCAGAACATTGTGGAAACATAGTTGAATACCACAGTAAGACAGACTCAGCACCACAGAAAGTGACTACAATGAGTTAGATTCAAAATAAACATAAGAAATCAATCTACTGCAATCTCCAAAGCAGAGCAGATTGATCAATTAAAATACTAGCTGATAGGCATTCACTATTAAAAATCTAGCTACTAGGTTTACAAGGTCTGAACAACTTTATCCAGAGAAGAATAATTGTCCAATGGTGTGAAGAAATTGGTATTGCAATTATATCAAGATGAATTGTCATATTTATCAATTTATCTTTAGCTTTCATCTCCTAGTAAAAGAACTCATGATAAAATTACTATGCATTACAGTCCATTTTGATAATAATCATTCACACATATACTTAGTTACTGCAGATATTCAGATTTTATTCCACAACAATAGGGAAGAAAAGAATATGATATTTCATGTTATCTTATTAAAAAAAGATCAAATCACATGCATAGAAAATGATTATGACTCAAGCTTCAAATTCAAAGGTCAAACAATAAAGAGAATTTACATTGCGGATAAAAATACATAATATGGATTAATTGAAACCTCAGAGCTCAAGTAAAGCAATTACAAAACCAGCAAATTGAGATGGCTCATACCTCAATTACAAAACCAGAAAAACAAAAACCAGCAAAATTTAACCCAAATCAAAACTGCCCCTAGAAACCAATACAAATTGAATCACTCATACCTCAGATTTTGTGCAGGTTCCTCTCCGATCCACTCGGGTTTCTCAGATCTTGGACATCGGTTCATTCTCCTTGGAGTTCCTCTCAGTTTCGTTCATGAAATGGCTCGTGATTCTCGGTCTCTCTCACTCGTCGATGGAGAGGCTCCTCGTGGTTCAGTGGTTCTCGATCTCTCTCACTCGGTCGACGGCTCGAGTTCAGGTCCCACTCGTGATGGCTCTCTCACTCGGTGGCTCTCGGTTCTCTCTCACTCGGTCTGAGTCCAATGTCACCTCGAAGAGGTCGTGGGTGATGGTGGACGGTAAGGCTGAGGTGGAGAAAGGGTGAGGAGGAGGAGGAGGAGGAGTAGATGGGGAAAGAGATGTAACAGCCAGGTGAGAGACGGAGGCTGAGTTGAAACGTTATACGAAGATTTTAGGGTTCTTAGCGTGTTTGGTATTCTGGGTACCAGAAAATTTGATTTGGTACAAAGGATGTTTAATTGAATTTCTAATATTATTAATTAAATAAATTTTTTTGTGGGTCCCATAACCTTCTTCTTTCTCCCCATTTTCTCTCTCTCTCCTCCCATGTATTAACCAATAGGATATTCCTAGGTAGGTACCATCAATCACCAGCAATGTGTATGTAAGAAGACAGCGTTTAAGCCCATTTCCTTGAAGTTTCGAATATTCGATCTAATCTACGCCATTTTAGGCTAGTGGTGGTATATATTTTTTTTAAGAATTTAAATTATTAGGTAAGGATAAAACCAATTAATATGATGTACCAAACATAATTTTTTTTACAATCTTGTAAGGTACTATTATACGAAACCAAAACAAAAAACGAAAACATGTGGCCCTTATTCTGGGTATTGATTTGTACTGTTTAATTTTTCTAATATTATTAATTAAATAAAATAAGTATTAACCAATAGATGTAGGTACCATCAATTGGTGTATTTATGAAGTTATATTATCTAATTTTTTAGTATGGTATATATTTTTTTAAAAAATTATGGTACCAATTAATATGATGGTAAGGTACTATTATATGTGATATTGGTACAATTAAATGTGATGTTGGTACCATAAAATATGATGTTGGTACATAAAATATGAACAAAATTAAGGTACAAACCAATGTGATGTTAGGTACCATCATATGTGATGTAAGGTACCATTATATGTGAGGTTGGTACCAGGTACTATTATTGTGATGAAGGTACTTATCATATGTTGATATTTGGTACCATTACATGTGATGTTGGTACTATAAAATGTGATACAAAATTAAGGTACTAACCAATATGATGTTAGGTACCATTATATATGATGTAAGGTACCATCATATATGATATTGGTACCAGGTAGCATAATTGTGATGAAGGTACTATTATATGTGAAGTGAATAAAGGTACTAAATAATGTGATGAAAGTACTATTATATGTAATATTGGTACCATCAAATGTGATGATGGTACCATTAATGTGATATTTTAATGACCTGTTATAGCAGGTTACCAATTTGGAGGTACGGTACCCACGTGGGTACCGTAGAATGATCCACGACATGAACTCAAGTCCTTGGAGGAGTTGTGAATTATTTAGAGCCTTGAGTTAATTTGGGCTTTTTCATGTATATTGTTGCTAGGTAGTGCATGTGAATAATTTACATGGCATGATACCTCCTATATATGAGATAGTTAAAAAAGTTTGTGTAGTCTAATAAAAATGATTCAATGGTTAATTGAAATAAAACAACAGTTAGAGGAAATAAAAAGTACCATGAAGAGGAAGATTGTCGAGTTATGATAGAGTATTTGTATAAAGAGGATGATTACAGAGTTGCAAGAGCCCCCGGTCCGACCAAGTCTCAATTGGCGACTATTCTTTGTGTGTGTGTATGCGCTTCCCTTACTTACTTACGCTACTTGCACTCATGGGGTTGTGGCCATTTTGTGTGACGTAAAGTGTATGAAGTCACCACCAATCATTATTTTTTCTAAGTTGTGATTGCTTCCTATTTTTAATTGGTTTAAACCTAAGTTTAAGGATATTAAGATCCTCTAATCTAAACTAAGTCAAATTGTGTTTTGAATAAGAAACAAATTCGGGAGTTTAGTTATGTGTGAGAAAAGTGTTAGACACTTCACGATGCTTGTCAAATGACAGTTACTCATTTTGATTACCCTTTCTTGTGCCATGCAATGCAAGATAAATAAAAATAATTGACTCTATTTTAGAGGCACTTGTCCCAAGGTACCGTTCATGCATCAAGATTAATGCATGTGGTATATTGTAGCAATGGATGTTGAAAAGAATGGGCTGATAGAAAGTTAGCGTCAAGATGTAATCCAAATCCCAACTTAATTTGATGTGACCAAACTTGATTTTAATCTAGTCATCATATAGATCCAACCATCTGATTATGAATGATGTGATTTGTCGTCATGATGATGGTTAAACCTAAACATCACATGTAGGTAAGTGTATCCCCTATGTTTCGCTTCACCAACACAGTAGACCTCTTTTATTTTATTTTTTTAAACAATGCTTTAAATATTTCAAGGTGAGGAACTAGAAGAGTTTATCGTACGTGTGCATGGAATTTACTCCCTTTTTGGTACACAACGCATGCACTGTCAACATTTTGTGTGGGTGGGTGACGTGCACACTAACACAAGACTACTCAATTTTGGTGGACACGAACATGGGGGGCACACCTGAAATAATTTATTCATGATGTGAACAGTATCTTGGCATGCATAATTGGTTAGTATAAACACTTACAACAAATTACTACCATGTATATGTTCGCCTCACCATCACAAAACTCACTTATAGGTGGTAATAGCCCTCCTTATAATCAATAGTTCATCTTTTGAATCATGCTAATATATTGGGGTATGTTGAATGACAAATATATCACATAAGTGAGAGAATTAGAAAAGAGAGTGCTTCTAAAGCTTTTATATTTTATGGATGAAGTTATTCATGGAAAATGGCTTGGAGGGAGATTTTTGTGAAGGAAATAAGGGATGAAGGGTCTTAAAATGTTGGTTTTTGGTGCTTAGGGGTGAATACATGGTTCCTATTTATATATGGATGAAGAATGGGTGGCTAATGATGCTCACACACTAATGCATGAGCATTACACATGATCACGAGCCAAAAGACCACCCTTTTTTTCTTTCTAATTTCCTAACAATTTCTGGCACTTTCCATTTTGCCCCTAACTTTGGGAATCTCTTTGCTAGCCTAATGGACCTCTCTTTTGCACAGTTTTGGTGTCGTTGAAAACATATTTACAACGATACCGAGTTTTCATCAATCGAACTTCCAATTCAAAAATTATGGCATCAGGAAGTTAGGTATCTTGAAATTGATTTTGGTTTCTCTGCATTTAAAGCTTATTGTAGTACGAATTTGAACACGTGATTCTTCTCAATTTGGACCACTACCCAAGAAGGAAGGGGTACTATTTCGAAGATGAAGCGACATTATTTAAGGTGTGTGCTTTTCAGACCGTCACAATGTTGACTGATTAGGATTCTAGTGCAAGTTGGTAACTCAAATGGCTTTGTATAGTGTCCATTTCGAGTGCAGCTTTGTGCTCATCTATTCTAAAGAACCAAGAGATACTTTGGAAAAAGTGGTGTCACCAAGTTGTAGAATCCTTTACCTAATTTAATTTAAAAAGTACAAAATTTGTGAATCAACTATGCATAGATCTTGACAACTTTACCCAAAAAGTGAACATCCCTGTTAATTCAATTTGATAGTTTTAAAATTTGCATTTTTTCACACATACTTTGAGGCCTGAGCATGTAACCATGCAAATAAGGTGTTGTTGAAAAGCTTGCTGCATCATGTTTTTCTGTTGAGTGCTGATATTTCCACACCAAACATTAATATTTCCGTACTAAATGGTGCAAAATGTTTGGTGTAGTAATCTACACCAATTATTGATATTTATGCACCAAATGATACGGAAATATAAATAATTGGTGTGGAAATATCATTAACCTCTTTGTTTAAGGTTTGATTTGACGAAAATGAATCCAGGTTCAAGGAGTTATGAGCGCAAGAATGTTGGTACCGCACATGTTTCAAAGTTTCATTGTTTATGTGATTATGGGATCATTCCTTGGAGTTTTCCAATCAGTGACCACTCAGAACGGAAATCATCGCATGAGGTGTCAAATGAAACTTGACTCACGCAAATATGATATATATTGACCAAAGTTTGACTAAAGTAGTCAAAACTTTCCAACACTTGGGCAAAAAATAAGTTGGCAAATTCTTTTCGTGATATCTCGTCTGGTTTACATATGATCTTCATGAATGACTATTGTTTTTAAAGGTAAATTGAAATATCTACGTGTTGGTCCAGCATTCACTTCAATTAGAATGTTAAATTTCTTGGTCAAACTCATTTAAAGTATTAAGTTTTTTTTTTTTAAAAAAAACTTATCTATATATATAAAACACACTTTTACTTATGTTATTTGTCGAAAAAAAATACTTAATTTACTTTTAATATATTGCAAAATTTAAATATAATTAGTCTTTATATGACTCAAAGGCCATGAATGATGTGGTTTAAAGAGGCATGACTTGGAAAGCGATTAAACCAGAACTAAGTAACATGAGGGTGAATGAAGACTATTTGGTAACTCATCCACATTTTGTCGATTCTTGAATGTTGTGACATAATAATGAATGCATTACAATTAGTAGAGGATTAACATGGCTCTAGCTATAATAATTAGCCCACTAGGCATTTGGTCTAGTGGTGCAAGGAAAATCCTTCCCCCCATTTGGCAGAGGTTCGAATCCCCTCTGCCCTTCCCAAATAGTGTGTGCGTGTGTGTAGTGTAGATTTCTATCTCAAGATAAAAAAAAAAAAATGAAAAATAAAAAATATTAAATATGATGTGATGAGAAATGTCTGGTTACCTCATGCCCATTATGTGCAAGTGAAAAATGTAAGAAATATTGGACTTGTTGGACCTAACGAGCATGCTGATAGTGAGTTTGATCTAGCCCATAAGGAAGAGTTGTGACTCTTGGTGAACATGTGTGGCTCTTGGCGAAAGGTTTCAACAATTAACAAAGATTGGGTTTTTTTTTTTTTTTTTATTGCAACTGTTAAAAGGTTATGACATTTCATGAAAGGGGCGCATGTCTATCTATAAATAGGACATTACACATTTTTTATCAAACAATTATTCCAACTAGTTTGTAAGGAAACTCTCTCTCTCTCTCTCTCTCTCTCTCTCTCTCTCTCTCTCTCTCTCTCTCTCTCTCTCTCTCTCATATATATATATATATATATATATATATATAAATTTATATAATATATATATATATATATTATATATATATAAATAATAAACTTTCTTTTTGTTCATTGTAAAATTACTATTTGTTTTTTTAACATATTTTTTTTTTTTACAATTGATAATAGTTAATTCACTTAATCTCTTTTTTGTGACATAATTAATCTTAAGTAGGATTTTATCAATTAAATCTAATTTATTAAATACTTTTGTAACTTCACTTAATAATATAATTTGCAATGTGCCACTGTGTAAGACTGATTTACGAAAGGTAAAGTTTCAAGTTGTTAGGAAAATTTATTACCAATGATTATTCGATACATATTAACAATTTTTTTTTTTTGGGTGAAATAGTTTAGGGTTTCAATTGGATTAGATTTCTATTGACTCATTACTTTGATAACCTTCTTGGAGATGGGGGAAAGAATGAAAAAGTCATTTATAATTTTATCTTTAAAAACAGTCAATTTTATCATCTTATAATGTTGGGACATTTTTGTATAATTTTGGGGGCATGTGGAGCCTTAGGCCTAAGCCTAGAGCCAACCCTGGTGTTTTGTTCTAGTAACAAACATTATTATGTGAGTCTCATCAAAATTTTGTTCATGAGAGGCAATACAAGACAGTCTAAACCACTAACAAAGATTCTACTTATTTGTAAGTTTGATTGACTACAAAGTACCCAAATAAAGAATTTATATCCAGTGTGTTCTTTGCTACTGCAATACAACACAGTGGTATATTCATTCAGGACTCACAAATGTTTTTAATTAATGAGACTTTGTATTTATTTATTTTTTGATAATTCAATAATTGAGAGAAGGGGATAAGACTTATATTTAAAAAGGTGCAATTGGAAAAAACAACACACATAGTGTGTACATAGACAAACTACATTACTGAAATTCCTTTTATATGATTCTTTTTGAAGTGCCAAAAATAGCATTTCCCTTGTTACTTTTACTTCTTCTTTTTTCAGATTGAGTGACTTAAGAATTGTCCATGGCGGGAGCTTCCCTAGTTTATGCATGCATAGGCACAAGGTTGACAGATCAGAGGCACTAGTGGATCCAGTGTGTGACCAGGGTGGGCACGTGCCCACCCTCAAATTTGAAAAAAAAAAAAAAAAAAGTAGGTATATATAATATTCAAAAAATATAGATTTGTTAAAAATGCCCACCCTCATTTTTGTTTCAAATCCTTATTTTGTTTTAGAAAAAAAAAAATTAAGGGAGATAAATCTATCAAAATTACAGCAAACTACCCAAACAATCTAAAATTATAACATTCACCACACATAACAAACAACAAATAACACAAAAAAGCCCAAATAACACAAAGAAAATCCAAATAACACAAGAAAAAGGCCAATAATATCCTTAAAAGCCCAAAAATAAAATTACAACAACAATTATCAATTAAAAACAAATCAGCCCAAATAAAAACAAATCAGCCCAACAACACAGACTTGATTTTAATTTTAGTTCTATTATTATTATTTTTTAAACCCTAACTCAATCCCAACAAATCAGCCCAAAACACATACTCGTTGCCCACTTACCGATTACCATTGAGAGAGAGAGAGAGAGAGAGAGAGAGAGAGAGAGAGAGAGAGAGAAATCTGGAACGGCAGCTCCGCCAGCTCGGCTACTCGTGTTGAAGCAGATCGGCTCCCTCCCGTCTCCACAGCCACCGATCCACCATCTCGGCCACCGACCGGCTGATTAGGCTCCTCATTGAAGCTAGATCGGCTGGCGCCTAGTGAGTGGCACGCCTCGACGTCACGCCTCGGACGCTGGCCTCACCCGCCTGGAGCTCGAGCCTCAACGCCTCACGGACCGGAGCTCGACGCCTCACGTTTCCTGGAGCTCTCTCTCTCTCTCTTTAACTCTCTGACTCTCTTTTAATTTTGAAGACTTGACTTTTTGGCTTGGCTAGTTGGGTGAATATTTATTTTGTTTTGTTTGATGTGCTGTTAAGCTTTGACTTTTGAGTGCTGAGTGCTGGCCATGTGCTGGCTGTCTTGGTGTTGGTGAGTGGTCCGAGTGGACCATGTGAAGTGGTCCCCGGACTTCAGTAGTTCAGTGACTTTTTTTTTTCTTTTTTTTGAATCAGGCTAGTCAGTGCGTTATGATGTGTCTGTGAATATTTTTTTGCTAGTTGTTACTGTGTAATATAGTGGAAACTGGTGTAGCTTTTGTCGGCTAATGTAACCTTTGTCGTTTTGTTTGTGTTTAATTGTTTATGATTTGTGAATTGTATTTGTGATTGTGGCATGTGAAAAAATTTTAAAAAATGTTAAATTTATAATTTATGATGGGTTAGTTTTATTTTATGAACATTGTTTTTCTTTTAATATTTTTGAAACAGTAATGGAGAAATATTTTAAAAGAAAGTCAGAATTAGAATTACCACCTCCTACAAAAAGAGTTGATAACTCTTCTTCTTCTAAAAAAGAGTTGATAACTCTTCTTCAAAACAAGATCGAGTGGAAATTAATTTGGCAGATCTTCCATCTGATCCGGGCTTACGACTTCGAATTACGGATTATCATCCTAATGATCGAGATCAAGTCCGTAGAGCATATGCACAAAGGAAAGCTTGCCAACCTAAGGAACATAATTTTCCATATAAAACATATGGTGCTAAGGAACCGACGGTTCAACAAAGGTTGGTTTACTCAATTCGATTGGCTAGAGTATAGCATAGCAAAAGATGCTGCATTTTGTCTATATTGCTATCTCTTCAAACGTGATGTTGGAGAACAAGCTGGTGGTGATACATTTGTTACTGAAGGCTTCTCAAATTGGAAGTGTCCAGAAAAGCTCAGAATTCATGAAGGAGGAATCAATAGTTCTCACAACCAAGCTAGGAGAATGTTTGAAGATCTATTAAAGCCAAATCAAAGTATTCAGTCATTTCATTTTAAGCAGACAGACCAAGCTCGAATTGAGTACCGGACTCGCTTAAATGCATCAATTGACTGCATTCGATTTCTTTTGAGACAAGGGCTTGCATTCCGTGGTCATGATGAATCAGAGGATTCAAGTAATCAAGGAAACTTTCTTGAGCTTTTGAGAATTTCTTGCAGACCACAATGAAGATATCAAAGCCGTTACATTAAGAAATGCTCCTGAAAATAATATGATGATTTCTCCTGCAATTCAGAAGGACATTGTAAGTGCAGCAGCAGTTGAGACTTCTAATGCTATTATTATGGAGCTTGGAGATGCATTTTTTTCTGTTCTTATTGATGAATCTCGTGACATATCAACAAAGGAGCAGATGGCAGTTGCATTGCGGTATGTTGATAAGAAAGGCCATGTCGTTGAGCGCTTTTTAGGCATTGAGCATGTTACTGATACTACTGCTCTCTCACTCAAGGCAGCAGTTGAAGATTTATTTTGTAGGCATGGATTAAGCTTGTCTAGATTGCGTGGGCAAGGTTATGATGGAGCTAGTAATATGCAAGGTCAGTTCAATGGTCTTAAAACTCTTATAATGAAGGAGAATGAAAGTGCATATTATGTGCATTGTTTTGCTCATCAATTGCAATTGGCTCTTGTAGCTGTGGCAAAAAATCAATAATAAAATTGCCACATTTTTTAACTTTGTTACTAATTGTGGTGAATATTGCTGGAGGTTCATGCAAACGTCTAGATCTTCTTAAGGAGAAGCAAGCAACTAGAGTAGTTGAATCAGTTCATAATGGGGAGCTTCCGAGTGGGCAAGGCCTAAATCAAGAAACAAGTCTTAAACGTTCATGTGATACTCGTTGGAGTTCACATTATAATATTCTGATTAGCTTAATTGATATGTTCCCATCCATAATTGATGTGCTTGATACTATTGCAAAGGATGGTGCAACCTTAGAGCAGAAAGGAGAAGCAGAACATCTCTCACACTTTATACAATCTTTTGGATTTATGTTTGATTTTCATTTGATGAGATATATTTTGGGAGTTTCAAATGAATTATCACAAGCATTACAAAGAAAAGATCAAGATATTGTGAATCCTATGAAGTTAGTTTGAATATCTAAGGAACGACTCCAAATAATGAGAGAAAATGGGTGGAGTTCTTTGCTTGATGAAGTTTTTACTTTTTGTGGAATAAACGAGATAGTAGTTCCAAATATGGATAATATATTTGTAGCTCGAGGGCGATCAAGGCATTACACTAATGGAATGACAAACTTACATTATTATCGTGTCGAGCTATTTTATGCTATTATAGATATGCAACTCCAAGAGATAAATAATCGTTTTACGAAGTCGAACACTGAATTGCTTCTTTGTGTGTCATGCTTGAGTCCATCTAATTTTTTTGCTACTTTCGACAAGCAAAAACTTATTCGCCTTACCCAATTTTATCCAAAAGATTTTTCTTCATCGAAACTTATGATACTTTCTGATCAGGTTGATAATTATATTTTTGATGTACGCTCTAGCATTGAGTTTTCAAAACTGGAAGGGATTTGTGATCTTGCTAAAAAAATGGTTGAGACTTAAAAAAAATGTGGTCTATCAATTAGTTTACTTATTGGTGAGTTTGGCATTAACTATATCAGTTGCGACTGCCACTGTGGAAAGAGCATTTTCTGTTATGAAGATTGTGAAGAATCGATTGCGTAATCAAATAAGTGATCAGTAGATGAATGACAGCTTGATTGTCTACATAGAGAAAGATATTTTCATAGCATTGATAATGAAGTTATCATGCAACGGTTTCAGAATATGAAGACACATCGAAATCAATTGTAAAAAACTATGATAAGCCTCTTATTTATTACTTTTTGTTTATATAAACAATGTATTTCAGCTTTTGACATTTTTTTTATTATATGTATTAAAGTTTGAAATCAAAAGACAAAAGGTGCTCACCTTGAATAGAATTCCTGGATCCGCCCCTGATGAGAGGTTGAATTTTCTATAGATAATTATTTCTAAGAAAATATATTATTCAATTGCGAAAAATACAAAAAAAGAAAAAGAAAAATGGAGTAGACACCTTTCCACACGTATTGGGACAAATATAGCCCGCAAAACTACCATGTTGTATTTAGCTGAAAGAAGGAAAAGAGAAAAGCATGCATTTTGCTTATAATATTCCAACTTGATCTATAGTATATCTAACTGCAAAAAACAAAAGGTGACAACATGAAACATGGAAAGAATTAGCAAAAAACATGAAACATGGGAAATTAGCTGGACTGGCAATAGAAGCCACACCAATTGTTCGAACTTAAATAATATATACTCTGAAGATCAATCAAACTAATATAATATCCTTATTCACCCCCCCAAAAAAAAAGAAAAAGAAATTCCATACTAGGGGCGGTTTAACATGTACTTAGTCTTCGTACTTTGAAACCAGGAATTTTTGTCACGGTAAAGAGGACGTAGATTTTAGCGTTTGGTCCAAAATCCAATCCTGTCACTATCTTTCCTAGAGGCATATATATGCATATCACCATCATATATATATATAAGTGTCGAGTAATTTGTTAATAAACAACCAACATATTGTCCCAAAACAACTATCATGAGCTACATTATTAAATTAACCACACGCTCTCACACAGACACACGCACACTGATATAAATATAAATAAAGGTGACGGGCTTTTCCTTTTCATCTTAATTAAGGCTCCATTTGTTTCGACGTAAAATGTTTTCAGGAAAATAATTCATTTTCCAGAAAACAATTTTTGGAAAACTGACTAATTTTCTTGTGTTTGGTAACGATCTTGAAAATGAGCTGGAAAACGTTTTCTAGTGTT
Source organism: Fagus sylvatica (assembly GCA_907173295.1). Classification (NCBI taxonomy): domain Eukaryota; kingdom Viridiplantae; phylum Streptophyta; class Magnoliopsida; order Fagales; family Fagaceae; genus Fagus; species Fagus sylvatica. The sequence goes on from OU015764.1 coordinate 14,101,544, forward strand.
TGGTTGCCGTAGAAAATGACTCATTTTCCAAAAAATAAAAATGGGGTATTTGCTGTCTAGCATGTTCCTTAAAATTTCCTCTGCTATGCCCCACTTTAGTATAGAGATTAGCCATGCACCAATGACGTGTGAAAGTGGGCTTTATATCTATCATTTGGCTAAAGTAATCTCTGCCCTCTGTTAAAATTCTAGCATGCACAAGTACAAAGAACACCAATGAAGGTTATTTCCAGAATAACTTCAACACACACCCAAGATTCTCCCACCTTTTAAATACCCAATAATCACAATATTCCAAGCAATCACATTTCTTTCGGGTATTAAATCAAACAATTGATGAGCAACCCAAAATACTATATTCTTTTTTGATAAGTCACCCAAAATACCATATACATCATCTACCACATAATTCCACCAGATCAAATGCCTCTTTGACATTTAGACAAACACCTTATTAGCAAGCTCAATATCCCCACAACAACTATACATATGAATCAACTAGTTCTGCACTGACAACACACAATCAACTCCATTCTTAATAGCCTACCCGTAACATTCCTGTCCAGAATTAATACGCCCCATGTTCGCACAAGACCCAACTAGTGGTAAAAAAGTATAGTTATTGGGCAAAAACCCAATTCTCAACCATTCAAACTAGAACACCACCTAGTGCAGAATACAACTCTTTAGAGTAGTGCAGAACTCTACCTACGCAAAAGCAGTTGTAAGAGACTAGAAGTGATCAAATGGGCTTGGATTTGGAAGAGCTGTCTCATATTCTGACATGCTTCGAGATGTACACATCTTCGCTTAGAGATTGAGGTTCCAGTATCAGAGCAAGCACAAGAAGAGAAAAATGAAGATGAAGATAGATTGTTTTTGGAGGTGGGGTGGGTGAGAATGAGAAGAGAGAGAGAGAGAGTGAGGGAAGAGAGCGAGATGACAGATGATGGAAACTGGAAATTGCATGATATAATTATCACATAGAGAAGAGAGCGAGAGTCAAGAGCAAGCAAGGGGTTCAGACTTCAGAGAGACAGAGGAAGTAGATTGTTTTACGGAAAATAAAACCGTAAAACAAGCTACAGAAAATTAGACAAATTTTTATTTGAGTTTTCCGTTGACCAACTTAGTTTTCTGTTGACCCATATTTTCTGATGCTACCAAACACAGGAAAACTCGAAAAACATTCTTCTAAAAATGTTTTACGTTGAAACAAACGGAGCCTAAGTCACAAAAATCCAAATGAGATGCATATGGAGTTTATATATATATATATAAAGACTAAAGTTGACATAGGCTTTTCCTTTTCATATTAATTAAGTCACAAAAACCCAAATGGGATATATGTATATGGAGTACAAGAACTCGTAGCACCAGCGGATTGAGATGCATGCTCCATCCGGAATCAAACGTACGTACGTTAACGTTATTCAATTATTTTTTTTTTAGAACAATTGTTGGAACTATTGACATATATACTTTATAAATTGATTATGTGCATAACATAATAAGGGATTCTCAAAAATGGAAAAAGAAAAAAAAGTACAGTACAACTGTACAAGTCCTGAGTAGAATTAAAACTTTCAAAAATCAAAACTGTCCATGTTACTGCCCCAACTTATGCTGGGTATTCAACTATTGATGATAAATCCTACTACTATATTAAAATTTTAAGACGCCACAAATTGGCATATATGACTACTCTTAAACAAATAAATAAACATAAAATTAAGCATCTGTTTTAGAAGGTAAACAAAAAACAAACACATAAATAAATTGGAAATTATAAATTAATATGGTTCATTAATTAATCTTAAATAAGGAAGCATCAAGCCTATGTTTACAAGTAAAATGTGAAGAAGTGCATGTAATATTACAGTCCAGCTTGGTCCCAACTCCCAACCAATGATGAGGAGGTGGCTGGGCTTCCTGGCTGGGACTAGGTGCAGATTCCAGTCTTTCTATATAGGCTAAAGCTCGTGTGTGAACCTAGACCCGGATCAGCCCAGGACGTGGGGATGCGTTTATATATGTATGTATCAGGAAAAAAAAAAGGTATATATAATGGTAAGCAAACGGGAATGGTTTTTAAAAACGATCTATTTTATTTACTATTACTTTTTGTTAGTGATTTATTTCAATAGTGTATGTACTCTTTGTCAAACTTTTTATTGTATTCAAAGCAAAAGCCCAATTAACCTCGTTCTTATGTCATACACTTTTTTATTAACTATAATTCTTGATTTGTTTCTTAAGGTAATCATGAGTTGTGCACTTCTTGTAGTTCTGAGAAGCTGCGAGGCAAATTGCTGCTTCTAATTTTGTTGTGGGTAGCTAGCAACATGTCCAGTGGAAAACGAATTTAATTTTTCCCTTAATTAACTTTTTGGTTAAAGGAGAACAAAGTTTAAAAGAACCGGATTATTAAAATGTTATCAGTAATATTGAATTACTTCCCAATGATAATTTTAATGATATTCATATTCACAACTTACTCTTTTTATTTATTTATTATAATTCACAACTTACCCTAGGAAAGTAATATTTGTCCTTTCTTCCAAACTTGTTAAAATTCTGATTATGTACTTATTGAAGTAAAGACATTTATATTCTGTAATGAATAGATATATGCCCAATAATTATGTATATATTAGTCTCTTCATATGCGTTATGTGCATGTTCACGGTCTTTCTTAATAAAACAAAGTATAACAGTTTTAAGTTATAATTTTATACTTAAAATTAAAGGTGTGTCATTTTTCAAGTAAAAAAAGTCCAACCTCCGTTTTTTCCCCCCTAGGGTTTAGACTCCTCTAAACCCTAGCTGTTCGGTGGAACTCCTTTTTATCTTGTCTTGTTCCTCCGTGTCCCTTCACGGTAGGAGTGATTTGTGTTCTTGTGTTTTTGCTCTTGATACTTCTCTGCTATGGATGAAATAACATGCCTCTGGGATCGCTTCTCCCTTACTGCTAAGGAGGAAGATCGAGTTGACCTCAGTGACGAACAGGGGGTCACGGGTGGTATGTTGGCGGCTAAGTTTTGTACTACACGAGTTATCAATATTGATGCAGTGATGCGCACTTTAAAACCAATCTGGAGGGCGGTGTGTGGGTTGAAAGGACGTAACATGGGTGATAACAGGGTGATGTTCTTTTTCGAGAATACGGTGGAGATGGAATGGGTACTGGCAAATGGACCTTGGTCCTTTGATAAGTTCCTAATCCTTCTCAAGCGAATGGATGATGACTGCTCCTTTTCTAATGTGGTTTTCAATTCCTGTGATTTCTGGGTCCAGATTCATGATTTGCCACCCAGGCATATGACGGTTGCTGTGTGTGAGAAAATTGCAGGTACTTTAGGGAAGGTTGACTTCGTGGAGGATTCTGATGAGGGGAGTCATCGGGGTAATTTTATGCGCGCTCGCATCACCCTTGATATAGATCAACCTCTCTGCTGAGGACGGAAGGTGCGGTTAGGAGGAGCACGGGAGCAATGGGTGTCTTTCAAGTTTGAACGATTACCCAATTTTTGTTATTGGTGTGGTCGGGTCACCCATGGTGATAGGGATTGTGTTTTATGGTTACTAAGCAGAGGGACTTTGTCTCCTGAATCCCAGCAGTATGGGCCATGGCTGCGTGGTGATTTTCGTTCCAAGTCCCGCAGTTTTAACATGGGTGGCTCTCCATCCAGGCAAAGGCAGCAGACCACGGCGGCTGCACCAGGCGTTACGGGGGTGACGAGATTGAAGGAGACGAATCCAAGTTTGGGAAGTCCGTCAATCAAGCATGCATGGAAGGGGGCCTCAGATACGCTGACTTTCACGCAGCAACTGGAGGAAATTGACCGAGATTTGGGTTTATCTCAGAGGATATTTCGGGTCAATGAGCAGCTGCCAGCTCAAGCTCAATCTTTGAATTTGAATTCAAATATCTCGCCACCTGGGCAGGCCGAACAGGTTAGGAATGGGCCTTCTGCTGTGGTCTCTTCTATGGGCTCGACCCAAGTAGAAAAGACAAAGAAGTTAAATGGCAACTCATGGAAACGTGTTACCCGAGTGCCAAAGAGCCCAATAAGCCCATCGAAGGATAGCCCAACAATAATCAGTTCAAAAAGAGCCCACCCCATCATCACTGATATGGAGGTTGACAGAGACTCGAAGAAGCACAGAGTTGCAGATGATACTAATCTTAGTGACACTATGAAGCTATCGGCGGAGGTTGCCTCGCAACCCCGCCGGTCACCATGAGTTATATGGCATGGAACTGTCGTGGGCTTGGGAACCCACAGACAGTTCATGAACTCACCTTAATGGTGAGGAAAAAGGACCCTCTAGTTTTGTTTTTATCCGAGACAAAACTAGATGAAAACAGGTTGGAGGTGCTACGATGTTATTGGAGGTTTGGAGGCAAGTTTGTGGTGCCGAGTAGGGGGCAAAGTGGCGGTCTGGCTATGTTCTGGAGTGGGTGCATTGGGGTGTCTATTTCTTCTTATTCCCAGCATCACATTGACGCTGTCTTGGATTATCAGAGTAACAATGCTTGGCGTTTTACGGGATTTTACGGTTCCCCAACGGTGGAAGGCAAATCAACAGCTTGGAGTATTTTAAGAACTTTACGCACTCACCACTCTTTGCCATGGTTATGTGCAGGTGATTTTAATGAGCTGCTGAGTAGTAGTGAGAAGTGGGGCAAGAGACCACGGCCAGAAAACCAGATGTCTCATTTCCGCCAAGTGGTTGATGACTGCGGATTCGTGGACTTGGGCTATACGGGTCCAGCATTTACATGGTGTAACAACCATATGGGGGACTCTCGGGTTCTAGAACGCCTTGATAGAAGTCTGGCCACATCGGATTGGTTACTCAGATTTTCGAATTGTCGGGTCCATCATTTACATGCAGTATTTTCGGATCATAGTCCCCTTTGGATGGAGTTAAGTCCGCAGCAAAAGGATCCACGGCCCAAGAGGAAGCAGTTCCGTTTTGAGGAGATGTGGACAATGGACCCTCGTTGTGAAGAAACAATTAAGCAGGCTTGGGCAGTGCAAAGGGGTGGCTCTCCAATGTTTCGAGTTTCGGAGAAGATAAAGGCAAGTAGGAGAAGTCTTCAAGTTTGGAGTAAGCAACACTTTGGGAGTATCCGATCCTCTATCGAAGTGAAAACAAGACAGCTGAAGCATGAAGAAGCAGCTGCTCCAGCACAACAGAATGTTCAGATTATCAAAAACCTTCGCCAAGAGCTGTACAAATTGCATGCTAAGGAAGAGAAGATGTGGAAGCAACGATCCCGGACCCAATGGTTACAAAATGGGGACCGTAATACGCGGTTTTTCCATTGCCAAGCGACATGTAGACAGCGAAGAAATTTCATTCATGGGATAATGGATGAAGATGGCATTTGGCAGCAAGAAGAGGATAAAATTGAAGGGGCTATTGTGTCCTTTTATAAGTCTCTATTCACTTCTTCTTGTCCCGGGGACTTGGAGGAGGTTTTGAACGAAGTGCCAAGTGTAGTGAGTCCTGAGATGAATGATCAATTGTTAAGAGAGTTCACGGCCAGTGAGGTTGAGCAAGCTTTGTTTCAAATGGGCCCATTGAAAGCACCTGGACCGGATGGTATGTCCCCTATTTTTTATCAAAAATATTGGCATCTTGTGGGGCCTGATATTATTGATGGGGTTCTCTCTTGTTTACATGATGGGGTTTTATTAAAAAAGATCAATCATACTAACATTTGTCTAATACCTAAGGTCCAAAACCCACTGAGTGCTAAGGATTTTCGTCCTATTAGCTTATGTAATGTTGTTTACAAAATTGTTGCCAAGGTTCTTGCAAACAGGTTAAAGCTTGTGCTTCCACATGTCATATCTGAAACACAAAGTGCATTTGTGCCAGGCAGATTAATTTCAGATAATATTTTGGTGGCATTCGAGACTCTTCATCATATGCACCAAATGAGACAGGGTCAAGTGGGATACATGGCATTGAAGTTAGACATGAGCAAGGCTTATGACCGGGTAGAATGGATTTTCCTAGAAAAAATCATGTTGGCTATGGGTTTCCATTACAAATGGGTGGCTTTAATGATGGAGTGTGTGCGATCCGTCTCATATTCTGTCCTCATAAATGGTGATCCCAAAGGTTACTTTCATCCGTCTCGAGGGCTTCGCCAAGAGGATCCTATTTCTCCATACTTATTCCTCCTGTGTGCTGAAGGCCTCCATATTCTCCTGTCTAGAGCTTCAGCATTGAATCAGCTTCAGGGTCTCTCAATCAGTAAAGGTGGCCCTAAATTAACCCATTTGTTTTTTGCAGATGATTGTGTATTATTTTGTAGGGCCACTTTAATGGAGTGCAATACCATTCTGGACATTCTCAAGAAGTATGAGCGAGCCTCGGGGCAACAAATTAACCAAGACAAAACCACACTTTTCTTTAGTGCTTCCACAACCTCTACAGCCCAGGCAGAGATACAGAATGCTTTACAACTCCCAGTTATTAGAAGATATGAGACCTATTTGGGACTGCCCTCGATGGTGGGTCGTTCAAAGTATGCTTCTTTCAGTCATTTAAAAGAAAGGATGTGGCGTAAGGTGCAGGGTTGGAAGGAGAAGCTTCTCACTCAGGCGGGTAAAGAAATTTTAATTAAGGCGGTTATCCAAGCCATCCCCACCTATACAATGCACTGCTTAAGCTTCCCAAAAAGCTTTGTTCTGATTTGGAAGGGGTAATCAGGAATTTTTGGTGGGGTCATAAGGATGCAACAAAGAAGGTTCATTGGTTGAAATGGCCTTCTCTATGCCGGCCAAAATCTCTAGGTGGAATGGGTTTTCGGGATCTTATGAAGTTCAATGACGCTCTTTTAGCTAAGCAGGTTTGGCGCCTCCTCCACAATAAAGAGTCCTTGATGTATAAAGTTTTCAAAGCTAAGTTCTTCCCTCATGGAACGATCATGGATGCCCGCCATTCCTCCCGCGCGTCCTATGCATGGAAGAGTATTCTCAATGCAAGACATGTCATTATAAAGGGGACTCGGTGGCGCATTGGGGATGGTCTATCAACGAGAATCTGGTATGATAAATGGATACCTTCACCTTCATCGGGCAAACCCCTCACACCGCCGTGTGTTTTGCCCCATGATGCGTGTGTTTCTGCCTTAATTCTTGATACCCCTGGCACATGGAACACAACTTTGATTGAGCAGATTTTCAGTCCTGGAGATGCTCAACTCATCACTGGTTTGGTGCTGAGTTCACGTAGGGGAGCAGACAAGTTGATATGGTCCAGAGAGAAGAATGGAACATACTCTGTTCGCAGTGCATACAGGCTGTTGTGTGAAGAATCGTCTGCCACTGATCCGGGCTGTTCTGATAACGGGGTGTGGAAGCGGTTTTGGAAGAAGGTGTGGTCTGTTCGCGTTCCTCACAAGGTTAGACAATTCCTTTGGCGAGCTTGTACCGAATCCTTACCAACTATGGCCAACATGCATAGGCGTTGCATCGTCCTTACAGCCCTATGTTCTTTCTGCCATTCTGAGGAAGAAGATGTCAGACATGTCTTATGGAGTTGTCCTGTGATCTCCTCGGTCTGGGCCTCTCATGTCCTCGCATGCAAGCTGTTTCGTCGTCGACACTTCTCCTTTGTAGATACTCTGTCAGACCTCTTTGTGCTGGGCAACACTGAATCAACGACAGAGATTGTTTTCATGTTCTGGCTTTTGTGGAATCGGCGTAACCAAGTGATGTACCGCAATGAAGCTGATCCTTTGGAGTCGATCCCTGCGCTGGCTGTGCATCTAGCTTCGGAATTTCTGAGTGCCCAACTCACCCCTGATACCTCTGGTCGAAGCCAACCTCGGCTCAAGTGGAAACCGTCATCCAGTTCTGCTTTCAAAGTTAACTATGATGCTGCTCTTTTCCCGGATCAGCAGTGGACAGGGGTGGGAGTGATTATCCGAGATGGCCAGGGTCTTCCAATTGCAGCTCTCTGTAAGCGTTCCAAGTGCTTTCACTCGGTGGATGATGCAGAAGCTTTAGCTGCGCTTGAAGCCATGCAGTTTGCTATGGAGATTGGAATTCAAGATGCTGAGTTTGAAGGGGATGCTCTTACTATTTGTAATGCTCTCAGATGTCAAGATCAGTCTTTGGCTTCCTACGGCGCTATTATTGATGATGTCTTATTGTTTGCTCGAGTCCTTCAACGGTGTTCATTTTCTCATGTTAAGCGGGAGGGCAATCGTGTAGCTCATATGCTAGCTCGTAGGGCGATAGAGTTACAGGATGATTTTTTGGTATGGTTGGAGGATGTTCCTTCCTACCTCGAGTCTGTTATTCAGTCAGAATTAGTTTCTGCATAAATAAAAGCTCTACCTTTCTTCTCAAAAAAAAAAAAAAAAAAATTAAAGGTGTGTCCTAATTTTATAAAATTTAATTTTTAAGCTTTTAATTTAATGTTCTATTTTGAGAATATTGCTTTTTATGTGTGTGTTTTTTAGTAGGAATAGAATTTAATCGGAAATTTTAAAATTTTCAATTTACCTTTGTATCCTTAATTTGTGTTATTTTTAAATCACTTTCAATTGGATAGTAGGGTTACCTTTTAAAGGAATAAATAAAATAAAAAACACCCCTAAACAATTAATGGGTCAAAATCAAACAGGCCTTGATCTTTTAATATGAAATTACAAGCCATGAACTTTAAAAAAGATCCAAATTGCTGTTTTTGTCAAAAAAATTCATCACATTTTTTTCATTAATATTAAAATTTTATTTTAGAATATTTTATTTTTTGAAGATAAAAACATTTTTGAACTAAAATTTTATTAAAAATTATTTTGAATTTCATTTTTTAAATTCATTTATCTGTAAAGATTTAGATATAAGAGTTCATTTGAGTAATTCCCAAAATTGAGATGCTTCAAATTTCAAATTGGATGATGGGAGTCGTTTGATTTTGACCCAAAGTTTAAGGTTATATATATGAATTGCCTAAACCGAAAAAAAGAAAAGAAAAAAAGTCTCTTCTTTTTTACTTATGATATTTTCATTCCCTTTGGCATCACTTACTAATTCGGATCTTAGCCATAATAGACATCTTTGGGATGCCCCTAAATCAACCGAATGACAAGTTTTTTTTTTTTTTTTTGTTCGTTTTTTGTTTTGGATAATTCTATTTTATTGGGGAACTTTTTATTTTTTATTGATACTGGGCAGTCGAAGCATTTGCTCCGACTATTCTTGGGATGCATAGGCCCTTGACAAGGAGTTTTCTTAATAAATGCACCTCAAGCAATTCAAAGGACAATTAAATTCTCTTGAAGAACTTGATATATATATATATGCCTATGCATCTTGCATCTTGCTCTTTCTATAATGTTGGGAGTTACTCTATGAATTGGTTAACCTATAGAATAAAGGACATTAATTCTAACCAAGACTACTGCTGCCACAAGAGCATTTGAACTCTCAATTATTCCCCAAAGTTGCGTTTGGATTTGAAAATTTAGAATTAAGGGATTTAAAGAATAATAATTAGTATAAAATAAATTGGTTGATATAAATTAACAACATATGATCATGTGAACTTTAGAGATTTTTCTCAAACAAAAAGATTCGTGTTATTGTGAATTTGAATTAACATCTTGAATCCACATCTGTATAATATATATATATATGTAAATTTTTTATTTTATTTTATTTTTTTACTTTTTGGTTGAGTCTTTCTATACTACAATGTGAGCTTTTGAAACTCAGGCTTCCACGTCATTATTATAATATATATATTTTTAATTTGTTTTTTTTAATTAATTAAATATTTTTCTCTTTTTTTTTTTTTTTTTTTTTTTTTTTTTTTTTTAGTTGGATGGTAGATTTGAAGCATGGTTCTCATAAAGAATACAGTTAATACCAATTGAGTTACAAGACTTTTGGCTATTACCTATATATTAGTAAAAAACAATTTGAACTCATTATTTTATTAGAAAAGCAACCCAACAATAAAAAAAAAAAAAAAAATACAATTAAATTATTTAGGGTCGTTTTTTTGAAGAAATTCTAATTTAAATACATTACATGTTTTTTAGTAAAAAAATATTTAGTTATTTGTTAATTAATATATATATTTTGTCGATCTTTTCTCTATACATCACACAGGTTAACGACTAGCATTAAGAAAGAACAAATTCTTCCATAGATTTCATCTAGAGGAAAATTGAAACACAACTCTTATATTCTATTTAAGTCATTTAAACTAAAACTGGAAATCGAAATCCTTCTGTATAGAAAAACTGAAATCCAAATCATTCTCTTTAAATATCTCTATCCAAATCAAACGAATCACAATTGAAAATATCTCAGCACTTATAAAATGATTGTTCATTATATGCTATATACTATAGTTCATAGTGTACAGCCTACCTGACAATATTACTTGCAGAAAAATTATTCCTTTGTATGTAATGTCTAGCACAATCAGCCAAAATTTCTTAGGAATTATAGCGACGCTTGCATTAGGTCTTTTATTCTACGTTCCTAAACATATCACATATTCTAATATGAGTATTACAAGAAAATTTAAAATAAAGAAAAAGAAAAAGATGGAAAGAAACAGTTTTTCAATAATTTTTTTTCCTAATCACCTATTTAAATATTATGATTAATTTAGTTCATAATGGAGATATAGCTAATGGGAAGAGCCGGAGAGACTGGATGAATGGACATAGAACAAGTGGGAGGATGTAGAATAGATTTTTATTTATTTATTAAATTAGGTTAATGACATGCAAAGTTGCAACTTTTGGTTCCCCAAATGGTTCACTTAAATACTGAGTTATTTAAAGTTTTAAACCCGTCTAAATGCTGCCTCATCAGCTGCGGAAAGCTTCTTTCCCTATTCATCTTTATTAGTAGCAAATTCGTGCGATGTACGGAAAAATTACTTAAAATGACATTTAAAGAATTATTGGTTTAAATATGATTTTTTCTGTCTTTTATATTTTGACTAAATATGAAAATTGATAATTATTACACGATATTTATTATTATTGTGTTTATATATAATATAGGTTAAACTATTATTTTCATCCCTAAACATTGAAAAGTTCATTTTTCATCCTTTAATTTTGAAAAAGTTCATTTTTACATATAACTTTTGTCCTTGGACTTTTTTTTATAAAAGGAGGTTTGATGAAAATATCAATCAATTGATATTGTATGGAGACAAAATATAACTGTAAGATATCCTAAATAAGTGATGACAAATGAAATGACAATTCGATTTCAAAGTACTTTGTATGCTCATGGAGACGTCATTACGGAAACCTGGATGGCACTACGATTGTCATGGTGGATTGGAATTGTAATTGATTAATCAATTCCTAGATTTGGTAGAAGCCAACGCAATCAAAAGGGTTCGGTTGTGGTAACAACAAGTGTCAGATGTTCTAGAACAAACAACAATAATGTGCGTCTTGATTCTCAAAGAAATGAGAGAGGTGACAAGAAGAAAACAAAAGCATGTGAAGGGTTAATGATGAGGGAAAGGAGAAGTGAAATCCATAAAATAAGACTTTGTTTTGGATCACAAACCGTGGTAATAATTTATTTATTTTTCAAAAAAGGTCCTAGGCAATGGGCCAACCTGCATGGTCTATGCAGTCAAACAAGTGGTCTCAAAGACTCAAAACACTCTTGTTCTCATCCTCTCTTCACATTTTTTAATAGATGAAACCGCCAAACCGGGTCACCCACAGTGTTATACTGCTCCCAAACCATACATTGCAAAACTGCAAATGAAACATGAATACAACTGCATGAACGCCTCTACTAAATTTACTGTCACAGAAACTACTTTTCTTTCCTTTTAACAGACCTGAAGGAAATTTCTGCTTACTGAAGACTGCTTTATATCCTACCAATTTTTGTTCTGTTTTTTTTTTTTTACACTCTCTTTGTATGTGATTACTTACTATAGGATGTGGTCCTCAACATGCATGGCTCGCAAATCGCAATATTGTGCGAATATACGTGTATACTGTCTCACACAAGAACAGTCCAAGATTGAATTGAAGTCCATTCCATACCCTCCATCCCCTTGTTTCCACGTGGCACTGCAAATATACAAAATGCAATTAATCACCGCCAAGCTTCTCCATGCCATTTTTTTAATCACAAATACCAAAACCTGGTCAGCAATTCCATTTTATATATATATATATATAAAAGAAAAACAAATATTTCATGTAGTACTTTCCTTTCCTGGGGGAAGGACCAAATAGACTATTTTAGCTTCTATCCATTGATTTATCCCATCCATGTCCCTTCTCATGCCACCTTAAAATTACCTCCAAATTTGTCCGAAACCAGGGGTAGTCACATAAACCCATAAACAAAATGACACATCAGCCTCCCATCACCAAGCCAACATTTTCTTTCCCCTCCAAACTTTAACTGCTTTCATCAACCTTTTACACCTCTCATTTGTGTTCCAAAGTCTTCATATAAAATCAGGAGGACAAGAAGCCAGACCCATTACTAAGAGTTGCCAAAAGCCAATTCAATCATCTCTTGCTCTCTCAGAGCTCTGTGAATTCCTTTCTAAGTAGAGAGAGAGAAAAAAAAATGTCAATTTGCACAGTTTACACAACCCCATCCCTTAATTCCACATGTTCAATCTCCACATCAAAAACCCACTTGGGATTTCACCATAAGCAGGTAGTTTTCTACACAAGTGGCAAGAAAACCAGCAAGAGAGGCAGCAGCAGCAACACAACAAGCCCATATGTGATAACATGCTCAGCAGGTGACTCACAAACAGTTGTGATAGGTCTGGCAGCAGACTCTGGATGTGGGAAGAGTACCTTCATGAGGAGGCTGACAAGTGTGTTTGGAGGGGCAGCAGAGCCACCAAAGGGTGGTAACCCAGACTCAAACACACTCATCAGTGACACCACTACAGTGATATGCTTGGATGACTATCACTCACTGGATAGGACTGGAAGGAAAGAGAAGGGTGTGACTGCACTTGACCCAAGAGCCAATAACTTTGATCTCATGTATGAGCAGGTTAAGGCTATCAAGGATGGGATTCCTGTTGAGAAGCCCATTTACAATCATGTAACTGGTCTCTTGGATCCTCCCGAGCTCATCAAGCCCCCTAAGATTCTTGTCATTGAAGGTTTGCACCCAATGTAAGTAAACCACAAACATTCTCAATCAGTCTAACTGTCTCTCCCACACACTCACATCTGGTCATGAAGTCCTGCATCTTTTAGAAAACAAGAATCTAATTTTGTTCTTAATTTCCTTGGAATTTATGTACACATGTGATTAATTTATATTTTAAAACAATATTTGATGTATATGTATACCACTATACCGTTATAGTATTTTCCCTTTTTACTTACCTAAAAAAATTATTTTTTCTTTTCTCTGTTCTTAAAATTGTTACCATACTCTGTATTTATGTAGCATGTACGTGTCTACTTCATATCTAATGGGTCCATAAAATAACGTTATCATGCCTTTTATTTTATTTTTCTCTCTCGCCAATTGTAGATTGATGTTACGTGACAATTTAGGTAGCCTCCATGAAAAAATACTAAATAAAAAAAAAAAAAAAAAAGAAGAAGAAAAAGACAGAAAAGAAATGGTTTTGATAATATATGTCATACTGTGATAGGTGCTTTTTATGGGTTCTTGACATAAAGGTTAGAGATATAGAGCGGTTTTATCTAAATATTGTATGGGTGAGAAATTGTATCTGTTATTGTCGTCTTCTTCTTGATGGGCCTTGCATCATTACTAGGTTCGATTAATCCTATCATTTTTATTATATTTTACGAAATAAGTAAAAGACAAAAGATAAGTGAATAAAGCTCATAAGTATAGGCTTGAAGTTTCATAAAAAGATGATTTAATCTTATTCATAATTCCTAAAAAAGGGAGTTTGATAATGATTTTATTAAGAGCCTAATTAATCTGGGAGTTAAAATATATATTTTTAGTGGACCTTGTTACACCTTTATTGTTAATATATAATGAGTCCTTGGATGTCCTCAGATGAATTTAATGAGTTCAGTTGTCTATATGCAGGTTCGATCAGCGAGTAAGGGACCTGTTGGACTTCAGTATCTACTTGGACATCAGCAATGAGGTTAAATTTGCATGGAAAATTCAGGTAACACCACTCTATATATTTATATAAAATTTTAAATTAATTTCATAAACTCAATTCGTTAATTCTCCTTGATCTATATATGTTACAAAAATTGCAGAGGGACATGGCAGAGCGTGGACAGAGTCTTGAAAGCATCAAAGCTAGTATCGAATCCAGGAAGCCTGATTTTGACGCATATATCGGTAGTCTTTTTTACGTTTTATTTTTATTGTATCCCAATCAAAATCTATCTCATTGTGAATTTTGTTATGGCTTTAGTCCTCCTTAATAATATTTCTCAAAAAATATATAGTTTTGTTAAAGGTTGGGCATGCATGCAGATCCACAAAAGCAATACGCAGATGCAGTGATTGAAGTGTTGCCAACCCAACTGATTCCGGATGATAACGAGGGCAAGATTTTGAGAGTGAGGTTGATAATGAAAGAAGGGGTGGAGTTCTTTAGCCCTGCTTACCTCTTTGATGAAGGCTCTACCATCTCATGGATACCATGTGGAAGAAAGCTTACTTGCTCATACCCTGGCATCAAATTTTTTTATGGCCCTGACACTTACTACGACCACGAGGTACCTATATATCTATATAATGCTTTGAATTAAATATTCACTACGTTACTTTTATCAACTTTCAACAAATAAACAAATAAGTTTTCGACAAAAAATTACATCCAAACCTACTCAAGTTTAAGAATAGAAGGAGAAAAATTAAGCTCATTGATCATGATTCTTTCATGCTCTTTTATAATATTAAAAAAAAAAAAAAAAGTGGTTAAATTTGCTAAAACTCAAAATCATATTGGTTTCTACTACATTTTTGTTGGAATAAACACGTGTGAGTAGTTTAAATAGTTAAACAGTGCAATGCCACCTTAGATAATAATGATAATAATAATGGGTGGTTAAATATAACACAATCCCACTTTATATTATATATATATATATATATATATATATATATATATATATATATATATATATATATATTTATGAATCATGTGAAAATAGAAAGAATAAAATAAAATAATGTAGAGAGACAAAGCATAGAAGGAAAAGAGAAAGAGGGGGAATTAACGTGGTTCAACCTATAATAACTTACATCTACGGATGAAAGCTTTTGATGATTACATATTTATTACATGAAACTTCCGATTTATATATATGAGGCTAAATCCTAGATCAACCATACGTTAAACCATGGTTATAAAACTTACAATACAAGTAGGGTTAGGATTTTTATGCTTGCACCACACCAAGCATCATTGGATTTGGGTCTTGACTAGGAATTTAGTCTTAATATCTTTAACAGACTAAAACTTTCAGATTAAGTGGTGTCCCAAAATGTATATGAAATCCTCATAAAAAAAATTACTTAGAAACCCAAAATCTATCTTTCGTGCATAATTTTGGCAATGATAATTGAAACTAATGTCTCTGTTTGTTGATCTTAGGTGTCTGTGCTGGAGATGGATGGGCAATTTGACCGATTAGACGAGCTAATTTACGTGGAAAGCCATCTAAGCAACATATCTACAAAGTTCTATGGAGAAGTCACTCAACAAATGTTGAAGCATGTCGATTTCCCTGGCAGTAACAATGGAACTGGTCTATTCCAAACCATTGTTGGGTTGAAGATAAGAGACCTGTATGAGCAGTTAATCACTAGCAAGGCTAAAACTCTGGTAGAAGCAACAAAGGCCTAAAAAATTGCATGCCTCAGATATATACCATGGACGAGGTACCATCTAGTAGTAGAGCCAGAAAATTTATTCAAATGGGGAAAATAAATATAATAAATTTAAAATCTACAAATTAACACACATATGTATTCCTATACTCCTAACTCTTTAAATGCAAAATCTTTACAAAAAAACGAAGGGTTTTTATTAAATAGATTAAGTTATATATTTTTGAATATATGCTGTTCAGACATTCCTAAAACTTCCAAGTTATATATGACAAAGAAGTGATATTAAATGAAAAATAAATAAGACATTAAATACTTTAAAGTTTAAATGCATATTTATATGTATATTTTTTTATAAAAAAAAAAATGAGGAGAAATACATAAAATTGAATAAAAAACATATTAATAAAATATAGGGGGAGGGGAAGGGGAAGGATTTTGAAAACCCAACTCCCCCCCGCGTGCCACCACCAAGTCACTAAAATCATTTTCCACTTTCTTTTTTCCTTTTCATTATTATTTTTCAACTCCCTCTTCCATGTTTTTCATTTGAGTGTTAGGCTGTTCTTGATAAGTATGAGAACACTCTGTATGTATTTATTTTCTATTGTGGGGATGTGTATTATAGAGAAGCGATAGCATAGATAAAATTCAGCTAATTAAGAAGTTCATAGATTGCTACTTTTCTCGACCTCACTCGCACTTTTAAAAACGGCACAAAGCCTCATTTTTATCATAGTGGAAAAGCTAAAAGATTTTGGGCCGGGGTACCCCATATAAATTTGATAGCCCATTGGTACAAAGATTAGAGCTTATAGTACTTAACTAGGTCCAGTCCACAAATAGAGGGTAATTGTCAGCCCTTTTCATGCGCAAAAATCACATAAACACCACATGAGTATTGTCATTGAGTTTCTTGGAGAATCAAAGAGGTTTGAACTTTGAAACAAGTGGCAAAAGGAAAGTAACATGTATGTATGGCATGAAAAGCAAATCTTCACCACATAATTAAGTCATTGAATGTGAGAGTAGCCAACTTTTAGGTAGCTTAATCATGACAAAGCACCAGGACATTTTGTAGCAGATAACAAGAATTTAAAATTATTGTATCTATTAACTTCATCTTATCTCTTAAAAAAAATGTATCCTGGGATGTAATCATGTAAAATAAGGTTACATACCAAGCACTAAAATAGCCAATATTACAAAGTAGCCAGGTCTGGAAGGCATGAGGTTAGACAAACAGAGAAAAATTAATACTAAAAGAATATTTTCCTTAAACCAAAAATGTTAAGGGGATTGTCATTTTCATATGGTTTATTGAAGTACCTAAACGGGTACTAGAGTGCAATACTGCTTTGAACAAGACATGGGAATCTATGTTTGACACAGATCTTAAGTTCAACACAAGCAAGGAGGCAGGAGTAGCAGAAACCATGCTGTGTCAACAATTTAAGCACAGTATTCCATTCTGGAAACCACAGATCAAGCAGGGCAATAGGATAACGGTTGAACCTAAAATTTGTCAGTTTCAGGAGAACCATATTTATTTGATGAAACACATAATGCAAAATCTGGATTTCTAGGCTTTACCTAGTATCAAATGAAACATTCTAAAAAATGCAAAACACATTTCATTAAGATCCCTGAAATCACTGTATCAAGCATTTTGGTAAAAGCAACGCAAACCTAAAACAAAAAACCACTTTTGGAACTCATCTTATAGGTATATCATTTGCCAAGACAGTTGATCCCACAGAATTGTCTTGGTTGTCCATGTGAAAGACACAAACACAAGTGGTTCTATAGAATGTGGAATAAACAAAAAACAATATTTAACTTTTTCCATCATCTCATTGAAAGAATAGCTAATTTTGACATAATACTTCAATAACGATGCAAGCCAATGAAGCAATTAATCAGTGCAAATTAAATATCCATTACCATAATTTCTTCTTGTGACAAATTTAAAATCTTATGTAAAACATAAACTAACAAGATACTGAAAGAATGGCAACAGTGATGGCAAAGAAAGTCATGTCATAATGTCTCCAGATTCAAAGCAGCATTTCATTCCAAATAAGTCTAGATACTAGGAAACTTCAGAGAAACTATATATACATACTACTTACTTGGATTGTCTCTAATATAAAGCAATAAACTACATCCACAAGAAAACATGCCAACGATATGTACTAGCAGTTAACAAATACTTAACCCCCCTACTACAATTTCTACTTAATTATAACAAACTTGTTAGTACCATGTCTTGCCCAGTGGTCCTTCAAGTCAATTGGATGAGTAAGATCATGACCTTCAGTTCCAAGTCTCAGTAGAAGTTTCCCATATGCTCCATTGCTCATTTTTCTCCCAGCCATGCGAGCCCCAGGCCTTGTAGAACTCATGGGCAGAGGATATTCTGATATGTTAATGGTACAACATGAGGACTGCCATCCACCAGCACCCCATTTGTAGCATGCTCTAGCAATACCAGTACAAGAACAGTATGGAGAAGGCACCCCAGAGAAATCAAAGCCAGTTTTGTCCATATCAATATTAATCTGAATCTTCTTTTCACGTTTTGCTTCAGGCATACTTTGTCCCTTTGTCTTTTTAGAACTAGAAGGAGTCTTTTTGGCTAGCTTTGGCCTGAAAACCTTAGATGCAATTTGATCAGGACCCTTCATAGAATTCTTCTGTTTCCTAACCTTTGCAGGTTTAGTTGCTGAATTGATATTCTTTGTAGGTTCAGATGTGGCAGCAATGGTTCGGATGGGAGCAGCAGAAATAGCCGGTTCTAGGTTCGTTTGAGTCCCTTGCAAAGGATTCGAGCCAGTTTTTGATGCAGAAAGAAAACTTCCTGGATAAAACCAGGTAAAATGTGGAACAGATGCCCCTGCAGTAGCTTCAGGTATCATAGGGTTTCTATTGGTGTATGTCCCCATCTTCACAACTACTTGATGACTCAGCACTGCATCTACACTCAAAGATTGCTCTGAGAAATTGCTAGTAACCCAATCTGCCATCTGTATCTACATAATGAACACAACAAAGAATTTCCCAACACTCAGAGCAATAATTTTTGTTGAGGGAAACCAACTAAAACCACACAAAAATCAATGGTTCCCATCAAATCAACAAACAGAGAAGCTTCAAATGAGAAAACTTTTTAGCATATAACCTAGAAAAAATATTTATGCAAAACAAACTGAAAGCTTAAAATTGTTATTAGAACTTGTAATGCACACAATAAATGTCTAGTTCTTGGAAGATTGAATCTGAACTAAGCCTAATTACTAGAAGTACCGGATTATTCTTGTATGTTACAAAGACTTTGAATAAAATTCAGGTAAAATGCCTAAGTCATCTGAACACTTTTATTATAAACTGTTAGTATTATAATATTATCATAAACAAGTCTATGACAGGGGTCTATGAATAAGAAATATGAAGGTGTTAATTCAGTTTTGTAATTGAAGCATGGTTGGAAATTGTCAGCCTCACACTATGGGTGCAGGTTTTGAAAGAGTTCAATAATGTTTTCAAGATTCAGTGCTTTCCTCTCCCCTAAATCTCACGTCATGGGCATGGCAAGGTACTTGAGAACCATGCCCCTCATTCCATATGGTTATGCGACTTCAGAAAGCTTTCCGCTAATTTTGGTTACAAGATTCTGCTAAAAGCGAAACTAATTATAATGAAAGTCCCATACATCTTTTGGTGCAGGACAACAATGGGAAATAGGATAAATGGGAAAAGGAAGACAGAAACAGAACAAATCCTAGGAATCACCACCTAGAATCTGCTTGCAAAACCCTAGACATCACCACCTTAGGGGTGTTCGGCATCACCACCAAACAAAGAAAAGAGACACATCTCTAATCAGAAAATTCTTATTCATATTATTCAATGGCTGCCTTACATTTTTGCTAGAACCTCTTTTTAATAGGCCTCTAGGTTACATCAATAAGGAAATCACTAATCAGCCATAATTACATTTAACCACAATAAAAGCTAAATTCAAAATTCAAAATAGAAATCCAAACAATATGCAATAAATTATGCCGCATCATCTTTGCCCCTGAATAAGCAATGGCAGTTGGACCACCTTTTAACCTTCTTTGCCATGGTCCACCATATAACTTATAGGCATTTTTGGTCGGTTCTTGCTCAGCACCACCCCGAAATTTCCATCCCTCCCTTGGCAGAGTATAAGGAACCTCCTTCACTACCATGCCTTAGTTTTTCTTGTGGCCCGCCTGTTAATGAATCCCAGACAATATCTCTTGGCTGCACAGCCTATCATTCACAATGATATATATCTACTTAGTTGAAGCCTGTATCCCACTTCAGTTATAACTCCCCCCAGGTTTTTCCTTCTTCCTTCTTCCCACTTCCAAACACTATTGTTAACTGCACCCTTTCCCTCCCTTCTTTACACATACACTTACACATTTATCATCTATCTTCTGATACTTTGGGTACAAACTGAACTTCTTAGTTTGCATATTTGGAATGCACAAAACATAACACTTACCCACACAAAACATGTCCTCTAAGAATCCTGCCAAAAAGCCTTAAAAGTATTTACAGTTAGTAAAAAATTTCTCCAAGTCACCTTGTCAATGATCGCAATATCACAACTCCATAGAGTTTCCAACTGCCTTGCAGTCAGTGGGGTATCCTTTACATTTCTCCCACTGTTCTAGTGGCAGTTTTTACAACAGATATACCTCTGTTGAATGAGGGAAGAAATAAAAGGAAAATTTATCCTCCTTGTAATTCTACAAATAAGAAGCAATGCCACTCTCAAATTTGTTGGATCATTATACAATACAACCACCACATCTTCTCTACTAATTTTGCATCACTAATCACTACGACTTAAAGAAATAATTTCAGACTCATTCTTCAGAGCATGATAAAACTTGACATAAAAACCATATCGTGTATCTCAAAAATTCGACACGTCCAATTCTTGACTTGGCAAAACCCTGATATGAAGTCGTTTAAAGGGTGCAAGTTGTACTAATTAGTCATTTGAGATTGTAAACATATAAAAGAAAATCTAACGAAATTGCTGAGAATTCATTTGTGATTCATGAAATACAAGACAATGGAATAATGTCATGAAACAAAAATGGAAAAAGAAAAAAAGGGAACACATTAAGCCCAAGAGAAGCCAAAGGGGTAATTTACCATATGCGCGCACACACACACACACAGCATGCATGCCTGCACAGTGACACACAATGACACTAAGCATAAACAGAATGAATTTGAAATTCTGACTTTTGAGCTACATTATCAACAAAGAACTCAACAATGCCTTAAAAAAAATAAGGAAAAGAAAAATACTAACAAGTTAATGACATGAAATTTGAGCTGAAACCCACGCAAAAGCAATAGACCTGAAAGCTCTACTGCTATAGCATCAAGAAGTATACATATTGAAAGAAAAACTAAACCCAAGAGGGACACACATCATACCTACATTTTATGAACAAAACCACAAATTTTTTAGAGCCAAAAAGGAACTCCAAGCCAGAAAACCACTCAAAGGCTGATTTGAGACATGCATACCCTGCACTTATAAGCAGAAAGACATAATCTCTACAAAACATTCACAAAGAGAAACAAAAATGCAAAAAAACAGCAGATTGCAAGCTCTTCCAAACAGAAAAGAACCCAAAAGTCACATCAAGATTACACTAAGAAAAACACAGAGAAAAAGGACAAAAAAATAAAAATAAAAATAAAAATAAAAACAAAAACCCATCCAGACCCAAACTTACTGATCTTTCAAAAAGGCAAAGTACCTTATTTAAAAGTAAAAAAAAAAATATATCATAAAAAAAAGTGCGAAGATATTAGGAAACCCATTTAGGCTAAACATCAAAGTAAGCTTCAAAGAGTAGATAATTAATATTCTACATCAAAAAGAAAGAGGTGGTAGCATTCATGAGAGGGGCTTTTTAGAAGCTTGTAAGATCTACAAGAAATGATTACTATTATTTTACAGATTTTCAGTTCAACTTGTTAAAAAGAAGAAAACATTATCACTTTTACCTGGAAAAGCAAAATTTCTAGTGCTTTGATTTCACTGCAGCACCGAACCAACAGATGTGCTGTGTGAGTGTGAGTATTAGTACATGAAAAATATTCGTCTCAACTCTCAACTCTCACTCCTTTGAGTTTGAGCTTGAGTTTGAGTTTCTCAATCTCAAAGACTCCTCTGTGTTGTGTTAAGTAAGTGCGCTCAAATATGTCAGCCCACGCTCTTTTCAAGTACGTGTCAAACACACTTGGCATGTGATTGTGACTTTGTGAGCATGTAAGCTCAAAAATTTAACTAAGACCGAGGCAAATGAAAAACCTCCTCATAATTATCAAATACAACAACATCCTCAATACAATCCTGGACGATAAAAAAAATGGAAGCTAATATAAGAGTATAACAATTTTTTTTATTTTTCTAATTCGATACTTGTGGGAAACAGGTTTGAACTCGGAAATCTTCTTTGAATAACACCCGGATGTGCCAACTGACCGTATTTGAGTTTGGGTGGTATATAATAAGAATTTGAAAACATTCATTAATATGATTTTCTCGGGCAAAATTGAAATAGTATATAATATGATTTTGAAAACATTCATTAATTCAAAAAAAAAATAAATAAATAAAATTTTATTTCTTAATAGGAGTAAAAAGTCGTTTAAGATTGAATTTATTTTTTTAGCAATTTCATGGCACAATGGTTATAGTGAACTGGCGAAGACAATCACAAAGTTTTTTTTTTTGGATAAATCCCCATATTTTGCAAATGTGAGGTGAGGATTAAGAAAAAAAAATCTACCTTGTTGGATTTCATAGAAACTGATCCTAATCCATGTTGATGAGTCTAGAACTTCAGCTTGGGGATGATTTTTTTCACATGAGTAGAAAAATGTAGTTCAAAATTAATTACTTCCATATCATCATATGAACAGATACATGTTACCCAAATACATTGGTTTTCTAGAAGAGTACATCCCTGGACTATGATGCTTCCATTTGCAAATTCCTTAACATCAACTTCTGTACAACATACAGCCATCTAGTTGTAAATATGATGGGCTGTTTCTCTTTTTTACAGTTGACCAAAACAATCTCATGGAAAGAATACAATTTTAATCAATGAGATGTGTATTGAACTGCTGATAGTTTTAGCCAACTATTGCAAGCAAGCTTTGCCTAACAGCTGGAACTGAGCAGAGAAGAGATCCACATATACCATTCAGTGCATAAGCAATGGCACAAAATGGGAGAGCCTCAGGTTCCTTCGCTGACAACGCCGCAGTTCCCAATCCATGAGCACTAGAATAACCAAGTAAAAACAAGTAAATCATAAATGGATGAATATGGACGTAGTAATTCTATTTGGTTGTCCAAAAGATTAGCATATATAGATTACTATGATCGTTGGAATACTCTGAATCTGTTCATTGGATTGAAAAACTTTCTTACAATCCCAACAATTTTAACTTTTTGCAAAGACTTAAAATATTGATTGTCTTGTCAATGGAGACGCATGGGAAATGGCCGTAGAAATTTAATGGTGAGTACTCACTAATTCATCAACAATAGAGGCACATACCTTGATGCAGTTGCTATCCCTCGAGCAATAGGATCACGAAACCGCAGTTTATCAAGCGTTGCTTGCACAAAATTTGCTCCAACCAAACCAGTTACTACAACTGCGGCTGCTGTGAGAGATGAATTGGTACCTGTAACAGATACGGAAAACATATTCCATGAGATAATTAAGTTTCAGGCAAGTATTATATGCACTAACATGTGGTCTAAGCATATGTATTGAGTTGTTTGTTAAGGAAAGAAAGGTGTCATAAAATGAATAGAAACTTGATTCATTTCTATTTATTTAATTTCAGACTCGTCTCTATTTAATTGGTCTCAAAAGTCAATTTAAATATAGCAGATAATTAGCAGGGTACATAATTATCTGTTTACAATTGCCATGTATAGGATTGTACCTTCAAATAGAGACACGATGCTGAGGGCTAAAGCCACTGTTATACATCTGGGAAGAATTGATATAGTCAAAGATGATTCTAATCCAAGAAGACGTCCAACAAGGGCAGTTGAATACAATGAGAAAATTGTTGAGAGAATGACAGACGTGAAAATCTCAGCCGCATGCCTCTTAACGAGCTGAAAAAGTACAGATGGTCAACATTGCAACACCATAACTTCAGGAGACAATTATTTATTACTTTACAACATCAGTTGATCATATAAAGAACTTTCCATAACACTTAATCTGAATTAATAAGAAAAATAAAAATATGACATGGTGGTACAGTGAGGTATTCATTTGGCTAGACTTTGTATTGATTTCATGTTGGAGCAAAATGTGCATGTATCAAAGATAGAAGAACAATTATATGGTCTAAATATTCATATCTCTGGAACCAAAATCAACCTGGTCCAGCGGCTTTCACCATCTATTCTCCACTTTCATAGATTTTTGGATTACCAAGTAAAAGAAAGAGAGAGCCAAAAAAGTACTTTGCATGGTTACATCATATGGTTATAAATGACATGTTAAGAATGAGAAATGATATACATAAAATGGTGTTCTCTCCTTTATATGTATCCAGTGGCATGCTTTGGTATACAGAACCACTGGTTGTCCATTGATAAACCACGGAACTCTGTCTAGGTACTAAGGTGGGACTAAACCCAGTCTTAAACTTGGGAAGAATCAAACTAAATTAATAGCAGCTGTTAACAAGAGAAAACTCTTAACTCGTTATATGTGAAGAATAGGTGATTACCTTTCTCTGTTTAAACATAGAGAAGGCAAAAGAGAGTATAACAGATCCCAAAAATCCCATTAAAACATCACCAGCTCCAGGATTAGAAGAGACCTTTGTAAGGTAATACCCTGTTTATAAAAAGAAGAATCACCAACAAAGAGTATGGATAAACTAAACTAAAACACTAATACTTGTAAAATTTGCAAAATATTAGTGCATTTGAGAGAGGAACAATGTGTGGGCATGCCTGTGTGGGCAGGGAAGGAGAGAGACTTGTAAGCATAACTTTTTGCTCTTCATTTGAACCACCAATCAAAAGTGACTTAATCTCCCAAACCAGTTTTAGAAAAGATACTTTCTCACTTGGAAGTAGGAACCTTCTATAACAAGATACATATATCAACTCGTGACTAACAATATTTTATTTCAATCACTTGGGTTTAGGTAAATGTATCATCATTTTCCTTCAGTACTGTCTAAATTCATTACTTTTTGAACATAAACCCTCTTGTCATCTCCTACAAATTCAATCGCTTTTCTTTCTGATTTGTAATAGTCATTGTAATGCTGTTGACTTCAACCAAATCTCTTCTTGAAAAACCATTGCCTTTTGTGTGTCCTAATAACATAGTGGGTTTAGTACTTTAGCCTTCGGATAGTATTACATCTTAAGAGGCCTCCACCACAACAATAAATGATACTTTTAGTCCCTAAAATATAGGGTAAGTTCAACTTTAGCCAATCAAATTTGAAAAGTTCAATTTCCCTCCCCCAAATATTTAAAAGGGAACAATTTAATCCTTCCGTTAATTGTCATCCATTTTTTGCTTGTGGCTAACGGCATGCTGAATAGACTAATGATGCAACATTTTTAGTTGACGTGGCATTCTTTAGTTGAGAGGCACTAATAAGCTTGGCTTTACCTTTACACAACAAAGGGAGAGAGGATGAAGGAGAGGCAAAAGGAATTAGAAGCAGAAAGTGCAGAGCTCGGCTTTACCGAGCTCCACCACTGCACAGCCTCACCCATTCCACCACACCAATGCAGGCAACAACACGGCAACCACACAGAGAACAAGCCCACATCAAAATATTCGAACCCACTCACAATATATTATATAGCTCACCCAAAATACTTGAACCAATCCACGGCGCCATTCACGCACAAACCATCAACCACTCTCAATTTGCCGCATACGACGGACCAAATTCAAAATCCAAACCCTTAAAACCCATTCCAAATCCTTCCATCTACTTCGTGGTCATTCACTCAATGCCTAAACTCTCAAAATTCAAGTATAGCCACACCAATCCTTCACTGTTGTAACACAACTATCACCACCGTTGTGGGCTCCACTCACTGCCATAAATGACCCAAGGCTGAAGCTCACTTGAATTTACCCCCCTCCCCCCTCCCTAAATTGAACCAACCCAACCAGCGATCTCAAAAGCCACTCAAATCAACCACGCTTTGGACACGTTACGATTAAATCACCGCCATGAAACGACAGCATTTAAGAGAGTACATAGCAGCTTTTAGAGAGAGAAATGGGTTCAGAAAGATAGGGAAATGTTGGTGGTGAGTGGGTGGGTGGAGTTGGTGACGGAGTATGGGTCAATGGGTGCCCAGTTTTGGAGCTCAGCCATGGTGGGTGTTGCGATGGTGGACTGCTGGAGAAGGGGAGAAGAAAAGAATGAGAGAAAGTGAATAGGAAGACAGGAGAGAAGGAAAAATTTTTTAATTAGTGCCACCTTAGCTAAAACTGCTGAATCAGCAGTCTATTCAACATGCTATTAGCCATGTTATCAAAACAATTGATGTAAAATTAATGAAAGGAAAAAATTGATGACTCACAACATTGATTTGAATAACCAGCATCTTTAGCAAAAGAGTCAATTTTTCTATAGGATACAATGGTTAAAATGGTTGGAATCACAAAATAATTTTCCCCAAACTCATTGTGGTGAATTTCTTAACTTAATCCAGAAGGGCAGTACCCATGTGGTCCTATCATGGTATGTTAGATTTCCTTTTTTTGATTGGCACCGGGTATCCGAAGCATTCGCTCCGATTATTCCCGGGGGTGCATAGGCCCTCGGCAAGGAGCTTCCCGTAAGTGCACCTCAAGTAATTCAAGAGGTAATTAAACTCCCTCAGTCCTATGGCCATAAGGGGGCAGTGGCTACTCGAACCCAAGACGTCCGAGTTTATGGCTCACCCTAGAGTTGATTGGCCACTACATCACATAGTCAAAACATATACACACATCAAGGAAATAGTATAAAGAAAACAGAAGGATAAAATAAGAGAAGAGAAGGATGCAAAAAGCTCATTTTGGAATATTCCCAATTATATATGTTCATCTTACCAACCCAATTAAACACAAGTTAACAAAGGAAACCAGAAACTTTAGCTTTTGAGTATACCTAAAACAGGATCAAGCCCAGATCGGGAAAGGTACCCAAAAGCCAATGCAGCCAGATCTGCGGATACTGCACAGCAAATAATTGGATGAAAAACTTTCTTCACATCTGATGGCAATCTGAAAACCAAATCCAGAGAAAAGGTGAAACTTATACACAAAGAAACAAAAAAATTCAATAATTCAAGTTAAACATTATAGTAAGATTATTCACCATAATCTTACTATTAACTTTCTTTGTTAAGAAAGTTTCTGTCATTTTATAAAATGCTAAACTGAGGAAATGAAATATTACCCAGAACCAACGATGTAGCCTAACACTGTTGATGCAAGTAGGAAAGGAAGGCATGTTCGAGCACTTGTCCCCAGTATTGTTGGGTTCAATAATGCAGCAACAAATGATATAAGGAAAATCCCAGTCCAAGTCCACACTTCGATGGCAGAAAAAGGAGACGGTTTTGCCATAGGCTCTGCATCTGTCATTTCTGTCTTTACAATATTTCTTACAGCTATAGCTGTATAACCCGCAACAGAAAGCGAAGCCAGCCAGCCTCCAACTGCAAAGAAACCAATAAACACTAATTTGCTATTGCAGTTGAAAGGAAAAAAAATGACAACATGCATAATCTTAAACAGAGAAACACATAAAGAGTTAGAAAGCACACCAGCAAAATAAATTTCCACCTCAAGTTTATGATATTTGTCATTAATACAACAACAACCAGGCCTTAGTCCCAATATATTGGGGTAGGCTATGGATCCTCACCAGACTAATCAGGGTCGGCCACATGTATTCTTTTCCACCATTCAATTCTATCTAAAGTCATACTCTTTGTTACCTCCTTAATTGACATGTCTTTTTTTACAACTTCTACTAATGTTATTTTAAGTCTTCCTTTACCTTTTTTGTTCCCTCGACTTGAATCAACTCACTCTTTCTCACTAGTGCATTAATTCATTTAATTGTTCTACCCTAGACATGACAAAACCATTTCAAGCAACTTTCTCTCATCTTTTTATCAATAGGGGCATCCCTACCTTTAGATAAATTTCCTCATTTCTAATCCTATCTTTTCTTGTATTTCCACTTATCCATCTTAACATTCTCATTTCAGCTACAATTATTTTATGAACATGTTCTTCTTAAAAGCCAACATTCAGAAATTTCGAGCATAGTTGGTCTTATAACAGTCTTAACAAAAAATTTTCCTTTAATTTAATAAGTATTATACTATTACGCAATATCTCAAAGCCTTTAGATATTTTCAGTTGATATCTGTTTCAAATAATTACTTTGAGAATGCCCCTCAGTGGGTAGGTGTTAATCTTGTAATAGTGAAGAGCTTAATATCAATACATTCAACTTTCATTTACTTAGACCAAAAGAGAAAACCATTGTGTCCTTTAACCAAGAGAAAATCAACTAAAAAGCTGTTGCGTAGTTTAATTAAAACCAACAAAACAAGAATAGTACAGCAGCAATAAATCCAGACATGCAGTACAAATAAATTCCTCACTGGCTTCTTCAGTAGCAACTAAAATGTCAGCTCAAAGTATATGTAGGTTAGATTGTTAAAATAGTGTGCATACTGTAACAGATATGGCCATAACATGATTAAGACATAAAAGTCACTTGCTTAAATTGAACATTCTGAAGTGAGCAAGCTCTAGACTGAAATTCATAGTTTTGGAACCTGGGAAACCCTTTTTTTTCTGTTAAATACTTACAGCTCTTTATAGCAAACTCTGATCCATATGATCAAAGCATTTCTTTGACATGCAGTAAGTTCTTAAATACAATTTCTAAGCTTCCATAAGGATAATACTTGTGAAAGGAAACGCCATAATAACACCATCATGTTTATGGGCAAGGAATCCACCAACTAACACACTACACTTAAATAAAGATCCAATGTGCTGAAAACAGTTAATCGGATAGAGTTTGTGATTGAATTATGTTCAAAAGAAACATTAGAAAAAAAAAAAAAAAAAAAATTTACTTGGACCCTTTTGTCAATCAAACCCAAATAATTGCATTATTCTAAATGTGTTTGGTAACAAAAGAGATAGATGTAGGAGCATCACATTCTTAGTAAGTTCAAAATCAAATCCTAGATATTGACTATTCCATGTTAATTCATTAGGTGAAAATTTATACAAAATTGCAATGGAGGTTATAGGAGGCAAGAGATGAACAAACTGAGCAAGGGAAAGGTGGCAGTTTTTATCATACTAATGAGACTGGCGGGTGATGCAGGATATGAATTTTTTTTATAATTCAATTGTTACAAATGGGAAAGAAGGATTTGAATCCAAGTTCTCCTTGTAAAGGAGACCAGTCAATGTCACTGAGGTACAAGCCTCTTAACGATACAGGATATGAATTAGATGACCTTATTTCACATTTTCTTTATGTTTTTGCACCAGTGCTAGGTGGCATTAGGAAATGACATATGAGAATTCATAATGGCTTTAAAGGATTAAAGAGTTAAGGAAAAATACAATTAGCTGGCTCATGAACTTTGTTACATTATAGTTCCAACCTGTAGTAAAATAAATCCAATACAAAATAGTCATTGAATCATTCAAATCTAGGACCTAAAGTATCAATCGCCACTCAAATAGTATCATGAATTAGATTTGTCTAAAAGTAGCTAGATTTCATTTACCTATAATTAAACAAATCTTGATGCCGGAAGCAGCTGGAATATCTCTAACAGAAAGCGGCACAACAACCAAAGACGGAACATAGAACAACGGAAGCCATCTTTGAATGAACAAGAGAGCAGGCTCAAAGAAATTCATCAAACCAGTGGCGGCGGCCGGGATGGTAGAATCAAGTACAACAAGAATGGAGAATATACAGAACATGCCAAATAGAGCACTGGGGAACTTAATAGCAGCAGCCACAAACGCAGTTTTCAAAAACTTATCCATTGCCAAGATAATCCCAAGCGAAACAATCAAATGCATTATCCCAAACACCTATTATGCATTGAAAACAAAAAACCCCATCAAGCTGGAACATCATTTAAACAAGGACAAACTATAATTTGAGACAAGCAAAGCCTCAGTTACAATCATTATGGTAATTATGAAATTGAAAATTTGAAATCCTATGGCTTGAAGAAAATAAAAAACAGAATCTTTAAAACCAAGTACCGTTTGAGAGAGCGTGGAAGTGGCACCACTTTCTGAAAAAGATGATTTGACAGAGATTTCTCTACTGGAGCAAGCTTCATGAGAACCCATTTGGAAGAAAGTGGAGTTGGGTCTGGAAAGTCTAATGGGTGTGAACAATTTATGAGAAGCAGAGTGTGTATATAAAGCAGGGGTAGCATTGAAAGCAACAGGTGTGAATTTGGCAGAAAGCTTGTGGGACTTTGAGAGAAAAGGCGGAAAAGAGAGTTTGGAATGGTGTTTGTCGAGTATAAGAGAGAAAGTTAACTTTTGGGGTGTGGCTAATGCGAGGGTGGTCGCCATGGGAAAGAATAGAACAGGAGTGAAACTTCAGGGAAACAGAGACATTAACACACACAGAGAGGGAGAAAGAGCATAGTTCCAAAATTTGTGGGGTCTCAGAAATTTTTGTATGGACGTCATGCGAGGTCCAGTGGCAAACGGATGAGATTCCATTCTACTCCTCCTTTTAACACTTCCTTTCATCGGACAATACCAAATTCTTCCCGGGTGTTTTCAGTAACAATCTTTTTTTTTTTCTTTTTTTTTGTTGCAAAAGTATGTTTTGGTCACTAAATTTTACATGATGATTTTGCATAATGTTCGTTTTTCGTCTATAAATTTTTAAAAGTATCGTTTTCATCCATGAATTTTGAAATAGTTTTTTACACATGATTTTCGTCCTTGAATTTCTGTTTAAAATGACGAAATTCATGTGTAAAAACAAAATTTTTTTAAGTTCAGAAATGAAAAACAAACTCTTTAAAGTTTACAGACTAAAAATGAACTTCATACAAAATTTAAAGACGAAAAAAATAGTTTAACCTTTTTTTTTTTTTTTTTTTCATTGTCATTTATTTTATTCTTTTTCATTTTTTAATCTAAGACTTAAATTACTCTAAACACAAAGAATATATATGAGGTTTAACGAGACCACACTCAAGTTCTCAACTAGGTAGAGGATGAAAGATTGCACCAGTATTGGTTCATTTTATTCATATGAGGAAAAATATATAAAGTTTTGGGTATTTAACCGCGTTCTAATTGACATTACAAATTAAACATCCAGGTTGATAGAAATTTTAAAATGGAAGGTGTTACCGTGTTAGTAAGTTAATTACAAATTTTGATACTCAACCCAAAATGATAAAGAACCCAAAAATTAAAGGATCAAAAGGTATTTTAACCTTTTTCATTAAAAAAAAAAAGAAGGTATTTTAACCTTTTAATTATTAAGGTAGATGTAATCAAAGGTATATTCTTTTTTTGATAATTAAGTATTTAAGTTATTTAAATTAGTGAAGTCTTATATTTGATATTGAATAAGTGATCAAAATCCAAATATCACTTATATAAAACAAAACTCATTAGTATCTTGATGTGATTAATCACAATGAAAGAATATCATCACTTTCAAACTTTCAAAGCTTATTTGCTCAACAACCAAAAAAAAAAAAAAATCATATTGTTGGGAATTGGGAAATGCTTATACGGCCATTTTGGATGTAACCTAAGCGTAGGAAATTGCTGGGTCATTTCTTTTCTTATCCTCTTGTTTTTTACCACTCCACCACGTCAAAAACACCCAACTACGAAGTATAAAGACATTGGCGTGTAACGCTTTTCTATCTCTCCTCTACTACGCATGGGAGATAGATGGTGACGTTACTTTATTTGCTGTGGTGAGGCTGAGGCATGTTAATTGCAATGCAAATTTGTGTAACACTGCTGCCTACAAAGATTTGTCAAGGAGTTTCCTTTCAAAGCAAATCTTGAGTTAAGATGAAGAGCTTATATATCTTTCAATCTCTTTATCTCTTCATTTTTGACACCTTGAGGTTGAGGCTCATCAAACCAAAATTAGAACAAATAAACATATTTATTAATTTCCATAAGAGATGAAAGTGGCCGCTAACTGGACAGGGGGGCCATCCATTATATATTTATAAGTCCAATTATTAAACAAAAAAACAAATCCAGAATAAGAAGGTACACCTTAATCAAAACAAAAGTGCAATAGTGCATAGCATTGACACTTTCCTATAACCTGGCATAATGAAATCTCATGTTGCCTGATTACCAACACGGCAACACACCCCATAACCTGAGGAAGTTCAAGGGTACCCTGATGATGATACAAAAGTCGGATACCATAGCCTTTTCCTATAACCTTAATAGAGAACAGTTTCGTTCTGGTTTTCACTTATGACGTTGGTTGGACTCCTTTCATTGGTAATAAGGTTACTTTTAAGAGTTTTAGTGCCAAAAAAATAAAAAATAAAAATATAAAAAAAGTGAAAAGAGTTGTATGTTTTAGAGTGAATTATTAAGTTCGAAAGATCTGCTTGGAGTGGATGCGTGCACACAAAAGGGACCTCTTTTTGTAAGAATAAAGTAAGAGGTAAGGCTCATTTGTGTGCGTAACTTATTATTCCCTTATAACGTCTCCATGATTGGCATAGGCAGTAAGTTGGCTCAATGCGGTCATTCAGCGTGAGTGTGTGATGGCAAGCAAAGTTGCAAGGGGAGAATCGATCTGTCGATGCCGTTTGCTTATTGCGTTTAAGATTTAGTAACAATGATCTCTCTTTCTCTCTAATTCAACTGATAAAGTAAAGTAAAATTTAAGATTTTTTTTTAAAATTTTTAAATTTTTATTTTATTTTAATGACTGAAAAATGGGTTACTAGTAATTTGTGTATGTTAGACTAATTTTTTTTCCCTACCACTATTAATATTAGTTCTTAAGTTAATTTAAAAGTTTTAAACCCACATAAACAATGGTCGGGCAATAGACCACATATGACATAATGACAAACCACAAACCCATTAATATCTCTTTGTTTTTAATATAAAAATCTCAACTCCACAATCAACACAAAAAGACAAGTAGTTGACCACAAACATAACACATTAACAATTTAACACATAATGACACAATGACACAAAAGTATTAAAAATCAACCAATACAATTATACAAATAGTCAATGACTTTGACTCGATAGGCAAACAAACAAAATAATTTTCATATTGACCCCATCTTTACGTATTTTAAATTTTTTTAGTGGAGTCAACTTATATAAATCCCCAAATTTTTAAAACAAACATACATAGGAAAGCATTATTTTTTAATTTCAATGGGGTCAATTGACCCCACTGAGTTGTACCTAACCCCACCCTTGTCCATGAACTCTTTACTTTCTCATCACATGCATAAAGTTCTTAATTTTTACCTATACACTTTTTCAAATACATTCTAATAAACTCTCTATCATCTAGCAATAGTGCTTGGAGTGAATGCGTCCACACAAAAGAGAAAGAGACATAGATAGATCTGCCATCTTTGTCAATGCCAAGGCCTCGTTCACCGCCACGCCCATGTTGTTGTGCTTGTGATTGTCCCCTCCATCGTCAATGCTCTTTCTACCTCCAGGTCTCCCCGTTCGTCATTGTGTCGTCCCCCACTCATTAACCACCTTACTTATCATCAAACCAATTGATTTCTTCTCCACCTTCCTCAAACCCATGAGAGAGAGAGAGAGAGAGAGAGAGAGAGAGAGAGAGACGCCATTCTCGCCTTGTTCCCTCCACCGTCCAGATCCCAGATCAATATCTCCCCCTTTCTTTTCTTTTTTGGCTTTTATGAGCTTATGAATTTTTGTATAGAGGCGGTTTGCAATTTTTTGAGTTTGTGAAATTAGAGGCTTGGTGATGAAGAGAATGAGAGTTATTGAATTTCAATTTAACACAATAACCAAAACAAAATATCTCTAAGTAAAATCTAATTATAGATTCACCATCCTCAAGATGAAATCTGCAGTATTTATAATAGAATAAGCTTGAAATAATAAAAAATGTACACAAGAGTAAACCAAAATATATGTATTATATTGTGATCGAATACAAACACTTCGAGTGTGAATATGAATAATAGAAACTTATAAAGGAGAAGTCTTATCTTAGTTGCAAACACTTCAAGAACTCAAACTATGGAAATTAACACTTAGTAAATCTAAAAATACACTTAAACACACTTTAGAACACTCGAACACATTGTTTACACACTGTAGAACACTTGAATACATTTTAAAACACACTTGAACACACTTTTAAATCACAAATGAACTCCTGAACTCTAAAAAATGCGCAAGGGGTGTAACTGTCCTCTTTGCTTCCTTTTATACCTTCATCGAGTAACAGTTTCTTCTATTTCAAATTTCAAATCTTTGCAAGTTTGGTTCATAGTAGAAAGATAACTTTCAAGGAAATGATTACATATGTCTCATAATCACATAGATCACAAATAAACTGTTACTTAACATTTTATTAAGATAAAACTGTTAATAACCATTTTTCAGATAAGAACAAAGTACCACTTATCAAAAAAAAAAAAAGATATGAACAAAGTACCTCGAGGTGACCCCGGGTCCATAATTTGGGCTTACTGTTCATAACAAAATAAACCAGCCAATTGAGCTTTATTTGGGCTTAAATAGTAATCTCAACTTAGTAAATAATTTGTTCAAGCCCAAGTCCATTTGGGTCAAAGATCATTTGAAGTGCAAACAGGCACCTCAAAAATTAACAAAATCTCAACATAAGAGAAACAATTGGTTGTCTTCGAGTGAAACTAACCTCCAAAGTGAATTTCACTCAATAATAAGATTTGTCAGCCTCTCTTTTTATTTAACATCACAAATATATGGTTTTATAAGACAAAAACAACACGCAAATTCATAAAGAAACTCATCCTTATCTACTGCAACTAGATAAGACTTATTCAAAGATTAACCTATCAAACTTAAAAAATTTATCCCACCCTAATCTATTTACTCAACTCCAAATAACAACACAATCTTAAAAATGATAAAATGACATAAAAATAGAGGCACATAACAACATTATTATTGGGGAGACTAACAAACAAAGATGATGATTGGTTGACACTTTCTGGTATTCTTCAAATGAAACATTCAGGGTTCAAATCCCCTTCCCCAACTATCGAATTATTTAAAAAAAGAAAAAAGAAAAAAAAGAAAGATGATTATAATGTGTAATAACATTTGGTTTACCATTGAACTTAGTAACTGAGCATGATGTTGAACCAAGTTCAATTTGAACTTAGCCTCAAATTAAGTACTAATTTAATTGAATGACAAAAATAAGGTATGGTGGAATCATGATGGGCCAATTGAGTTTGAACCTCCAACAAAATCATTTATTAAGAGAAATATCACATTCTCCAATCCAGAAAGAAAAAAAAAAAAAAAAAAAAAAAGAATTAATTAATTTTTTTTTTAAATAGAATTATGTGGTGTGTTTTGAGTACTCATGGATTTATCTAACAACTAAAAAGATAAAGGCCTATTCACCTTAACTAATTTGTGCTATTTAAGATTATGGCCTGTTCTCTCAGAGTCTAGAAGTCAAGTACTTTCTGAGTTCCCTTCGAAGGATCTTTCCTGCTGCAGACTTTGGTATGGAGTCTGTAAAGATCACCTTTTTAACTTTTTTGTATGGTGCAACCTGCCAAGAGAAGAAGACATTTTTCCAAAGCTATAATGATTTGCTCACAGTCAGCAAAGCAAGTACCCAAGCAGTGGGAGGTCAGCTTGGGTTACGGCGGATAAATAAAGTGTTAAAATATGAAAATACACATATAAGTTACTGAGTCAAAACAGAATACCTGTTCAGCGACATAGTCCATAACAGCTGCCTGGGAAAGCTTGCTTCCATGCTTCCTCACTACAAATGCCACTGGTATCTCCCCAAATTCTTCATTCAAGACACTGAGGAGAAAATGGAATGATATGTAAGTTCATAAAAAATTATTAGGAAAAATTTCAAGCAATAATAGTATATTTGAACACCAGAAATTGAAATTATATATGGCCTATATGAGCATATTTGATGGTATACACAGGCTTAATCTTCAGATAACAAGATATAAACAACGGTATAGTATGCTTGACTCTACTCACATTCCACTTATTTAGGGCATGCTTTGCAAGGTATTGTGCCTCCTTGTGCTCTATTTAGGGTCAACTCCTCTATACACACTCACACGCAAATGCTTCTAAGTTTGCATTTAACTACAAATGCTTATTAAAGAGATAAGATTGTTTTCAACTCGACACCATTTCAAAAGCTTTATCATATACATTCAAGTGCATCATGTGCTAACACTTACGCCGTGACTGCGACATCAAGTATCTCAGGATGGGAGATCAACACAGCTTCCAAATCAGCGGGAGCAATCTGCAGAAGAGACATGATATATAAGACTACATTTATTTTAGGAAAATAGGAAAATTTATGCATAAACGTTTCAAAAAGGGTTGACTAGTTGCACAAAAAGGACAATACTGTACTTTAATATTGAGCTCTTCCTCCCCCTCCCACCCCCACCCAAGTAAATTTATACACACACATCCAATTTGTGATTTAACATCATGCGAAACAAAGAACGTATTCCCTAAAGTGACTCATATTATGAAGAGCAGTAGGTGGTGCAAATTAGATGACAATGACATACAATCTAAACTTTATACCTGAAAGCCATTGTATTTGATAATCTCCTTCAAGCGATCAGACATGGTTATGTACCCATCTTGATCGAAAAAAACAATGTCTCCAGTATGTAGCCAACCATCTTTATCAATTGTTGACATAGTTGCTTCCACATTATTCAAATATCCTGTAAATACGAGGGCATAATAATCTCTTGTACATCTATTGGGTTATAAAAATGATGGCAAAGTAAATTTATTATACTCATGATATGGCTCCATCAGTCGCAATAAAGTTTGGAGAAATGAGTTATTTTTATCATTATTGTGGCAAGATGGCAACAGGTTGTGGTAAACTCTGGAGCCATCTGAGATTGAATTTTTCAGGCTGCAAATTATTTTCATGGAAACAGGTGGAATTTCGTGGATGAGTCATTCTCTCACAAGAAGTTAACTGAATAGTGAGACATACTTACAATAGGAAGATAAGCAGGTATGCATGAGAATGGTTTTAACAATGATTGTCTTTGATAACTAAAATAAAACAAGCAAAGCGATACAGCAAAAAAGAAAATAATAGAACTATGATTACCAGAAAATAAAGAAGCTATAAATACCAGTCTACAAGGAAAGATTTTGACAGATTTATTTATTTATTTTTAAATAGGTAATACAACTCACACCTATGCACGGATTGCACCAATGACCTCAACCTCCACCCTTTATTTATGGGGGAGGAGATTCCATTTGGTCCAAGACCATTGGCAGAAAAATGGAACTCATAGCCCAAATTCATATTTAAATGCTCATAGAGATGGGTGAATGACAGCTTCAACATATATGGACAAAGTCATGGTGAATAATAAAAATTTGAGGTATCTAAGTATCTAACATAAGGTAAACAAAATTAAGCTGAAACAAAGGCAAAAGATGGCCAACATGACAAAAAAATTTTTGTTAATAGGTAATACCAACTAGACAAAAAAATAATGTTAGAGTAACATAGATTTAGCAATTTATAAAATGACTGCTTAGCATTTCCAGTATGGTACATAATTTAGGAATTCAGAAAACTGATGAAGCTTATATTACCTTTCATGATTGCAGGTCCTCGAAGCCAAAGCTCACCACTACTGCCAGGAGGCAAAAAGGAACCAGTATTCCAATCTACCACTCTAGCTTGCATATTTGGAGCCAATAGTCCTATTGAAGAATAATTTTGAAACTTTTCAGTATTGAAGCCACGAGTTCCTACTGCAGTCGTCTCAGTCATCCCATAACCCTAAAAACAAACAAAATTTACTGCTGGACATTTCCAAAAATGAAAGAGATCAATACAATTGACCAAATAATTAAAGACGAACATGAATGGACCAGTTTGATGCTGATGTTAATGTCTTCATTACCACAAAATTCAACTGACAGTTATAGGAAACCTTATTACTTGCTTGCAAACCAGATTCTTTTGCCGATACAATAGGATTCTACATTTCACTATTTGGATTGTACGTCTAATAAGAAGATGTGCAATTTTATATTTTGTTTCATATCTTCAACTGAAGTAATTACGAGCATGTTAACAATCTGAGATACCAAACTTCGGATTCTAGTAATAGGAATATATAATTACAATAACTGTACTTAATGGTCATTTTCAAACCTGGGTCTCTGTACCTGAATGAAATCAACATGAGGCAGTGCCTGAACAAAGTCGTCTATGATTTTCCTGCTCAAAGGAGCTGCCCCACAGGAAACCTGCTTCAAACTCTTCAAACTACTTCCGCCAACATCCTTTGTTATCCTTGTCAATGCTGCCATTATTGGTGGAACAACTGGAAAGTGTGTAACTTTATATCTATCAATGGCCTTCATCACCTCATTCAAATCATATTTCCTCATCACAACAATGCTAGAACCCAAAGAAAACAATCCTAACACAAATAGTGCTTGGCCGTATATATGAAACATCGGCACAACAGCTAAAAATACACTATCCAAACTTGAATATGTGTACTGTGAAGCCTCGAAACGCACAAAAAGCTCAAGCATTGCTATAAAATTCCCATGTGTTAGCACAACACCTTTGCTCATGCCAGTAGTTCCTGAGGAATACATTATAGCTGCAGTGTCTTGCTGCTTAATCACCGGCCTAGGAGGCAAATCAAAACTACCAGAAATAAGCTTATAAAAAGCTGAAAAACTAGTTTGCTTTGAACCCAAATTCACATTTTCCGGTACCCCAATTGCGGGAATACCCAATGCTTTCAAAGTCTCAACTTTTCCAGATACAGTAAAAGCTAGACAAGCTTTAGAGTCAGTTATCCGTTTCTT
This sequence comes from Fagus sylvatica, assembly GCA_907173295.1. Lineage (NCBI taxonomy): Eukaryota > Viridiplantae > Streptophyta > Magnoliopsida > Fagales > Fagaceae > Fagus > Fagus sylvatica. Next base: position 14,140,665 of record OU015764.1, read on the forward strand.
GATTTCTAGTTCAGTACTGAGAGGATTCATGGGTGTAACAATTGCACCCAAATACAAAAGACCCATGAAAACAATAGGATAGTAAATGGAGTTTGGCAATAAAATGAAAACCACATCAGCTTGTGAGATACCCATGTTGTGGAGGCCAGAGGCCATGGATTTGACCAAGGAGTAAAGTTGTGGGTAGGAGAATGAAGACCCAGATGAGGAATCAATGAGAGCTGAGACCCCATTGTGTTGGTGGGAGAAGAGGAAGGAAACAATATCAAGAAAAGGATCTGAGGGGAGTTTTATATAGGGGTACTTGCTGTAGTAGATTCCAGTATCCGGTGAGTACCATTCTGATTCTGAGTTTTTGATGGTCGTGGTTTTGTCCATGATGGCGTTGAAGAGGAAATGTAGAGAGATTTTGTGTGCTCGTAACCTGTTCGATGATATGTATAAAAGAAATGTGGTTTCCTGGACAGTTATAGTTGTCGGGTATGTTACTGTTGCGATTTAGAGGAGGCGAACAGGCTGTTATGCCGTAGAAAATGGTGGAGTCGTTAGGGAAAAAAATTCTGAAAACTTCAAATTCCTGTCATTTAAATTACAATTTTTCCACGTGTCATTCATTTGATTTTATGAGTTTTTTAAGACTATTAAATTTTTTAAATGACACTTATCTATCTGCTATATCTAACGAAATTGAAGGATATTGGATGGAGACTGGAGCGTTGTTGAATGCTATCATTGATCGGATCCATTTACCGTGGGTGGATGATACGTGCATAGGCGCGGCTGGCATGTTGCCTCTGCGGTAGGAGCCTGTTATTATCCTCTGTGAACTGTGATTGCATCATTAGTTGTTCCTTATTTAATTTCTTATTTTTAGTAACAGATTGTTTAGTTTGAATAAAGTCTTATAGCCCAATGTATAGTCTACTTAGGGGTAATTCTACGGTACGGTATCTCTAATAAATAAAATCTCATATTAATGGTACCAATATCACATATTATAGTACCTACCTCACATATGATGGTACTTGTTATTTTTATTTATTATTTAAATTAATATATATAAAAAATTAGATAGTACCAATATCACATTGAATAGTACCAACATCACATATATTATGGTACTTATATCATATTTGATGGTACCAATTAAGTAGGTACCATACCCACAAAAAGAGTGTGGGTATTGTAGAATGACCCGTCTACAAAGTCATAGGTAGTTGAGTTGTTGTTGCCTATCTTGTAGGAACCCACTCCTTTGTTTTATGAATTTATTATTTGTAAGTTCTATTTAATTCAGCAGAGGATATGGAAGTAAGCATTAGATAATTATTATCTAAATTTGGACTTGAGGTCAGGATTTCCTCCATAAAATCCAATGTCTCTTATTTATCTTTTTCTTCATTCATCACCATAGGTAAAGATATTGTCCAGTACGTACCAGTGGATTTGAATAGAAACTTCCAAAATGTTTATACCCTGGGAACGGTTACAGTTTGAGAGAATTTGTTTTGACTGTTTTGTCCAACCATAACTCCATTAGGTATTGTTTTATTATGCCTAGCACTCTTCATTAGGTAAAATATTGTTTTATTATTTTCTTTAGTGAGACCTCACTCCCTTTCTTTTCCTATTTTCCTCTATAGGTAGTCAGTCATTCATGAAAAAAAAATTAAAAATTTATCAAATGAGACTTATTAAAAAAACAGGGTAAAACTTAGATACAGTTCCTTAGGTCAAGTACATTAGGTTCCTAGTTGAATTCAAATACATTGAATTTAAATATTCTTGGAAAAGATAACATTGTTTGTATTTCATTGGTTAATACAACTATGTGTTTAAATTCAATTAGGAAACCTAATGTACCTAACCTAAGTTTTACCCAAAAAAATATTGGTTTAAATACCGTTTTGGTCCTCAACCTTTTGTCTTTGTGTCAAATTGGTCAATAACTTTTCAACTATGTCAAATTGGTCTCTAACCTTTCAATTGTGTCAAAATGGTCCTTATCGTTAAGTGTTGAACGGAAAATGTTAACGTGCCTAACGATTTTTTTAATATAAAAAATGTCTAACGTGCCATGCCAACTCAAATTAAAAAAAACAATAATAATAACTAGCCTCTTCACACGCGCTATGCGCGTGTTCAGAGGCTCTTCCTTTTTATAACAAAAATAAAAATTTATCATGTGCTTAAATACTTTTCTTTTTCATCAATATTTTTTTTCATTCATCCTAATTCAGGGATTTATGCAATTATCCCGTATATGATATTAATATCAACATCTTGCACAAACAATGATGATAATATATCAACTTTCATATTCAAAAAGTCACCCAACATGGAATGTTTTAGTGATCCACGTCTCTATAATTTCATCATAAAATCAAGTTTTGAATAGTTTTCATTCATTATTATGGCATCCAAAACCATTATAGATAGTCCATGAGACCATAGTGGTGTCCATCTATTTTTTGAGCAAATTGTATAGTCTTATTTTTTTAATATAAATATAGATATGGATGATAAATTAAAAAAATAAATGAAATGAAAGGAATACAAAATCATATTTTGTAATTGATTTTGTAAAATGAAGGAACTGTCTTTGCTTAGCCACAATAATCATTTACATTTGTATTCCATGCCATTTAAATATTAGTAGTTAATACAATAGATGAAGGAGATAGAAGGATTCTTATCTATACCATCCAAAATTAAAAACTAATACAATCTACACAAAATCGTGGTGCTGGACCAAAATCTTCAAGACTCTTTGCTCTGTTTGCCATTGATATTCGAATCCACATAATCTGCTTGAGACTTATCCGTAATAAAAACTACTACCACTGATCCTTATAATAAAACTGGAGATTAAAAATAATTAAAAATTAATATTTATTTAAAAAAAAAAAAGTTATAATAAACCGTTATTGGTTGGAGTACAATAATTTACATTTTGTATAATTTGAACTCAACAATATATATAGAGAAAGAGATACACACATTGATTAGAATCATCTTAATAGTAATGGATAAAGATGGAGATGAAAGTAAAAAACTGAAGAAGAAAAAAAGTGTGGAAATGTGAAACAAAGGAAGTAGGAGGTTTGAATAAGAAACAATTCTAAAAATTCTAAAAGTATATTTTTTTAAGGATAAGGTTAAGAAGTTAAGAGTAGTTGAAAATTTGTGAGTAAAAGATTTTAATGAGAGTTAAAACTTAAATGTGAGATAGTGGAAGTTAGTATGAGAGTGTTTTTTTTTTTTTTTTTTTTTTTTTTTGAGGAATAGAAGTTGTGATTATTTTAAACACTTTTATTTTTTAATACATTTCAAATACACACTTGAATTTTTAATTCTAGCCTCCTCATTTTCCTAAAAATTAGCACATTATATCTTAAAGATAACTTCTACATTTACATAAAATCGTTGTAGAACTCTTTCTAAACAACGAATGAAATCACATGCTTATGGATAGAACCGATTTTGTTCCCTACCAAAATTAAACCAATTTTGTTTCCCTACCCTTTTTATTTCATCTTCCTACAAACAATGTATCTATCACAACTCACAAAAATATACTAACCCATTCATAAATTGAGCATTTGATTTTATCATTGGATAGAATATGAAATGTATGCAAACAAACGGTTATGGATTATTTAACTCACCCATGCTATCCAAAAGCATTGCTAGTGCCTATTCTGATACAAAAAACGCAACAAAAAACATGAAAAAAATTATTCCCATGTTAAGTTTTACAACTGAAAGAAACCCAAAAAGAGAGAGAGAGAGAGAGAGAGAGAGAGAGAGATACGTGAAGTGCCTTAGCCGTTGGTTGTCACCCTCCAATTTGATGAGGCTATTTTCACTACATGAAAACATTGAGAATGAGAAAATTTTAAATTTTAAATAAAATAACGTAAAATCATCATGTATAGAAAAGGAGATGGAGATGAAAGGAAAAAAAAAATGAAAAAGAAATCTGGAAACGTAGAATAAATGAAAAAGAGAAAGTTTGATAAGAGAGAATTCTTAAATAATAATAGATAGATAAAAAAGATAAGGATAAGAAGTTAAGAGCAGTTAAAAGTTTTAAAACTTGAAAACTTAAAAATTAAAGGTGAGATAGTGGAGACATGGTTTGGATATATGGGAGAGTGGTTTGAGGGAGTTTTTTTTTTTTTTTTTTTTTTAAATTACGTATTTATCTTATGTGTGCTACTTTTTAATTGAATAGTAAATCTAAGAGTATTTTAGACCATTCCTAAATGTGGAAATAAATATCTTTTATGCAAGAATTTAGTGAATTACTTTTTCACCCTCATAAAATTATTTTTCATAACAATATTCTCTAAATATTAGGGGTGTTTTGGGAAGTTCATTAAAGTGGATATGAAGGGAAATTCTTTAATTTATTTTAATAATAGTTTGAAATATTCATAGTTATCTTTAAATTACATGAGATAAGATAAATATTAGTGATTTTTAATTCAAAAAAAAAAATCATGTTTAAAAACAAAATTATCACGTTTAATTTTTCCTCCTTTTTTATTTATTTATTTATTAATTCAAATGAGGATAGTGGTGCTAATTTTTGGATTCCTTTTAAAATAGACCCTAAATTTTAGGATTTTGAAAAATTAATATTTTCCTTATTTGCCCCCAATTATTTCAAGTTATCTAATATTAATGTGTGAGGGTATTTTAGTCTGTGCACTAAAGTGGACATTTTTCAATATTTGGATGCGACTATTATACCCTTTTTTGTTTACACATTATTATTTGAAGTTATTGATTAAATTAGAAAAATTGGAAGATATGAGGGGTATTTTTGACAACATATTATAGTGGATATGAGGGCATGAATCCTCTTAATAGTATTAGATAGTATTAGATAATTTTGATCTTCAAACTAAATAATTTAATTTGAGTTGGCACGTGAGTTTGATGGTAAGGTTTTTTTTTTTTTTTTTTTTTTTTTTTTAATTTGAGTTGGTATTTTTTTATTATTAAAATTTGAGTTGGCATGCTACGTTAGACACTTTTAATATTAAAAAAAATCTTTAGCTATGTCAGTATTTTCCATCAAACACTTAACGACAATGACCATTTTGATACAAGATTGAAAAGTTGAAGACCAATTTAACACAGTTGAAAAAGTTAGGGACCAATTTGACACAAAGACTAAAGGTTGAGGACCAAAACGGTATTTAAACAAAAAATATTTAATATATATTGCACTATGGAAAATATAAATTATAAAATTTTAGTAAAATAGTTTTTGAATGATAGAAAATGAATGAATAATGACTTTTAGAGGAAACAATAAAAAATGAATGAATAATGAATAATGAATATTTAAATGAAGTAGAGTTGAGAATAGAGAATGAGATGTGAGTGTTTTGAAAAGTGGTTAACTAAAATTGAAAAAAGTAGGGCCTTAAGCCAAAATTTGGTTTAAATTTTAGATGACCCATTGAGAATATTAACACCTGCAATCAATTAACTGGACCAATAAAATTTTAGAGAACCCATTCTTTATATTGTGACCAACTAGACCAATAAAAAATTGCCAAATAATTGATATACCAACTCACAAATTTTAGATGTCAAATACTAAAATAGATGTCACTTCTTCTGGCACCAAAACAACCCAAATTCTAGAACTAATTGAAATACAGACTTGGTTTCCCTTCTTTTTACCTTATTAGTTACTTTAATTGCCTAAATCTTTTTGGTTTTACAATAATAAGAAATCACAGCAAATGATAGGGGTCAATTATCTTTTCGATTTCCTAAAATTTGTTATCATAGTTAATCAAATACATGAAATTACACAATACAAAATAATAGATTTTTTTTTTTAATTTAATTTCCATTTATTGTAAAGAAAGCTTTTAGAAAAAAAAAATATATATATATATATATATATGAAAAAAAATATATCATTAAAATATACATTTTTTTATAATTAAAAATATAGATTTATAGTATGCTTATACAAAAATGCTCTAATATTTCTATAATTTAATATTTTGACTAGCATTTTAATAATTTATTGGGCAAATTTGTGTCATTATACATGAAAAAATATTATGAAAATCATTTTTTTTTTTTATAATTCCATGTCTTACTTTTTATAATAAATATCAACACTTTCATATTTTTCTTTATAATCTTGAATTTTCATCTTTGATCAATTAAAAATTTAAAGAATTTACATGATTATATTTTAATATCATTCATGTGTGCGTATATACATTAGAATTTAAATTAAAAAATTCAAAATAATATAAATAATAATATGAAAAAAAAACAACTTTTATGTATTAAATTGGTTGAACAGGGTCAAAATGAAAAAAAAAAAAAAAAAATGCTAACTATATTAAATTACTTAGTTAGTGTCCTAAAGTAATTGATATTTTTATAATATCTTACAAAATTAGTGTCCTAAAGTAATTGGTTAATGCTAACTATATTTTAATGATTTTGTTTTGTTATAATATTTTTTTTTTGCTAAAATATTTTTTTTACAATAAATGGAGACTAAAAAAAATTGTTATTTTATATTGTATAATTTCATGTATTTGATTAACTGTGATAACAAGTTCTAGGAAATTGAAAAGATAATGGACCCCTATCATTTGCTGTGGTTTAATATTATTGTAAAACCAAAAAGATTTTGGCAATTACAGTAACCAAAAAGGTAAAAAGAAGGGAAACCAATGGAAATAGTTTATCTCTAATCTGATTTGGAAGAATCCTCCTTTAACCCACTACATGGCAATTAAATAGACTACCCACATGTATTTTTAATTACATAACATTTTTAACTAGTCGTGTGACTTTTTAAAATAATACATATGGATAGTCTATAATATAGTTATTAAACTCAGACTGGACATTAACCCGGTTTAGGATCCGGGTCACTAGGTCATTGGTTCAACTAGTGGGTCACTGGTCGAACCGCAGGTTCAAATACAAAATTAAAAAATATATAAAAATATAAAACTAAGTTTGAGAAATCATAAAATAAATAATTAAATTGAAAATAAGTACACCTAAAATAATTAAAATAAATAAATATGTCTTAAAATTCTAGAAACAAAAGCATATCTCAAACTCATAATTTAATAATACTATTAAAATTACATTACATTGATAATTTGTAATACTAAAATGAATAATAAAATATTAAATTGCAACATCCAAATAAATTATAAAAATAGAAAAGTAGACCCAAAAGAGTAATTTTAAGTCTTTTAATTCATTGGTAATTACCAAATAATCCAATTTTGAATAATAGAAAAATAGACTCAAAATAGTAATTTTCATAAAACTGCAAACCCAACCGGGTTGCTATAACCCAATTGAGTTACACCGTTTGCAAAAAGCCCATTAGATTAGATTTTAGTGGATTAATAACATAACCAGTTTAATTAAGAACCCGAACTGATTTAGGTGCCGATTCACCAGGTTACCGGTCCTCCTGTTCGGGTTTAATAACACTCTATACAACTGAGCACAGTGGATTGAGGGAGAAGCCAAGCCGGTGAACTGTGTCGAATATGAATTTATAGAATCGCGTCGACTAGACACACTAACCATCCTCTTGTCTCTTCTTCAATGGCTCTACCCCTTCGTTGCTCCTATCATACTCATCCTTCATCACTATCTTCTTCATTTCTTACATTCTCGCCCCCAAATTCCCTCAATTTTACACATCCTGCCCTCCTTACCCGCTCAAACCACCGCCGTTCACTTTCCTCCCTGACTGCCTCCCTTTCCGCCGTCGATTCTCTTGAATCATCCCCTAGTAGCCAAGACGAGAACAGGAAGCTTCTTCTAGAAGTCAAAGGCCTCACTGCCATCATAGCTGAATCCAAGCAACAAATCCTCAAAGGCGTTAATCTCTCCATCTATGAAGGAGAGGTCCGTTCCGTTCATCCCCACACTTCATTTTTTTTTTTTTTAATTATATTGATTTATTTTTGTGAATAGGTTCACGCAATAATGGGAAAAAATGGGTCTGGGAAGAGCACATTGGCGAAGGTTCTTGTTGGGCATCCAGATTACGAAGTAACGGGAGGGAGTGTGGTGTTCAAAGGTCAGAACTTGGTGGAGATGGAACCAGAAGAAAGGTCGCTTGCGGGTCTCTTTATGAGCTTCCAATCCCCCATTGCCATTCCTGGTGTTAACAATATTGACTTTCTCAATATGGCTTATAATGCCAGGAGAAGAAAACTTGGTCTGCCTGAGCTTGGACCCATTGAGGTTTTATAATCACCAACTCATATCTTCGTCTTTATTTTTTTCTTATAATTGTTATACCTGCTTAGCCCGTCAGGGGTGAATGCCCTTCGATTACCTTGTCTATAGGTTTTACTGTCCAGAGGCGAGTCCAAAGGGCTTTAGAAAAGTTCCCTACGATATCAAATTAAAAAAAAAAAAAATTGTTATACTGAAATTCTAATATTCCATCTGCATTTCATGTTGTTTCACTTACATATGTTAATATCATTATTCTGTAAACTGCTTTATTTGTTGTATACTTGTTTCACTTACATATGTTAATATCATTATTCTGTGACCTGCTTTATTAGTTGTTACTAAAAAATTACTTATATTACGGTTAAGGTTTGTTTGGAGGAACCGAGTTAGTTTCAACAAATGTATAATGTATTGTGTTCATACTTTATGTACACAGAGTTGTCCTTTCCTTAAATATAATGTAGTACTTAATATTGTAAATCCGAATTTATTGCATGTATTACATTTGACCAGCGCCGATTAGTTGACGAGGATTTATAGACTATAGAGTAGACCCCAACTTATTTAAGGTTTAGTTGATTTGAGTTATTAGAACCATATTTTCTTTATGACATTACTAATACTATCTAAATTTTTTCTAGTATTTTAATGGAAAGGATATGAGTTGAAAACATGCTAAATTGTAAATTTTTTCTAGTATTTTAACGAAAGGATATATGATCGTTTGCGATATATGATACTCGAGACAAAAGCTACAACAATGGCTATTGTAGTTTGTATTTGTGGAATTTTTTTTTGAGAATCTTGTTGGTTAAACTGTTATGTATAATCTGATTATCAATTTGGAAAAATTGATTATGATTGTCTTGCTGATCAAATATGGAGCTTAGACTTGGGTCTATATTTGAGAAGTTGGATTTTCTAGAGAAACTAATGTGTTTTCCTTTACTCTGTGTGCATTGTTACATTTATTTGAGTATATAGATCTTCTATTTCTGACCACTGAGATGGAATTCAAAGTAATTGGGTGATTGTTGCTGTCTTACTGAGTCACTGGCATTGTTTTCGTCCTTGCAGTTCTATGCTTACATTTTTCCCAAACTTGAACTTGTGAAGATGAAGGCAGACTTTCTTAATAGAAACGTTAATGAAGGATTCAGTGGTGGTGAAAGGAAGCGGAATGAAATTTTACAACTTGCAGTAAGAATATTTTTCTATTTTATCTTCTATCTAGTGTCATTGTAACCAGTCTACTACTTTTGAAATTAACTTCCCATTGTGTCTTTGATATAAGGTGGGGTTAGAATATTTCTGTTTTCATGGAAGGCAGAGAAAGGATCTGTTGTCTCCACTCGCCACATCCACGTGGGACTTATTTTTGGAGGATAATCATACTTGGCCAATGCCCTTATGGATTTCTTGTAATTTTTGTGATCCCTTCAGGCAAAGTTGACCTGATTAGATGGCAATTGGATTTTTTTTTTAATTTCTTTTTCACATTTAATTATAAGTATTAGGTGCCATAATATATATTAGGAGATGACATGTTACGGCTTTAGTGAACTTGACTTTTATAACAGTTGAAGTAGTTTCAAATTAAGTCTCTACATTAGAGTCATGAAGGCTAAAATGATGTGGATGTGGATAATAAAAATATATTTCTACTGATGTTTTTTCTGAAAATATAATTCGAATGATAAAATACATTGAATTACTACAGTACGAATCATGTTGCTGATGCTGGATTAATGGACTTAGGGTTTCATTTTTGAAATTGTATATTAGTTTAAGTAGTTTTGGGTGTACATGGAAAGGTGTGGGTATTTGGATCTGGGAATGGCTGATTTCAACCAGCTCCTGAGGCCTGAGCCGGAAGACCACCCCTCCCCCCCCCCCAAAAAAAAAAAAAAAAAAAAAAAGAAACCAGTGCTGAACTTTCTGAAGAGGAAACAACCAACTGATTTGGGTGAACATTTTAAAAGAGCTCTTTTTCTTTTTCTCTTTTCTCTTCTGATAAGTAATATTGATATGAGAGAAACTTAGAAACACATGGGGTACTCAGGAGAGTTCCTTACAGAATTACAAACTAAGAACCTTCTTATACATTTACTCAAATGAGCATATTTGGAAAACTTGCGTACTGGACTTTTTCTTTCAAATTGTATTGAATCTACTATACACTATTTTTCGTGGTGCATATGGGGGCTGGTCTCTGAGGGGGTGGAGCAATTAGGAACTACCTACAGTTGAGTTATTGAGTGCATTAAAGTTGATAAATAGTGAAAAGAGGAAAGATGTACCAAAATCTTGGTGCAAGTTCTCAATGCTTTCATTTTACTTTTATTTTTATTTTTTATATATATAACTTGTGATTTGTTTCATATCTTGAGTTATATAAATTTACTCCATCTCTCTAGTATTAATATGGTTTCCTTATATGCAGGTTCTGGGTGCAGACTTGGCTATCTTGGACGAAATTGATTCTGGACTCGATGTTGATGCACTTCGGGATGTAGCAGAAGCTGTGAATAGGCTTTTGACTCCAACAAATTCTTTATTGATGATTACTCATTATGCAAGACTTTTGAATTCTATAAAGCCTACATATATACATGTTATGGTAAGTCATTTGAAGATCTTCAAGAATTACGTTATATTGTCTTCGGTTTAGGGTTGGTCAGGATGTGGGAGATTGGGTAGGGCGTGTGACTATCTTCTGAAAAAAGAATGTTATGTGAAAAACTTTACAAGGCATTTAATATGAATCTTTGATTTGCATGTATCTAAGATTTTATCAAGATAATATGAATTGGCATGGTTTTAGTTAAGAGAATTTAGCACAGTGCTGTGGAGTTTTTGAGGGTTGTGAAATAAGTGCTGTGGAGCTGAAATTACATTTCCATCGCTCTCTCATGGATTGGATGTCAGCAATAGGACTAGATAGATTCACTTATGTGCTTGATTTTATTGATTATTGCTCTTTTTGAGTTGTTTGTATTCTTTCACCTAGTATACGCCTAGTGTACTTGGTTTCTTCAATAAAGTTTATTACTTATCGAAAAAAAAAAAAGAAGAATTTAGCATAGTTTTGTTAATTTTTTTTTGATAGGTAATAAAAGCTTTATTAGATCTGAAAAAACTCCCAAGTGCATAAAACATGCACTAATGGGAGGGAAGAATACACATAATACAATGAAAAACAAATTAATCAGCAATAAGGGAAACAACAAAATCAGGAAGAGAAGAAGCTTCCGTGAAACCCCACGTCCTAGAACAGTCATAAAGTAGGCTGGAAAATTGCTCTTGAAGATGAGATAATGATTTCTCCAAGTCTTCAAAAATGCGACGATTTCTCTCTTGCCACAAAGACCACATTACGCACAGAGGAGCAAGGTTCCATATGGCTAAAGATTGTCTGCCAAACCTATTATGCCATCCAAATAACATATCTAGCACCTTGGCCGGAATCACCCACTGGATCCCAAACATTTTGAAAACAAAACCCCACAAAGCAGTAGCAACCTCACAATGAATGAGAAGATGGTCCCCGGTCTCCCAATGGTTCTTACACATACAACACCAACCAGCCAACACATGCCCCCTTCTCATTAAATTATCACATGTAAGGATTTTACCTCTATCTGCTGTCCAAATGAAGAAAGAGATACGGCGCGGGGCCTTAACACCCCAAATGATTTTCCACGGGAACTTTAGCCTGCTGGAATCTTGGAGAGCACAGTAAAAAGAGCGAACATTAAACTCACCTGAACTGCGAAGCTTCCATATCATAGTATCCCTTCTCTCTCTTTTCGGAAGAAAGCGTTGAAGGAACCTAAAGAAAGACATAACCACAGGGAGCTCCCAATCATTAAAATCCCTAACAAAGGAAATATTTCAATCACAAGAGTTGGACAGATCTGATCTGGACAGAACAGACTCAATTGAAGCCTCACGATTGGTAGAACAAAGGAACAAGAGAGGAAACAAATCCTTAAGGGAAGTATCGCCGCACCACTTGTCAACCCACATCTGAGCCAATTGCCCCTACCTGCAGAGAATTCAATCTGCTCCAAGAAAGTTCCCCATCCCAGAGAAATAATCTTCCAAAGACCACAACCATGAGACCCCCTATAAGGCTTGGACTGCCATTCACCCCATTCCAACCATATTTTGCAGCAATAACTCTCCTCCATAAATGAGATTCTTCAGACCCAAAATGCCACAGCCATTTGCCCAACAAAGCTTTGTTGAACAAAATCAAATTCTTAACACCCAAGCCACCATAAGTAATTGGAGAACAAACTTGATCCCAGCTTACCAAATGGTACTTCACAACATCTCCCATTCCTTCCCAAAGAAAGTTCCTTTGAAGCTTTTTGATTCTCTGGGCAACACTAATAGGAATAGTAAATAAAGATAGAAAATAAGTTTGGAGGCTAGAAAGTGTACTCTTAAGCAGCGTAAGACGACCCCCTTTTGATAAATACAAAGTCTGCCAACTCACCAAACGCCGCTCTATCTTCTCAAGAATAGAGTTCCAAACAGGCAGGGCCTTATAATGAGCCCCTAAAGGCATACCCAAATACAACATCGGTAAAGCGCCAATACGACAACACAGAAGATCAGCCAAAGGCGGCATACAATCCACCACACCCATAGGAACCATCTCACTCTTATTCAAATTAGCACGCAATCCAGTGATCGTCTCAAAGCAAGACAAGACCTTCCGGATATGTAAAACTTGCTCTGGGACAGCATCACAAAAAACAATAGTATCATCTGCAAAGAGTAAGTGAGAAATACGAACCTCAAACCCCCCAAGCATTCCTGTCATAAAACCCCGAGTAAGACCAACCTCCTCTGTTTTTTGAAACAATTTGCTCAGAACCTCCATAACCAAAAGGAACAGTAAGGGAGATAGGGGATCTCCCTGACGCAGACCTCGAGAACTACCAAAGAAATCTGCAGGAGAACCATTGACAAGAACAGAAAACTGGACAGTTGAAATACTAGTCTTAATCCAATGGCACCATCTATACCCAAAGCCCATCCTTGCCAAAAGATAGAGTAAGCAGTTCCAATTCACATGGTCGTAAGTTTTTCAATATCCAGTTTACAAAGAATCCCGGGAATAGAACTTTTGAGGTGATTGTCCAAACATTCATTAGCAATCAGAACTGAATCTAGAGTTTGATGACCCCCTACAAAGGCATTCTGTGAAGAAGAAATCAGAGATTCCAGAACCAGTTTAACTTTATTCGCCAACACCTTAGACAGGAGTTTATACATACTGCCCACTAGGCTAATGGGACGGAAGTCAAGGATATTCAAAACATCTCTCTTTTTGGGGATCAGGGCAATGAAAGTAGCATTTAGAGATTTCTCAAATTTACAATGAGTATGGAACTCCTCAAAGAAATCCATAATATCATCCCCTACAACTTCCCAACATTTATGAAAGAAGGCCATAGAAAAACCATCGGGACCTGGAGCTTTGTCACCCTGTAAATCCCTAAGCACAAGGAGCACCTCCTCCCTATCAAACTTCCGTTCCAAATGAGATCTTTCAACAGCCCCAATGGAATGAAAATCCAGCCCATCAACCGAAGGCCTCCAAACTTCTTTCTCCTGATACAAGTCCTCATAAAAGGACACCACATTATCCCTTATCTCAGTATCATTTTCATTAACAATATCGTCCACTTCCACTTTTTCCATGTAATTCCGACGCCTATTTGAATTTGCCATCTTATGGAAAAATTTAGTGTTATTGTTACCTTCCTTAAGCCAAAGAACACGAGATTTTTGCCTCCAAGATGTTTCCTCCAAGTGAGCTAAATTATCAAGCTCCACCATAACAGCCTTACGACTATCCTGTTCAGTGGAAGAGAGACCCCCCATCTCCTCCTTCTCATCAAGCTGAGACAAATCTGCCAATAATTGTAATTGCTTGAGATTGACATCCCCAAATACATGTTTGTTCCAAAACTTGAGATCTTCCTTCAAAGCCTTCAATTTACTGGCCAACACAAAGCTAGGAGAACCTGTGAAAGGATAGGAGGACCACCAAACCTTAACACGATTCACAAAACCCTTCGTCTTCAACCATATATTCTCAAATTTAAAGGATCGTTTTCCCCCTGCCATCCTTCCCGTCTCTAAGACAATAGGATGATGATTCGAGAGAGGGCGAGGCAGCAAATTTTGCACGACATCATGAAATTGATCTTCCCACTCCGAGGAAATGAGAAACCTGTCAATTCTAGATAAAGATGGAGTTGCAGAACCACTACTCCAGGTAAACCTCCCACCTCCTCCTAAAGGCAAATCCACCAAATTAAGGTCTTCAATAAAATCCGAAAAATCTAACATAGGAGGAGTGAGCCTTCTACACCTCAATCTTTCACTGGAAAATCTAATCACATTAAAATCCCTAAAAATACACCAAGGATTAGACCACTGTTGTCTTATGTCCCTCAGTTCCACCCAAAGATCTTGTCTAGCAACATCACAAGTAGGACCATATAGCCCAGTACCAACCCAAGTGAAACCATCAGAGACCCCACGCCAAAGACAAGATACAGAAAACCGACCTATGAAAGAATCGAGTTTCTCAACAACACGTTTATCCCATAACAAAAGAACCCCCCCTGCAGTGCCCACAGCTTCTAGAAACTCCCAATTGACATAAGGATTACCCCATAAACTGCGAACAATCCTTCTGTCCAAAAACTCCAGCTACATTTCTTGAAAGCATATCACACTTCCATTGCCGAAGCCAAAACTTCACCCGATCTCGCTTATGGGAATTATTAAGACCCAGGATATTTCACGATAAAATGCGTAGCTTCATATAAAAACAATAAAACCCAATTACTAGAAAAACCAAAAAATTAACAGCCATCAAGCCAACCATCGTAATTAATGTTTGAAACTAAATTACGAAGCTCACGGGAGCCTTTCCTGACTAAACCCGCAGACTGCTTCATCCTATTGGAACTTTTATGCTTGAATCTCTCAACTTCAATACGTTGCAGGAGGTCCAAACACTGCTGCTCATGACTGCCCATCGGAAAACCCACCAACCTACAGAAACCACGGTATTGCTTTTTCACCCACTGAGATGTTTGCCCTTGACTCACTCCAATATCAACCGCGATGCTAATGGGACAATCAGCTAGATCAATCACAGCCAAAGGTGAGCAGCACAAAGGAGAAGAACAGTCCCTGTCCTTAGAAGAACAAAACTCCACTACCGGTAATGGGTTCTCCACTTCCAAAATCCCCGAAACCTCTACCATCTTCGCAGCAACATTAGAAAACTGACCCAAAGGTGCCCACACTATTAACGGCAGACCCATCACAGATTCCAAATCAACCAAGTCCACCCTTACTGACTTGGATTCGCAACTCTGGCCGTCGTGAGAAACCCCACTTGCCTCACCCTCCTTAATCTGAACACCGTCGGTACTTGAAGGATCCGAAGCTCTTGGAGTCACTGGCGGCGCGATAAAAAGATCAGAACCACCGAGGGTTGGCATCGGAACCACATCGGCAGACCCATCTCAAGTCATTGAGTCTGGAATCTTCTACCACTAAGGTAGAAACGTTGACATCCGTAACCTTCAAAATTGGGTTATCAAGGCCCGGATCTAAAGTGTTAGAGGACACAGGTTGGGCCTTCACTAAGTTGCTTTGTTGGGCTAGGCCCACTGCTTTGTGTTTTAAAGGAATCCAGTGGGCTTGACGGGCTTCCCCTATATTTTTGGTGATCCGAAGGGTTTTTGAGTGGGGCTTCCAATCAAAAACAAACCTTCTGGTGGGTCGTGGAGCCTCCAGGTCCATTAAGACCCATGAGTTTGAATTAAAACAATTGTCCCTCAAATTAGCTGAGGGCGTGATTGGCGCGACCAACAGATTTGATGCGTGAGGATCGCGAGAAGACCCAAAGAATCTGGATTTACCATTTAGGGCTTTAGCGCTCCTTATAGGGACGCCACCTGCCAGAGTAGCCTCCGGTTTTGTTGGTGCAAGAGTCATCTCTTCCCGGCCCAAAAAGAAGCTCCCGAGTTCAGTGGCAAGCTTTACCCATCTGGTGCCCCTTGAGCCTAATGGAATTCTAATACTGCCCCTTTGAGCACCACTATGATAATCCGCTACTTCCAGGAATCTCCCTCCCTTATTCGTGAGACAACTGACCTCAAGAATACTATAATTGCTCCGCAAGAATTGAAAAAACCCTTTCTTATCATCCTTGAGCCTTACTTGTTCTATCACACCCAACAACCACTTCAACCCAAACATCTTCAACCAAAGTGAGCTTTGGAATCGTCCCCTTTGTTCCTTAATTTGATATGGTGCAACCCACCCCCCATCAAACGACAAGGTAAAAGTCTTGGCACCCAATCGAAAAACTGAGCTTTTCTTGCCTGAAGGCATTCTGGATAATCGGCTGGAGGTTGAGGGAGTCATATGAGTGGTTGGAATCTTTGTGTGTTTTGTTGGAGATAGTGAGTGTAGGCTGAGATACCTTGGAATGGGTGGCGGGCCATTCCACAGGATAAAGTGTAGGTGCCACAACAGGATTCGCTGATGAAATGTAGAAAGGGTAAGGTGGGCAGGTTGGATAGGGAATTTGGGTGTGGATAGGGTATGTTGATGGTGGTGGTGGTGGTGGTGGGATTAGGAGCAGGGTAAGGAATCTGTGTGTAAGGTGGGGGGCAATGGGTTTGTGGTATAGTGAGGGGGGCAAGGGAGGGGGGAGGGGGTGGGAGGCTCATTTTTTTCGGCCTAAGATGCTGATTGTTTTATTTTCCATTTCAAAGTGTCCATTTAAAGTTATGTTTTATTTTGAATTAAATCTAGGGTCTAGAATGTGCCACCTCATTTAAAAGCCAATAATTAACTCTAATAGTAAATTTAACTCTAGTTCAGCAAACTAAATGTTAACGTCAGTTAAAAAAGAAAAGAAAAGAAAAAGGATATCGTTAACTCTACCAGAGGAGACAGGAAAAAGAAAAGGGGTGCCTATACTAAAACAAAACAACCGGATCCTCATCTCTTTGGGTTCCAATCTGATGCTCATTCTGTAAAGGGGATGGAGGTGATGAATATGGAGCCATCGTGGTTGGTGGAGGCTGACACTGTTAATCTTCTTGTTGGTGATGGTCTGGCGGTGGCAATGGTGTGGCTATAGATTTTTTTCTTCTTTCATTTTTGGGTTGCTGATCAAGTAAACTTGTTATTTGGGTATGCTAAAAAGAAGTTATAAAAAAAATAAAAATTTGGGCATGCTAAAAAGATTGATTTTTTATTTTTATTATCTATACAAGATTGTGAATGATTGTGGCCCTGTTCTGGTTTTGAAGTATGGGTGTGGAATTTGCTTGGTTGGTTCGGGTTAATCTGACTTTTTTATGAGAGTTTACATGAATAGGAGTTTCTCTTTTCATGTCAAAATTCTTTTCTTTTGGGGTTTCTATTCGGCGTGGAATTTTCCGTACATGGAGTATTGGTATTTTTTTAAAACCTTACTAAGATTAGTGATTTATTTTCATTGAACATATTTGATCATTCTTGACTCAAAAATTAAAGTTTGTTACTATTTGACTGTGAGGTCCCTAAGCTTTGTTTGAGATGATGGAGATATGGCCTTGAGAAGGAACCTTGCAGATTGTGCAGATGTGGTTGAGGAACTCTGGTTTTTATTTTTAAACTGACGTTAACATTTAGTTGGCTTAATCAAATTTAAATTTGTTATTAGAGTTAAGTTATTGGCTTCTAAATGAGGTGGTTGGCTTTTAAATGAGATTACACATTCTAGACTCTAGACTTAATTTAGATAAATCCTAGCTTTAAAATAGACACTCTCCATGTTCATTTAAAAGTGAAATGGAGAGGATCCTTTTCCTTAAAAATGAGTAACTATAGTGCAGATAATTGCGTAAGGTTGGGATAAGTGGCAGAACCCCTCAAGTTGAGGTCTGGTTGACCTATAAGTTGGCTCAGCACCTCATCCGTTCAAAGACAGTCTATGTGTGTGTTGGATCAGTTGGCTGGTTGGAGGAATTGGTTTGGTAAACATTCCTCGGATGTTTGGAATCTTGTCCCTTTATCTGTGATGTGGTCTTTGTGGAGGGAGAGGAATAACCGTACTTTTGAGAATGTTGAACATTCAATGGGTTGGCTTATTGAGTTTTGTATGTGTACTCTTTTTGATTGGTCTAGGGATTAGGGTTTCACAACCTCGATTTCGGTTGGGGGTTTCATCGAATCCTTGTAATTGTTTTGGCTGCGGCATGTTCATGCTTTATGCACACCATGTAGCTCTATTTTAATATAATTAGTCTATTACTTATCAAAAAAAAAAAAGCTGTAGTTCAAGGTTTGATTTTTGCTATAGCCTTGACGATGGCTCAATAAAACCAATGGTGAAATTCTAGATGGACTGTCTTCAAGTGCCATGGAAAGAAAACTGGAGTCATATTGTTTTTGTCAGAATTGAAAAATTAGGGCTTTCTTTTTTATTTTATTATGATCTTGTTGTCCTCTAAATTATTTCACCACTTTGATGCATCACATTATGCCCTAAAGTGGATATTTTGATAAGGTCACAAATCAGATTTTGGTTCTTGAGCCAAGGTACTCCTTGTGCAATGGAAAAAGTTATAAATAGTATACAGCTTATGAAACTGTATCTAAATCCCCATTTAATCACAATATATTTAAATCCATGGTTTTTAGGAGGATGGGAAAATCCTGAGGACAGGAGACAGTTCGATAGCAAAACTTCTGGAGGACGAAGGGTATCAAGCAATTTCTGCAGCATAACTGCGTGGCAATTGATATCGGTACTCTCTCTCTCTCTTTCTCTCTCTCTCCCCTCATCTGTGTGTGCGTTCATTGTAAGTAAATTCACCATACTTAATTAGCTCCATTTTGTCAAAACTCTGCAATTTCAGTTCTCTTCGGGACCTTTGCAGTCCTGATTCATGTATTTTAAGGCTCCTAAATATTGTCTCATTTGTTATGGTTGCATACTGAATTGGTTGCTTAGTAGACAATTTTCATTTCAAATGTTATCATAATTGTGGTTTTAGAACTGGCATCTTGAGCCTTATGACACAAACATCAATGGAATTAAGTTTAGATTGCCCTTAACAGGATCCGTGCATCAAAAAGCAGTGGTGATTGATTTGTAACAGCTGAGGTCCAAGTTATAGTAGCAGGCAATCAATATTTCACTCTTGGGGTTGTCTTTTGTCAGAATATGTGCCTACACTAATTCTACCTCAAATTTAGTGGTTCCCACACGAGATTTTCTATTCTAAAGGCTCTTGGAAGCTTATTGCAGAGATGTATTTTTAAGATCAGATAAAAGAACGGCATTTTGTTTGATTCTTGCAGTCTTACTTGTTTAGTTTTAGTTGATATTTGAGTAAATCCAGTATATTTTTCTCATGTACTACATAGAGTGGATTCTGTAATAATTCTATAAATGCGAAGGACTATAATCCTCTCAAGTATTGAGTGCAGTCATACTTGTTTAGTTTTAGTTGATACTTGAGTAAATCCAGTATATTTTTTTCATGTACTACATACAGTGGATTCTGTAATAATTCTATAAATGCCAAGGACTATAATCCTCTCAAATATTGAGTGGCCCCATTAATGGTGAACCATTATTTGATTTTATGGTGTCTTTTATGTCCTACCCAGCGTTGTAGAGGAGCATATTCCAGTGTATCAAGTTTAATCACTGTTTTCCACGATGAAGCACTCCTATAAAACCTAGAAAACTCCAATACATTTGTGTGCTGGTACTTCTTAACCTTTTGGTGTAGGATTGTAAGGAAGATTCTAGGGTTTTAGGAAATTAGGCTGGGGATTGTAAAAGATTAGGGATTTGATGAAATTGGTCGGGGAATTAAGGCTCACGGAGCTGGTTGCACTTGATGGAATTGCCAAAAAGGAAAATGAAAAGCATCAAATAACTACTGGTTTGTTTGGATGGGGTAGATTTGGGCTCATGGATTTGGATTTAAGGGCCTAAATCTAAATTCTTTGTTTGGATAACTTAAAATCATTAGGATTTGGAGTTGGGCCAAATCCATCTAGGATTTTAAAAACCCAAATCCATGGATTTCAAATGATTTTTTAAGGTAGGAACTTCATAAATCCTCTTTGGATGCCAACACTCAAAATAACTAAAATATCATTGGAACCTCTAAAATACATCTAAAGACTCTAAAATGACTAAAATGCCCCTAAAATACCAAATGACCAAAAAAACTTTCTAAATGATCAAAATAACCCAAAAACTTCCAAAATACCCACAAAACAACCAAAATGATTAGAAAAATACTCATGGAATCATCAAAGTGATCCAAATACTCTTAAAATGACCAAAATAATACCGATACCCTAAAATGATAAAAATAACCCCAAAAACTCCAAAATGACCAAAATAACCTTAGAAACATGATAATGACAAAAATAATACCGAACCCCTAAAATGATCAAAATAACCCCAAAAACTCCAATATGACCAATATAACTCCCAAAACACCATAATGATCAAAATAACCTTGAAAACTCTAAAATGACCAAAATAACTCCGAAAACTTCAAAATAACCAAAATAATATCAAACTCCTAAAATGACCAAGATAACCCTAAAAAACTTTAATATGACCAAATTAATCCTAGAAAGCACCATAATGACCAAAATACACCCAAAACGATCAAAATATCAATGAACCACCAAAATAACCCCGAAAACTCCAATGTGACCAAAATAATTTTAGAAACATTATAATAACCAACATGCACACAAAACTCCTAAAATGACAAAAATAACCCTGAAAACTCCAAGATGAACAAAAATAACACTGAACCCATAAAATGACCAAAATAACCCAAAAAAACTGAAATATGACCAAAATAACCCCGCAAACACCATAATGATTGAAATAATCTCGAAAACTCCAAAATGACCAAAATAACATCAAACTCCTATAATAAATAAGATAACCCCAAAACTCCAATATGACCAAATTAACCTCAGAAACACCATAATTCCCAAAGGGTAAAACTTATGTACAATTCCTTAGGTTTGGTACATAAGGTCCCCTAATTGAATTCAAGCATATAGTTGTATTAACCAATGAAACATAAATAATGTTATCTTTTCCAATAATATTTAAATTCAATGTATTTAAATTTAACTAACCTAATGTACTTGATTTAAGGAATTGTACCTAAGTTTCACCCATTCCCAAAATACACTTGGAACCTCTAAAATGACCAAATAACTACTAAAAACTACAAAATGACTTCGGAAACACCATAATGACCAAAATAACACTGAACCCCTAAAATGACAAAAATAACCCCAAAAACTCCAAGATGACCAAAATAACACCAAAAATACCATAATGACCAAAATAAACCTGAAACACTCTAATGACCAAAATACAATCAAAACCCCTAAAATAACCAAAATAACCCAGAAAACTCCATAATGACCAAAATAATCTTGGAAACACTATGATGGCAAAAATACACTACAAATTCCCAAAATAACCAAGATAACCCCAAAAGCTCTAATATGACCAAAGTAATCCCGAAAACTCCAATATATGGTTTTGGTATTTTATTTTTATTTTTATTTTTTTCATTTTGGTGATTTTAGAGGTTTAAGAGGTATTTTGGTTGTTTTAGAGTTTTCAGGGTTATTTTGAAGATTTTAGTGGAATTTTGATTATTTTAGAGGTTTCAAGGATATTTTGATCAGTTTAAAGATTTTAGGGTTATTTTGGTCATTTTGATGATTTTATGTTTTGGGTCAATTTTACGTATTTTGGTTATTTTACTTTTCAGGATTGTTTTGACTATTTTGGTGATTTTAGGGGTATTTTTGTCATTTATAGGTTTTTGGGGATTATTTTTTTTTATTGTTTTAGAGGTTTCGTGGTTATTTTGATTAGTTTGGTGATTTTATGTATTTTGGTCAATTTATAGGTATTTTGGTGATTTTAGAGGCATTTTGATAAAAAAAAAAAGTTTAGGGTATTTTGGTTGTTTTAGAGGTTTTAATATTATTTTGATGATTTTAGGGGTATTTTGGTCATTTTATTATGTTTTGGGAATTTTAGTGATTTTAGGGGTATTTTGGTCATTTTGATAATTTTATATATTTTGGTCAATTTATAGGTTTCAAAATTCTAAATTTCAAATCCTCCTTTGCATAAATAGATCCAAACAAGAAATTTTAAAATCAATAGATTTGGAATCAAGGCATTTCAAATCTATTGCTAAGATTTGTAACCCACAAATACCAGCTCAAAATCCCATCTAATCCCTTTCTTTTTTTGATAGTTATGATAGAATTTAAACCTATGACGTCTGTTCATAATAGTTGCTCTTACCATCAAGCCAAGACATCAATTGGTTTTTGGTGTAGGCAGGATTTGAACCCAGGTCCCTTGCTCAACGACAAGAAACTTTACCAATTGAGCTAACTGGAACCCACCATCTAATCCCTTTCAAGTACTCATTATTGATAAAAGTTTTCTCTGCAACCTTTTTTTTTTTATATATAAACGTTTTTTCTGCAACTTTAAGAAAGGATAATTCAATAAAATTGTATTTTTTTTTTTTTTTTTTTTTTTAATACAATTATACAAGTCCATTAAACAAAGAATGTTTATCAAAAAAAATAAAAAACAAAGAATCAACTTGTCATTGTATTAAACCTGCCACCAACCCACTTGATAGCTTTTTATTTTTCTAGAGCCCCACAGCCCACGTGACATTGTACACATGTATTCATGTTTTATTTTTTTATTTTTAATTATTTTTAGTTTTATAGTATTGTTTTATCTTATCTGTCAACTATTAAATTAGCCACCAACCCTACTTGATAGCTTTTTATTTTTCTAGAGCCCCACAGCCCACGTGACATTGTACACATGTATTCATGTTTTATTTTTTTATTTTTAATTATTTTTAGTTTTATAGTATTGTTTTATCTTATCTGTCCACTATTAAATTAGCCACCAACCCTACTTGATAGCTTTTTATTTTTCTAGAGCCCCACAGCCCACGTGACATTGTACACATGTATTCATGTTTTATTTTTTTATTTTTAATTATTTTTAGTTTTATAGTATTGTTTTATCTTATCTGTCAACTATTAAATTAGCCACCAACCCTACTTGATAGCTTTTTATTTTTCTAGAGCCCCACAGCCCACTTGACATTGGGTTAAACTTGTTAAAAAATACTTACTTTTGAGATGTTTATTTAAAATATGGATTCGTTCAAAATCGTCTTTGTGAAAAACATTTTTAAACGTGAAAATCGTCTTTCTGAAAGATATTTTCTAATCAAAATTTTTATATTTCTCAAAATCATCTTTTTTAAAGACACTTTCTGATTAAAATTTGGTCAGAAAGTGTCTTTCAGAAAGACGATTTTCATGTTCAAAAGTGTTTTTCACAAAAACGATTTTAAATTAATCCATATTTCAAATAAACATCACAAGAGTCATGTTTAACAAAAAAAAAAAGAAAGTATTTTTTAGCAACTTTGGCCCGTGACATTGTACTCATGTATTCATGTTTTATTTTTTATTTTTAATTGTTTTTAGTTTTAGTTACAAACAGTCTTACAAAGTTTGGTTGGGTTGACTAAAACGTATATTTTTATTTGGTTGAGTTAGTATTATGGATTAGTGAATTGAAATATTGGTTGAGTATAATTTTGTAATTTATATATATAACGGTAGTCCCAAAATAATACACCGACATTAATCAATACTGCAAAATTTTATTACAATGACCAAACCAAAACAGCTTCTAATACCATATTGACCACTCTGATTTTTAATCGAGAAATAAGGTATATATATGTCTTAACCGCTTAAGGCTCCGTTTGTTTCGACGTAAAATATTCTCCACCGTAAAATATTTGTAAATGCAAATGATTTCCTGGAAAATATTTGTTTTTCCGGTGTTTGTTTGCATTCTGGAAAATGGTCCGGAAAATATTTTACGGTGTTTGGTGCGACATAAAATGAATTTTTTTTTTTTTTTAAAACCTAAAATAAGAAAGTATTTATTTTAGAAATGTAAACACTCATCCATCACAATATTGTGAAACTAATACAAGTTTTTTCATATGATAAATAAACATAATAACAAACAATGGACACCATCCAATGCGTTATAGTTCATAACCATTCCCATAACATATATCACCATAACACTACTTATCCAATTTTTAATACATAATCAAAATACTAAACAGAGTTCATAAATACATAACCATTGAACCATATAATCGAAAGCTGAAGCAAGCATCTCTTCAGCAAAACCTTCAGTGCTCATTACCGCTTCATAAAGTTCATTGGCATCAACTGGCCCTTGATTCTTGAAAGCTATAGCAATCTCCTTAAGTTGGGAAGCTATCTCAGACCTTTCCTCCCTCCAGAACAGAAACAATGCAGAACCATACAAACCCCAAAACTTTTAACTCTCAACACAACATACAGACAAAAAATACAATGAACTGATCACATAGTTGATAGTTAACTAATTTTCTAATAAATGCCCTTTTAGCATTCATATACTTTACCAACTGATCAGAACCAATAACAAAGAACCAAGCAAATTCTAAATATTTCCGGACAACATAAGGTGAGATTGTGAACCTAACCCGAAAACAACATCACAATCATAGAGCTTAGCACTATATACCAAATTGAATACAAGCCACAATGATCAAAATATAAACTCAAAACCAATCAATACACAAAATTAAAACTCATACTCAGCCAAAATAAAAAATCAACAATTCCCAAATATATATATATATATATATATATATATATATATATATTAATATATATAAATATCAGATCTGATCAGATCAAATCAGATCTGATTCAGATCAATCAATCTGATCAGATCAAGATCTGATCTTGATCAGATCTAATCCGATCCGTGAGAGATGGAGATCGGAGGGGTGGGCGTTTAGCGTGGGAGAAGTAGATCGGTGCAGGGAGGGGAGGCTGGGGGTGGCTTGGGACGGCGGGACGGTAGAGAGCAGAGAGAGCAATGGCTCGGGACGGCGGGACGGCAGAGAGCAGAGAGCAGAGAGTGGCTCGGGACGGCGCGACGGCGGGACGACAGAGAGCAGAGAGCAGAGAGTGGCTCGGGACGGCGCGACGGCGGAACGGCAGAGAGCAGAGAGCAGAGAGTGAGGTCGAGAGCAGAGAGCAGAGAGGGAGGTCGAGAGCTTGAGTGCAGAGAGGGAGGTCGAGAGCTTGAGCTCCTCGCGTGTTTTGTTTTGGAAAATGGTTTACGGAAATTTTTTCCGTAAACCGTTTTCCGTTTTTTCCTTCGCGATTTTACGGTCAAAAGAAAAAATTTTCAGTTTGACTTTTGTTTTACGTTGCAACAAACGCCTGCAAATGCTGAAAACGTTTTACGGAAAACGTTTTCAGCCGAAACAAACGGAGCCTAAAAGAAAAAGAAAAAGAAGGGGTAAATATGTCTTTGCACAAAAGTAAAAGTTGGATAGAATAGAAGAAACCGGTTCCGTCTCAATCGTCTGTTGATCCATGTTTGCCTTAATATAATTAATTTCCAATCGTGACTCTCAGAGAAAGGAAGGGATTGAGAGCAAGCATGGTGGTTGAAGTGCCTGTTTCAAATTTGTTAGAGAAATTAAAGAAGCTTCGTGGTGATGAAAGAATTACGGTTCCAGAACCGAGAAATGAAGTGGACAATGCAGTCAACAACCTAAAATATATTTTGAGCTTCCTCCAAGCTGCGAAGCCAAACCAAGGGACTTTATCAAAAAAAAAAAAGAAGCCAAACCAAGGGAACATCACCGCAAGTTTGAAGGGGCTGCTGGCCTCCGTTTATTCAGCAGACAACATCACCGAACGTGTCCTCCTAACTACAGTACAAAGTAGGAGACGAAAGGGCGTTATTGAATTGCCTTTGATGAAGGAATTGGAGGAGAGGTTGAGAGCTGTATCCAGTAAATCCAGTAAAATTAAAGAGATGCAAGACCGCCCTCATGATCTGTCAAACAAGACCGTTGATCCAATTAGTGAAGTTTCAGTACGTGAAGACCTCCAATATGATCAAGAGCTGGATGTACTTAGTGGACGTGAAGATGAAGAAAAGGAGCTGGTAGAACGACTGATCAAGGGCGAAGAGGAAAGCCTCCGTGTCATTCCCCTGGTCAGTAAAGAAGCACTTGGCAAGACAGCTCTGGCAAGGACTGTTTATAACAGACCGGACGTTCGGAAGCATTTTCAGTGCCGTGCCTGGCTTCATATTCCGAAAGATTTTAAATATGAAGATCTCTTGCTTAACATACTCAGAGCGATTCCAGAATGCGTATTGAAGGGCACAGAGCTTTTGAGCGAGACCGAACTGACTTTTTTGCTTGTGAAGAGTCTAATGGAGCACAGATTTCTAATCGTCTTGGATGATTTCTGCAACGTTGATGTCTGGTTCAAGCTCGTACGTCTCTTTGCAGACGCCGCGAATAGAAGCAGGGTCATTCTCACTACTCGCGACCCTAATGTAGCACGGTCTGCCGAGCTATGGAGTTGTCCGCTGAAACTGAAGCTGTTAACTGATGAGGTGAGTTGGGATTTGTTCTTAAAGAAGGTAGGCAGATCAGATGATACAGAATTAAACAAGTTCAGGGTTGAAATTTTGAGATTATGTCGGGGTTTGCCTCCAGCAATTCTCCTACTAGGAGGGCTGTTGTCGACCATCCAATTAACTGAGTGGTCAGAAATAATTGATCATCTTGCACTATTCGGTGAAGATCAATCACTACCTCTCTCAAATATTGCAGCGTTGAGCAATCACAAACTACCATATGTGCTAAAGCCCTGTTTCCTTTATTTGGCTCTCTTTCCTAAAGGGTATGAGATCCCCACACGGAGGTTGTTGCGCTTGTGGCTTGCCGAGGGATTTGTTCAAATGTCACCTAAGGCAAGCGATGTACCTGAAGATGTGGCTAACAAATATTTGAGAGAACTAGTATGTAGAAACATGATTGAAATAGGAAGATGGAAGTCAGATGGAAGCCCCAAAACATGTCGTATGCCATGTTATCTCTATGATGTGTTCTTGCCAAAGGTTGAGGAAATAGGATTTCTTCACGTCCACCATTCCAAGACAGGTTGTACATCTGCATATCCACTTGAATTTAATATTCAAAGGTTTGCAGATCAATTTGGGATCAACTCTACTTCGGATTCTCATGTTGAACATCTCTGTTCATATGTTTCTTTCGACCCCCAGAAACAATCCAACAGAGAAATTGGTAAGTTGCTTATAACAATAACTGATAGGAGTGGTTTTGTTCTGTTGAAGGTGCTCGATCTAGAGGGTGTCTACAAACCTATGTTACCTGAGAAACTCGGGGAGCTTCAGAACTTAAAGTACTTAGGCTTGCGATGGACTGGTCTTGACTTATGTCCTGAATCTATTGGAAATCTACCAAGACTGGAGACTTTAGATTTGAAGTATACTAATATAACCACTTTGCCCAGTCCCGTTTGGAAAGCAAAGAACCTTCGACATCTCCATATGAACGAGCTGTCCATTCAGAAGCCGTCAAAAAAGCTTTCAACCAACCTTCACACCTTAATGGGGCTCCATATTGGTTCTAAGGACCCCAAGATATATGGCCTGGATAGGTGCACTAACCTTAGGAAATTGGGACTCACATGCCATTCAAAATCAGTGAAGAAAACAACCGAGTGCATCACACGGCTTGTTAACCTTAAAACCTTAAAGTTGAGGTCAAGAGATCGATTTGGTCAAGTTTTGGACCTCGAATTGAATCTTTGTATTGAACATCCAGCTCTCTCAAACTTATATTTGTTTGGGGTGATAAAGGATGGTATAGGTGACCTTCCCCAGAGGCTCAAAGTCCTTACATTGTCGATGTCGGGACTCAAAGATAACAAAGGTGAAGAGTCAATGCTAAGGTTAGGCGAGCTGCCTCAGCTGAAGGTCCTCAGGCTTTTTGCTCACTCTTACGTAGGGTCCACAATGACTTGTGAAAAAGGGAAATTTCCTGAACTCCGTATCTTGAAATTGTGGAAGCTAGAGAAACTGAAGAGGTTGACAGTGAAGGATGGTTCCATGCCCAAACTTCTTGAATTAGAAATTAGAGGTTGCAAAAAACTAAAGATGTTGACAGTGGAGCCGCCTGCCCGGGAAAGATTGGTCGTCCGCCCTTGAATGTAAGCTCTTTATTTTTTCACTTCTATTTAAAATAGGATCCATACTGTGTTAGAATTGCTGTTCTTACCCTACAAGACAAGTTTTCATTGGCTGCATATCTTGTTAGAGTCGTTGCTTTTAAATCTGATTAAAATATAGGATACAGGATGAGTCCATAAGAGGTTAGCAACAGCAATTTGTTTGCTATAAATGCTGGATCGCTCTTCTTGATTTTTTTTTTTTTTTCAGAAAACCTAGTATGATAATGTCTCTCTAATCTCTATCCTTTGTTTATGCCATCAAAGCTGATAGATAATGCAGATACTAAGAGGGATCTAGTAAATTAATGTTTTTATTGTAGGATTACTGTTCATCGAGGCTGAAGTCTGAGACAAACTGCAGACTTTGGATTACAAGACTGTCAAAGAGTTAATGTGCGGCAAAATTTGCATCTTGATGTATCACCATTCACAGCATTGTTATTTGGTCAGAGTTTAGTTCCAAATCAATTTGTAATAATCTTCTTACAATCTACTACATCACCAGACAATTTATAAAACCAACCACGTGTATTGTTTAAACAAGTTACGTAATTAAAAGTACACGTGCATAGTCATTTGAATTATCTTATAGTGGGTTGTAGAGGAAAATTACTATAAACTGATTTGTAGTTAAACTCTTCTTTTATATAATCTAAATTCTTACTCTAGTTTTTAACTTGAGTTTGGCCTAGTTGAATGAAGTTTAGTCGTATGGTCATGAAGCAGTCCATTTGTAAGGCTGAAAATAATGTACCTCCGTGTATAAATTACTTTTGTACAATACTGAAACAATTTAATGAAAAAATAAGATCTGCAGCGGCCATTTCTTGGCTGTTTTACCTCTCTTCCGCCAAATAAATCAAACCACAAATCAGACCCAGCCCTTCGCCTCAACCCACCTTTCAGTCACTTGACTTCAATTCACTGAGCCATAACATAAATATTAGCATTTTCACACACACTACACGAGTGTTCAAATGCTTTAAAAAAAAAAAAAAAACAATATATGTAACATTGAACAAAAAAATTAGAAAAATCTAAAAAGTCAAAATTTTTGTTTATTTGTATGATAATAATCATAGATTTTTCTACAATTAGCAATAAAAGAGATCAGTATAATAAATAAAACCAAAACTTTTTAAATTAGAAAAAAAAGAAAAAAGAAAGAAATGTGCCAAATAAACCAACCCTCACACACGCATGAAAATTGTGTTTTCATTGTTGGCAATGGTACTATTCAATTATTGGATTTACCTAGTGTTTTCAAAAGTCATAACTGTTAGAGCAAATAATCAATTGTCTACCTAGTGTGCATACTAAAGTTATTTGTCAATGCAATCATACTTTCTATTTTATTTTCTTGTAACAAAATGGATGCAAGAGACAATTATAAAACTACCATAAAATCAAGAAAAAATGAATACGAAATACAAAAATAAATGTAAAAATTAAAATCATTTATTTGAGAGTGAGACTAATAGATTTTATATCTCTTTTGGCCCCACGATTTAGATTTAAAGAATGAAAGTGAGAACCAAATTGAAAAAAAAAAAAAAATAATTAATCGCTTAAGTTTGAATTAATTTTGAAATATTTACATTGATTTATTTGAGAGTGAGACAGATGTATTTTATATCTTTGTTGGCCCCATATTTTCGATTTGAAGAATGAAAATGAGCACTAAACTGGAAAAAAAAAATGATATTAATCACTTAAGTTTGAATTTATTTGAAATATTTACATTGAAAAGCACAAATTGATTGAAATGAAGAAGAAAGATAACAGATAACGATAGATAGAATGAAAGAGAGACAATCATAAAATTGACATAGGTGGAACTTGGTGAGGCCTAGAATTTGAATTTAAATATATAACATCTCCTAACTTTAAGGAATTTAAAATTTAAATTACAGTGTGTATGGTGGTTAATGG
The DNA here is from genome assembly GCA_907173295.1 of Fagus sylvatica. Classification (NCBI taxonomy): domain Eukaryota; kingdom Viridiplantae; phylum Streptophyta; class Magnoliopsida; order Fagales; family Fagaceae; genus Fagus; species Fagus sylvatica. Next base: position 14,171,175 of record OU015764.1, read on the forward strand.
GAATATAAAATAAAAGGTAATTCTAAAATTTGCAATTATTTTTGAGTTCTTAATTTGTCATTTGATTATCCTTTTATAATTCCTAAATACACATGTATTGTCATTTTTTAATAAACTAAAGTCAATTTTTGGTTCTCTAATTTAGGGGGTGTTTTCATTTTAGCCTCCTAACTTCAAAAATTTTCATTTTGGCCTGCTAACTCTTTTTAGCTATCAAATTGCACCTTCTGTCCAACTCTGTTAGAAGCCCTCCGTTAAATGCCTATTTGGACAGATGACATGTCATCCGATGTGGCAAATTTTGACACGTCATTAAAAAAAAAAATTTATTTACACACTTAAACTAGTAAAACGGCGCCGTTTATTCACAATTTTTAACCCACAAATTAGGTTTTCACTTTCACTTTTCTCACGTATTGCCTGCCTGCCTCCCTGCCCTCCCTTTTCATTTTTTTTTTCACATATTGCGTGCCTACCGCCGTGAGACCCATCGCCACCACATCAAAGCCATCGCCTCGCACCATCCCGTGAAGTCCAACGCTGTGAGACCCATCGCCGTGAGACCTTCCTCTCCAAAATTCCACTGCCGCTCTCCCTCCTCTCCAAACCACCACGACACCGTCCTATGATTTGGTAAGCTTTAATTTTTTGTAATTGGTTGTATGTTTATGAATGAAGTGTCTAAGACTCTATGTTTTAAATTTTCTTATTCAGTATTGGTCTTTATTTTGAATGTGTCTGAATAGAATTGCCTTTACATTCTGTTAATAGTCCAATTTTTCATGATGACGATTCTCGTGATTGACCTTAGTTGAACATATGGGTCCATGTCTATTGATTGTTTGGGCTTCTCATGAGAAAGTTGAAAAAGTCTTGTTAGTTGAGAAAGTGTTTGGTTTTTGGTAGCACAACAATGATGACTGATGCAATTGGGTATTTGTTGAAATCTTGAATCTTTCTTGTCTTTCTTAAGCATTACAAGATGTAGTGACTAAAATATTATAAAAAACCAGTGGTATTTGTTTAACTAAGTTGGTGGTGAGATAAAATGCTTGTTTAACTAAGTTGTTGTGTGTATTGTGTATTGTGTACTGATGTCATAGTTGGTATTTGTTAACCAACTCTTTGTCAAAATGCTAAGCTAAGAGGTGATCAATTTAATGTATCAGGTTTAATGTCTTTGAGTAGCTCACGTGGCAGTTTTCATAGTGTACACACTGCAAGTTTTGTGGTTCTATGTCATTGTAGGCAATTAGCACGTTTGAGGACTTCTAAGACACGTAACAATCCTGGGAGAAAATTTTGGAATTGCGACAATTTTGAGGTAAGGAGTGTGGTTTACATACTAGATGTAGGTAATATGTACATGTGGTGCTTTGACACTGTAGGTTTTTTTTTTCTTTGTTTTGTGGTGCATTGTCTCTATGTGTGTTGGGTTGATGCTTGTTTTATGATTTTTAGTGAAACCATGTAACTTCTTTAGATGGTGTGACCCATATATTGAACTTATCCAAGAGTTAACTTGGAAAAAAAAAAATCATACTTTGGAGAACACGATTACTTCTGTTTGAACAAAACAAATTTTTTAATTAATTAAGTTACTAATCAGTTTTATTCAAACTAATACTCAACTAGTTATCTGACTTCTATAAATCAAAAGAGTGTGTTTGGTCCAAATTATGCCTTAATGATAAAGGACTTTTTTAGATCCAGAAATAGTAAACACTTAATGATTTAATTATAACTTTAATATAAAAACTAACAATAATAAGTCTCTAAGATAAATCTTATCACAGATTTAATCTCGAGATGAATTTCACAATTTCTTCTTTTAAAATGTAAATGATTTTGAATATGATAATATTGCAAACAACAATAAACCAAAATATATATATATATATATTAAACTGTAATCGAGTACAAACACTTCGAATATGAACAAGAAATAGAAACTTACAAAGGAGAAGTTTCCTGTTACTCCTGAACACTTTAAGAACTCGAAATGTAGGAATTAACACTCAATCGATCTAAAAACACATTTAGAACACACTTAAACACACTGAATTACATTGTTTCACACACTGATGAACACTCAAACACACTTTAGAACACACTTTAAATCACAAATGGACTCTTGAACTCTGGAAAATATGTGGGGGGGCTATAACTGTCTTGTTTTCTTCTATTTATATCTTCTTCGAGCAGCAGTTCCTTCAATTGAACAGTTACCTTTTATTTCGAATTTCAAATCTTTGGTGAATCTTGTCTATGATAGAGAGATGATCTTCTCGGAAACGATTACACTTGTCTTGTAGTTACACAAATCATCAATAAACTGTTACTTAGTAGTTTCTTAAAATCAAACCGCTTCATAATTGTTTTTTAGATAAGACCATACTACCTCGAGGTGTCCTCGGGTCTACCATTTGGGCTTTTTATTTACAATAACATGGGCTTGCCTTATTTGGGCCTAAATGGTGATTCCAACATCTGAAATAAATAATTTGCACAAGCCCAACTCTGTTTGTAGGTCAAAAAATTATTTAATGTACAAACAACTTCCATGACGAAGAAGTTGTCAGAGTTAGAAGAGAGTAGCAAGTCGAAAGACTATAGATTGGCAAGGGCTGAAGAAAAAATCAAGAACAAGAAGGGAGTTATCACAGAGTTGAAAGACTTACAGAAAAAGAATGAAACAAGGCTAATTACTTTCTTGGCAATGAGTTGGATTGTGTTTGTTGGGTTGATTCTGGCTTATGTGCTTGGTTTGTAATGCACATATGTGCTTAGTTAGAGAACTATTGACAATGTAATGTAATGCTAATATGTGCTTAATTGTGATAAAAGATCATTTGTAGTGAGTGAACTGGATGGTATTATCAGTACTTTGTTCTTGAATTGAACTAGGTGTTAGAATAGAATTGCAAGCAGAAAATATAATTGATTTGAGCTATTACTGTTTACGTAATGTGTTACATCAATTTTTTTACATGGAAGTTTAATAAATTGAATTTATACCATGTTTGTATTGCGTGTAAGTTGCCATTGTCTCTTACCATTGATGGAATTTATATATGAGGTTAGTTTGAATTGTTGGTTCATAGTCATAGGGAGAGGGGCAATATCGCCTTCTCTTAGCATAAGGCATTACAGGCAGAAAGCTTGCACTCACAGGCACACATTATGCAGCATTATGTAAATTACTTTATTAGCTTCATTAGCGAGTTGCTTTTGTCAAAATGTCACTGCTTTCACACACACACACACACACACATATATATATATATATGTTTGCTTCGCTGGATGTAAGAGCATTCACACCCGGTGAGCTAAACACACCTTTTAGCAAAAATAACTGATACTGTAGCTACAAAACACCAAAAATCAACTCACATCCGGTTGTTTATTGTAGCTCAAAATTTTACACAAGACTACAGTACTCGGTATCAATACCGAGTACTGTTGAAGAGGTAAATGATAAATCCTCTTATTTTATTCGGCAGAAAGGACTCTCTCTCTCTCCTGCCTCGCGCTCTCTCTCTCTCGGCAGAAAGCTCTCTCTCCCCTACCTCGCACTCTCACTTTCTCAGAAACTCTCTTTCTCTCCCTTGCACTCACTGGTTCACCGTCGGCGTGGTGGCTCCGTTGGTTTCTGTGGGTTTTTGTGGGTTTGTTCTGTGGGTTTGGGCGTGGGTTTTGGTGATGGTTTGTGGGTTGTGGGCCGTGGGTGATGGGTGGTTTGGGTCGGCTTGGTTTGATTTTCTGTATTTATGGTGGATTTGTGGGTATGGGTTGAAGATTTGAGTTTGGTTGGGGTTTAATAATGGCTGTGGGTTTGTGCTTGATTGTGGGTATGGGTTGCCGGAGTGGGTTTGTGCTGGATTGTGGGTATGGGTTGCCGGTAGTGCTGTGGGTTTGTGGTGGCTGGAATTTTTGTGTGATGGTGGTGGCTCCGTGGGTGAGTGATTTGTTGTTGGCGTGGGGTGCGGGTCGCCGGCATGGGGTGTGGGTTGCCGGCATGGGGTGTGGAGTATGGGTGTGGCTGTGTTTCCGTGTGGGTTGCCGGCATGTGTGGTTGGGGAAGTGTGGGGAAAAAAAAATGGGTGTGGCCGTGTGGGTTGCCGGTATTTCTGGTTGGGAAAGCGTGGGAAAAAAAATAATATTTTAATAGAGAAGTAATGTAAAATAAAGAATGGGATGGGAGATGATATGTAAAGTTGATAGGTAAAATAAAAAAATGATGTTTTGAAGAGGTAAAATAGCTAAACTTGTTGCTAATGGGATGTGAATGCTCTAAGTAATTGATATTTACATGTTTACCCCCATTTTTGTTCCAGCTGCTGTAATTAACTGGAGTTTGATCTCTCTAGTGATTTGATAGCTTTCCTTCTCCTAATACATTATGTCAATCAAATTCATAGATATACAGACATACTCAAAACAAGAAAAAGACAAACTTTGGTAGAAGTGGCCTAGTATTGTCACAAATTTAAAAATCTGGACAAAATTATCACCAAAATACTGATGGTCCACCAGCAGATATACATCCATAATTGTACCACTAGTCTTGCCAGTGTTTAACAAAAAACTGATTCTCCAAATTGATTAGACAAAATATAGACGTGTTGTACAAAAAATAGAGCACTGCATTCCCAGTTTTTGTCATGGTCAGGTTGATGCTTATGCCGATGCTTGGGTTGATGCTTGAGCTGCTGCTTGGGCTGATGCTTGTGTTGATGCTCGGGCTGGTAATCCACTGAGCAATAATCTCATCTTGGGTAGTGGGGTTTTCTTGGGTAGTGTGATTCACATGTTCTTGAGCAATGACATTTTCTTGGGTAGTGGGGTTCGCATGGTTGGTGTTAGTAGGGTTAGGTGTGGATTGATTGGTGTGACCTAAATTCAGTTCCTCAGCCAACCAAACATAATCCTCTTCAAAATATTTCAACATCTCACTTGTAGTCTCTTTATCTAAACACCCATCCTTATCCTTATCCCTAACATCAACATCCCCATCCCCATCATCTTCATTCTTATCATTTTCAAAATATTTCAACATCTCAATTCACTAACCCATAATATTAACTCAGCCAAATAAAAATATACATTTTAGTCGGCCCAACCAAACTATGTAAGACTATTTGTAACTAAAACTAAAAACAATTAAAAAAAAAAATTAAAACATGAATACATGAATACAATGTCACGTGGGGTGTGGGGCTCTAGAAAAATAAATCTCTATCAAGTGGGGTTGGTGGCTGGTTTAATAGTTGGCACACAAGACAAGACAATTCTATTAATTGAATATTTTGTTTTTTTAAGGCTATAATGTTCTAAGCTACTGACGAGGAGAGAGAGAGAGAGAAAAGAAGAAGAAGAAGAAGAAGAAGAAGAAGAAGAAATTGTCTAGTAGAGAGAGTAAGAGAGAAAAATAAGAAGTAGACGAAAAAGTTGGTGCTGGTTGTTGCTACTGTGAAGGGAGAAATTGGATTCTTGCTGCTATCGGTGCTAATATTGTCAATTTTGAAAAACCCCCTAATTTTAAATTAAAACTACAAAAGGCAACATGCCTTAAGCATGTACCGGGGCGGAACATAAATTTCAACCGATACACCCGGAAATCCCCGAAATATTAACAAACACGTTTCAGTGGCGTTTCTTGTATCGGGTGAAATATTGGAACGAAATATTTCAGGTGTTTCTGCCGAAACGGTATGAAATTAACCACTTTGGTAATAACATCATGCGTGACTATTCAAAATTTATTGATGTGGATTATTTAAATTCTTTTTTCTAGCTATATTCTAGCACTTGTTTTTTCATTAATTTTCTATTGTAGACTATCTAATTCCAAGCACAGTTTTGTGAACATAAATTCTGCGTTATTGAACTGAAAAAGATATATACGAAAAAAAAAAATGCCAATAGTTTTAAATTTAAAATTGAACCTTTTTTTTTTTTTTTAATTGAAACGATAGAAATTTTTATTCAGAAATATCAGAAATTACAAAAGAGGTAATAGAAGTCTTCCAACCACACCTGCTCAGAAATTGAGGATTTTGCCTCTCTAGCTAATGCTATTGCAGCTTCGTTACAACTATTCTTAACAAAAAGAAAAACTCAAGTAGTGAAAAATATCTTTCCATGTGAAAATATCTTCAATCAAGACACCATGATGTGCAAAGCATGGGGTACTATCCTGAATCAGAGTCAGCAGCTCGTTGTAGCTCACCTCTGTTTCTAGTCTTTGAATCCCCACGTCAAAAGCAAATTGGAGTAAAACAAGGACAGCCAGAGCCTGAACTTGTAAAAAATCTCCAACCGCTTCAAAAGAAGTCTCCAAAGCTGCAGTAACTCATCCCTCGGGGTAAGGCTTGGGTCTAGTGCACAGGAGCACTGGACCCGTTAGGATTCTGCCACGTGTCCAGTTTTGTACAATTTTTGTACACGTGGCAGCATCTCAACGGGTCCAGTGCTACTGTGCACTGGACCCAAGCCATTCCCCATCCCTCGTTGTCCCGAATCAGAACTCCCACTCCTATTTGATCCTCCACCGAAAGACAACACCATGCAATATTAGCCTTATAATTAGACTCTCCCCGAGGTAACCACCTATCCATAGTCCCAAAACCATCATTATGAAGCTCTGAATGCTCCACCATATCATAGTTGTGAGGGAAAAAAGTTATGTAGAGACTAGAAGGCCTTTAGAGTGTCATCTACAGAAGTAAGAGGAGCACGGATCCTATTTGTGTCAGGCCAGATCATCAGAACCCTGATGTGCCGTTCCATTGAACAGATTCAGCAGATCTCCACATTTAATGCCCATCAGGTGGGTGGTTGAAGGCATTAATGACAATACGGAGAGGTGACCTGCCTGGTAATGACCACGTGGGGATAAGCACCATGGTTTTAAAAACCGGATCGGAGAGAGAACCGGAAAGGGGAGTGGTTCCTGTACTAGTGGTCGAACCGGTGGTCGAACCGGTGACGTCATAAATAATTTAATTAATAATTTTAAAATTTTAAAAATAAATAATAATTTTATAACCCAAATATTAAAACAAAATAAAAATAAAATAATACTAAAAATAAAACAATGCACAAAATATAATTTACACATCTCACTTTTTATAATATGTTATCTTTTCTATTTCTTGCTAAACTTATAATACGTTTTCTTAACTCCCACATACACAGTATACATATAATATAACACTGTCTCTTTGTATCCTTTCTTTTTCTTCTTCTTTTTTTTTTTTTTTTTTTTTTTTTTTTTTTTTTTTTTTTTTTTTTTTTTTTTAAAGTCCCATCACCACACCTTCCTAGTCTAGAGTCTTCTACCACCTGACGCATTTCATAAAAATAAATAAAGAGTTTAGAGTCTTCTACTCTTCTCTATTCTTGCACAAGCCCCTAGGCCCCTACCTTTTCTTTTGCCTTTTTACCATTCCTTGAATCCATCCCAGTAAGTTTTCTCTCATCTTCTCTTAATATCTCCCCCTTACTTTACCTCTGTTTTTTTTTTTTTCTTGATTTTGTTGAAGCCCAGCGCCCCAGTCCTACAAAGTCATGTTTCTCATCTTTATTCCCCCTAAACCCAAGCCCCATCTCACCACATCTTCTTGTTTCATGGAGTTGAGCCCAATCACAGACCACCCGAAGATCGAGCTGGCGGAGGTAGGAAGGTTCACATCCCTGTGAATTTTTTTCTTACATTTTGATTAGAATTCTCCTTTTGGGTTTTTGAGATTTGGGATAGCTTTGATAATGTGCAATCAAAGCAAGATTTTGTGTAAGCATACGTTACAAATCTTGGGAAAAAAGAAAGAAAAAAAAATGCACTGTATACGCCATTGTTTCAACATTTGTTAAGAATCGCTCAAAACCGGTTTAACCGGACCAGTTCCCTGTTTTTAAGATTGAACCGTCGGTTTCCGGTTTTTAGTGCTTTTTATTCAAATTCTGATTTTCTAACAGAACCGGACCGGACTATTGTCCAGTTCACGGTTAAACTGGTTGAACCGGCCAGTCCGGTCCGGTTTTTAAAACCATGATAAGCACACAAAATCATAAATGCACCAGGGCAGGCCACGCAAGCAAGGACGGTCACGCACCTCCATGTCCCATCAAAGGATACCATCCCCTTTCAGGGGACAAAGTAATGATTCAAATAACAAGTGAGCTGTCATTTGAGAGGCTATAAAAGGGCAAACTCAATAAGAACCAGGTACGAAAATATACACTCAGAAAAATATGGGACTCACTGTTCTATTGCTTTAAAACATACTTGACTGACTTTACCATCAGAGGGTGATCAGTCCCGAACACCAGGGACCATTCCTTCTCACTTGCTTTATTCTGTGCAGGACCTGTCTTTCATTCACAGGGTGATCTTCGCAACCACGCCAGGAAAGGTCTTTCTTTAAACTGTCCACCACTTGAATTTATTTCCCGTTACAATAGTCCATAAAAGTAAAAGCCATCGAAACAGCACGATGACATATATCTGAAACAGGGGTCATAATTGTGTTCCAATAAAACTCATTTCGAGCATTCCAAAGCTCCCAAGCCGTAGTAAAAAGGATTTCCAAACCGGGGGAATCCAACTCCTTTATTCCACATCTAATCACCCCAAAAAAAGACATCAAAGAATGGAAATCAAGGGAAAAATTTATTGGGCATTCCTTCCAAACTCGTTGTGCAAAACCACATTGCCAAAGCAAATGGTCACAGGTTTCAGGTTCATCCAGACACCATTGACAAGAATAAGCGTGAGACACACCTTTATCAAAAAGCTTGGTGAGAGTAGGAAGAATATTTCGACAAGCTTTCCAAATAAAAGTTCTCACCTTCGGTTGTACACGAGTAGACCAAATAGCTTTCCAGAGATCATAATCCAACCTTGCACCAGAGGACGTGGAAGCCTCCATTTTGTACTTCTCCCACAACATCATGTTATAAGCACTCTTCACCGTGAAACACCCCTTCCTCATCTCTGTCCAAATCTTAATATCATTAGGCCAGCGTATGCTTAGAGGAATATTCTTGATGACTTCAACATCACTCGGTAGAAAAATCAACTCAAGTAGGGCCGTATCCCACTTCATCGTGTCTGGTAAGATCAGCAAATCCACCGTTGCATTTTCATCCAATACCCGTATCGGTGTAATTAGACTATGAGTAGATGGAGTTGGCAACCATGAATCCTTCCAGATTTTGATCCGTTCCCAGTTCCAACACATAATCTCATTCCCAGCCTTAGAACATCCCATGCATCACAAATACTTCTCTAGATATAAGAAACACTCCTTCAAACAGTGGCCTCCAACAAGGATGTGTGAGGGAAATATTTAGCTTTTAAAACCCGGGAAACAAGAGAACCTGAATGCTGCATTATTCTCCATCCTTGTTGTGCCAGAAGTGACTTATTAAACAATTGTAGATCTTGAAATCCAATTCCTCCATCAACCTTGGGTTTGGATAATTCTTCTTTATTAAGCCAATGAATTTTCTTCTTCCCGTCCCTTTGTCCTCACCAGAACCGATTAGCCATAGAGTATAATTCCACACAAAGTCCAGCACGGAACTTGAAACAGCTCATAGCATAGGTTGGAATTGCCTAAATGACCGCCTTAATTAGAACTTCTCTACCAGCCTGTGACAAAAGTTTCTCCTTCCAACCTTGTAACCGGTGCCATATTCTATCTTTGATTCCATAAAAAAATCTTTTCTTTGCACGACCAATAATTGGTGGGAGACCCAGATACTTCTCAAACTGAGTTGGTTGAGATGAGCCAAAGAGTCTCGTAATAGAAGCTCGAAGAGTAAGGCTCATATTATGGCTAAAGAATAAACCTATTTTGTCACCATTAACTTTTTTACCAGAAGCATGCTCATAGAGACACAATAGATCTTGAAGCAATGTACATTCCGGAATAAAAGCTCTACAAAAAATGATGCTATCATCAGCAAAAAAAAAAGATGAGACATGCGGGGCCCACCCCGGCAAATAGCTACCTCACAAATAGCCTTATCTCTCTCCGCCTTCCTCAATATTGCCGAAAGCCCTTCTGCACAGTGTAAGAATAAATATGGGAATAAAGGATCCCCTTGCCGAAGTCCATGGGTTGGTGAGATGTAGCCAGTAGGCTCACCATTAACAAGAACTAAAAATGTAGTAGAAGACATGCATTCCATAATTAACCGTACCCACATCTCATGAAAGCCCAGTTTTAGCATAATAGCCTTCAAATAACACCACTTTACCTAATCATAGGCCTTGCTCATATCAAACTTGGCTACTATCTGTGCATTCTTTCCTCCCCGAAGATTTTTAAGATAATGCAACGACTCGAAAGCAATAATCACATTGTCTGTAATCATCCTCCCCGGAACAAAAGCACTTTGACTATCCGCAATTACATTTGGGAGAATTAGCTTCATCCTGTTGACAAGGATCTTGGAAATAATTTTGTAAATCACATCACATAAGCTGATAGAACGAAAATTGGACATGCTCTCTGAATTTTTAACTTTTGGAATCAAGGCAATATGCGTAGAATTAACATTTTTAAGCATATGACCATTATTAAGAAAATCCAATACAGCCAAGCACACATCATGTTCTACAATGTGCCAAATTTTTTGATAAAATAGATTAGTCATACCATTTGGACTTGGAGCTTTCGAAGGGTGCATTTGGAATAGAGCAAACTTGACTTCTTCATTGGTGAATGGTACAAGAAATCCTTCATTCATGGCAAAAGTTACCGCTGGTTCAACATGATTCACCACTTCTCCAACTGCCGCAAGATGAGATGTAAAGAATAGATTCGAAAAGTAATCAACCGCCAGAGTATCAATTGCCACCTTATCCGAATGCCAAATACCATTGTCATCATTGAGCCCTACAATGGTATTGGTTTTCTTACGTTGCGAGGCACATGCATGATAGAAACTAGTATTCCTATCTCCTTCCTTAAACCGCGCAATTCTGGAACGTTGCCGCCAATGCACTTCCTCCTTTTCATGGAGCAAATTGAGCTCTCTTCTCAAGCTCGCCATTGCTCACCCATCAAAAGTTTCCCCTCAGTAGACCTCCATTTGCTGTAATTATGCCTTCTTTTCCTGGATAATCTTAGTAGTAACTCGAGTATGCGACTGACTCCAAAGGAGGAGATCAATACGACATTGTTTAATCTTTTGTGTTAATTGGTATAGGGGTGTTCCAAACTGCTTTTTGTTCCATGCAGCATTGATAACTGGCTCACATCCTTCCTCGCGCAACCAAGTATGATCAAAATGGAAAAGCTTACACCGTTTTTGTTGATTCATGGAGGGCACCGGCATGAGGTCAATGAGTATGCCCATATGATTAGAAGATGCAAAAGAATTATGACAGACCACTGCTCTTGAAAATAAAACCATCCAATCAGAATTTGCCACACCCCTATCCAGTCTCTCACGAACAAAAGTTGCATACTCACGATTATTATTCCAAGTAAATTCAATACCTTGAAAGCCAAGGTCTTGCAAGGAAAAATTCGAAAGCACTTCACGGAAGGCAGCCATCTACCTTGGGTTTCGAAATAATCTCCCCTCCTTCTCCACCATTGCCATTATTTCGTTAAATCTCCAGCCACCAGCCATGGCATAGCATAGTCAGCATGGAGTCGTCGAAGCAAATCCCATGATTGGGCTCGTAAAGCCGTTTCTGGATGACCCTAAAATCTTGTAAATCTCTAACAAATACCATCATCTTGAGTTACAATTGCATCTACATGATAAGTAGAGTAGCTTTTTATTTGTAAACAAACTATAAAGTCCCATAGAAGAGCGAGACCTCCACCAGTGTCGTGTCTATCCACACCAAGGTAGCCGGCCATACCAAGGCGAACTCTAAGAAATTCCAAATGATTCGCATGCAATCACGTTTCCATCAGAAATACAATTGTGGGAGCTTCAACCTTCACTATCCCGTGAAGTTCTAGAACTGTCTCTAGGTTCTCAAGCCCAAGACAGTTCAAACTCAAAATCCTCATGGTGACCGACGGGGCTGCACAGCAGCCTCCACCGATTTGGAGTCATAGTATTTTATAGCTCCGAAAGGAAGTTGTTTTTTCACACATGGTTCCTTCACAACATTACTCTCCTCTAGCTCAGTAGGCAATGTTCATTTCTTCCCTAAAAGCCCAATACTAGCATGTACAACCGTCGAACTCACTAAAGGATGTTGACGAGCACGTTTTTTCCACGTGGGAGGCTTGGTAACTACACTGGACCCACTTCCAGAAGAAACAGGAATGTTACACGTAACATCCTTCGACCTTGCCACGCACCCAACAAGAACACTCTCCACACATTCAGAATGACACAATTTGGTGGGTGTCTCATCCGAATTATGTGGAACAACAACCTTAACCATAGGATGCTTGTTATCAGAACGTGCAACCTTATCAGACTCCTATGGAACAAGTATCTCCATGTTATCTTGTTTTTCAACCCTCGAGGAAGACGCCACGTTTGAATTCAAAGTATCGTTATGCACGATCACATTGGCCGGATTTACTGCCGAACTACAATGGCCCATCATTTGTTCCGGATTTTCCGTCGAACTACACTCCTCCTCCATTACCACCCTCGAACCACTGTTCTCCTATCCCTGAGATAGACAAGATCTTGCATGGGAACCACCAGAACTCTACGGACTCTCAGTACCAAAAGCTTGAGGAAAATGACCAGCGCACTCACATCGTGGTTTATTTTGACGCAGAGGTGGAGTACGAAGCCATGTCCCATATAACGCCCCCTCCATCTGATTAACCCCCGAGGAACTTCGACCAGTAATGCACTCATTACTATTGTGGCCTAACCTACCACACCGATAGCAAAAGATTGGGAGATGTTCATATTGAAAATCAACCCAAAATGGCTTCTCACCCTCATCCTCCGGCTAAAAAATACGCACTCTCAAAAGAGGTTTTGTAATATCAATTTCAACTCTAATACGTAAATCAAGACCCCAGCCCATACGATTTGGAGGTACATCGACATCTAAAAGGTTTCCTAACTCCCTTCCAATATCTTCCCCTACTTCCTTAGTCATGCTCTTGATAGGGAGATTGATGACACGCATCCCGAAAGCTGAATGTGTGAAACAAACAACTGTTGGTTGCATGTTCCCCTAAAACCGCACAATCTGAATGAGCTTTTTGTCAAAAGTCCAAGGACTTCGTACACAAACATGTTCCAGATCATCCTTGGAATTAAAAACGGCCATGAATAGATTGTCACTAATGTCCCGAATAAGTAAACCGCCAGTAGACTGCCATAAAGATCTCACCATTCCCTTGAAAGCCTCCATATTATACAGTCGATTGGACAAAAGCTTGAACAACAAACTGAATTGCGCCTCCTGTTTGGATTTCGCGACTGCATCCTTCTTGATTCGAAACGGACACAATTCTTCATCAAAAAGTTTCATACGACGGCACATTTCCTCCAATTCTTCAGTCATGATTGCAACCACAAACGAAAGAAAAGAAAAGAATATAGTGCCCCTACTCTAGAAGCTTTAACACCCTAGAAGAGGTTTGACAGACTTGCAGTGATGCGCAAGAAGAAATCTCCCACGCTGTTCTAGACTAGAAAGTCAGAGTGCGTCATAGAGGAATTTTAGGAGTAGTTATAAATAGTTTTATTTTAAATGGAAAAGTAACCGACATTTTCTCTAAATTTTATCATAGTAGTTATTTTAGTGGAAATAGTAAGTTAAAGAAAAATAAACGTGGGTTAGAGTTTAAAAGTTGTATAGATAAACGGGAATATGATTGTCTCCATTTGGAAATCTCTCAATTTATCAATTTCATTGTTCAGATTTTATCATGGTTTTAAAAACCGGACCGAATCGGCCAGTTCAACCGGTTTGACCGTGAACCGAAGTTTGATCCTGTGTGGTTAGCTTTAAAAACCGAAAAATGAGAAAAAAGCACGCAAACTCGGAAACCACTGGTTAAACCAGCAAAACCGGAAATCGGAATGGTTAAACCGGTTTTGCTCTTATACAGAAAAGACCATTTTTCATCACGCCGCCGTCGACTATGACGGAAACTGGAACAGAAAATCGATGCTCAACTGATGTGAGGAAGTGTTCATCGTCCACCTCTAACCTCTTGACTTGGCTCGACGTCGACATTCAGATCTGCCTATATAAGTTGTTGCAGCAATCAATATCAATGATGGTCTAGATCTGCTAGATCTGGTTTACATCGTGTGGATGAAGTGATGGTTGATGACATCATCGCCATCACCATGGCCTTCGCACTTCGCTGGTTCACCATCTGATGAGATTTTCGTAGATGGGAGATGCCCGAAAGATTTGCTTCTCTTGTGGTCTTGGCATTTCAGTTTCTTGCCTTGTCTTCGCTTTTTCTTTTGTTTTACTTTTTTGTCTTTTTAACTGTTGGGGCTTATTGATACTTTGTTCCTGATTTTGTCTTTTACTCTTTACTCCATTTGATCAATACTTACCACTTTACCAGCTGCCAGCAATACTTACCAACTACTTCTCAATTTTTGAGATAACAATAATAATTTGTAATCAATGTAATGTTACTTTGCAATTGCATTTAATTTTACTTAATTAATTGTGAATAATTTAAATTAGAGCATTCAAATTTCAAACCCATATAGTTTTTAAACCCATAATAGTCTCTATAAGAAAATTTAGTCCAACCCTATTAAAGTTCTTACCATAAATCCAATTAAAATACATTTTTGATTCTTATTATCAAATAAACATAAAACCTTCTTCTATGATTTAAATATGATTATTTTGTATTTTAATATGTTTAGTTACACTTCTAAATATAAGATGTGAAAACTCATATAAAAGTTTTAAAATTTGTTATATATATATTTTTAACTAAATTATTATATTAAATTATATATATATTATTATTAATTATATAATTTATAAAAATATTAATTAAATTATTTATGACGTCACCGGTTCGACCACCGGTCGGACCCCGGTCGGACCAGTGATACGGGAACCACTTCCTTTTCCGGTTCTCTCCCCAGTCCGGTTTTTAAAACTATGGATTTTATTTCACAAATCTAACGGTATATAGAGTGTCTCGTCATTTAAAATTTTAAATGATGTGGCAGTCTGTATATTGTTAGATCTGAAATATTTAATCTAGACCATGAAATTGAGACTCTCAATTTCATTTCAAATAGAGAGAATTCTTGTCTAGATAAACATGGGTTAGTAGAGATTGCTATTTTATAAGTAAAAATAAATAAAAAATAAAATAAAAATTAAGGAATCTTCTTAATAGTAATGCGGTAAATATTTAAAAATACAAGATTTAATTTATTTAAACTGTCTGTCTACCATACAACCGAGGCAGCTATTGTAGGGCTATACTCTATCTGGAAGTGATCGGTTAAGCCCAAATGTGCCATGAGAAGCCAAACATGGGTGAGAAGCTCCCCTCCTTTTCTGAGTTGCCGAGCATGATGTGCTCCTCCGCATTGGCTGGCAGCATGACCTAGCATTTCCAACCAAACATTGGCAATCATGTCCCAGTTGTCCTTTCTATGCTCACTTTTGTTCTCTTCCCCATCTTCATTAGGCTCGTTACTTTTGCACCCTTCCGTGACTTCCTCGGTTTTGTTACTTTTGTACTCTTTCTTGGCTTCTTCGGGATATAATAATGCTAATGCAAGCTTACACGCATTGACTATCACAAAGTTGCCACCACCTCGAATAGTAGGTATAACCGTGGTAATCGTTTTCTTGGATATCCCTTGTTCAATGAAGTTCCCAACATCGGCATGAATGTCCTGAAACCTGATGTGCCCTATCCCAATTGGCAACATGTTAGGATGCACCACTAGGAGGTAAAGCAAATATTGCGACAGGCACTTGGATATTTTAATGTTTGCATCATCTCTGTTGGAGGATGTGTCGCCTTTTCGTTTTGATGATTCTATCTTAGAGTATATTAGTGTAGCAAGGTGCCAGATAAGGATGCTCTGGTCAAACCCCAACTTAACACTCCAATCAAGGTCATCTCGGTTGTGCTTTCTGACTGTGCGGCCTCCCCTACGGCCGAACAAAGCTTTAAGATCTGTGGCAGAGCCTTTCTTTTCCTCAGGGGGCCTAATTTTCTTGATTTCTTCGAAGATGAATTTTTTTAAATCGCTGCTTAGTGATGCAGGAGTCTCATACCTGTGAATCTCTAGCAATTCATCAATGCATAATATCTTTAAGATTCGGTAAGGGAAGGCTTTTTCTTCTGTGGAGAACGTTAGCTGATTAATAGAATTTGACCACCTGTGCTTTTGAGACACAGGTGATAAACATTCGATTTTTTGTAAGATGGCTGTTTTCTTGTGCTTAATTAACCAATGAGCGGTTTGATCAGAGAGAAGTAGATCTGCAATTGCACATAACTCCAGAAGAATGGCGATTACCAATAATACCAAAGTAATGTTAAGGTCAATCTTGGAGTATCCTTGTTTCTTTATGAGGGTGAGAAACATCACCAATACAGAGATGGTGAGAATGATTCCGATTATTCGCACAATAATGCCCCAAAGAGAGTAGACTGCCTTCGCCTTGGTGTACAACAAATCGTATATAAAGCTGAGTTCAATTTCAATTATCTTGAAAGCCTTGTCAGCAGGGAAATCTTCCTTTTCGAAGATTGCCCTGCTTACATCCCGATCATTGAATCCAAGTATGACATCTGCAAAGAGACGCTTGACCATCTCAAGGAAGCTAATGGCCGTAAGTAAATCATTTGCACCAGGAATAGGCTCATCTGATAATGTATTGGCCGAATGATCCAACACCTCAACCTCAAGCACCTGATGTGTGAGATTGTACCCCTCCACCTCCTTCAGTTTGCATTCCGCAGTTACTTTGGAACCATCGGTTGGGATATTTGGAATTAAGTTTCTAAATTTCTTTTGGCTTGCCAAGTATAGGACACACACTCTTTCACTGTACTTGACAAACCCAACCCAGAACATTGCAATTGAGAGTAGAGAAAAACGAGAGCTTGTCCATGCTGTGAGCAAGACGTACAGTGTCATAATTGCTTGGGTAATTACTCCAAATGAGTGCCTTCTCCACAGCTCATTGTCTTCCAAAGAGTAAGCAGTAATGGCATCGGTGCCACCCAAGTGCGACAGCAAAAGTGGGGCCCAAAATGCTCTTAGCTCATACCCTGCATCAACAAAACCACTGTGCTTGCTGTAGACCTCTCCAAGGTCATTTGAGAGTATGCCAACCGCCATTGCTGCTATGTAGTCGGCAAGTAAGTAGGTTGACCAAACAATCAATCTGATCCAAGTTCCAGCAATATACTTTCTGCGATTGCCCAAGATAACAAGAATTATTTGGGCAGTGAGGCTAAGTATAACCAGTCCTCGCAGCTCCCATTCCTTCCATAGTTGCCTCCAACTTGGACGAAACACTTCCATCATCAGCCTTTCCTTTATAAAGATCGTACTGCTAGCAACTGAAAATTAATATAAATTATTAAAAGCCGAAAGAAAATTAAAGAAAATCTATGCAACATTTTAGTATTACTCCAAGTAATCAGCAGTCAACAAATTCTAAGGACACCATCACAGGAAATTGGAAAAATTTAAGGTCGTTCAAGGGGGTGATAATTCTGCGATATGAATCTAGCACATGAAGAAGTGAGCTAAATTACTGAAGTACCTGCAGGCAGCAGCATGGTTGACAATTTTTTCTTCCAGAATAAATGCAACCTTTCTTCCAAGTGGATACTTACTGGACTAAAGTTTCGTTTTTGATTCCGTGTGCGCCAAAGAGAGAGAGAGAGAGAGAGAGAGAGAGGGGCAAGGGTCTAATCGCAAACTAGGTAATATATTCAAGCAATGATGCTGTATTGACTTGGTACAACTTGGTCAAAATTCAAGCTTTTGTGTATAGTCTGTTATCTTATCAGCACTAGATGCACATAACTCATAATCCATCACATGTTTCTAACCCCAAAATATAGGGAAATTACACTTTCTCCCTTTTATTTATGGGTTAATTTTAATCTTCTTTTTATCTATTAAATTGAGTAATATCTTCATTTATCTATTAGAATTATATAATTTATTTCCAAACGTCTATTTTGCTATTAAATCCTAACAAAACCTAAACAAAATGTCTAAAATACCCCTATTTTAAGTTTTTCTCTCTCATGAAAATTTCATTCTCAACAAAAGAGAAGAACAGAGACCACACAGTGCATCTAAAAGCTCACCTGGTATTATACTTATTTATACTTTACTGTTAGTAATGTTCGCTGTCTTTTTCCTAATCAATCAGGTTCAAACCCTTAATTCTCAATGCATTGTTGTAATTCCTACCGGTGTTTCATCCACACTCTTGAAAAATTGTGCAACTATTTGGTTACCGGGAAAATTTGAGAGAAAATGAAGAAATGCTAAGTTTTAACCGATATTATGCAGTATTGTTAAGCGGGCTCCATTAATTAGCTATTTTTTATTTAATTTAATTTTTCTCTAAATAAATGTAATTTAAGGTTTAATGATTAGAAACTAGCGCGCTGTTTAGTTGATGAGTAAAACAAAGGTAAGGAAAGGAGATTGAATCATTGAAATATTGAGTCATATGCTCTGTACTGCAATAACGCTAAAAAGATAATCGAAAAATTGGATTAGAGAAATGGCTTAATATAGGCTCAGGTCAGATCCTAAAAAATGAAATTTCAGTTGTTCTGGTCATCATACCATGGTATCGGTTTTTGTTATTATTAAATTTTTATTTATATGTTTTTTCAATTTATGGGTTTTGTAGAGCAAAGGTGTAAAACTAGAACTCCAATTTTCATGGAGGGACTAGGAAGTGATTTGGCCACAGTTGGGTTAAATGAGTTAAAATATGGGTATCTTAAACATTTCGCATAAGTTCTATTATGATTTAACAGAAAAATAGATGTTTAGAGTATGTTGCACAATTTCAATAGATAAAAGGGCATATTACTCGGTTCAAGATAAAGAGGGAGATCGAAACTAACTCTATAGATAAAAGGAGGAAAGTGTAATTTGCCTCCAAAATATATTTGGCAAAACATATGTCATGTTTGGATGGCATTTAGATCATGAAATGCATTTTATCTTTAATGCCTTTATTACTCTGCTTTTGTCCTTATCGTGGTCAACATGGGTTTGTTGGCTTGCTGGATTCAAGATGCTCCTTTATCTTTAATGCCTTTATTACTCTCTGACTGCTTTTGTAATCTTTTCACTTCTCAATAAAAATATTGCCTTTTATATCATAACATAATCACTCAACTCTAAAACACAATCCGAGAAACATTTCACCTTTTCTTTATTTTCTCTCTCTATCTGCGTTTACATAAGTAGAAAAATCGTGTTTTTCACTTCCTTAAAGACCACCACCACCAGAGAATCAACTAAACGGTGCCGTGGGAGGAGGAGGAGCCATTTTGTTCCTTGCTTCCTTCGAGACCACCACCGCTATCCTTGGATCCAAGTGACCAGCATACGATTCGCACATGCGCCGCACCACATACAATCACAATCAGGGGTGGCTCGAGGGTTGGGTTGCCCTAGCCCGGTCATAATTTTGGTTGTCCTACTTGCTACTTATTATTTAATATTAAAAAAATATATAAAGTCTAAAATTTTCTACAATCTATATGATATTACAATCTCGTTCAAATAATAAAAAATTATATTACACTCCTAAAAATCTAAACTAATACTTATTAATATTATTTTAGGTTTAATAGTTTTTAACTAAATTTTTTTTTAATATTAATAACACTATTACGCTCTCATAAAAAAATAAAAATAAAAACACAACATAGACAAATAAATTTAATGCGCAGCATTCCTATCCAAAGAATAAAAATAACACTACAATATTCGGTCAGTACAAACACAATCACACCACACATGCCAACATTTAAAGTCTTAAATAAATACTCAACCACACAACATTCACATACAACAACATAACATTTAAGGTTTCAAATAAATACTCAACAACACAACATTCAAAATCTTAAATAATTCAACAACACAACATTCAAAATCTCAAATAAATATAAAATAAATACTCACAAACACAAACATAAACACTATAAGTTTATAACACTCACACAAATCACATTATTTTCGATCAAAATGTAAAAAATAATTCAATAAAAAAATAAAAGCAAACAGACTGACCCACCGCTGTCCCCAGTCCCCCAGTAAAAGCCATTAAAGTGATGGCATCTGTGCTCACTTATCCACAAAAAAAAAATTGTGCTGCATAAAAACAAAATCGAGCCAGCCAGTAAAACCAAAAGTCTAAAAGCATTAAAGCAAACTTAAATTTCAAAAACAGCTTCTCTGAGAGAAAGAGAGATACCAGAGTCCAGGCGTGCATGTGCCATGTGACGGCATGAGATGCTGTCGTGCGTCCGCCGTTCTGCGTGCTGCCGTGCGTCTTGTCCGGTCTATGCGTGCGGCGTGCCTTGCGCGTGGCGGTGGGCCAGGTGGCTGGCTGCTGCTCGGGCCACTCAGCTACTCCTCCTTCAGTTCTTTGTGCCGGTGGTTATGAGATCTAGACTTCTAGTGGCTGATCGTGGTGGTGGACCAGTGGTTTCAAGGTGATTTGAGATTTTTCTGGATTGTGATTTAGGGATTTTTTTTTTTTTTTTTTCTCACATTTGGTAAAGTTGTGTTTTGCCGGAAACGTGTGTAAGTGTGTTGTATTGTTTTATTTGTATTTTATTTTTGGTTTTAGTTTTGCTTAGATCTGTTGGATTATAGCTTAGATCTGTTGGTCTGTTGGGTGTTTCATGATTATATTTTATTTTTGCCCTTTGAATATTTTTTTTGCCCACCCGTGTATTGTTAATTGGTTGATGAGTTCTGATTATTTTTTATTTTTGCCCTTGAATATTTTTTTTGCCCTCCCATGTATTGGTAATTGGTTGATGAGTTCTGATTATTTTTTATTTTTGCCCTTGAATTTTTTTTATTTTTTGCCCTGCCA
Organism: Fagus sylvatica; assembly: GCA_907173295.1. Classification (NCBI taxonomy): domain Eukaryota; kingdom Viridiplantae; phylum Streptophyta; class Magnoliopsida; order Fagales; family Fagaceae; genus Fagus; species Fagus sylvatica. The sequence goes on from OU015764.1 coordinate 14,192,245, forward strand.
TGTATTGGTATTTGGTTTATGAGTTATGATTATTTTTTATTTTTGTCCCTTGAATATTTTTTTTTGCCCTCTAAATATTTTTTTTTTGCTCCTTTTTGTCCTTGGTTTATGATTATTTTTTATTTTTGCCCAATATTTTTTTTGTCCTCTGAATATATTTTTTGCCCTCTAATAAAAATTTTATTTTATGAATACAATTTTTTTTTATTTTTTTTATTGTATGTATAGTATAATTTTTTTTTTTCTTCCCTTTTGGTTGCCCTAGGGTGGGGGGTTGCCCTAGCCCAGGGGCTTGCTGGGCTTACCCCAGGGCCGGCCTGCTACATCACAATCTAAGAGAGAGATCTGTGGAAAACTTGAAATCTGATTTCCGGTCGAAATTGACTGAAACGGGCCGGAATAACTGGAATGGCCCGAAATGATCCCTTTTTTTTTTTTTTTTTTTTTTTTTCTTCATGGAGAATGGAACAATAAACAGGTCCATAACTATCATTAGGAGTATACAGAGAATATAATCTTTGAAAGTGCCACAGAAGACATTGTAATCTTCTGCCACGTGGCATTTAAGGCAACTTCTTATGCTTGCCATGTGTCAGTTTATTAAAAAAAAAAATACATTATTAATAAATTAAATACCTACTACCCCATAATAAAAATAAAATACAATTAAATTAATTAAATACTCACTATCTCATAATAAAAACTAAAAACTACCATTAATAAATTAAATATCCACTACCAATTATATGCTCCAATTAAAGCCAAATATGTTAAACATAATATATGTTATTTCAAATATGCATTTAAATTACAACTTGGACATTTGTACCAATGGTCATTTCTCTCTTCAAAATGTCTCACCCCTCTGAGGGCGTGGGTTCAATCCCTATGTAAACTTTTTTTTTAATGAGCAGAGGGAATAATATCTTAACATTTTTTTTTTTATGTGTTAAATTTTCATAAGATACGTGTTAGACTTAAGATGATATTGTTATTTTTATCTCTGTGGACCAATTTGTTATATGATGGACTTCTAAGGTCACAAATATTGTTTATGTGATTATTAATAAGTGATAAATTGCCCAAAAAAATAAATAAAAAGATAAACAAAAGAAAATCAAAAAAGGTAAAGATGGGATAAATATGTGACAAATTGTATTATTTATTTGTACTATCAAAGTGTTGTAAGTTAAACAAAAATGACAAACCTCTAAACATTTAGAATCCCTATATGAAACAATTGAGCTTCACCAAAGTGATTAAAATTATAAACGATGTGAAGTGAGTTTTTTTTTGCTAAGTGCAATCCGGGATATAAACCCATGACTTTATGTTCAATATCCCCATTTGATGAAAATAAAAATCATAATACATTTGATGAGATATAATAAAAATGATCATTTCTATTTTATGCTCAAAGAAAAATTATTTACATTTTTTATTTTACACTTTTTTTTCCTAAATTTTTTTTTTCCTCATTATTGTTATTATTTCTTCCTTTTTCTTAGTTTAGTTGCTTTGTTAGGAATATAATTATAGAAAAAAAATGAAAAAGAGTCGCGTATTGCGCGGATTATAGTCTAGTTGATATAAGTACTAAAGAAATCCTAAGGCTACTAGAAGACCCCTTAGAAATACTCTAAAAACCCTAATTCACGGTAGATACAAAATTAGGCTGAAAATAGAAAAAAAAATATCAAAAAAGAAAAGAAAAAATAAGTTAATTGTTTAATCAACTCCTACTGAATTTAGAAAATGTGCTAAAACAGACGTGGCCTTATTGTGACTTTAAAATTGAGAATTACAATAAAAGGGAAAATTACCATAAACAACAAATTTGCTTAATTAAAGGCCTATACGAAAGAATTTGCCTGAAAACTAGCAGTGCTCTTGGCCATAAGGTAATGAGCCTTGATCCTTGTGACAATTCTAATCAGCTTACCAAATAGCAAGCAATTTCATCGTTTTTTCCAAAATGACCAGAGTTTTTCTATTTTTTAAATTGCTTGGGAAAAAAAAGAGTTTGGGAAGTTTGGTTACTGTCGTGGGCGTGGGTGGGTATTGGGGAAGTTTGGGAAAAAAGAAAAGAAGCTTTTTTAATAATATTTTAAATAGAATTTAGTGTAATATAAAAAATAAGATATAGTATGTCATGTATATGTTAATGTATAAAATAAAATAATGAATTTTTGAATAAGTAAAATAAATAATTTTTATAGGAGGGATGTGAATGCTCTAAGGAATTAAATATAAGAAAATGAATATGAGTTTGCATAATGGTTGTCACTTGTCAGGCGTATGATTAGTTGATGAGTTTGCACTGTCAGTATGTAATTTCTTATCCTCTTTCTTTGTCCTTTTTTTATGTTTTCCAAGAAATCTACAACCACCAAAATCACGTGTATAACTTTAAGTCACTAATAACACCGGGTCCACAAGTAAAATTAAAGCAAACAAAAGCTGTAAAGGACTTCTTAAATCCTTCGCAAAAAGCATCGAGCCCACCACTGTCAGTATGTAATTTCTTGTCCTCTTTCTTTGTCCTTTTTTTATGTTTGCCTTGTCCTCTTTCTTTGTCCTTATTTTTATGTTTTCCAAGAAGTCTATAACCACCAAAATCACGTGTATAACTTTAAGTCACTAATCACACCGTGTCCACAAGTAAAATTAAAGCAAACAAAAGCTGTAAAGGACTTCTTAAATCCTTCGCAAAAAGCATCGAGCCCACCACTGTCAGTATGTAATTTCTTGTCCTCTTTCTTTGTCCTTTTTTTCTGTTTTCTAAGAAGTCTACAACCACCAAACTCACGTGTATAACTTTAATAAGTCACTAATCACACCGGGTCCACATGTAAAATTAAAGCAAACAAAAGCTGTAAAGGACTTCTAAAAGCAACTCCAAAGACACCTCACTCTATCTCTATAATTGAAGAATAAAATAAAAATAAAGTGCTTCAATACTACTCTATTCTACTTTTCAATCATTTAAAAAAACACAAAGTCTATAGTACCTGATGATGTGTAAAATCAGCACGGTCGTCCGACGGATGTTCTCTCTGATGGAAGACCTGAAACAAGGAACAACAATGACGACGGTAGGAAAACACCGGTGGGGTGCCGGCCAAAGTTCCTCCGATGCCTTTGTCAGAGATTTGGTGGAGAATAATCAACAGGTAAGTAAGTAGTGTTTAGGCTAATAGTGTGCGTACCTGATGTCTTTCTGATGTGAGGTTTAAATAGATCCCTCAGGAATTAGCCGTTGAGCCTCCTTTAATTCCTTCCTTAATGGGACATGAATGGGAGCCTTTATGAAGACAGTTACAATATCTCGGGGATATTATCATTAATTGGGACATAACGCTTCTGGCATTAAATGAAGCGTGGTCTTCACTGGGCCGAGGGGGAGTGTGTTCAGGACGATGCATAGGGTCGTCCCTTCATATGCTCGTCGTGAGGCATTTGGCTATATATATGTTCGTCTGTTGGTTCGGTGGTATAGTCGTCCATGTCATTCCTTTAATGAGAGAAGGACGAAGCTGTATGGTCGTCGTTGTGTCAGGGTCGTCGAGACGTTGACCCATCAGATGCCCCCTATTCCGTCGTGGTTCCGTCATGGACGACGGACGGAATATGTAGGGTTTTCATTTTTATTGTTTTGGCGCGTTTTTAGGGCGCGTCTTTTTCGAGAAGCGTGCAGCCGAAAAAGGAATCAAGGCATTAAATGCTGAAGTGACCGGGTGAACTCCCCTTTCGACACGTGTTCTCCATTCATTGGGCGCGTCTCACGAAGCGACGGTTCGCTTCATATGCTCGGGGATTTGGCTATTTAACTTTGAAAACGAACCTTTTTCCCTCTATTTTGCTTTTTCCTTTCCTGTTCTTTGCTCCGCCGTGTTGCTCTCGTTTTCTTGTTCTTCTCCGGTGAGTTCTCCTCTATCTTTTTCTCCGATTTGAGTTTAGTTGTCAAGGCTGGATCATTCGTTTAGGAACTTTTTTGTGGGGGTGTGTCGGGTAGCAGAGAGCGAAGGTAGGGCTATAGATTAGATTGGGGATTTGGTCCCGCGCGATTGTGTGTGCTCCGTCGTGTGTCGGAGGAGCTCTTTAACTTGAGTTTTCCGGCATTGGCTACCTGGAGAGCGTTGAGGGATAGGATGGCCGATGAGGGGAGTGGTTGGTCCCCGGTCCGTTCTGAGGATCTCCCCGAGGGACTCTCTGATAGGGACGAGGATACTCGTTCCCTAGAAGAAACCCCGTCCATCTCAGGCTCGTCAGAGGGTACTGGTCCTGAGGCTAAGTGGACCGCGAGGTTTTATCTGTCCAAAGTAGTGGACGCGGATGGTGTAGACGGGTATACGGGTATAGGCGTAAGTATCAGATACCCGAGGAGGACGTCCTTAGGATACGGACGAGGTTGCGTGTGCTCGTCCAAATATGGTGACGTGGCATTCTATGAGGCCGACTTTAATGCCGGCGTGAGGTTTCCCTTGCAGCCCCTGATGAGGGAGTTGTTGGATCATCTCAACCTCGCGCCAGGTCAGTTGGCCCCAAATGCCTGGAGGTCGGTGGTTGGGTCCATGGTTATGTGGAAGGTTCTGAGCAACGGGAAGGACGACCTTACCCTAGACGAGTTGCTTTTTTGTTACAAGCCGTGCCAGATACCGGCATCTCCCGGCTTCTGGACTCTGAGTATGCGTCAAAGGGGTTTGAAGTTGATCGTGGGGAACCCATCGTCCAACAGGGAATGGAAGGACAATTATGTCTTTGTCTGTGGAGACAATTGGGAGGGTCTCCAATGTGAGAAGGACGACAACTTCATCCCCGTTCGTCGAGTGTGGGGCGTGCCCCCGTCCTCTGGTGTGTGTGTGTTTCTTCGCGTGCCTTTATTTTTTCTAAGGTGTTTTCATAATCTGCTACTGACGTCTTTCTTTTTCCTTTTCGACAGCGCTCAGACGACCCAAGTTAGGCGAAGACGGCCACAACAGAGTGCTCCGAGCGCTGCATCACGACGAACATCACTTCAAGCATTTCATTCGTCCTGAGCTCCTTGCTTCGTATTCGTTCGGCCCCGAGCCAAGTGAGGCAGTATTGTCGTTACAAGAGATTAATCGGAAGAGTAAGTGTCTTTAACGTTATTTTACTTCGTCAGTCGGACGACACTTTTCTGACGGTGCTTGTGTCTTGCAGGGATGGCAACTGCCAAGCTTAACAGGGAGAAACTCAAGAAAATGATGGCGAGCCAGCAGGACGAGGCACCGTTGGTTACAGGGAAGAAGAGGAAAGCCGAAACGTCGTCCAAGAAGGCAACGGACGAAAGGAGTCTTCTGGCACCTCCTCCTCCTGCCCCGAGGCCATCTATGCCGGAGCCTGTCCAAGCCTCGTCGGTCGAGGTCATTGAGATTTCCAACGAGCCTTCCTCCAGCAGGCTTGTGGAGAAAACGCCGACGTTACCCCGAGACGCTTCCTTGGCCTGCCGTAGGGCCAAGTCTGCAGTGACGAAGGATGATCTTGGCGAATATGACAAGGTCAATACCGACGTCATCAGGGTGGCTGGCACTCACTCCCTTATGAAGGTATGATCGTTCTCAGATCGTCCTTTCGCTATGTTTCTTTGGGAATTAAATGAGGGTTGTTCTTTCTCTTTGTGTAGGGCCTGACTGAGTTGACGGTGATAGCCAATCGTTGCACTCAGTGGGAGGAGGCACTGCTGAAGCAGAAGGTCCAGATGTCGGAAGCCGCTCAAGCCAATCAAAGGTTGACGACGCTTGTTAATGAGCTGACCTTGGACCGGGATAGGGTTGTTGGTGAACTATCGACCCTCAAGGCCGATCTGACGAGGAAGGAGGATGATCTAACGAGAGCTTTGGATGACGCGAGGAGGGCAGGTGATCGAACGACGGCATTGGAGTCCCAACTTGCAACCGCTAACGTCTCTGCTGTCGAGGACTTCAAGTCGTCCGAAGCGTTTGACGATAACAACACCAAATACTTTCTGTCCGGCTTCAATTTCTTGAAGAAACAAGCAAAGGAGAAGTACCCGGAGCTCGACTTCGACGCTTTCCAGCCTTTTGACGACGATGAATCCGTGATGCCGGGTGACGATGGTAATGTAGGGCCGTCATCTCACACGGATGATGACGCTACTTCTTAGTTTTTCGATCTTTTGTAATATTTTCAAACAAATATTTGGGGGGGCCCGTTTTGAGGCTTTTGAACAATGTCTGTTATAATGCCTTGTTTTGGGCGAATCATATGGGGCCCGTTTTGAGGCTTTTTAATGCTGTAATGCTACAATGCCTTTGGCAGTTTATTATGATCTCGTTTCTTTGTTGGTTTTGTTTAACTGTTTCTGACCTGCACCATGAACAATTTGCCTTTGATCATGTCCAGATGAGGGTCTGCTTGTATGTTTTCCATTTGAACTTGTAGGTTCGTCCGCGCTTTAGACGTCTATAAGCTTTTGTGCGTATGCATGAGACTCGTTGTTATGTTCAAGTGTTTAGAGTCGTCGATACGCAAGCGTTTGCACACATGCATGAGGAGCTGAGACACTTGCTGTTTAGTACAAGCGTATAGAGTCGTCCATGCATGAGTTTTTATACATACGCATGGGGATTGAGACACTTGTTGTTCTATTCAAGTGTTTAGAGTCGTCCATGCATGGGTTTTTATACATACGCATGGGGATTGAGACACTTGTTGTTCTATTCAAGTGTTTAGATTCGTCCATGCATATACATTTGTACACAAGCTCAGGGACCGTGGCACTGGTTGTTTTATTCAAGTGTCTAGAGTCGTCCATGCATATGCGTTTGTACACATGCTTAGGGACTGTGGCACTTGTTGTTTTATTCAAGTGTCTAGAGTCGTCCATGCATATGCGTTTGTACACACGCTCAGGGACTGTGGCACTTGTTGTTTTATTCAAGTGTTTATAGTCGTTCATGCATTAGCTTTTATGCCTATGCATGGAGGTTGAGACACTTGTTGTTTTGTTCAAGTGTCTAGGGTTGTCCATGCATGAGCTTTTATACCTATGCATGGAGGTTGAGACACTTGTTGTTTAGTTCAAGTGTCTATATTCGTCCTTACGCTTGTTGCTCCATTCAAGCAGTTAAGGTTGTTGGTGCGGACCTTTGGCTTGTTGTTTTGTTCAAGCGCTTAAGGTCGTCCTTATGCTTGTTGTTGTATTCAAGCGATTAAGGTTGTTTGTGCGGACCTTTGGCTTGTTGTTTTGTTCAAGCGCTTAAGGTCGTCCTTATGCTTGTTGTTGTATTCAAGCGATTAAGGTTGTTTGAGTGGACCTTTGGCTTGTTGTTTTGTTCAAGCGCTTAAGGTCGTCCTTATGCTTGTTGTTTATTCAAGCGATTAAGGTTGTTTGAGTGGACCTTTGGCTTGTTGTTTTGTTCAAGCGCTTAAGGTCGTCCTTATGCTTGTTGTTTTGTTCAAGCGATTAAGGTTGTTTGAGTGGACCTTTGGCTTGTTCTTTTGTTCAAGCGCTTAAGGTCGTCCTTATGCTTGTTGTTTTGTTCAAGCGATTAAGGTTGTTTGAGTGGACCTTTGGCTTGTTGTTTTGTTCAAGCGCTTAAGGTCGTCCTTATGCTTGTTGTTTTGTTCAAGCGATTAAGGTTGTTTGAGTGGACCTTTGGCTTGTTGTTTTGTTCAAGCGCTTAAGGTCGTCCTTATGCTTGTTGTTTTATTCAAGCGATTAAGGTTGTTTGAGTCTTGGATAAGTAGGGACGGAGTCACGATGCCTGGATGACTTTGTATTCCGTTAGTTTATTTTAAAACAAATACACTGGAGATTTCGAATCATATGAGCAAAAAGCAAAAAGGAATACATGTGAATGTCGTTGTCTTACTGGTAATATTTCTTTAGATGCTCGGCGTTCCAGGGGTGAGGTAGTGCGTCCCCGTCTAACTTCTCCAGGTGGTAGGTGCCTCTCCTGTGGAACTTGACGACCCTGTATGGTCCTTCCCATGTGGGACCCAGTTTTCCCTGTGTTGGGTCCTTTGTTGCGAGGGTCACTTTTCTCAGCACTAAGTCTCCAACTTTGAATTCTCTGTGCTTCACTCGTCTGTCGTAGTAGCGGGCCATCCTCTGTTGGTAGACCCTGGTCCTGGCTTCAGCTTGATCCCGAATTTCGTCCACCAGATCTAGGTTCGATCGTAGTTGAGCATCGTTGCTTTCCTCGTCATAGTTGTTCGTCCTCCATGTAGTGAGGCCGACTTCCACGGGTATGACGGCTTCGGTGCCATACGTCAGTCGAAAGGGGGTTTCTCCTGTGGGAGTTCCTTGCTGTTGTCCTGTATGCCCACAAGATATTTGGGAGCTCCTCAGGCCATAGTCCCTTTGCCCCCTCAAGTCGAGTCTTGATCATCTTGAGCAAGGATCGATTTGTAACTTCCACCTGTCCGTTGGCCTGTGGGTGACCGGGGGACGAATAGTGGTTGTGTATGCCAAGCTCTTCACAGAATTCTCGGAAAGGCGAGTTGTCGAACTGTCGTCCGTTGTCCGATATAAAGGCTCTGGGTATCCCAAATCCTGCATATGATTGCCTTCCATACGAATCCTCTTATGTTCTTCTCTGTGATCGTAGCAAGTGGTTCAGCTTCTACCCACTTTGTGAAATAGTCTATTCCCACTACAAGGAATTTTAGCTGTCTTCGTCCGACAGGGAGGGGTCCCATGATGTCCAGTCCCCATTGGGCGAACGGCCATGGTGCCGTCATTGGGGTCAGTGTCTCCGGTGGTGAGTGGATGAGGTTTCCAAATCTTTGGCACTTGTCGCATGCACGAACATAGGAGACCGCGTCCTTCTGCATCGTCGGCCAATAGTATCCAGCTCGGACGAGTTTGTGCACTAAGGAACGTGCACCTGAATGATTGCCGCAAATTCCTTCGTGTACCTCTCTCATCACGTAGTCAGCCTCTGCCTTATCTAGGCAACGTAGATATGGGGAGGGAGAAGCTTCTTTTGTATAGAATGCCTTGTATCAGGGCAAACCTCGTGCACCGGACTTTCAGCTTTCTAGCCTCGACTGGGTCTGTAGGGAGTGTTTCGTCTTCTAGGTAGTTGATGATGGGTGTCATCCAGGAGTCACTGACGTTGATGGGGCTTAGTTCTTCTTCCAGGTGGCTTGGCGAGTGTTGGATTTCGATGTACTGGTCTGTTGTCTTCGTCAGAAGAGGCTAGCTTTGCCAAGGCGTCAGCCTCTGTGTTCTGTTCACGAGGTATTTGGACGAGCTTAACTCCGTCGAACCACTTTATGGCTTCTCTGACGAGCTTGAGATATTTGGTCATTCTATCTTCTCTTGCTTCATACTCACCGTTGACCTGCCCTACTATCAGTTGTGAGTCGCTTCGGATCTTGAGTCTGTTTGCCCCCAGCTTCTTTAGCTATACGTAGGCCGGTCAACAGGGCCTCGTATTCTGCCTCGTTGTTTGTGGTGGGATACTGGAGCCGGGTGGAGTGTTTGAGGAGATGCCCTTCAGGTGTCTTGAAGACTATTCCAACACCTCCTGCCCCCTTGACGGACGACCCATCGATTTCAATTTCCCACACTTCGTCCGGCTTCTCTTCTGATGGTTCGTCTTCATTCACTGTGAATTCAGCGATGAAGTCAGCTAGGGCTTGTGCCTTGATAGCCTGCCTTGGGTGGTACTCGATGTCGAACTCGCTCAACTCGACAGCCCATTGAATCAGTCGTCCAGCTGCGTCTGGCTTGTTCATCGCTTTACGGAGGGGATGATTCGTAAGGACGATGATTTTGTGAGACTGGAAGTATGGTCGAAGTTTCCTGGCAGCGATTACAAGAGCTAGTGCCAGCTTCTCCATGGCTGGATACCTGTCCTCAGCTCCTTGAAAAGCTCTACTGGTGTAGTACACTGGCAGTTGGGTGCCCCCGTCTTCCCTGATGAGGGCTGAGCTGACAGCTGTCGGGGAGACTGCTAGGTACAGGGAGAGGGTTTCGCCCTGTTGGGAAGGGCTCAGCAATGGTGGGGACGTCAGGTACCTCTTGAGCTCTTCAAAGGATTGCTGGCACTCGTCCGTCCAAACGAATGCTTTTCTCAGTGTCTTGAAGAAGGGGAGGCACTTGTCAGTAGCCCGCGAGACAAAGCGGTTAAGTGCTGCTACTCTTCCCGTGAGGCTTTGCACTTCTTTCGTCGACCTTGGGGGAGTCATCTCCAGCACGGCTTTTATTTTGTCCGGGTTGGCCTCTATTCCTCTCTGGGAGACCATGAACCCAAGGAATTTCCCGGACGAAACGCCGAAGACACATTTGCTCGGGTTGAGCTTCATGCGATATTGACGGAGGGTTTCGAACGTCTCTTTCAAATCCTCCAAGTGCTTCATGTCGTCCTTCGTTTTCACCAGCATATCGTCGACATACACCTCCATGTTTCGTCCGATCTGGTGGTGGAACATCTTGTTCATCAGTCGCTGGTAGGTGGCTCCAGCGTTCTTCAATCCGAACGGCATAACTCTGTAGCAGAAGAGTCCTTTGCTTGTGATAAAGGAAGTCTTCTCTTGGTCAGATTCGTCCATCATGATCTGGTTGTACCCTGAGAAGGCATCCATGAAGGTTAGCAACCGGTGTCCTGCTGTCGAGTCTACAAGTTGGTCGATTCGAGGCAGGGGGAAGCTATCTTTTGGGCAGGCCTTGTTAAGATCTGTGAAGTCTACGCACATTCTCCATTTACCATTGGCCTTTTTCACCATGACGACATTGGCTAGCCAGTCTGGATAGAAAACTTCTCTGATGAACCCGGCTGTCAGAAGCTTTTCTACTTCGTCAGAGATCGCTTGATTTCTGTCAGGGGCGAATACTCGCCTCTTCTGCTTAGTGGGTCGAATGGACGGGTCTACGTTCAGCTTGTGGCAAATTGTTGCTGGGTCGATTCCAGGCATGTCGTCGTGCGTCCATGCAAAGACGTCCAGATTGTTCTTCAGGAAACTGATCATGGCTTCCCTTATTGTCCTGTCCATTTTTGTCCCAATGCTGGTGGTTTTACTTGGCTTTTCGTCGTCCAACACTATCTCCTCCAATTCTTCTGTGGGTTCGACGAGTATGTGTCCCTCGTCAATCTTCATTGTCTGGTGTGTTGCCTCTGGACCTAGGGATGCGAAGTAGCACTCCCTTGCCGTTGCCTGGTCTCCTTTGAGCTCTCCTATGCCATGTTCCGTGGGGAACCGGACGAGGAGATGGTAGGTCGAGGTGACTGCGCGAAGCTTGTTGAGGGTCGGACGGCCGATTATGACGTTGTAGGCCGAGGGACAGTCTACCACAAGGAACTCTACCGAGGTTCGTACTTGTCTCGGGTACGTCCCTGCTTCAATAACGAGGGAAACTACTCCCAGGGGCTTAACTCTGTCACCTGTGAATCCCACAAGGGGAATGTCGATAGGCTTCAACTGCTCCTTGTCTACCTTCATCTGTTGGTATGCTGGGAGGTAGATGATGTCAGCAGAGCTCCCATTATCGACAAGCACTCGTCTGGTGAGGAATCCTGCAATGGTTAATGTAACGACAAGTGCATCGTCATGTGGATGATGGATATTTCTTGCGTCGTCTTCACTGAACGAAATGACTTGGTCGTCCATCTTCAAGCTCTTCCTTGACCTTTGAGTGACCAAGATATTGTGGGCCTGCCGGGCGTAAGCTTTTCTAGATGACCGTGAGGCACCTCCGGACGCTAGGCCTCCTACGATAGTACGTATCTCGCCTATGATATCCCGGGGGCGGTCTTCTTGGCGATCCTTATTCTC
>OU015764.1:14204113-14229488 GCA_907173295.1 Fagus sylvatica
TTTTAAAGGGAATACAAAAAAATACACAGATCTCCCTTGTGTTATCTAAAATTACACCGTGTCATAGGATTCTGTCGATAGAAAGTATAAATTGACAATCTTTAGAAAGGGAAGGGGGAGAGAGAGGGAGAGAGAGAGAACATATGGTTCATGTAGGAATAGAGAATACGAATTTGAGTGTGTCAAAATAGAGAAAAGTTTACTCGGCTCTCATACAAGCAAAACTAAGGGTATTTCATGTATTTTACCTGATATTTTTGGCATTGCCATTAACAGTTTCCATCTGCATTACTGCTGGAATACACTGAAATGTATGCCACATACAAATCTAGGGAAGGCTGAAGTATTTTATCATTTTTTGAACAATATATCACTTGAAAAGATGGACCTCAACATAAGAGACAGCTATTCCTACATCATATCTTTGAACAAGAGTAAATGAATAAACACAGATAATTCATAGAGTACTATCCTACAAAACCATAAGAACATCTTCATCACTCTGCAGTTTTAGTTTCAACGTAAGCAAAAAGTAAAAGCCACAATGCCATGAATACATTAAACAACTTACCCCAACTAATACATGGTCAGAAAAGACATCAACTGCTGCAAGGATTCCCCTGAATCACAAAAAGAGGAATAAAAAATTTATATCAGCAGAGTATGACATGTATTGGCCAGAAACAACTGAAAATGGATAACAATTGTTTAAAGCCCCTATGCTCATGAAAGATCCTGAATCAATTTTACAAAGATACTATGGAAAAGTTACAAGAAAGTTGAACATTGTACTCTAGAATGCTGCAGTTTCTTAATGATTGCAATTAAGTTCAGCGCAGTGCCCGGATGTCTCAGCTTACTTTATATAAATCAATAATCTGATGACAGCAACTTCAACAAGATAATCCAATTCCATTACCGTCTACAGCATTCCCAGACTCCCAGTACAAGATGAACAAAACGATTTTTTTTTTTTGGGTGGGAAATGGTGGGGGGGAGGGGATTTGCAATAGAAATTCTACAAAAAGAAAGATGGCCAAGGCCCTTAAAATCCCATAACAGAATCCAGTTCCCATACTTTTTACCTTACCTAATGTTCATTGTACAAGATCTTATTCTCAGCAAGAACAGGTTGATTACTTTTGCTTAGTTAATGTAAAACATAATTATACAATTATACCTTTTGGCTACGAATTTACATATGTTCACCAGCCACTAAACATTTTTGAGACAGCAACTAAAGTGCTTGAGCTTCTCTTTTTTTTTTTTTTTCCTCAATACTCTTTCAAACATACTACATTACAAATGTATTTGTAAGCTTTATTAATGGCAACCAAAACCACTTCAAACTTTAGTAGCTCAAAAGACAAGAACTTACGTCAATGACTTCCCATGAAAGACAATTGGGGGTGCAATAGCAGCAAAAATACAAAACCCGATGTGAAGCTGCATTATACCAGATTGATCAATAGACAGAAAAATAGGCCACTTATTCATGAGAAGCATGGCTAAGACAGTATCATATATCGCATACCAGATAGAACAGGAAAAACCAACTGAACCTCAGGGCACTATCTGTCCTGCAAATGGAAACAAAGCCATTTTCAACAACCATCAGCACACCAAATGGGACATTTTTATGATTTTGACTACAGAAATTCTTTAACTTCCAAACACCAAAAATAAATAAATATCTTTCCTCTAAATAGGTTAATGTAAGAGCTTTCTTGCCAGTTAAACAACAAATGTGATATTGTTGCCATCCAAACATGCAGGAAAGTCACTATATAGAAAATATACATGCACATACAAAGGCACATGCACAAAAGCACAGAGGCACACAGGTACACACACACAGACACACAGATATGGAAAATGCTAATAATGCTGAACTTTGTACTAAATGAAAATCAAATTTAAAACAACAGTGCCAAAACAAAAGAATATTGCCAATGGTCTTTAGACTAAATGGCATCTCCGTCCCCAATAAAGAAGGAAGAGAGTAAAGTCCAGTGATTATTGAGTAGGATTTCCATGGCAAAAAAATGTTACTAAAGGAAGGTTCAAGTGGAAAACTACATCGTAACCAATAAAAAAGACCGAGTTGGCATAGAAGAATTCTTGTAGTCAACCCCAGGGAATAGGAATTAGTTAAGTTGAGTAGAGTGTTAACATGTTCTTCAGTTTGAGAATAAAAAATTAGAACATAAAGTGCATGAAGGGGATAGAGATCCTGATAAACATAAAATCATTCATAAGCACTATACAACTTACATGAAATCCTTCTCTTTCTCTACACTATTAAATACTAACCTCATAGCACGATAGAGAGGCTGGTACCACAGCACATACGAAAGGGGGCATCCAAGTAAAGCATAGATTGTTGCAAGGAAAAAAATTTTGACACCTGCAAAGAGTGAAGCTCATGAGAAGATCCAAATAACATTGAAATCAATACCTATTATATCTTAAATGGAGAAACAATATTGAAAAAGAGAAGCTCACCCCCGCCTTTGATCCAGCATACAGTCACAGCGATTACATTAAAAACAAGACAGAGAACTGTACCTGCACAAACAGTACTACAAGAGTATCAGATACTGCAGAAGAATTTTACAGAGACATTTTAAAGCAAGATTACAGCAAGCGAAAACACAAATGAATAGATAAATGTGGGGGACATTAGATCCTAACTCTATGTTTGTCTACAAAGAGGGAAAGGGGAGAGGAGAGGAAAAAAGTGTGATGTAGCCATGAAAGATTTATTTGTTGCTACTTCAAAATTTTGTCCATGCCAATGAGCTTAAGCTAAAATGCTACTTCTTTCTCCCACAATAATAGTATGGAGAGTAAGGTTATGGGTTCAAAACCCATAGGGTGCATGTGTAACTTACCCCAAAAAAAACCCATGCATTCAAATCTCAAGATTTATTGTATTGAGTCAATGTGTGTAAGTACAATTGCAGCAAAAGTCATGATTTTAAAGTTATAATTACAAAAACTCTTGGTTTAAAACAGTTTTTCATTTGCATTTTTATTTACTTATGGTCAGTTTTGTAATCAAGGGCAGAATTGTAATTTCCGTAACTTATGCAAATTAAGGACAATTTGAAAATTAAGTCTAGAATTTTCTAGGAGATTTTGTGTCTTCGGTTTATTTCCTTTGAGTACAAGTTAGTCCAATTTAAAAACCTAATTTTGATAATGGGGAGATATGCACTTGGAGAAACTTTCTAGGAATTCAATTATTCCATAAATAATTTTAAGACTAACATGTACTTTACAATTTACACCCCTAAATTTGGGACCGCTTCTAAACCGGTGCTTAACAATTTACACAATCAAGTATGGCAACAATGTCAATGTGGCCTTTTCATCAAAGTCCGTTACATTTTTGTCATTAACCCGCCCAAATCATTTTTTTTTTTTACAGGAAAAAAATAATAAATAAATATAAAATTAAAAAATTCACCACACAAACAGCGGTCACCCACCAAATTCTCAAACCGCTCAACCACAGACTACCAAGACCTAAGCCTTCAATTCTCAAACCACCATTTCACACCATCAACCCAGAAAACCACCTTCAAAGGAATCACATCATCTTTTCCATTTCACAGACACCAGACCTTCAATTCTCAAACTCATAGCAACCCCCACAACATAACCCACCACGTCACCCGTCTCAAACCCATAGCAACCCCCGCAACATAACCCACCCCACATGTCACCTTACCACCATGAGACAACACGACCAAATCTAAAAGCATACAACCCATCAACACTTTTCCCCCAAAATTAACCTCACCCATACCTACGCGGACGATAACTGGTACACCAACGATGCGTCCTTCACACCAAAATAAGTAAATAGTTTCTTTTATGATGAGGAATCTCACCAAGGCACAGCCCTTTGGACCCACCCTTGGGTGCTCAAATAAGTAAATAGTTAATGACACAATCAACAAATAAATTATGACTTAATTATTCCATCACTAGGATCTATACAGTCGAAGGAACTAAGAACTCGGAAATAAAGTAAGAATATTATTATTGAATCATATAAAAAAATACATGGAGACAATTTGGGTAAATAAAATTCATGGCATCCTTCTTACTACCAATTACATAGAATTTGACTAGAAAGTGGATCTATTTGATCACTTATCAAAAAAAAAAAAAAAGTGGATCTATTTGATCAAAAATCATCAAAAGATTTCGTGCAATTGGTATCTTAATGATCAAACAACCAATATCAAGTTCCTAGAAAGCAAGACCTCCACTGAAATAGGTGCAATTAAGTTATTTGCTTACTTAAGGCAAGCATATTTATATTTAAGAAGCCACATCAATATGAAGAAGCTATTGAACCCCAATTACCTAGCAACCAAGTTAAGGGTTTAGAAAAAGTAAACAATGAGCTCATTGAAAGCATCAGTTACCAAAATCTTAAAACTAGATAAAGAATAAGCATATTCCATTAGTCAAATAATACCATAACAACAAATAAACATCATAACCACTACCTAATAAGTACATAAATCTTTCCTTGAATATGAAACATAAGAAAACGCGGGCAATTAACTATAACTTCAATTACCATATGCAAATAATAAAGTGAAATTGTCATTGCAAAACAACGATATCCACCAATTCCTCTGCAGTGTATTAGAATCAACACTCAAAAACTCACACAAGAACAAATTATACCTAAGGATAATCATATGCAACACTAAAAATGGTTGAGGAATAGAACTTAACACTTGCAAATGACATTTTACAATCAAAGAACGGCACCATTCGCCGTCATTCTTCAACCGAAGCTTTACAATCACAGTCCAAAACCAGTTAACAATACAAATAGATCCTCAAAGAATGCACCACCAAAGGCGGAGAAGCCCTTCTAACTAGAGGATTAGCTCAAGGGAAAGCAATATAGCTCAAGAACATGAAAACCGAAGAGTAGATGAAATCGACCAAAGAGAAGTGGGTATGGTCAACAAGACATAATCACATTGATACCAATTATAATCCCTCAAAAAAAATAAAAAAAATTTACTCACTTCTACACCGAAACTCCCCATAAGTCTGTCCTTTTCAATCACGACCTTTAGATACAATTACACCTTCGTCCCCAAGGCCCTCAACAAGATCCACTATGAGATCTAAACAAAATGACGCTTGTCGGTGATGAAGACAACGAGTTCTATTCTTTTTAATTCTTCGATTAGTTGTTTTTATTGGTCATTTTGGGATTTACATTTCTGGGGATTTTGGTTTTGAGAACACTTTTGATGGGTTCCTTTGAAATTTGAATAATTATGATTGTTTTATTCAAAAAATTAGGTTTTGGGTTGGGAGAGGATTGTTTGGAAAAAAGTGGTAGATTTAGAAGGGGTTGTGTTGTTTGGGTCGTTGGCGAGGTGGGCTTGTTTAGGGAAAATCAACTACAAAGGAAAAGTAAAATAAAAAGACATCGTTTTGAGCAGGAGGACTTGTTTAGGGAAAATCAACTATAAAGGAAAATAAAATAAAAAGACATCGTTTTGAGCGGGTTAACGACGCAAATAAGATGGACTCTAATGAAAGCCCACATTAACATTCTTTCCATACTTGAGGGTGTAAATTCCAAGTTTTAAAAGTGGAGGGACTTATTTAGAAGCAAGCCCAAACTTAGAGGGTGTAAAGTGCATTTTAACCTAATTTTAATGTCTTGATTTACTGTTTTAAGGGGGGAAACAGGCAAGAAGGAAAATTAGCTAAGTATAGCAGTCAAAATGATCCACTACTATAACTAGAACAGAGAAACGCAATGAAAAGCATATTAGACCCATACAAGAAAGGTATAAAAGCTGCAAAGTAAGTTAGTTAACTCATAATGTGCTGCACACACCTTTTTTTTTTTTTTTTTTTTTTAATAACATAGGGAACCTTTCTAAAGAAGAGCCATTTGGACTCGCCTCTAGGTAGTAAAACCTACGGGTAATTGACCTCACCCACCAGAACTAGTTACCGGGTAATCCAAAGGCATTCACCCCTGACGGGCTAAGCAGAGTGCTGCACAATACCACCTAGAAAAAAATAATAATAATAATAAAAAACCTAATGAATAAATTTTAGTGTCATCTATAGTTTCAACAGCCTTGAGGCCGAGAATCAGCCTCCAAAAATCGGGGGTAAGACTACCTCTACCAATGTACAACCTTTTTCTTCTTCTATAGTTTCAGCACCCAATTCTTAGGGACCAATTGAAGAAACCTAAACTAAGAGTCTGTTTCGCCCCACGATATTGCAGGGCAAACGCACGATTTTCATTTAGCCTAGAGATATCTAAGCGTTTGGCCCCACCTAATTGAAAAATAGAGATTTTAAAATAGCAAAATGTTCGTGTCTTGAAACAGCAGATAGAGGTGCTTTTTTCAAATCGCGCAATTTTAACCCAAGATCACATTACCACACCGCACCTTTATTACATTCACAATACCAAACTACCTTACAGTTTTTGCTTAATTCCAAATTATTAAACAAAAACCCCAACCCTTATCTATCTCCTCTGTTCTCTCAATGCACTGTTCTCTTCATTCCACTGTGCCTTCGTCGTGCATCCTTGCTGTGCTTTGCTGCATTGTGAGGAAAGTTGTGGTGATGGCAGAGAAGAGAAAGAAAAAAACGAGGGAGGAGTGGGGTTGTTGGGCGGCACTTCTTAGATCTTGGGTTGATAATATATACTAAGACTCTCACAAATGATTTCCAATTGGATCTGGGTTTAGATAATTTTCTAGGAATTCGTTGGCACATGGAGGAGTGGTGTAGAAATTGGATCTGGTTTGATAACTTTTCTATGAATTTCTTTGGCGCATGGATGAGTGGTATTTTGTCTACAGACGCATGGAGGGGTGGGTTTGATAAATGGAATTCTTGGCTTTTTATATATAAAAATAAATGAGAGAACATTTACATATAGAAAAATAATATATTTAAATAGATTAAAGAAATAAATAGAAAACTTGATGTAAATACATGTGAATATAAATTAATTAAAATAAAATAAAAAGTAGGGATTTTAGTTAGAATGTAGCTAAAACATTGCAATCTGCCTACAGATACAACTTTTGCCATAATGTTTTCCACAACTTGCTGAAGTGGCAAGTTGAGTGGTTAAAAATCAATATCATAAGGTCCACCACTGATACTTCCTTTATTTTCTCTCATTTTTGCAATTAGTTGTGGTCCAACTAATTGCAAAAATGGCAAGATAACCTTAACAACATAGTTAAGTCCATTTTAGTCATTTGTACTCGAGATAGTAGTTTTAAGCTAAAAATATCCAAACACTCAATTGACATAAACAACACTTTTCACAAGTTTTACCAAACACTTAACTATGATTTTCAAAATCGTGTTTTCAAACGCACATTTTATAATCTTTATTTTTTAAAAGCGCAATTTTTCAAATAGCTAACCCAGACGGACCCTAAAGAAACTCTACTCAAGAAAAAGCTCCATATCATTATATTTACAAGATGACAAAACATGCAAAAGCCAAATACTGCAGCCTTTGTGCAGGGACTGGTATTTCATTGGCTACCTAGAAGAAAAAAATCCTAATGACTAAATTTTAGTATTATCTATAATTTCAGCAACCTCAAGGCAGGGATCCAGCCTTCCAAAAATCAAGGGTAAGACTACCTATTAACCACATCTCCCAAACCCTGAAGAAGCCACAGCCTTGTGCCAATGTACAACCTTTTTTTCTTGTATAGTTCCAGCAGCCAATTCTCTAAGGGACTAAGTGAAGAAACCTAAATTAAAGAAACTCTACTCCATAAAAGCTCCATATCACTATATTTATAAGACGAGAAAAAATGCAAAGCAGAACTTATAGAAGTAAAACAATGTAAAATGTTTTAAATATATGACCTCCCATACCTAACCAACTTGCAAAAGCCAAATACTGCAGCCTTTGTGCATGGACTGGTATTTCATTGGGTATATCATGATGAATTAAGGGGAAAAACGGAGGCCAATTTTTGTCATCAGTGGGAACGCCAGCTGATAAAAAAAAAAAAAAAAAATCGAAAGCACAGTGAACAATTTAGAAAACAGAAAAAGGGGTTAACAAAAATACTTAATTTAACCTGTAGAAGTGGTAGGTTGTGGCATCATAGTTTACCTTTAGCAACAGAATCTTCTCTCCGTTTTATATCCTGAGGAAGGCAGTCAAAGAGTACAATAAAAAAAACAGAATCAAAGGTAAAGAATTTATTATATTTAAGAGTGAGCATAACCAAGACAATCATTTCAAGTAGGCATCACTTACTCTAATCAATTCATTGTTAAGGCAACAAAATCCTCATTTCTATGATTTAACAGAAGTGATTTTCAATGTAGGAAAACAAAAAACAATTCAATTCCAGACAAGTACTCAATCATGGAATTGCAGCACTAACCTTTTCCCTCCTTTTGAGATCTGCTTCCCAAGCTGCAAGCTCTTTCACTTTGCTCTTAGAATCCTACCAAAACCATACCATCAAGTACATAACTCAGCTCTCTCAAAAGTATCAGAGAACAGAAAAGAATAGTAAAAGAAATAGCAACTTCATTACATTCATTGTATCCAATGGTATATCCACTGTCGCATCATGTTTCTGCCCAAAGCCCAGGGTTTCAGATCCCAAGGGTGGAATGCGTGGCTTTGATCCAGGACCAGCAGTTCCATTCTTCAAAGGTTCCCAGTCAATCATCAATAACATAATGAATAAATGATAAATAAAGAAACGTTTAACACTAAAATATACATGATAAATAAATAAAAATTCAACATTGAAATTCGCAATGTCCTACAAACATGCCCAAAAACATGAATTCATAAGAACACCAGTGTGGCTTACTTAGTAGATGAAGTGGCAATAAATGAATAGTTTTGTTCATTTGCAGCAAGAATTGTCCAATGCATACAGACATGCATCTACAATCACAAGGTCATTGACTTAAAATGCATAACATAAAGAACAATTTGGTCTAGAACTTCATTTTTTTTTTAAAAAAAAAAAACCTTAGCAATACATTGCATTGCAATCTCCACACTCGTGGGAAAAGAAAAGGCATAACTCAAATGAATCACTGATTCCCAGTACAGTCGACCATTCACTGAGTAATCTAAGAAATGAAAGCCTCCACTACACTTCTGGAACTTCCACATCTTCAAATGAATCAATAGTTGACCTGTTTCAAAATTTAAATTTCTTAATCTTATCATTAGAAAAATTCTTAATAAACAATGCGGGGGTTAGGGCTGAGAAAGCTGGGTATATGTAACCAGGCTATGTTGGGTAAATGGTTGTGGAGATTTGGAGAGGAAGAAAACCATCTTTGGAGAAGAGTTATTGCAGCCAAGCATGGCATGGTTTGGGGACATTGGACAACCAAAGTAATAAGAAATACTGATGGATATAGTCTCTGAAGGATCACAAGGACAGGTTGGGTAGGTTTGTATGTTATCTAACCTATGTTGTTGGAGATGGTAGAAATGTTAGGTTCTAGCATGATACACGATGTAGGAACTTTGCTTTGAAAGAACTTTATCCATACTTGTATTCAATTCCAATGGTTAAAGAGACTTCTAGCACCCTTGCTTAGAACCCTATTAATGTTGCAATGAGTCACTCATGGTATACTGGATTCGTTAGAGCTTTCACTGATTTGGAATTGGAGTCAGCTATTCAATCTTTGACATGCTATACTCCAAGCACCCAAGTGGCAAATGTGGAAGTTAAGTGGGAGAGAATGAAATGGTTAAGGATTATTCCTCCCAGAATTCGGAGAAATTGGAGGGAACACGCATTCCATTCTTTTCCATTTCATTCTTTTTCATTATTTATAAACGTTCCATTCAGTGCCATTCCTTTATAATTTACTCATTCTATTCCATTTCATTACTTATATAAACTCCCATTTTGAGGTAGCTCGAGATTTGTGGCTGTTATATCTGAGTGGCGACACCCATTTGGTAAAATCGGAGTTCCTTAATTTGGAATATAGCCCCATTATGTTTATTAACGATCAAACTTTTCTAAACATCGGAGTTGTCAATATTTTTTCTTCTTCTAAATTTACATGAATTGAGAAGCATTAAACAGTCAAAACTATTTAAAAATTCCAACTTCTTAACCACATTAAATTAGAGCATTTTGATTAAAAATCTCAAATGAGTTTTTCACTTTCCTTTCTAAACCATAATCTTCTTTTCATTTCTCTTATTTTTCTTTTTTCTTTATCAATTTAAACCGGGACCTTCAGATCCAGATCAAACAGCAAAAAAAAAAAAAATACCAAAGCTACTCACAACAAATCAAACAATACTGCACTGATCACACAGCAAAGAAAACCACACAAACCACTTAAGAGCTAAAAACGAGCGCAGATCTGAGAGCGAAAAATTTTGAAAAGTGAGAGAATTACCGAGAAGGGATTGACCTCTTCCTCTTCAAATGGATTGGGGTCGTGGTGCCGATTCATCGTTTCTCACTCTCTCACTCTCTCTCTTCAGATCCCTAATTTTTGCAGAGAAATGCTCCGAATAAAGAGAGATAAATTCACACACAGTGACACTGAGACGATAGGGTGAGTGAAAGAGTTTATGAGAGAGAGAGAACCAAATTCGGCCTGGTAACTACGCGGGATTAGTTTTAGAATTTTTTTGGTATTTGCCCTCAGACTTCAAACATATTTACGTTTACTGCCCTTGTACTGCATGTTCGGTGCGGTCTGGGTTTCTTTCTGTGTGCGCAATGTGAGTGTTTCGGTGCATTAAAATGGATATGTTTTGTTTCACGAATATACCCCTCACCCGACGTTTGGTCGGTTCTTATTTGAAGGATAATTATGTAAATAGACCTCGGGGTTTTTGAAAAAGGTAGTGCGTAATGATTTTTTTACCATATAGGAGTACAGCCTAATTCTAATTGGGATCCTACTCTCCTTCCATTATGTGATGTGAATGTGATTCATAAATGTGGTTTTAATGCTTGTCCCACATAGTTTTTAACAAATAGCTTCAGTTAATGACTCAAATGAGACATATTTAAGATTCGGCTGTTTCGGATTGTTTGATTTACATGGTTACAAATTGAATGCATGGTGGGAGATAAATAAAATAAAGTAAAAACTAAAAATCATTCATTGCCCCTAAAATGGTGAACATATAAGAATTTTAAGTCATTGGGAAAATTAAATTAACCTGAGAAATGTAATTTTGTTTTCAGGATTTGATAGAGTACCTAACTACCTACAATGGTTTAGGGTCCATACTTAAAACAATTAAATAAATAAAATTAAAGTAGTGATTGGTGCAAGCTGAAGGCCAACTTACCTCCGATTCAAGACCGTTGGGGTGGGGCAATTTTTTTGAGATCTCATTTCTTGCTTGCCCATCCCATCAACCTTGTCCTCTTCCAACCTCAAGGTGTGACATTTATTACAAATTCTCATCTAATACTTCCAAATGGGAAAAAGTAATAATAATATTTTCGTGAAGAAATAGTGTAGGGGTGATATTTTCGTGAAGAAATATGTGCATGTAGCATGACTCTTCCAAAGGACGATAGTTGAAATATTAAAAATAATAATAATATAATATAATATTAGAGAAGTCAAGATTACAAATAAATCCAAGTTTAGTTATTCAAAAGATGATATTTTAAATTCTATTGTTATTTTTCCGTTTATGCTACAAATTTTCACTATAGCAATGTAGCATTCCCTTAGCTTTACAAAATACATTTTGTTGGATTACCTTCTCTATTTTTTTAAAGCCTTTCAGCACGCTACAAAATAATTTTGGAAAATGATTAGCTTTTTTTAATAAGTAGAGAAAAGTTATATACTTTGATATAAACATGTATAAGAAATCTAAAGCAAAAACTTACAATAAAGACATCAAAGTTATGCTTGATAATAATCTTTGAAGAATAAAATTTATCCATTTGTTACCTTTGAGTAAACTAACTTCATATTTGACTTTTATGGAAACTACTGAATATGAATAGAACCTTTACAGAATTTATATAACATGGTCATAATTTGACCACCCATTTAGATATGATTGTCTTTTTGAAACTTCTTTTACACTCTGGGTCAATTCATTCCTATATTTTGTTACTCGAAATGTGGGTTGAATTTGAAAGTGTTAGGCCATTTTGCGTTCCGATTTGCCAAGTGTTTCTTATAATGCCTAACTAAAAATTGTCTTTTAGAATTGGCTTTTACATAATTAGAATGTCTTCGTGTAGCTCATTTAGGAGCTTGGAAATTAATAGTAGAGACACTTAAAGATTAGATGGATTGTACTATTTGACACCTCATAACAACGAATTCATTTGAGCCCACCTCTAATGTAATTGAGCTTGTTAATTACCTGATGTATGTGGAACGAAGGAACTGCACGTGCCCTTCAAATTAGTAAGGACGATGATGATGCGTGAATTTTTATCGTCAGTTGCACAGCTAATTCGAGTCGTCGACACCTACAAAGAAAAAAACCATAATCGAAGACCCTACTGGGGTGGGCCCCAATGCTTAAGTTAGCAAAGAATCTTTATATTTCCCAAATTGAGAGAGATTTCTCATAGGTCTTTGTGCATACCTGGTTTAGGCGATTTGGTTGGCCTTATATAAGCTAAGAGTTATATATTACCCAATGAATGTCCGGTATAAATGGCGTAATTGTCGTATTAAAGGGAGTTTATGGGTGTGTAACAGTCGCATTAGTGAGGAAATTAAGGGAGTTTTATGAGTGTGTAACGGTCGTCCATTTAAGACATGTTTTGGTACGTCGTATCTAGACGACTCATTTTTCTATACTCATTAGACGAAACTTCGGATATCCATAACAATGGATTGTCACTATAATCAACTTGCATTTGTAAGGTCGTCTTGGACATTCAAATATAGAAAAGAAGATTTTGAGTCTGCCAAAAGTAGGATGTATAACATTAACTTAAGTTTATTTGGGCATTGAGTTTATTTCGGCTTTTTCATGTATTGATGTTATTTAGTAGATGTGAGATCCTTCCATATATGATAAAGCTTAAAAAAATTATTCATAGTCTAATACAAAGGATTCAAAGGTTATAAGACCTTTACAAGATTTATATAGCATTGTCATAATTTTAACTACTCCTTTAGATATAGTTGTCTTTTTGTAACTTCTTTTACACTCCTCAAAGGGTCAGTTCATTCCTATATTTTGTTATTCGGAATGTGGGTTGATTTTGTAAATGTTAGGCTTTTGGGTTTTGATTTGCCAAGTATTTCTCACAATGCCCAACTACAAATTGTGTTTTAGATCGGGCTTTTACATAATTAGAATGTCTTCAATAAGCTTATCTAAGAGGTTGCAAAAGGTGAATACTCTTAGAGATTACATGGATTGTTTGCAAGCGACTTGCAATTGTGAAGACGTCTTGGACATTCAAATATGGGAAAAATATTTTGAGGCTGCCACAAGTATGATGTACGACTTGAACTCAAGTCCTTGGAGGAGTTGTGAATTATTTAGAGCCTTGAGTTAATTTGGGCTTTTTCATGTATTGTTGCTAGGTAGTGCATGTGAATAATTTACATGGCATGATATCTCCTATATATGACATAGTTAAAAAAGTTTGTGTAGTCTAATAAAAATGATTCAATGGTTAATTGAAATAAAACAACAGTTAGAGGAAATAAAAAGTACCATGAAGAGGAAGATTGTCGAGTTAGGATAGAGCATTTGTATAAAGAGGATGATTACAGAGTTGCAAGAGCCCCGGTCCGACCAAGTCTCAATTGGCGACTATTCTTTGTGTGTGTGTGTGCGCTTCCCTTACTTACGCTACTTGCACTCATGGGGTTGTGGCCATTTTGTGTGAGAACTGCGTAAAGTGTATGAAGTCACCACCAATCATTTTTTTTTTTAAGTTGTGATTGCTTCCTATTTTTAATTGGTTTAAACCTAAGTTTAAGGATCTTAAGATCCTCTAATCTAAACTAAGTCAAATTGTGTCTTGAATAAGAAAGAAATTTGGGAGTTTGGTTATGTGTGAGAAGGATGTTAGGCACTTCACGATGCTTGTTAAATGTCAGTTACTCATTTTGATTACCCTTTCTAGTGCTATGCAATGCAAGATAAATAAAAATAATTGACTCTATTTTAGAGGCACATGTCCCAGGGTACCGTTCATGCATCAAGATTAATGCATGTGGTATATTGTAGCAGTGGATGTTGAAAATAATGGGTTGACACAAAGTTAGCGTCAAGATGTAATCCAAATCCCAACTTAATTTGATGCGACCAAACTTGATTTTAATCTAGTCATCATATAGATCCAACCATCTGATTATGAATGATGTGATTTGTCGTCATGATGATGGTTAAACCTAAACATCACATGTAGGTAAGTATATCCCCTATGTTTCGCTTCACCAACACATGCTTTTTATTTTATTTTTTTAAACAATGCTTTAAATTTCAAGGTGAGGAACTGGAAGAGTTTATCGTATGCATGTATGGAATTTACTCCCTTTTTGGTACACAACGCATGCATCGTCAAAGTTTTGTGTGGGTGGGTGACGTGCACATTGACACAAGACTACTCAATTTTGGTGGACACGAACATGGGGGACACACCTGGAATAATTTATTCATGGTGTGAGCAGTATCTTGGCATGCATAATTGGTTAGTGTAAACACTTACAACAAATTACTACCATGTATATGTTTGCCTCACCATCACAAAACTCACTTATAGGTGGTAATAGCCCTCCTTATAATCAATAGTTCATCTTTTGGATCATGCTAATATATTGGGGAATGTTGAATGACTAATATATCACATAAGTGAGAGAATTAGAAAAGAGAGTGTCTCTAAAGCTTTTATATTTTATGGATGAAGTTGTTCGTGGAAAATGGATTGGAGGGAGATTTTTGTGAAGGAAATGAGGGGTGAAGGGTCTTAAAATGTTGGTTTTTGGTGCTTAGGGGTGAATACAGGGTTCCTATTTATATATGGATGAATAATGGGTGGCTAATGATGCTCACACACTCATCCATGAGCATTACACATGATCACGAGCCAAAAGTCCACCTTTTTTTCTTTCTAATTTCCTAACAATTTCTGGCACTTTCCATTTTGCCCCTAACTTTGGGAATCTCTTTGCTAGCCTTATGGACCTCTCTTTTGCACAATTTTGGCGTCGTTGAAAATTTTATGAAAATATATTTACAACGATACCGAGTTTTCATCAATCGAACTTCCAATTCAAAAATTATGGCATCATGAAGTTAGGTATCTTGAAATTGATTTTGGTTTCTCTGCATTTAAAGCTTATTGTAATACAAATTTGCACACGTGATTCTTCTCAATTTGGACCACTACCCAAGAAGGAAGGGGTACTGTTTTGAAGATGAAGTGACATTATTTAAGGTGTGTGCTTTTCAGACCGTCACAATGTTGATTGATTAGGATTCTAGTGCAAGTTGGTAACTCAAATGGCTTTTTGTAGTGTCCATTTCGAGTGCCGCTTTGTGCTCAACTATTCTCAAGGACCAAGAGATAGTTTGGAAAAAGTGGTGTCACCAAGTAGTAGAATCCTTTACCTAATTTAATTTAAAAAGTACGAAATTTGTGAATCAACTATGCATAGATCTTGACAACTTTAGCCAAAAAGTGAACATCCCTATTAATTCAATTTGATAGTTTTAAAATTTGCATTTTTTCACACATACATTGAGGCCTAAGCTTGCAACCATGCAAATGAGGTGTCGTTGAAAAGCTTGCAGCATCATGTTTTTTTGTTGAGTGCTGATATTTCCACACCAAACATTGATATTTCGGCATTAAATGGTGCAAAATGTTTAGTACAGTAATCTGCACTAATTATTGATATTTATGCACAAAATGGTACGGAAATATAAATAATTGCCGTGGAAATATCATTAACCTCTTTGTTTAAGCTTTGATTTGACGAAAATGAATCCAGGTTTAGGGAGTTATGAGCGCAAGGAATGTTGGTACCGCACATGTTTCATTGTTTATGTGATTATGGGATCATTCCTTGGAGTTTTCCAATCAGTGACCACTCAGAACGAAAATCATCACGTGAGATGTTAAACGAAACTTGACTCACGCAAATATGATATATATTGACCAAAGTTTGACTAAAGTAGTCAAAACTTTCCAACACTTGGGCAAAAAATAAGCTGGCAAATTCTTTTCGTGATATCTCGTTTGGTTTACATATGATCTTCATGAATGACTATTGTTTTTAAAGGAAATTGAAATATCTACGTGTTGGTCCAGCATTCACTTCAATTAGAATGTTAAATTTCTTGGTCAAACTCATTTAAAGTATTAAGTTTTTTTTTTTTAAAAAAAACTTATCTATATATATAAAACACACTTTTACTTATGTTATTTGTCGAAAAAAAATACTTAATTTACTTTTAATATATTGCAAAATTTAAATATAATTAGTCTTTATATGACTCAAAGGCCATGAATGATGTGGTTTAAAGAGGCATGACTTGGAAAGCGATTAAACCAGAACTAAGTAACATGAGGGTGAATGAAGACTATTTGGTAACTCATCCACATTTTGTCGATTCTTGAATGTTGTGACATAATAATGAATGCATTACAATTAGTAGAGGATTAACATGGCTCTAGCTATAATAATTAGCCCACTAGGCATAAAAAATTGGTAAATAGTGGTGCAAGGAAAATCCTTCCCCCCATTTGGCAGAGGTTCGAATCCCCTCTGCCCTCCCCAAATAGTGTGTGCGTGTGTGTAGTGTAGATTTCTATCTCAAGATCAAAAAAAAAAAAAATATAAAAAAGTAAAAAATGATTAAAATATGATGTGATGAGAAATGTCTGGTTACCTCATGCCCATTATGTGCAAGTGAAAAATGTTGAAGAAATATTGGACTTGTTGGACCTAACGAGCATGCTGATAGTGAGTTTGATCTAGCCCATAAGGAAGAGTTGTGACTCTTGGTGAACATGTGTGCACATGGTGAACATGTGTGACTCTTGGTGAAAGGTTTCAACATTTGAACAAAGATTGCATTTTTTTTTTTTTTTTTTTGTTATGCAACTGTTAAAAGGGTTATGACATTTCATGAAAGGGGCGCATGTCTATCTATAAATAGGACATTACACATTTTTATCAAACAATTATTCCAACTAGTGTTGTAAGGAAACCTCTCTCTCTCTCTCTCTCTCTCTCTCTCTCTCTCTCTCTCTCTCTCTCTCTCTCTCTCTCTCTCTCTCTCAATCTAGTGCATTTAAATTGTGGTATTCTATATATATATGTGTGTGGCCTAAGACAATAAATTAAGTGTTTTTTAAATAAAAATAAATTATTATTTATTTAACTCTCTCTCTCTCTAGCTCTCTCCCTATATATGTATATATATTTATATATATCAATTAAAATAATAAAAACTGTTCTCTTTTTAGATTAAAATTACTAAGTTAATTTTAAAATTTTTTTGAACCATTTCTCGATTTATGCGTGTCATCCTTGCGCAGGGGCCATGCTAATCTTCTATGTATCGTTCCAATTTTATCGAATGTCCCCGAAGGGACTTTTTTTTTTTTTTCAATTGATAATAGTTAATTCACTTAATCTCTTTTTTGTGACATAATTAATCTTAAGTAGGATTTTTTCAATTAAATCTAATTTATTAAATACTTTTGTAACTTCACTTAATAATATAATTTGCAATGTGCCACTGTGTAAGATTGATTTACGAAAGGTAAAGTTTCAAGTTGCACTACAACAAAAAAGGGTATTAACAACATTAGATTAACAACATGTATAATAAAATGTTGTGGAAGAATGATTTAACAATATTCATATTAGGCATGTTGTTAATGTAAAATACAATAACTCCCTTTTACAACGTGTTATTTCGAGAATGTTGTTAGAACAAATAATAACAATGTTTTTTAAAAAAAGTTGTTAATTTAAAGGTTTTTACAAGTTAAATACACTGTTGGTCCCTAACGTTTACTCAAGTTACACGTTTGGTCCCTAACGTTTAAAACGGGCATAAATGGTTCTTAACGTTTCAAAATCATGCACCATTGGTCATTCCGTTAGTATCTGTTAACTTTTTGTACACGTGGCTAACGGAATAATGACGTTGCCAATTTTTAATTGAGGTGGCATTTTTTTTTTCATTTACAATTAGGATCTGACATGGTATACCCGTTTAAAATCAAATAAAACCCACCTAATCCAATTATGATTAAAAACCGAATTAGCCATATTAAAATAAACCCTAAAATCAAATTAAGACCTGTGCATCTCTCTTCTCCCTCTTCCTCTCTCTCCTCTATATCATTAGGAACTGGATCTTCCAAAGTTGAAGAAAAATGTGATGCACATGAAGCAGTTAAGTGGGGAATCTTTGAGTTTTAACCGGAGGTTCATACCTAAATACACAAAACGAAATCAAATCAATTTGGAATGAAGACCCGATCTCTCCAATTCTCTCTTCCTTTTTTTTTTTTTTTGGAATTTCCCCAGTGATTTGAAGCGGTGCCCTAACGGTGGATATTGTTGGTGTCTTTTAGGGATCATAGAAGAATTTTCTATATAATTTCAGATTTATTGGCTTACGGTGAAATTGGAATCCTAAGACTTTTGACTCCAGTTTCAATAGGATTAGCTTGAAAAGATGTGTTTCAAGTGCTTAGTTAATGAAAATGGACAAATTTGGACATTTCTTTATGCATATATATATATATATGAGCAGGTTCTTTTGAAAATGAATTGTGGAAAATGTTCTCGTGCTTTGCTTGTTAGAAAGTACCATAATTCATCCGCTTGCATAATTCATTCGCCTCTATATCAGTTGCTAATGATATAGAGGCGACTGGCGAGAGAGAGAGGAAGAGGGAGAAGAGAGATGCACAGGTCTTAAATTCTTAATTTGATTTTAGGCTTTAATTTAATATGGGTAATTGGGTTTTTAAATCATAATTGGGTTGGGTGGGTTTTATTTGATTTTAAACGGGTATGTCATGTTAGATCCTAATTGTAAATAAAAAAAAATGTCACCTTAATTAAAATTGGCAACGTCATCAATCCGTTAGCCACGTATACAAAAAGTTAACAAAGACTAACATAATGACCAATGGTGCACGATTTTGAAACGTTAGGGACCATTTATGCTCATTTTAAACGTTAAGGACCAAACGTGCAACTTGAGTAAATGTTAGGGACCAACAATGTAGTTAACCCTTTTTACAATCTCTAAAAAAAAGTTGTTAATTTAAAGGTAAACCTTTGAGACAAAGTGCTAGAAAAGACCTTTGAGACAAAGTACTATCGAGCCCACAATCCAATCGGCTGCTTTCCATAAGTGCTATATTTTCTCAAAAGAAAAAAAGACAAAGTGCTATAAAAATTTTTGCCAGGAAACAATTCCCACGTGCGTGGGAAGCCAAAGTCAAAAAGAACCAAAAAAATTTAAAATACCTAAACAAATCTAATTATTTGGCCAGCACTAATTCTCTATCTTTAAAATTGAAATTAAAGCTTGTTGTAACTTGTTTTGTTTGTGTTAGTCTCTGCCATAAGCCTTTGGCTATGGTGCTTTCGAATGGATAAAAGTCATTTGTGTGTATGATTAGGTAAAAAAAATTTCTTTGGTGTAGAGGAGGTTCTGTTAATTGGGCTACTCACGATGGATAAAGAATGGATGCATCTTTCAAGGTTTTTATTTTTTTTATTTTTTTGAACCTTAAGCACTATATTGCATAACTAATTAGTTGCACCAACGTGATTAGATTAATTAAATTAGGACTTTTGATTTGTAGAGTTACAGAGGAGTATAGAGTTGGAGCACGTAACTTTGTTAATATGGCTTGTGTGAATGAAGGGAATATAGATACAATCGTTTGCCCTTATGTATTATGTAGAAACCTAAAACACCTACATTCTGAGGAAGTGTACGAACACTTTTTTGAAGAAAATGTGATAGCTTTTTATATCAATTCAGAGTAAAGTCATTATGTACATGCAGTAGAAAGGATTCCGGGAATGTACCATTGTACAACTAGAAAAAGAAAAGGATTCCTTTGCTAATGAAAAATTGACCAAGTTGCAGGAACGTGGAATAGTGTTAAAAATAGTGTGCAAGAAGAGGGAAGATAACTCCTTAATCTCATCCACCAATGTGCCATAGTAGGCCAAACAAGGTCCTGGAGTCTTTAAGGATCCCAACAGAGCACTGCAATCACCTTCGACAATCAGAGAGTGACAATCCATTTCCTTTGCAAGCCACAAGGATTTTTGGATTGCAAAAGCAAAGAGTTGCAGCTCATCCCCAAGCTGAGAGCTGGTATCACACATGGCTGCTATTACCGAGCCTGAAGAATCTCTAATAACTATACCAAAGCCTCCACTGCTAGTTAGAGATCTCCACTGCACAGCCACATTGATCTTGTAAACCGAGTCACTAGGGGGATTCCATTTACACAGCACTCTGGTGATTTGATCATGAGACGTTTGCTCTTGGTACAAGAAATCTGAGACTAGGCTGCCTGCTCGGTAAATGATGTCACGCGCTGCCACAAACTGATTATCCCACATTCTGTCATTTCTAGCCACCCATAGCTTCCAAGCTATTGTAAACAGTAATTCAATGTCAGGGGAAGTCAGACTCTGTATTCCATGGTGAACAAAATCAGCAAAATTGTGGGAATGAGGCCATTTTTGAGTAGATGCTAGTACGCTAAGGCCCCACACTTCTTGGGCAAATTTGCAGTCAACTAGCACATGCATTACAGACTCCAGATCATTATCACAAAGATCACAAGACATGGAATTGCAAGCTTTTTTCCTAAACAGGTTGAGTTTCGTTGGAAGGATATTTTTACATGCTTTCCAAATAAATAGTTTTATCTTCTGTGGA
The DNA here is from genome assembly GCA_907173295.1 of Fagus sylvatica. Classification (NCBI taxonomy): domain Eukaryota; kingdom Viridiplantae; phylum Streptophyta; class Magnoliopsida; order Fagales; family Fagaceae; genus Fagus; species Fagus sylvatica. The sequence continues at coordinate 14,225,079 of OU015764.1, forward strand.
ACCGAAGCATTCCAAATTCCTTTCCATAAGTTGTTGACCTGGGAGTTGTTTGAAGATTCACCACCCTTTTTAGCTTTCATGAGTAGATGGTAGGCACTCCTCACTGAATAAACCCCATTCTTTGTTTACGACCATATGATAGTGTCTGTACTACTCCGTCTACTAAGAGGAATGCTCTTAATTGTATCTGCCTCTGAAACCTCAAAGATCGCATCAATGAGAGGAGCATTCCAGAGTCTTGTGTCTTGAAATATGAGGGCGTCGACTGTAGTATTCTCTTGAAGGATACTAATTGGAGATTGAACTTTGAAAGTAGATCGGGTGGGGATCCATCTATCCTTCCAAATTCTGATATTCGTCCCATTACCAACTCTCCATCTAGTGCCCAATGATATGATTTCTCTTGCTCCCAATATACTCCTCCAAGCAAAAGAAGCATTGTGAGGCATTTTTGCATCTAGAAAGGAGGAGTTCGGAAAGTATTTAGATTTTAGGACCCTGACCAAAAGTGAGTGGGGGTTTTTAATGATTCTCCAGCATTGTCGCGCCAATAGGGCTGAGTTGAAGAGCCTTAGATCTCGAAATCCCATGCCTCCTTCTTCCTTAGAAATTGCAAGCTTCTTCCAACCCACCCAATGAATCTTCCTCTCACCTTGTTTTTGACCCCACCAATAATTACTTATCATTGAATTTATTTCGTCACAAAGAGAACCCGGAAGACGAAACACACTCATTGCATATGTGGGAATAGCTTGTGCCACTGCCTTGATTAGGATCTCTTTTCCAGCCTGGGATAAGAGTTTCTCCTTCCACCCCCCCACCTTTCGCCCAATTCTGCTCTTAATGTCTTCGAAAGCTTTGCGCTTTGAACGACCAATAATGGGTGGGAGTCCCAGATATTTCTCCAGTTGATTTGTACCCCGAGCACCCAACCTAAATTGAATCTCCTCCTTCACAGTATCAGATGTATTGCTGCTGAAAAATAATGAGGTTTTCTCCATGTTCAATTTTTGGCCCGATGCATCTTCATAGAGCTTTAAGACATCTTTCAGAACTTGGCACTCCTCCACTGATGCTTTACAAAATAGGATGCTATCATCTGCAAAAAATAAATGTGAGAATCTTGGTCCCCCTCTACTGATAGCCATCCCTTGAATTAATTTTTGGTTCATCGCATTACGGATCAGCGCAGTGAATCCTTCCGCACAAATAAGGAAAAGGTACGGAGAGAGAGGATCTCCTTGTCTAAGGCCTCGGCTTGGAGTAATATGGCCTTTGGGGAAGCCATTGAGCAAGATCGAAAAGGATGTTGTAGAGACACATTCCATCACCAAATCCACCCATCTAACATCGAACCCCATCTTCAACATTACAGCTTGAAGGTAATTCCATTCTACCCGATCGTAGGCCTTGCTCATATCTAACTTTGCCGCCAAATGAGTTACACCCCCCTTGCGCTTGTTTTTCATATAATGAAGAGCTTCAAATGCCAATAGCACATTGTCCGTAATCAAGCGACCTTGCACAAAAGCATTAACACTTAGTCATACATGGAATGGACTTTACATACACTACATGGGTCCTTCATGGGGAACGTCAGAGTTCATTTGTACAATGTGCAGATGTTGAAATGCCAGAGTCATATTAATATGTACAAAGATACCCGGAGTCTATGCTATACCTCTTGCCATAGACTTTTATAGCAAGAGTAAAATACAATAAACTACTATGAATTATATTCTTAATATGTCCTATGTTTTATTGAATGCAACTTTGGTCTCTTTGCAATTAACTCGGGTAATAGATTTAGATTTGCAAGACCACTGTTGCAAATCTTAATATGTTATTCAATCAATATTAAACAAAACTTATTTCTCCTTTGATTTAATTCAAACATAGAACAACCAACCAATATAACATATTTTTCCTTTTCCTTGATTTAGTTCAAACATAGAATAACCAATCAATATAACATATTTCTCCCCTTTGGTTTCTCCCCCAAAATATCATATATTTCTCCTCTTTGGCATAAAGAAATGAAAACAAATACATTCATAGTTGTAAGATTCTTCATGTTAATGGCTAAGGAGTGATTGGAGGTTCGGTTGAAGATGCTTCAGGAAAGGATATGATGTCCCTTGCCGTATGCCTAAGATGCCGATGATTTAAGCAATCCGGAAAGGATATGAGATGATGCTCATATATTACGTACTCTCTCTTCTGTTATACAAAGTTGCAAGAGTATCAACAGTGTATGAGCGGGATTTTTCCAGTGATTTGGATGAGAAAAATATATTAAGAGTGTATGCCAAAAATCTTCTCATCTACCTGGTGTATGAGAGAGGTACTCCAACCAAGAATCATAATCAATAATAATCTTGCTTCGTGGAAACTTGATCAATAATAATCTTGCTTCTATCTGAAAAGATCAAGTATTTGATTTTATGAATCTCTAAATGATATTGCATCCTCTTAGAGTTTTATCTGAAGAATGAGAGAAAAATATTTGAAAGGTGTGAATATGTAGTGGAGAGGTGAAGCGAATTTATAGGACAGACACACGGGTGAATGAACGGTTCAGATTTCGCTATGTGTCACGTGGGTGAATGAACGGTTTAGATTTAATCAATTATTTCGTAACGTGTCTGGCTTATCCACTCTCTCATGCCAGAGACACTAATAATTACGGAATTGATATCGGCTTTTTCAAAAAGACGATCTTGTCAACGCATCGAGACTTGAGTCAGCAATTTTTTCATACAAGTTAAAACTTGTCGACGCATCGATTCCTGAGGCAGTGCGTTTTTCCGTATAAGTTAAGACTTGAATCTCAACAAAGGCGTCTCGGAAGTCAAATGACAAAGAATCGCACAACTTTTCTCTCAGGAGTCGAATGACAGCGAAGTCACACAGACTTCTCTCGGGAGTTGGTTGACAGCTTGATCACACAGACTTCTCTCGAGAGTCAGATGATAGCTTTACGCAGAAAAATTCTGAAGTTTATTTAACGCTCTCTGGTTTTCGATTAACTTCATATCTCTCAAGCTTTTAACTTAATCTCGCTTTAGATTTTCTAAGATGGCTTCCTCTTCTTCTCTAAACACTCAAGAAGCAATTGATTTGAATGATGCCCCAAGTGTAATGCAAGTACCTACTGCAATGCCAAAAGTTTGGCGTTCTTACTTTCTTTCCCCTAACGGCCCTGTGTCGGTAACTGATTCCGTGATGTTGAACGGTGTAATTGCAACTGCAGTAGCTGTGGGTCTTTGTACTCTGGGGGATGGAAAGGTTTTAATTGGGAGGACTGATCCTCAAATAATAAATGACTCAATGACACTCACAATTCAGTGTGTTGCCTCTATTTCTAACATGGGACGTTGTCTTCATGTTAGGAATCATGAAGTTAGAACACTGCATTCTCAAGTCACCATTTTGCAAAGGTTGCTGAAGGAGAGTAAAAAGAAGGTAGGGGAGGTTAAGAAAGAGAACAAAAGGCTGAAGATGCTCGTGGATTCTTATGCTGATGATTTAGTAACCCGGTCCACAGAGTAAAGCAAGACCACTGTTGAGCTGCAGAAGCAGTACGAGATGCTACTTGCTGAGGTGAAGGAATTGGCTTCTCACTTTATCCCCAAACAAATGTAGTGGGAAGTGTAGTGGTTTTTCCTTTTGTGGTGGTTTCTCCTTTATGGCTTTCTTTTGTGGCTTGTCTTGTTCTCTTTCCTTTTAATGAACTCAAGTTTTCTCATTGTAATGAACAAGATGTCATGAAGTTTTATTAATTGTTATCACTCCTATACTTGTTACGAAAATATCTTATGTTGTTTTCGTTCTTAAAAAGCCTTATATTATGAGATTTACCCATGCTAATGAACACAATTGTTTATTTGTGTATAAAAATTTATAATATCTGTCAGGTTTCAGGAAAATATATAATTACAAGAAGATGAATCATCTTCAAGTAAGTTGTAATTTATTTATTTAATTCATTTTTTTGAACTTATAGTGACAAAGTTGTTCTAATCCATTAATCATTTTATGTTGTATATATGATAAAGGTTGCTAAAAATATTTCAAAGAAAGCTAAAGCGCAACGTACAGTTGCAATTCTTTCAAAAGTGCAACAAGTCAATGAGAGGGTGAGAATATCATCGAAAGGGTCTAATTCCCCCCTCACTCCATCCCTAGATATTCAAGCAATTCCTGAATCATCTAATGTGAATGCTAAAACACCGAAGAAGACACAGGGACCAAACAAATTGAAAGGATATGTCTCAAGTCAAAGCTCACATTTGGAACTTCGACACATTGGAAGAGGTCAAGTAGTTGGGACCAATTTAGACAATTTTCAACAAATCTCGGGTGCTTAGTGCGTGAACATGTGCCTGTAGTAATTAAAAATTGGACAAA
>OU015764.1:14229588-14287382 GCA_907173295.1 Fagus sylvatica
TTCGAAGCGAAATGCAACCAAACACTGGAAAAGAAATCATTTTTCCTGAAATCATTTACATCTAAAAACATTTTACGCTGAAAAATATTTTACAATGAAACAAAACAGAGCCTAAGATTTTTGGTTAGATGCTTTAACATGGTATTATAACTAAGTTACCCACTTCAACTCCAATCATGCCAACTTCTACACTTGTAGTACAAGCATAAAAACCATAATTCAATATCCTCAAGTTGTAGCATAAAAAAGCTGTAATTCGGTTCACTTATAGTACAAGTATAAAAACCATAATCCGGTATGGAGTATTAAGTATCGTACAAGTCTTAGAGTCTCTTCTCTTCTAACATATTCAGTTTATTGTATCGGCTCTATAACTATTTGGACTCTGGTATTTGTGCAGTATCCCTATCAAGCGTAACGGAGTCTCAAATGCCAATCCCTATGTGTCTTAACATTTTTCTTCAATATCCTCTCCATATTCTTATTAGTAGTCTCAATGGCTACATTGGTTTGAGGATGGTACGAATAATACTTATGATGTTAGATATTGTATTCACTATTGTGGCCTAGGCAACATAACCACACGACGGCCGGTTGTCTCTTGATCCATCATCAAAACTTAATCTCCACTATCAAGCTTTACCATTACCATACCCACCATTAAATACCTATGATTCATAACCACCAACACCTAAAAGATCCATTCAGAGCTTCCTCAAATTCCCCACCTTTGTTCACAGCCATGGTTGGAACCTAAAATCCAAAGTAGGGGTAGGCTTGGGTTGGGTAGGTCAGGTTTGGGGGTAAAATTTCACCATACCCGACCACGTCGGGTTTATAGATATCATATACGTTAACCATCCGAAGAGCCAATCGGTTCAGAGGGTTCGGGTGATCGGGTTGGGCGGGTGGATACAGTCAGGTTGGTCGGGTTTGCACAATCAAATAATCCTATAACCCCAACCAAAAATCTCACACCAAAAACATAACTTCAAAACCAAAAATCAGTCATCAAAATCAAAACTTGAACTTCAAAACCATTACCAACCCAGATAACAATCCAAAATCCATGAGATTCAGATATGGTATAAAAAGATTAGAGAGGAGAGAGATCAAGATCTTATCTGGTTATTTGGTAAAGTGAGGCCGTGACTCGTGAGGGACGAATCTGAGTTGCGGCGGTGAGGGACAGATCTGAGTTGATATGAGTTGCGGCGATGAGGGACGGATCTGAGTTGTGGCGGTGAGGGAGCGATCTGAGTTGCGACGGTGTGGGAGCGATCTGAGTTGCGGCGGTGTGAGATCAAGGTGGCAGCAAGGGAGGAACAGAATTGAAAAAGAGAGGGAGCTAAGATTCTGAGAAGTGAGAGGTTGAGAGGCCGCGCCGCTGTGAGTCTGAGCTGAGGGCGTGAGGCTGCGCCGCTGCGATGAGCTTAGATTCTGAGAGAGTGAGAAGAGAGAGAGACCGGGTTTGATTTTTTTGGCTTTGACCTGAAGGCTTGAATTTGTGTGTGGCTGGGTGAGTGACCGGGTGAGGAAATGAGGATTATGGGCGGGTATGGGTAGTGCCAATATTGTCGGGTATGGGTATGGGATTATGGGTAGTTATAGTTTATATATATATATATATATATATATATATATATATATATATATTATTTAATTAAATATTGTCGGGCGGGCGGGTATCCACCCGACCAAAATTCCAAAAACCGTTATCCGTCCGTTATCCAGATATTTAAAATATCCGTATCCGTATCTGTCCGTATATATGCTCACGGGCGGGCGAGCGGGTCGGGCGGGTCGGGTTCCACGGGTTTTTGCCCACCCCTAGCCATAACCATTTAAACCAGGAGAAAGAACCACCATGGCCTAGAACCATGGTGGTCACTGTTCACCCTCATCAAAGAGCCTAGAATGCTTGGTTTGTTGGTAAGGGAGTTAAGTCTTAAAGGTTTGGAGTTTGTCGTGAGAACAACATTGCATCTGCTAGGAGATGCATGTTATGGTGAGATCAAATCCAAATCAAGGAAACGTGTATGAATCAACTTAGCCACCTGAACCATCATTACCGAGCATTAAATGCTCATCAAACCCAATTCTAGAAAAGGTAGACAATTTGAATAAAGTCTGCCATTGCCTCCAGTCCAATCTGCAAAAGATTAGAACAACTTTTATCCATTTTATTCCTTGAAAATGTTAAAAAAAAATGGTTGTAGGGATTAAAGGGTGTGAAGAGGTTAATTTAGAGTACCCTAAGATATTAATCCTCACTATAAAAGGAGTGGGAGGCTGAGCATGAAGGGGTTAATCGATCTTAGAGCTGAAACTCATTCTCTTTCTCTTTGCAAAATTGAATATTGAGTAAAACACACAGTCTGCTGTAACAAAAACAACCATACCCCACTTCAACCCTCACTTACTAAAATGCCTACCTCACCCCATGACCATGATTCATACATGATTCCTAAAATTAACTCTCTTCATATTCACTAAACTTGCTAAGTTCTTTGATTACTTTAAGTTTATTGTGAGTTTTTATTGTTGACCTGTTTTACTTAAGTGAACTTCATTTTGCTGAGTTTGGTTCGCAGTAGAGAAATTACTATTTGCTGTAACATTTTTTTGTGAGTTTTTGGCTTGGCAAATTGGCTATTTATTGGAAGTGCACCATCAACCACTAGGCATATTAACAGGCTCGATGTAGAGTTTTGGGCTCATTCACCCCATCAAACAAATCCAGCCCACGTTCAACCACCCGTCAAGCGACATGCGGCAATAAAAATTTTGAGTATCCATAAAACCCAAGACCAAAACGAATTTAGCAACCTTCCATAGCCATTCGTTGAAGCCACATTGAGATAAACCCTCACTAGTTAAAATCAACCTCCATTAAACTACCTTTATCGAAATTTACCCCTGATTTTGGTTAACTCATTTAATAGAGAAAGGTAAGAAGACAAAGAAAATAGCACACTTTTGGTATAAATTGATTGAAATTGTGTTTTGAAAATACGATTCTAATTGTATTTCCAAAACACAAGTTAAAAAAAGAAGAAATTATATTCTCAAATGACTTTAAGTTATTTAAAACACCGTTAATTTAAATAACAATTACTAAAATCATATTATTTTGTAAAATTTTGACGTAAAATAAGTTCCAAATATGATTATGTAGGATATCACTTTTCAAAAAATTGAATTTTAAACAAATATGATAAAAAAATATTCTGTATCCAATTTTTTCCTAACCAAAGAAACTCAAAATAGGTTAGGATAATTGACAAGGCAATTTTATACAACTTTTGAAAAAAATTCCCCTATTATATTCCCTCCCCCTCTACTTTGGCAAATTTATATAGGCTTCTGTGATTTTGACCCTCTGATTTTTGCTTACCTAATCTTGATTCTGTACAGCGGGTCTTTTGCCGTTGATATAGCGAGGTAATGATGACATCCAGCTTTCCCGCGATGTGAAAAAGTGTGATAACCAAAAGAGACAACTGAAAGAGACATCTGTGAGAGAGACAGGAACTTCTTTTTCTCTTTAACGGAAGAAATTGACCCCCAAAACAAACAAAAGATCAACACAGCGCACAAGTCACAACAAGCAAACCCCATAAATAAGCATCTTCTCAAAAAAAACAAAAAAAACCCCAAATAAAAAATTACCTTTTTTTCTCTTCCATCCCCAAAAATCACTCTTGCCGTCTTGCACATGCAACCATGTCTCAAAGTCCTCACAAGTCAAATCCTCAGAACCTAAAATCAGTAGTTTAACAAACAAAGATTTAACATTGAAAAAAAAGTAACATTAATAATAAAATTAAGACATTAGCCTATGTTATGGGTAAGTAACTAATAAGACATAACAGCCTTAACAGATCACAAAACACATGCATGCCCACATTCTTATAATATAAAAATATAGAAAAAGACGTATTCTTTCCTTTCTCTATCTTCTTTTCCTTCTTTAATTCTCACTATCCAACTCACCTTTACTTCCTTCTTCTTCACACTACTTTTTCTTTCTCTTTCAAGTTCTGAATTGTTCCTTCTTGGATACAACAATGGCAACTCTTGAGGATATTGGGGTCTCAGCATTAATCAACATACTCAGTGCTTTTGCCTTCCTGCTGGCCTTTGCTTTCCTCAGAATCCAACCACTCAATGACAGGGTCTACTTTCCCAAGTGGTACATCAGTGGAGACAGAACTAGCCCAAGGCGCTCTCGGAACTTTGTCGCCAAATTTGTCAACCTCAATTTCAAGACTTACTTTACCTTCTTGAACTGGATGCCACAAGCTATGAGGATGAGTGAGACTGAGATTATCAACCATGCTGGCCTTGACTCTGCTGCTTTCTTGAGAATTTACATTCTGGGGTACTTTTCTATTCTCCTTCTCGTTTTTGCTTCTCGGTCTTTTTTTTTTTTTTTTTACTCCAGAAAATGGAGTTATTAACTACAATTTCCATTTTTCTGTACTTTATATATATGTTTTGGTTGTGAATAATTAGAGTTTGTGTGAGATTCTTTGCCTTGGTAGAAAATTTTCGAATTTGGAGCATTTGTCTATGGTTTATATTATTTTGGATTATACATGTATATGGTGTTGTTTTTGTTGGTCAAATAAAATTCTTTACTTATTAAGTAAGAAAATAATTTTGGCTTATTTTCAAAGAAAACTTTGAAGTTTTTGACCTCTTCTCTTCTGTTGTGTGTTTACCCAAACCTTTGGCGTTTCAGTTTTCTTTTCTTGTTCCTTTCTACGTATTTTGTTCTGCTTGTTTCTTTCTTATAAAGATTCTTTTGGGGAAAACAAATGTTCAGAAGGGTAATTTTCAATTTGCAATTTCCACATTTTAGCTTTGATTTTAAGCATTGTATTATACTTGCTTAGCATTTAATTTTCGGGAACTCAGTTTCTTTTTCCCACTCGTTTTCTATGTACTATGTTTACTAGTATATTTTGTTTGTTAACAAAAAAAGAAAAAGCCATAAGGTTTGAGACCCTGTAGAAGCAGGAGTACGTATCAGGTACGATATGGTTACGAGGATTCAACATTTCTTAAAAAGGCTACAATGGATATCGGGTATTAGGTACGGTACGTGGACCAAAATGGAGTAATCCTAGAAGAGTGACAATATGTGAATAATTAATTGGCAATCATTTGCTTGGCCTTTGTGTGGGTAATTATTTGTGGGGTCATTCTACAATACCTCACTCTTTTTATGGGTATGATACCCACTCAATTGATACTATCAAATGTGATATAAGTACCATCATATGTGATGTTGGTACTATCCAATGTGATATTGGTACTATCTATTTTTTATATATATTAATTTAAATAATAAATAAAAATGGTAGGTACCATCATATGTGAGGTAGGTACCATAATATGTAACATTGGTACCATTAATGTGGAATTTTATCTATTAGAGATACCGTACCCGCATGGGTATTGTAGAATTACCCATTATTTGTGGGTCAAAATTTTTCAAATTCTCGGCGTTCATCTATATATATTTTTTGTTTCCTTTAAAAATTTGCATTTTGGGGTTTCAATTTCAATAATTTTTCTTATTTTGTACAAATTGTATAGTTGTAGGTGTTGCTAAAGCTAGTAAAAATTTGACTATTACTAATTATGGTGTGCTCAAGATTGGGTTTGAATATATTCATAAAAAAAAAAAAGACTGGGTTTGAATATAAGTTTATTTGGAATATAAATTTGCATATGTGGATCTTTCTTGTCTTTGAAAGAAAGATTCTTGGGCTTTAGAATGGGAAATTTTGAATCACATATTTGCATCTACATGTCTATGCCATTGTTTTCTAGCTGTTCACAGTTTAATACGCAAGTGTGCCCTGTTCTACTTATCAAAAAAAAAAAAAAAAAAATGTGCAAGTGCCCTGTTCTATAACTGAGAAATAGCAGAATTGTTTTTTGAAAACTCAAAGAACCTGACAACTGCCCCTTCACCCACCCTATGCTGACATAATATTAAGAGTTCTCAAATTTTTTTTCCCTGCAATGTTCTAAATATTATGTATTCTTCTTAGTTATTCAGTGTTCAATGGCTATGGGTATTGGTTGATTGCAAATTATCCATTTTTTTCAGAGAAACTCTAATTGCCCTTGTTTTGGATTGAGCTTCGCTACTTGAGCATGTCTGCATATAGATATTGCATGTTTTTAGTTCTTGGGACTTCGGACTGGAAAAGAAACAGTGAAATTTCCAAGTTCCTCCACAATTTTCCATTTCCATCTTTATTTGCTCTCCTCTTTTTTTTTTTTTTTCATAATTTTTCCTTTGCTTATTTATGCCAACTGGTTATTAATTTTTACCATCCCCATAATTTATTCGGAGTTTCAAAATTTTGCTACTAAGCATATCTTTAAAATGCTTTGATAATGCAACATTTCCATAGGTAGATTATAGTGTTTGCATTTTAAATTTGGAGAATGTGATGTGTTTTGTTGTATTCTAATCTCACTTGACTCACCAAAGTTAAGTTCATTTCTGACATCCAATCTTGGTCTGTATGAGGTAATGAGCGTAACATCCACATCAATGGTAAGACCTTTTTGGTCTAGATGGATTCCATCTGATTCAGTTTCATCTTCTTTAACGTTGCAACTGCTTTGAGTTATTTCATCGGTTCAATATTCACTTAGGAACATTTTTTTTTTGTCTACAACCTTAAAGATGGACAGTGAAATCTTGAAACCAAGGAAGAACAATACTAAAAGAACACTGCCATTTTTGTGTTTATTCATAACTTCTCTATTGATTCATAATCTCATGCAAATAGTATTCATCATGTTTTCTATTGATTAAAAACCTTTGCTGAGGTTTTGAGATTTAAATTTCTGTATTTGTCGGAATTTTTGTAACTATATTTTTTCTCTTCTATCTGACAGGTTAAAGATTTTTGTACCGATGACAGTCCTGGCACTTCTTATCCTTATACCAGTCAATGTATCGAGTGGAACATTATTTTTCCTTAGAAAAGAACTGGTTATGAGTGATATCGATAAGCTTTCAATATCAAATGTTCGTCCTCAATCAATAAGGTAATTTAATGTTACTCCAAATGTATAATAAAATAATGATAAAAAAAATTTATGCTGTTGAGTAGCTTAAGTGTTGATTTTACTTGGCTTGAGTTTCTCACTAGTGAAAAAATAGCAATGCTAACTCCTTCAAATTTTGCGACTTAATAAACTTGTAGATAAGATGATTTTAATACTGACATTGACACTAGGAATAAAATATAAGTCAAAGGATGGTTATTTTAAATGTTACATTAAAGGGTATGAAATGACCTGAATGTGGATATCAGCTTTGTCTATGCATTCAGTTGCATTTGGAAGTTATGTTTATGTCTCTTCGAAAATTGTTTGCTTTGCCAATTCTATGGGAAGATAGATGGCCATATTCGTCATTTAATGTGGGGGTTAGGCTTCTAATTCAAAGTTGATGTTGCACATTTGTTTAGCTAACAAAGCATAATACAGATTTATTAAACATTTAGTTTGTTGTTTTGCTTATTAAATGCTTATCTGGGAGATATTGGCATGACAAATATTATCAAAACACATTCGAGAATCTCCTAAGCGTTCTAGATAGCTCATAGAAATATTGTATATAATGTTAAAGCAGGCATGAAGAAACTGAGAACCCTTGCTTAGTCATTGTTCACGATCTTGTAAATGATTCTAGCACTATATTAACAAAAAAGAAAGGATGCAATGAATTCTGTGATTATACTAAACCTACAGGGTAGGCATGTGGCCATAAATTCCTTGGTTCTAAGTAAAATTACTATTGTAATACGAAGAAATCAATTTAAATATGAATCAAATCTATATATTTTCTTGAAAACTTTAAGTGAGCCACCGTAGGACACTGAATTTTCTTTTGTTAAATTTGACATAAAGCAAGAGGTAAGTATTGACTGGGGTTGTTTGTTATAAGAGTGCAATGTTTGTGGAGCATTCATTTGTTATGCTTATATATATATATATATATTTATTTTTCTATTGGATTAAAATTTGCACAAGAACATGGTCCTTTCCCTCCTATTGAGTCTAAAACCTGTCAGTCCAAAAATTATGACAGAGATATAGCTCCCAAAGTAGGCGTTTCATTCAAAGTGGAGGCTGTTTAGCATTGTACCATTACAATTTAGCTTTCAACTTAGTGCTTTCAAAAAGTCATCAATTGTGACATGACTAGACTGTTTCAGAGATTGGTACTGCTGATTCCTGCTTGATTAGTTCTTTCAACAAAAGCAGGGTTTTTGGGCCAAAACTCTCACAGGGGTTCTGTTCATCTCTGCCCTTACTAATATGTGGGGAGAAGAGGCATAGTCACTACAACAAGTACTTTCTTTAAACAACACCAGAAATGTTAAACCGTGATGGTGGCTTACATTTCCTCCTTTTTCTATTTCTCTCTGTCATTATTTGGCTGTGAAAAAAGACGACCGCAACTGGTACATGTTGGACCAAACTTTTCACTTCCCATCTGCTTCTTGTTTGGCTATATTCCTGCTACATTACTTGTTTCACTTAGCACAGCCTAATGATATGAACAATATAGGCACCACCAAATGTACCTTTTGGTCCCTTTAATGTTTTGGTAGTTATCATTTTGGTCTCTTGAGTACCAAAATTTGCAATTAACATGCCCAACTCTTGGATTGTTGTCAATGTGGTCCTTTAGTTAAGATCTGTTAGCCATGAGCTGTTAAGTATCCTAAAACTGTGTCGCTTTTGGCAGAAATAAAATAAAATTTATAAAATAACGTTATTTCATGATATTTAATGCCTTTAGTTGACAAATGTTGACACAAGGACCACATTGACAGTGATTTTAAAATTGGGGGTGTTAATTGCAAGTTTTTATACTCAAGGGACCAGAATGATAGCAACCCAAAAATCAAAGGGACTACAAAGTATTTTAGCCAAGGGACTACAAAGTATTTTAGCCAAAAAAGAACAAAGAAAATTCAAATATAATCCTATTTGGAAATCCAATTCAAAGTACTAAGTTAAATACTGAGAACTTGTTAATGTCAGTTTTCTTGAAATGCTAGTCTGGCTCTCTCTCTGTCTCTCTTGTCCATTGAAATTTCTTCTAGTGTAATCTTGTAACAATATAATTTATAGTCATTTTTCACACACACACACACACACACATATATATACCCTTGTATTAACTCTCTTTTAAAACTTATCTCCTTCTAGTTAATGCCAATTGTCTGAAAAATTTATAATATTTAAATCTCAGGTTTTTTTTCCACATAGCATTGCAATACTTGTTCACAACATGGACTTGTTTCATGCTATACAAGGAATATGATTATGTTGCATCAATGAGGTTGCATTTCTTGGCTTCACAACACAGGCGTGCGGAGCAGTTCACGGTAAGTTGGACCCATAATTTCTCTATAATAATCTGAGTAGAATTTTATGCATTTTTTTTTTTCGGTAGGAGAAAACATTCATGTGATCGTTTATCAACTTGCTTGTTGAATATTTGCTAAATAATGTGCAGTTTGATGGTTAAGCTGTTTTTTCGTTATTAATTATCTGGCATGTCTTATTACAAGTCTTCATTCTATTTTCTCAAAAGGCCTATATAACAGGCTTTGTGTACGAAATGATATATAGTAAAAGTTGTGTCATACACATTGTAGTTGCAGCAAGTGGCTCAACGGGTTTTTGTCATGTGTCACACTATAAGTACATCAAAATTATCAATATAGTCTGCTCTAAGTAAAACTCTATTTTCATTTTTCAAAGATACAAGAAGTTTAAAAATAATACTTTGATCAACATTTATTTCCAAAATTTCTAGAAACTTAAAAGAAGCGTCAAGTGGATGCCCTTTCCTTTTTTATCCTTATGTCATGTGGACAGTTTTTTGCCACCTTATTTTACACACTTAAGACTTTTTATCCCAACTAGCAAAAGAGTCCTCACCACACTATAATTACATTAAAATTATTAAGCTAATTTTACTCTTGGTGAAACTGATGCGGGAGCCTCACAAAGATTATTTTATTTTTATCTTATTTCATTTTGAAGTTGATTGTATGTTTAGGTTTATTAGTATATTTATTTGCAGTTAGAGTTATTTTTATAATTCAATAATTGGGCCCAAGCCCATCAGAATTAGGGTTTTTATTTAATTTGATTTAAGGCTTAGTAGCTTATTTAAGCAAAGTTTGTACTCATTTTCAAGGGACTTGATGATTAATGAAAATTTTGATGATTTGAGATGCGTCTTTTTTCTTTGTTTGGTAGTGATGCCTAGGGTTTTGCAGGCAGATTCTAGGTGGTGATTTCTAGGACTTGTTCTATCCGTTCTTTCCCATTTATCCTATTTCCCATTGTTGTCCTACATCAGAAACTTTGTTATTACCAAAGCTTCAAGAAAGTTTAAATAAGTATTTCAATTAAATTTCTAGTACTAAAAGTTTGAGAAATTATTTTATTTTATTTTAAATTATTTAAATCATCTACCATTAGTTTTAGTTTTGAAAAAAAAAAATCGGTCTTGCATGATAGGCTTCTATTATATAACTTAAGGTAATTTTTAATTAAATATTATTGTTCAATTTCGATGATATCTTTTGAAATTTTTTTCTTTATTTTACATATAAATTTTAATTAACCCATGCATCACATGGACACACTACTAGTAAATAAAGAAAATCATCAACAAAGTACATAGGAGAACAAGAAAGCACACCTTAAGTCTAAGTACCACTTGATTGGGTTCGGCTCTATGAATCCTCTGGTAACTAATGTATTGTAATTTGCAACTCAAAAGGATAGCATAATATCAATTCTTTGTTAATTGTGAGGTAGTATTTCTATTTTTTGAAGGAAATCAGCTGCTTCTGTAAGGACTTAGGATTTTTGTCTTAAACCTATCAAGCACAAACTGTACTCCAGTTTTCGCTGTTTAGGAGATCCAATTGTGGAATATATGTGACCTGCATGGTGCACAATCTGATGGAACTCGAGTGAAGGAGACAAGAATGGTGCATTGATGATGGTTTTATTAATTATTAATTTTAAATGTAGGAGGACCATTTGCTCAAGTTCAATCATCAATGTATTAGGGTTAAAAATTGATTAACCCTAATACTCCTGAATTCTTTATACATTAGGCATTAAGTACAATATGACCAAACTACCCTTATAACTTATACAATATTACTCAAAACACTCCCTCAAGCTGGGGCATATATATCATATAGTCCCAGCTTGTTACATAACAAATTTAAGCGAGTCTTGCACGTTGGTTTCATGAACATATCAGAAACTTGGCCCCCTGTAGAGACATATGGGGTAGCAATCGCACTACTCTCCACTTTCCCTTGAACAAGATTGTAATCCCCCTCTTTATGTTTGATATGTTCATGGAACACTAGGTTGGAAGCGATATGAATTGCTTCTTGTTTGTCACGATACATGGTCATAGGCAACTATACATCAAGCCTCAATTCCTCTAGACAATGCTTGATCCACATAAGTTCACACAAAGTATGAGCCATGGCTCTATATTTAATCTCTGTACTGGAACGGGACACAACACTTTGCTTTTTACTCTTCCAAGTGATCAAGTTACCTCCTAGGAAAGAAAGAAACCTTGTGGTAGACCTCATATGATCCTGCCCAATCCGAATTGGTAAAAGCCTCTACACGCAAATTACCATTCGATTTATATAAAAGTGCACACTCAGGATGAGCATTAAGGTATCTCACAATCCGAAGAACAACTTCCCAATGTGGACGACAAGGTACATCGGTATACTAACTCACAAAAATAATGTTAAATGATATATCTTGTTGGATAATGGTGCGGTAGTTCAACTTACCAACCAAGCGGCAACATCTCTCCAGATTAGATAACAACTCTCCCTAATCCATATACATTTGGACATTGGGATATGTTAAAGAGAGAATGATATGTTGTACCTCTCTAGATTTTTCTGGAAGATACCATTGGTAAGGTGTCCCTACCATCTATCACCATTAGCATATTCTGTTATTTTTGTAAATGCTTCTCCTATATATTTGGAATGGATTGACTGAGGGCTGATATAGAAAACATTTGTAAATGCTTCGCCACTAACAAAATGATGATGAAGGGAAGGGGACTAACATTTGTATCCTTTTTATGTATGATAATAACCGAGGAAAGCACACTTAATATATTTGGGATCCATTTTGTCACTCCCTGGATTTAAAACATGAACATAGTAAACACACCCAAAGATTTTAGGAGGTAAATGGAACATAGGTGTATCAGGGGAAAATACAACATGAGGTATCTAATAACCAAGAACTTTTGAGGGCAAACGATTAATTAGATAACAAGGTGTTAGCACATCACTCTCATACGGTTTCGGAATTCTCATGGAATCAAAGTGCATGAGTAACTTCAAATAAATGTCTCAATTTGTGCTCAGCCACACCATTTATTCTCATGGACTATGTGGACTAGAGGATTGATGAATTATTCCATGATCAACAAAGAGTAGCTTTAAAATGTATGAATTATTTTATGATGAAATTATTTATGAATTGTTTGTGGAGTATTTGGACTTGGATTGTATGATGAAATGCATTTTGTTTTCTTAAATTTGTCTTTGAAAGATCTTCAAAGTCATGGAGAATTATTTTATTTTTTGCAGGTAGCTGTAAGGAATGTACCACATGTTCCTGGTCACACAATTTCAGATACTATCGACCACTTCTTTCAAACTAATCACCCAAATAATTATCTCTGTCACCAGGTACTATATTTTCTTAAAAGAATTTTAATGGGTAGTGTTCCACTTCCATATAATAATTCTAATCCAACTGGGATAAGTTATTGGACAAAAATATACTGATGATGTTTGTATCCCTACTATCCTTATAGATCTTTGGTTGGTTTACCTTATTTCAAGATGGCTTGTTTATCTTTATTCAGGCAGTCTACAATGCAAACAAATATGCTAAACTCGTGAGAAGAAGAGAGAGGCTCCAGAATTGGCTGGACTATAACCAGCTGAAGTTTGAAAGGCACCCAGAAAAGAGGCCAACTAAAAAGGTAGTTTGTTCTTATGAACTGAAATGTCACAAATGTGATATGTTGAATGTATATCTTTTTTTTTGATGGGTAACTTGTTGAATGTATATCTATATTTACAATTCATCAATCGATTATTGAGGCTTTAAATTGGATGGTTTAATATCTACATTTGCAGACTGGATTTTTGGGGCTTTGGGGTGGAAGAGTTGATTCCATTGAGTACTACAAACAACAGATTAAGCAGCTTGATAAACAGGTAAGCCATGACTTCTAACTCATCCTTAATCTATTTAAGGCTGTGTTTGTTTGTAGTCGGGGGGGAGAAGGGGGGGTGGGAAGGGAAGAGAAAGGAAAAGAGGGAGGGAAAGGAAAAGAATGGATCCCTTTTCCCTCCCTCCTATCCTCCCCAATCTGGGAAGACACAAAATTAGAGGGCCCAGGTGGAAAAACTTGGGCTCCACCAATTTCTTTCCCTCCTTCAAACCAAACAGTGGTAAGGGGGAGTCCTTTCCCTTCCCTCCCCCTTTTCCACCTAAACAAACGTAGTGTAAACTTTTGTGGCATTTCATGTTTCAACTCTTAAAAAATCTTCCTTTGGATGAGTTTTGACTCAGCATTACTCCTTTATTCTTCTCCATTTCTTTGTGAATTGTTGAATTGCTTTAATCTAATATCTGCATCCTTTTGTGCTAGATGACACTGGAGCGCCAGAAAATTGTCAAAGACCCAAAATCTATTCTGCCAGTTGCCTTTGTTTCATTTAATTCCCGATGGGGGGCTGCTGTTTGTGCACAGACAGAGCAAAGCAAAAATCCCACACTTTGGTTGACATACTGGGCCCCAGAACCACGCGATGTCTATTGGCGGAACCTGGCCATACCATTTGTTTCGTTAAGCATTCGTAAACTTATAATATCATTGTCAGTGTTTGCTTTGGTGTTCTTCTACATGATACCCATTGCATTTGTGCAATCCCTTGCAAATCTGGAAGGCCTTGAAAGAGTTGCTCCTTTTCTCAGGCCTGTGATAGAACTGTAAGTAGACTTATTTAAATTTAGAGTTTGTGAATAGTATGATTATTTAATTTGTAAGTTTTGGATTTAAACTTTGAATTGTATGATTGTGTAAAATCTATGAATTGAATTAGTTTGTTGCTTGATGTGGAGAAACCTCTCATGTTAAAGTTCTTTACTTCAATTACTTGAAACCTGTGTCAGTCTCTTTTGATCACTTGGCATAGACAATGTGCCTTTAATGTCTTGAAAAATACAATATAACAGGTGTTGTTGCGTACTTGGCTTTACACCTCCGTTAGTAAAACACTCATAATATTGTTGTTGTTTTCTCTTCTTCTCATTATTCGTAAATAGCAAGAGAATGCATGGCCATGTTTGTGCTAAGCTTTGTGTTATAGTGGTTGTCTATTTTTATTTTTTATTTTTAAATTACCGTTGTCAACCCATGTTGTGGTTTAAAACGTATAACTTACTCAAAGAAAAGGAAAACAAAAGGTGGTTTAGAAGGTATTTGAAACTTACGGATTCACCATGCCTTGCACCAATTTGAAAATGTAAATGGAAGTTTCTCCTTATGCATTGTAATGAGAACTAGATGTGCTTATCCTGATTTCTAATGATTTTAATAAATCAGAAAAGACTTGTGAAGGGAAAAAGATCTTGGTCAGTGCAAACAATCATCTAATAACAGACAGATAATGGGTTGTTATTTCCATGAGTATATATAAATGGTTGATGAACTTTTTCCTATCCATTTATTCTTTGTGTTGCTTTAGCTTATTCACCAATAGGACTTATTTTTTTCTCTATGCAATGATAATAGTCTCTTTATATATGCTAATTGAGTCTCTCAATTTATATTTCTTACATTGCTTCGTTTATGCTTCATTTATAACTAAAAGTACTATCTTTTTTTGTTAAATAATATGAATTTTCAAATTGCTACCAGGTTGGGAGTGGATTCAGTTATGAACCTTTAAAAGATATACTCATATTTGAAATTGACGGATTGATCTGTTGGTGCTTTCTCACCGTTATTTGTGAGACAGCATTTTTATTATATCATGGTCACCACAGTAGACTACTCAAATCCAGTAGTTATTCATTCTAACTTCTCTTTTTTTCCTTACCATCCTTTCAACCTTTTGTCAATGTGCAGGAAATTCATTAAGTCATTTCTGCAGGGCTTCCTTCCTGGTCTAGCCCTTAAAATCTTTCTATACATTCTTCCAACAGTTTTGATGATCATGTCAAAAATTGAGGGACATATAGCATTATCAACATTAGAACGGAGAGCATCAGCAAAGTACTATTATTTCATGTTAGTGAATGTATTCTTGGGAAGCATTGTGACTGGAACAGCATTCGAGCAATTGCATTCTTTCCTTCACCAATCTCCTACACAGTAATATTCCATATCTTATCACTTAAGCTTTTATTATTTCCATGTTTGAGTATACTTGCGGTAGGTTGACGGCCAGCATAAAATAGTCACTTTATTATTATTATTAGGGTAATTTACACTGACACCTCCAATGTTTGGTGAAATTAGACTCGCTACACCCTATTTTCAACAAATGACACTCCGCTTTAAAATTCCCAAAATAATTCACACTCCGCTCCAAAAATGCAGTGGAGAGTGAATTATTTTAGAGCAAAATGTCAATTATTTTTGGAATTTTGGAACGAAGTGTTATTTCTTGAAAATAGGGTATAACGAGTCTAGTTTCACCAAACATTAGGGGTGTTAGTCTAATTTACCCTTATTATTATTATTATGAGTACTATACTTGTTTATAGTATGATATTCGTTTAAATAGAAATTGCATTTTGTGTTTTATCTTGAGAAATGACATATGGTTGTTCAAAGATGTGATATCTGATTGTTAGTCTGTTCTGCACCTCAGTTTTCCGTATGAGGAATTGTATTATGGTGAACACGGTTATGAGATTATAAATGTGCTAAGGCTAATTGGACTTTTGTTGTTATTTTTGATGCACTATGTTAGAATTATGGTTAAATGATTAAATTCATTATTTCCTAACAGCTTAAGCTTTTGGGAGGATTGGTAATTTATTATGGTATCAGAGCAGGAGGTCTTAAGTTTAAACCTTATCTCCATTTTACCCTCCCATTAAAGTTAAAATCTCATGTGTTCGGCCCTATTTAATAGAGGGAGTCTTGAGTTCACACCTTAAAAAGTTAAAAATCCAACGTGTGGGGCCCTATTTATTAAGAGGGAGTCTTGAGTCCAACTTGAGGAGTGCTAGAATTATGATTTAATGATTAAATTCACAATTTTGTAGCAACTTAAGCTTTTGGAAAATTTGGTTATTTATCACACTATATATTTCCTATTGATTTTCCAGATTATCTTTTTTTTTTCTTTGTTTAGAAATCAACATATGGGATTTTGGATATCATATATGTTTTGATTAAAAGAATTTTTATCTTTCATTCTTTTAAGCAATAAACCATTTTTTTATAATGAGGAGGTCTTTGTCATAGAAAAGACACGAAAAGACAAATTATTGTAAATGATAAAGAAACAAGTTTGTTTGTTTTTTTTTTTTTTTTTTTTTTGGAAAAACAAAGGATTTATAGTAATATCATATATGTGCACGTTTATTTTTTAAAGTAGTGGTTTCTCTTTTTGGTTGAAAGCCCACTCTGTAAATCTCTGTATTGATTTTCTCTTTTTCTCTTCTTTAATTTTGCATAACTGATCATTGACAACAAGTTTGTCATGTATCTCCATAATGAAATTGGGAAAGCCTATGAGTGTAATGATAAACAAATACAATAATAAAGGCCCATTAGGATCCATTTAGCCTTTCAATTATATATTTATATATATATATATAACCTTGGTTTTTCATATCCCAATACATTTTTGACAAAAGGGCAAGAAGATACAAATTAGCACCTCACTTCATTACTTCTCAAGGCTGTCATAAAAAGAATCTAGCTGCATCATTGCAATTAGAAACATACTTATGTTATTCATTGATATTCCTTACGCAAATAGTTCTATTAAAGTTATACAACATAACATCATTGCAATCTTTATGGTCATGCCTCAAATATGTATCACCCAACTGTGCTATGGCCTTTTGTTTTACATCTAAGCATACAATCTTTTATATAATTTGTTTTATAACTATAATTGATTTATCCAACATGATTGATTTTTGTGGGATCTCACTCTTTACTATAGGATTCCTAGAACCATTGGGGTCTCCATACCAATGAAAGCTACTTTCTTCATTACATATATAATGGTTGATGGGTGGGCTGGCATTGCTAGCGAGATTCTTCGACTGAAGCCATTGGTAATATTTCATCTAAAGAACATGTTTCTGGTGAAAACTGAAAGAGACAGAGAAAAGGCAATGAACCCTGGGAGTGTTGATTTCCCAGAGACTATCCCAAGTCTCCAATTGTACTTTCTGTTGGGGCTTGTGTATGCCGTGGTTACTCCCATCCTTCTTCCTTTCATACTAGTTTTCTTTGCCCTTGCCTACTTAGTTTACCGCCATCAGGTCAGTTCATTCACAATGCTTGATTTTTCTTTACTCTTTCCTTTCTTAATTGCATTTATTACTATCTTGAATCAAATTATGATAACTATGCGCTTCAAAATGATAGCCAAAACTATAAATTGGGCTTAATACTTGTAATTTTTTTTGGAATTATAGGCATTAGGAAGGTTTAGATTTAGAAATTACATTGCAGGATTCTTAACAATGGTAAAGAAACAGTCAATATTGAATGTGTCAGGTGAAAGAATCTAATATTAAGAAAAGCATATGTAAGGAAAATTTGCTAGTAATTAAATTTTTATTCACAAAGCACAATATTGAAAATTGATACACAAATTATTTATTTTAACTTAAGATGAGCATATCCTCATCAAAATTTGTGTAGGTATTTGATTAGATATATTATTAACCAAAATAACTAATATTTGTAAGACTTGTCTATTCTTTCTTTCTTTTTTCTTTTTGGGGGGGGGGGGGGGCTGTAGGGGGTAGGTATACGACTTGTTTATGGTTTGAATTATAATTTATGGTTTGTTATTTTGCAATAATTCTACTTGTAATTTTAGACCCTGTTTGATTACACAGATAATCAATGTCTACAATCAACAATATGAGAGTGTTGCTGCATTCTGGCCACATGTCCACAGCCGCATAATAGCAAGCTTGTTGATATCCCAATTTCTTTTGATGGGACTGCTTAGTACAAAAAAAGCTGCCAATTCCACTCCTTTGCTTGTTATTTTGCCCATATTGACATTGTCATTCCATAAATATTGCAAGCATCGCTTTGAGCCTGCCTTTAGGAAATACCCACTTGAGGTAAGCTCCAAACTATGCCAACAATTAACTGATAACAAGTTCTTTTCTCATTTCCTTTATATTCAATATAAATAGCTAATCTATTTAAATTATTAACTTGTGCAGATGAAATTGCGTTAATACTGTATATAATGAAATGAAAATTAGCTGCCCTTTTGTTTAATACATGTCATTAGGCTTGATTATAAAGTCTAGTGATTGTTGTACTCATAGTTCAGTTCAAGTCTCTTAAAGGCATTTACAATGATGTTAATCATCCTCACCTTTTAAGCCCCTCCCCTTACTACCTGCCAGTAAAAAGAAGGGAAAAGAATTTAGAAAACAACTCTCTCTAGCGACATGGTTTTATAAGTGAACCAGTTTAACCACTTTTAAGATAATTTCCATGCGTGTTACTTTTGTTCCTTATTTAAGGCAGAAGTCCTTCACTGTCTAAAATAGGTTCTTGATTCTTAACGTTTTACTTCTTTTTCAAACTGGTGTCTCTGACCTTATACCTTTAACAGAGTTCATGGAATCTGTTGCATCCAAACAATTTAAATTGTTTTTATCACAGTGGCCTGATTGTATGAAATTCTGTAACTTTTATGTTAAATCATGGGTGTTTCATGACACATTAAATCATATCTTGGAAGACCACCCCTTTCTTGATGGATGCCTATTACTCGGACGGAAGGAGATGGGGAGAGAAAAGATAAGGGAAGGTGGCCGGAATATACAATTTTTTTAGTATATTCTAGCCACCTTCTCCTCTTTTCTCCCCCATATCTCTCCCATTCCACACATACCCTAAATGTTAGCATATGCTAAAAATAGAATAGAGATAACTAGACTACCCGTATTAAATTTAATTGTCTTAAATATCCACAACAATTAAGTAAGTCTCTTTTGTGTTAGATGGAGATTTGGTATGGGTTCATTTCCTTACTAATATGAGACAAATTTTCATGATCAGTAATTCTGTAAAAAAAACAAGGGTATTGTGAGAGTTCAAGGAGACTAATCTTTTGAATGGATAAGTTTGTGCTTCATGATATTTTTTGTAATGGCTATTGCTTTTCTTTATTTGACTCAAAAGAAGCATTTCAGTTTTTATTAGGATGCTGATAAAATTATTTTGCCTTTGTTCCTACATCAGGAAGCCATGGCAAAGGACTTATTGGAGCGGACTACAGAACCTGACCTGAATTTAAAATCTTATTTAGCCGATGCTTATTTGCACCCAATTTTCCGATCATTTGAGGAAGAAGAGGAGTTAGTCGAGATGAGAGTAGACAAACATCTAACACACGGAGTTGCTCCCTCAACGAGCGAACTCAGCTCCCCCTACCCACCCCATGAAGTCCATCATTCTCCATCCCCACCTCATTATGTTAATTATCCATCCTCCCCACCCCAATACGTTTATCAGCCCTCCTCTCCACCACACTATGTCTATCATTATGAAGTTGAGCCTTGAACTAATAAATACTAGTTTGCTTTGGAGAAACTCTAACCAATTTTTTTAGATAATTTTGCATCTTAATCACTCTGCATTGAGGTTGTCTCTATCTAATTGTAATTATTATTTCATCATTGTATCGTTGTTGGGTTATGGCATTTTCTTCAATTGTAGTTGAGGTTCCACATGTTTTATTTTCGGTATGCTACAAATGAGAGGTCATAATCTTAGAAATTCACCTCAAGTCCAACCTCCTTTTACAATTTTGGTGGTTTCATTTTCCTGTGTTTTCGTGTGAATATAATCTAGGAATAAATTTCTTTTATTTCATTTTTTGTGTTTCACTTTATGCTCCACTAACTACAATATACTATCATGTGTTCGATTGTGTTTATTTTTTAAAATCTTATTCTTCAAGGAAAGAAAAAAATGTGGAACATAAACAGTGAGATATAGGATTTGTCTTTATAATGAATAAATATCTTATATCTCACTTTTTGTGTTCTATTTTATGCTCCACCAACTACAATGTGTCACGTGTCAGTTTGGTTTGCAGAATATTAGATTCTTTTGTAATGTTAGGATTTTTAGAATCTTTGATCAATGGAATCACATCTTAAGAATATAAGATTATGGGGTTGGCGTTTGGTTTGTTAATCACATTTAGGAATGGTAACGAGTTGGGTTTGGAATGGAAAATTTTCAAACCCAAACTCTCGAATTATTCTATTTATTAAACCTTATTAAATTTTAATAATTTTATCCTAAATACTTCTTATTTAGATTTGAAAACTCAAACCCGCTTGATTATCTTTCTATATGTTAGGTTGAGTGGGTTAGGTCAATTTAATCAAAATTTGAACATCTAATTATTTAGCTAAATTTAAGCATTAGTAGGTATTTCAAAACTAAATAAATCGTTATGTATATTATAATCCAAATATAATCAACAACTATCGTAATAATTTATTATATTCAAAGCACTAAAAAAATACTACAAATTCATTATAACATTTTAAATTATTTTACATCATGTGACTGTTAACCTTCAACCATCCAGAAAATATTTTAAAATCAAACACTACCTGAATTGTTTAATAATATATCAATTTCACTTTCCTTCTTTTAAGTCTTCTAACATAGCATGATTAAGAAATTATGTAAGAATATGTATATAAAAATAAAAAAATAAAATAAATAAAAATGAGAGAGAGAGAGAGAGAGAGAGAGAGAGAGAGAGAGAGAGAGAGAGAGAGAGAGAGAGCAAAAAGCATTTGTTATAGAAACCTTAGTTTTTGTGTAAATAAAATTAATAATGAGTATTTTACTAATTTAAATATACAAGTTGGTGAAGTTTGGATACTTAGTTGTAAATCCCAAACCTTAGGAGGTTTATAAATTTGAATACAAACTCAAGGCAAATCAATTTTAGAAAGGCCAAATTACAAAAACAGTTCTTAGGGTTTGGGTTAGTTGCAAATTAACCCTCTTATTAAAATTCCATCAACTTGAGTGATGGAAATTGGAAAATGGTTATGTACACCACTTTTATAATAAAAAATATTTGATTGATAAAATTCAATAAAATTATTTTATAATTTAATAAAAAAATCAGTTTAAAATAAATTTAATAAAATTGTTTTTTCTAAAATTAAAATTTAATTAAAAAAAAAATTCAAATCTGCGTAGTGGGAACTGAAACTTCAAAGAATGCATTTGGGTAACTAAAACTGTTAGCCCTGAGGTTCCAATGCATATATGTTAGGTAATTTATAATTTAACCGAAGGGAATAAAAGTAATTTTGATGATAACAAAGATTTAATCTATAATAAATTATTTTATGAGCTAATGGTTGTATATCTTAAGCATGATTATGACAAGCTTACCTTTGGACCTTCATGGTCAGCAAAGATTAAAATAAATAAATAAAAAATTACAAGACCAACGAGCTCAAGTATTGAACCTCACAAAGTTGCATAAAGCCAAAACCCAATTTGGATAGATATTGAAGACCGCGCTATTGGACTTAAAGCCAAAGAAACAAAGAAACGTTTCAAGCATCATGTACTTATGTAATGGGATAAGTGAGTATTAGGTTTTTGTAAAGTCTCTTGATTTGATTGTTATGGCTAAAACGACTTAAAACCTAGATCGACCATAAGTACTTAAAAATGTTTTATGAACTTACACATCATTATTCAATACATCAATATACATAGAATTATATCATGCATATCACCTGAATAATCCACTAGGCTCTAATAGAAAATTCTAAAAGAATGGTTAATTTGTCACAAACCTTATACGTCTAGGAGGTTAGTTGTTCAAATAAAAACTTCAAGGACCAAATCGACACCCACCTCAAAGGGTGATATTTGAAAAATAACCTCCATGATAAAGTGCACTAAATGTTGAAACTAGTTCGTGCTTAAAGAAAAGATTTTATAAAACAAATTTGTAATTGTTATGACAAGCATGCATTTATATATCTATATTCTAAAATAACTTTGTGCACTTTGTACACTCAAATTGAAAATACAATTACAGAAAACCACGTTGGTTGGTTCAGTCACTACTCACTAAGACTGGGAAAAAGAAGAAATTAAAAATTCAGTAGGAACCTAGACGTATAATCGACTCAACTCAACTGACCTTGATTCAAACTTTTAGGAGATGAAAATTTATATTTTGAAAACAAGAAATACAAGACATAAGATTTTCTTGGCCTCCAGTTGTTTGTATTGGGAACATGATTTGCCAAATACTAAAAGTAAAAGTTTTAGTGATGAAAATGAATTACTTACATTAAACCACAGCAAGAACAGTATCATTGAGGAGTTAGTAGTGTAAACCAAGCTGTTCCACAAAATTCTACTGCTAAAATTCCACCTTTTGTTACATACTGAACACTTTTACTCCCACCACCAGCATCCTACTCTACTACTTCTATTACACACTGAACAGTGAACACTTGTACTCCCACCGCTAAAAGAGTCTGTTGTTCATCTTTCCAAAGACAGTGAGCCTCTGGAATCTGGACTGATGCAAACTAATACATACCCCCCTCATGTACTCTGCTCCCCATGCTGTTTCCTCGTCTTAACATCTTACATCTTTGTTGAATTAAGCATCTTTTCAACAGAAGTTTCCAGGTACTAGCTGTATAAGCACATTCAAAAAATAAATAGTGAATACTTTCACCAAATTCACTGCCGAAAAACACTAACTTGCCTTTGCCTCTTAACAATCTACAAAAGACTTACAACTTACCTTGCCATTTTGAGATGAAAGACTGCCTGAAAATTGACATCATTACTGGATGCTTCTTTCTAAAAGAAATTCCAAGAATCAGCAGATATATAACTTCCAATAGCAGCAGGCAACCAATAATATTTTCCTCTTCTTCTTATGGTTCCAATTGAGTTGATGCTCTTCTTAATGTATGCAAGCTGTTTGAATCCAATATCTAATGGGTATGTGTGACCTGAAAAAGCATCAAATTTAGAGTATGCTCAAGCACAGAATGTTGACATTATATTCTGAAGATCAGCAGAGAACAACTTGATGATACAATAGAACCCCAAAGATAAAGCAACTCAGAGTTCGAAACATTGTGTCTGGTACCACAATTGAAAGAAAGAGAAACCAACATACCATGTGTGAAAGTACAATTTTTTATCCTGGTCAAGTACACACTGGTTTTTTTTCCCCTATGTTGAGAGCACAACAAGAACCTGTCATTGTCAGTGAGAATATAATATTTAGCAAATATGTAGTGTTTTCATTCATGATGTATGGGTATAAATGAAACTGAAATTTTGAAAAAGAAAACAGAATTGATGTCGGGTCAATTTTGATAAGGGATGGATAGTATAGTAGTGAAGAGGGTTGTCGAACCACAGGAAGATTGGAATTCAAGAGACACTTTTAAAAGGGTAAAAATAAAGAAAATAATATTTTGAGGTTTGTAGAAAACTAATAATTAAAATTAAGAAAAATGCGATGGGTAAAAATGCTTAGACTTTAGGTTCATCCACTTTATAAGAATACTATTAATTCAATTTTACCATGTCATAACTCAATTGATGGTTTCTCATCCCAAACCATCAATCGGAAGATTTGCAATAAAGACTTTATAAATAATTCTAATATAAATTTTTCTAAAGATTGTCCATTGATTAAAGCATGAAATCAATAACTACACTAGAAAAATCATAAGACGACGATATACTCTCAAGCAATAACGCAGCAAACAATAATATCTAATGCAATTAAGGTTTTGTATTTGATAAATCTAGGGTTCTTACATAACTATAAGAAAAGCCTGACTGAACTTATGAAATGGTTCAAACCCTAAAAGTTTCAAATAAAAAAAATAATATAATAGGTATGAACAATCAATAGAAGAAATTATAAACATTGAAACACATTCATGGCATTAAAAGAATAAATAGTATCTTACAAAGGGGAATCCCCTTTAGTCTAAGCTAAGGTTTTAGCTTTCCATGAAAAATACTAAACAAAAACCTAAAGAAAACATTGGAGGAGAGAGGTAAAGAGAGACTAAGAGAGAAGAAAGCTCTTAAATTTGACCCAATTAACCTTTAAATAGGTCTAGAAATCCTAATAAAACTAGAATCTTCGTAGGTTTAAAATCCCAGATTTTTCAGGCTTTACTTGACCACCACGTTTGACCCATTATAAGTCCGAATTAGGCAATTTTCATTAGACACAAAATTGTATCCCTTTGAATTAGATTTCAAGCCCAACTTGAATCGAATCAATCCGATATTTGAGTTGAAAGTTATGGCCCAAATACGAAGACATATGCAAGCTGGAATCCTAGTACAAATTGGACTGCGATTTTTCTTTGATTCCTTGTTCTATTTGGACTCCAATTAAATTGGGCTGACATTCTTTTGCTTCATTAAGACCTACAAATATAACAAAACTAAGTTAACACTCTATGGGATTAATATAACTCACATAAATGGTAAATTTCATGCGATGCAATGAAATTAAAGAATTGTAAAACTTATGTGTAATTCAAAGTATCATGCATAATAATCCCATTAAATTCTCTCTAAAACATAGGTAAATAAGTCATATTTCATGACTTATAAAACCCTCCAACCTGAACTTTGCTAGTCCCTAGCAAACTAAAAACAAAAATAACAAAATATAAATCAAAACAAAATTAACTAAGCCACTTTCGCTGGCACTCTCGATTGCATTTAGCATATGCAACAAGCCTTTAAACCCCTAGGTGTCCCTAGTGGACAAGTTGTAGTCTTGTGAAGGTTTACCAGAAGTAATACCCATAAACTTTATGAATTGCTCAATCTTGGTTTCAAAATAAACACATATTAAATCATGTTATCAAATAAGAATAGAGCATCACACAAACAATGGTTTTGATTCATTAGCAAGCTTAAATAGATCAACTCCACTTTCAAATCTTTAGAAATCTTAACTAAGTCCAAATCACTTAAATTCAAGTAGTAGAACATTACACAAGTTCCTTGATGTGTGAAGTGAAATAACCTATAATCATGGGGTTTTAATATCTTTCCAACATAATAATATAGAACAATGGAATTCCCATTAGATGAATCAACCAGGGCTTTTTTTTTTTTTTTTTGCGTGAGGACTGTGCAATGTTTAACTTCATTAAGCTTTCTAATTGACCCATGTATCGAGTGTTAGACCAATGACTCCCGAACCAGTTGGCTCAAGGGGCACTAGGTGTAGAGACACCTCTAAGAGTTTACTAACTCGAGTCAAAAAGGCTACGAAGCTAAACTAGTCACTCATATCTCAACCATTTGAATTGTTTACCTTTTTGATCAAAGGCTCGCATGTTTTTTTTTTTTGCCAAGGTTAATTACCTAACAAGTCAACCAATTTAATTGCGTAACAATTGGATGCATACTTCATACCCCACAAATTACATGTTCGTGCTCGTGCTTAATTCAAGGTACAAGTGTAATAATCACCACTCAAAACACAAGTAATAAAGGGTCATGTTCAAATATCTCAATCAAATAATTATGTGTTGAGATGCTTAAGCTCACTAATGACTTTCAAACCAAAGTTCAATGTTCAACAGAATTCTCAAAGACAACATAATAAAACATGTGAATATAACATTATTATCCAACAATTCAAGACTTCATTTTTTTTTTTTTTTTTTCAGAAGAAAGCATGGATTTCTAACTTCTCAACCAAAGACAACAAGAGGTACATCAATCAATGAATACATTATCCTCCCCCCAACCTAAATCAGACATTGTCCTCAATGTTTAAAATATTTGCATGAATGAAAGATAATGAGAGGCATGCCAATAGAATAAAATAAAAGGAAAAGGGAGTGAAAACACCTGAGATGATGTAGGAATACCCAAGCTATTTCCTGCAAAGTTGTTAGAAAGCCAAGAAAACAAACACAAAAAGAAAAAGTATATAAAATATGGTACAATGGTAACATAGACTTACAGAAAGTCTAGTCATCCCGGTAAATGGGATCTTCCAAGGGAATCGTCTCTTCCTCTTGAACAAACCTCTCTAGGGCTGGTTTAAGTCTTTGGCCATTAACTTTAAAAGTGCATCCATCCCTAGGATCTTCTACCTCAATGGCTCCATGTTCAGAAACATGTTTAACAATGTATGGACCATCCCATCTAGACCTCAACTTGCCAGGGTGCTTATGTAGTCTAGAATTATACAAGTACACTTTTTGGTTTACTTCAAAAGTTTTCCTTAAAATTCTTTTATCATGAAAAGTTTTCATCTTTGCCTTGTAAATTCTAGAACTCTCATATGCCTCGTTTCTCAACTCCTCTAATTCATTCATTTGGAGTTTTCTAAGTTTGCCAGCTTCATCAATGTTAAAGTGAAAAGATTTGATTGCCCAATAGGCTTTATGTTCAAGTTCAACTGGCAAATGGCAAGGCTTACCAAAAACAAATCGATAAGGGGACATACCAAGGGGAGATTTATAAGCAGTACGATAAGCCCAAAGTGCATCAACTACTCTTAAAGACCAATCCTTGCGATTTGGGTTAATCGTTTTTTCTAAAATTTGTTTGATCTCCCTATTGGCTAGTTCCGCTTGTCCACTTGTTTGTGGGTGATATGAGGTAGCTACTTTGACATATTTTGACATTAGAGCTTCAAATGGTTTATTACAAAAGTGAGTGCCTTGATCATTTATGATGGCACGTGGTGTTCCAAATCTAGACAGTATATGTTCTTTAAGGAATTTCACAACTATCCTATGGTTATTGTTTTTGCATGCCACGGCTTCTACCCATTTGGACACATAGTCCACTGCCACAAGAATGTAAAGATAGCCAAAAGATGGGGGAAAAGGGCCCATAAAATCTATACCCCAACAATAAAAAATCTCTATCACAAGAATGGGGTTTAGCATCATATTTCGATGAGAAATTGCCCCCAACTTTTGACATCTTTCACATGAACGACAAAAATTATTTGTGTCTTTGAATAGTGTAGGCCAATAAAATCTGCATTGCAAAATCTTTGCAGCGGTTTTCTTAATAGAAAAGTGGCCCCCACATGCTTCAGAATGACAAAATTTTAAAACACTAATGACTTCATCATTTGGAACACATCTCCTAATTATTTTGTCAGGACAATATTTAAACAAGTTGGGATCATCCCAATAAAAGTTACATACCTCGACCAAAAATTTTCTTTTGTCTTGAGTGCTCCAATCCTTTGGAATTTCACCTACAGCAAGATAATTAACAATGTAAGCATACCATGGTAGGTTTGTAAAAGCAAATAAATGCTCATCAGGAAATTCATCATTAATAGGTAAGTGTTCCATGTTATCCTCAAATATGAGCCTTGAAAGGTGATCTGCCACCACATTCTCTACTCCTTTCTTATCTTTGATGGTGAGATTAAATTCCTACAATAATAAGATCCACTTAATTAGGCGCGCTTTAGCATCCTTTTTGGTAAAAAGATACTTAAGTGCGGCATGATCAGTAAAGCATACAACAGGTGAGCCAATCAAGTAAGAGCGGAATTTATTTAAAGCAAACACAATAGCTAATAACTCTTTTTCAGTTGTGGTATAATTCATTTGAGCACTATTTAGAGTTCTACTAGCATAGTAAATTACATGTGGTTTCTTATCTTTACGTTGCCCTAACACAGCTCCTATAGCATAATCACTAGCATCACACATAAGTTCAAAAGGAAGACTCCAATTAGGTGCTTGCATAATAGGAGCGGATGTGAGCTTGCCAATTAGCTTAGTGAAAGCTTTTGGCATGCTTCCATCCAGTCAAACGGAGTATTCTTAAGAAGAAGCTTACACAATGGTTTAGCAATTAAACTGAATCCTTCAATGAACCTACGATAGAAACTAGCATGGCCTAGAAAAGATCTCACATCTTTAACAGTTTTAGGAGTAGGTAGTTTAGTGATTAATTCAATTTTTGATTTGTCTACCTCTATCCCTTTGGATGAAACAATATGGCCTAGGACGATTCCAGAAGACACCATAAAATGACACTTCTCCCAATTAAGCACAAGGTTTTTCTCCTCACACCTAGCCAATACTTTGCCTAAGTTATCCAAATAATCATCAAAGGTATTTCCAAAAATAGAAAGATCATCCATGAACACTTCCATAATTTCTCCGATCATATCACTAAAAATACTCATCATACATCTTTGGAAAGTGGCCGGAGCATTACATAATCCAAATGGCATGTGACGGAATGCATATGTGCCAAAGGGACATGTGAAGGTGGTCTTATCCTGGTCTTCTAAGTCAATTTCAATTTGATAGTATCCAGAATAGCCAATCCAAAAAACAATTGAAAGAGTGCCCAGCCACTCTCTCTAAGACTTGGTCAATAAAGGGCAAAGGAAAGTGATCTTTTCGGGTGGCGGTATTTAGTTTCCTATAATCAATACACATCCGCCATCCGGTGATAAGTTTGGTGGGTACTAACTCCCCATGCTCATTTTTCACAACAGTGACTCCTGACTTTTTAGGAACCACTTGAGTAGGACTAACCCATTTACTATCAAAAATTGGATAAATGATACCCACATCCAACAACTTTAAAACTTTAGTTTTTACAACTTCTCTCATGTTTGGGTTTAGTCTACATTGAGGTTGTCTAGAGGCCTTGACCTCATCCTCAAAATTAATCCTATGAGTACAAATTAAAGGGCTAATTCCCTTGATATCCGCTATGGTCCAACCAATTGCGGTCTTATGTTTTCTCAACAACTCAACCAATTTACCTTCTTGATCCATGTTTAAAACAGAAGAGATAACAACAGGAAAGGTATCATCTGATTCAAGAAATGCATATTTCAGCCCACTTGGTAGTTGCTTTAGTTCAAGTTTTGGTATTACAACACTAGAGGGTAGAGTTTTATTTTCATTTTTAGGTAGCTCCTCAAATCTTGGCTTCCAACAATTGAGCTCCATAACCTATGAGTCAAGCAAAGAACAAACATTTGCAATATTAGAACCAATGCTAGAGTCACTATCAGAAAAATTTAATAAACAAGAGTCAAGAGGGTCAGAATGATATGTCTTGGTGAATTGCTTTTGCACAACTGCATCTATCCAATTCACTACTTCATAGTCTTCATCTTCAAAGATTTGCTTCCCAATGTTGAAGATGTTCACTTCCAAAGTCATGTGCCTAAAGGAGAGCTTTATCAAGTAATTCCTACAATTAATAAGTGCATTAGCTATAGCCAAAAAATGGTCTACCAAGAATAATAGGAATTTTAGAATTAGCATGTACAACAGATTCAGTTTCAAGAATGAGGAAATCAACAGGATAATAAAATTTATCAATTTGAATAAGAACATCCTCCACTACACCCTTAGGTGTTTTTATAGACCGGTCTGCCAATTGTAACACCACCATGGTGGGTTTTAACTCTCCTACACTGAGTTGTAAATACACTGAATAAGGCATTAAATTAACACTTGCCCCAAGATCAAGCAAAGCTTTCTCAATATCATGGTCACCAATAATGCAAGAAATCGTTGGGCAACCAGGGTCTTTATATTTGGGAGGTATTTTATGTTGAATTAGAGCACTAACCTGTTCAGTGAGGAAAGCAGTTTTCTTCACATTTTGTTTCCTTTTCATGGTGCACAAATCTTTTAGAATCTTGGCATAACTAGGCACTTGTTTAATCACATGCAAAAGATGAAGGTTGATTCTTACTTGCCTTAGGTTCTCCAAAATTTCAGGGCTAGAGTCCAATTTCCTAGAAGTCTTTAGGGCTTGAGGGAATGGGACAGAAATTGGTCTCCTAACCGGTTCATTAATGGTGGGCTCTTCAATGTTATCTCTATTTTCAGTTTGTTCCTCCACAGGGGGAGTAACCACAGTCTTTCCACTTCTAGTGGTGACTACATTGATATGCTCATTGTTAGGCTTATCTTAAGAACCTTGAGCCATATATTGACCATGTGGAATATGAGCTTGGGATGGAAATTTCCCTTTCTCATTAACAGATAATGTGGTGCTCAATTTAGAAAGATGGCTCCTAAACTCTTTATTATCTTTAACCAAGCGGTTGAGAATAGCATCATGCTTTTGAATGGTTGCTTCATGCTTTTGATTAAATGCATCATATATTTGATTAGCCTTAGTTTGAGCTTCAATGAATGCATTAAGATTATGCTCAAGTGAATTAGATGATGATGATGATGGTTTTGATGCATGTTGTGTGGGATAGGATTGAAAAAAATTTCTTTGTGGCAATGATGATTGTTGGGCAATGATGATTGTTGGGGAGAACTAGTATCATTCTTCCAACCAAAATTAGGGTGATTTTTCCATCCAGGGTTGTAAGTCTTAGAATAAGGGGAATATGGCTTCTTAAAATTACCTATGGCGCCACATTGTTCCTCATAAATCCCTACAAGATTAGGTAGTAATGGGCAATCCTTGATGGGATGTTCATTATGAAACACAGTGCAAACCTCATGAATTTCAGCTTGGTAGCCTTGCTTGACTCCAACAGTATCTTTCAACTTTAAGGCCTCAATCTCTTTGGTTAAACTTTCTAGTTTGGCCTTCATGGTATCTTCTTCCTTAAGTTGATAAATTCCTCTACCAGCAATAATAGAGGTGGCCCTAGACATATCTGTGCTCTTAGTAGCACTTGGCCTAGTCCAAGTATTTGAGTTCTCAGCAATCTCGTTTAGATAATCTATTGCATCCTCAGGTTCTTTTTGTAAAAATATTCCTACACAAGAGAGTTGCACAAATTGTCTATCTCTAGGTGTAAGACCCTCATAAAAATAAGTCACCAATCTCCAATTCTCATAGCTATGAGTTGGACAAAAGTTAAAGAGATCCTTATACTGTTCCCAAGCTTGAAATAATTACTCATTCTCTCATTGGATAAAACTAGAAATCTTTCTCTTAACTTGTTGGACCTTATGGGGATGAAAATATTTCTTGTAAAACTCATGCCCCATCTTACCCCAATTACCTATAGACCTAGGCTTCAAGGTGTATAACCAACCTCTTGCTCTATCCTTAAGAGAAAATGGGAAAAATCTAAGCTTAGCAGTCTCAACAGCATGTTGGGCATAAAAACTATTAATCACTTCCTCAAAAGCCCTAATATGCACATAAGGGTTCTCATTTTCAAGACCTCGAAAATCTGGAAGTATAGCCAAAAGTCCTTGTTTTAACTCAACATGTGGTGCATTAGGTGGAAACATGATGCATGATGGTATAGAACTTTGAGTGGGATGCAACAAATCATACATAGTTTTTCTATTCCCCTCATGATTGCTATCTGTGTCATCACCCATTGTGGATGATTTGG
The DNA here is from genome assembly GCA_907173295.1 of Fagus sylvatica. Classification (NCBI taxonomy): domain Eukaryota; kingdom Viridiplantae; phylum Streptophyta; class Magnoliopsida; order Fagales; family Fagaceae; genus Fagus; species Fagus sylvatica. The sequence goes on from OU015764.1 coordinate 14,261,376, forward strand.
GTGAAGATGTTGGTGTATCAAAAAGGTTTGCAAAATATGTTTAAAAAATCTCTAATCTTCCTTTTTCGTTCCTTACCCAAATGCTCATACACAATGTAATGCAGGCAAATAATTAAAGTAAATGCAAAAAGAAAAAAAATGTAAAATAGAAATAAGGGAGAATGGAATGAGGTTACCAATAGAGTAGATTCCACCGGTGATCTTGTTCCATGAAGTTGTTTCTGAATGCACCGAAACTCCCCGGCAACGGCGCCAAAAATTGATGTCAGGTCAATTTTGATGAGGGATGGATAGTATAGTAGTGAAGAGGGTTGTTGAACCACAGAGAGATTGGAATTCAAGAGACACTTTTAAAAGGGTAAAAATAAAGAAAATAATATTTTGAGGTTTGTAGAAAACTAATAATTAAGAATTAAGAAAAATGCGATGGGTAAAAATGCTTAGACTTTAGGTTCATCCACTTTATAAGAATACTATTAATTCAATTTTACCATGTCATAACTCAATTGATGGTTTCTCATCCCAAACCATCAATTAGAAGATTTGCAATAAAGACTTTATAAATAATTCTAATATAAATTTTTCTAAAGATTGTCCATTGATTAAAGCATGAAATCAATAACTACACTAGAAAAATCATAAGACGACGATATACTCTCAAGCAATAACGCAGCAAACAATAATATCTAATGCAATTAAGGTTTTGTATTTGATAAATCTAGGGTTCTTACATAACTATAAGAAAAGCCTGACTGAACTTATGAAACGGTTCAAACCCTAAAAGTTTCAAATAAAAAAAATAATATAATAGGTATGAACAATCAATAGAAGAAATTATAAACATTGAAACACATTCATGACATTAAAAGAATAAATAGTATCTTACAAAGGGGAATCCCCCTTAGTCTAAGCTAAGGTTTTAGCTTTCCATGAAAAATACTAAACAAAAACCTAAAGAAAACATTGGAAGAGAGAGGTAAAGAGAGACTAAGAGAGAAGAGAGCTCTTAAATTTGATCTAATGAACCTTTAAATAGGTTTAGAAATCCTGATAAAACTAGAATTTTCGTAAGTTTAAAATCCCATATTTTTCAGGCTTTACTTGACCGCCACGTTTGACCCATTATAAGTCCGAATTAGGCAATTTTCATCAGACACAAAATTGTATCCCTTTGAATTAGCTTTCAAGGCCAACTTGAATCGCATCAATCTGATATTCGAGTTGAAAGTTATGGCCCAAATACGAAGACATATGCAAGTTGGAATCCTAGTACGAATTAGACTGCGATTTTTCTTTGATTCATTGTTCTATTTGGACTCCAATTGAATTGGTTCCTATATTTAGGGGGTGTTTTCAATTTGGTCCCAGTGTTTTAATTTTATTTGATTGGGTCCCTTTGTTTTTAAGCTGTTTCAATTTTACCCTTGATGTCAACGCTGTTAGTTTTAATCCTACGTGGCAGGTGGAAAACTGAGCTGGCCAACACTATTTGGCCAACTCAGCTTCCCTCCATTGTGTCCCGCCCTTTTATAAGCATGTGCCTCTCACGTGGGTGTGAAGTCAACAACCACACGTGAGAAGCTCTAAATCTAGTCTGGTGAGATATTTACAGCGGTAATATTATTAAAAAAGGAAAGAGTAAAGTCAGAGAGAGAAGAAACCGAAGTCAGACAGAGAAGAAAGTGAAGAAGAAAGAAAAGAAATCGAAGAAAAAAGGGAAGAAAGAGAAGAAACTGAAGAAAAAAGAGAAGAAAATGAAGAAGAAAGTGAAGAGGAAAGAGTAAAGTCAGAGAAGGGAACAAGATTTCTTGGATCGTGAGTTTGGGTCCTTTGAATCGAGAAAATGGAGCCGTGTAGTGTCTGTGCAGTGCTAAAGTGGAGGGCAGTGTAGGGTCCTCTGAATCAAGAGATTTATCAAGGTATTTTCAGGTACTGTATTGTAATTTCATTGCCTTTTGAAGGGCAAATTTTTGGTCTGTAATTTCATTTTGTTTTGAAGGGCAAATTTGAAAGCTGTTTAAGGGGACCACGGGTTGTTTGTATGGTTCTGTTATTTATTTATTTTTTTGTTTTGATCTTTTGACTCATGTGGTCCACTGAGAGTTTCTGTGATAGTCAAAAGTTCATTTTTGTTTGTTTATTCATGTTGAAATTGAAGCTTTCAGTCACTGTATTTGCATGCAGGAATGGATAATTTGTTTTCTTTGGTGTTGTATCACGGTGGTCATTTTGTGAATAATCTTCATGGGTATGAAGGGGGTATGAAAACTGTGTTTGACAAGTGTGATCCTGAGAAGTGGTAAAAAATAGAGATCGATAGTATGGTGAGAGAGTTGAGGTATGCTCTTATCAGTAGGCTTTGGTTTAGGGTTCCTGGTATAAGTATTGAAGATGGTGGGTTGCACATGGTTAACTCTGATGATGATGCAATGTTGATGACTGAGTTAGTCCATGGGTATGGTGAGATTGAGGTTTTTGTGGAGCATATAGTGGAAAGAACCTGTTATAAACAGTGATTTAGAAGATGTGGATGATGATTATAATGGTGATGTGGATGATGATCATCATGTGGATGAGGATGAGGTGGTTGATGTGGATGTGGATGAGGATGATGATGATGATCTATATGATAGATATAAAGACATGATGGATGATGAAGTTTCAGACCAAAATGCTAACAACAGTGATGCTGACAACAGTGATGATGATAGTTGGGATAGTGTTGAGGATGATGAATAGCCAGAAGTAATGGGTGCTGGGGTTTTACATTCTGATTATGAAAGTGAGGATTTACACAATGATGGGCAGGGTTTAACTGAGTCTGAGTCTAAGTCAGATGGTAGTAATGCAGAAGTTGATGCTAATGCAGATGTTGAGACTAGTGCAGGTGTTTATGGTAGAAGGCCAAGGGTAGAATCTAGGAGGCCTACATTCCCTATTTTTAGGCCAGTTGCTTGTGCTATAGATATTAGGTTTGAGATTGGAATGCTTTTTACCTCAACTAAGCAGTTCAAGGAGGCCATGACTTAGTATGCAGTTGAGGGAGGATGGGGATTAGGTTTGTAAAGAATGACAAAGTAAGAGTTAGGGCTGTTTGCCAAGAAGGCTGCAAGTTTGTTGCTTATCTAGCAAAGCTTCCAAAGGAGCTGACCTTCCAACTAAAGACACTGCAGCTGGAACATTCTTGTACTAGGTGTTATAAAAATCCTAGAATGACTACAAATTTCCTTGCTAAGAAGTTGGTGGGTAGAGTGAAGGACCAACCTGACATTAAGTTAAGAAGCATTCAAAATAAGGTGCATAAGAAGTATGTAACCCACATCTCATAGAGTTAAGCTTATAGGGCTAAGGCTAAAGCTATGGATATCATAGAGGGTTCTCACATAGAACAATGCAACATGATGTGGGACTATTGTGAGGAACTTAGAAGGTCTAACCCTGGAAGTACAGTGCTTATGAAGGTACAAAGTTTTAATGAAGGTGAGATGGAAGCTGAGGATGTAAGTCAGATTAGAAATCTTGTTTTCCAAAGGCTTTATGTTTGTTTTGAGGCTTGTAAGACTGGATTCAAGAATGCATGCAGGCCATTTATAGGGTTGGATGCTTGCCATTTAAAGAGTCCATATGGTGGAAAGCTTATTGCAGCAGTGGGTAGGGATCCCAATGAGGAGTATTTTCCATTGGCATTTGCAGTAATAGAAGCAAAAACATATGACTCTTGGACTTGGTTCCTGAAATTGTTGGATGCAGATGTTGGTGAAAACAGAAGAATGACTTACATGTCAGACCAACAGAAGGTATATTTATAATTTAATGAAATTTAGTTTTTGCAATTTGGATATTTATTCATTTTGTTTAACTTGAATTATTGATCTCTTGATAGGGTTTAGTCCAATGTTTTGAAACTGCCTTCCCTAATCAGGAACACAGATTATATTGTAGGCATATTTACAACAATTTTAAGAGGAGGCATCCTGGTATTTTAATTAAGAAATTATTTTGGAGAGCTGCACAAGTTACTTACATCCAAGAATTTGAGAAGGTAATGAGTGAGTTGAAAGAGGTGGATGTAGGTGCACACAAATGGTTGGAGGAGCTTCCACTTAAAACTTGGACTAGGAGTAAATTCATTGGGAATGCCAAGAGTGATGCATTGTTGAACAATATGTGTGAGTGTTTCAACAGCAAGATTATTGAAACAAGACAGAAACCTATAATCAGCTTGGTGGAGGATATCAGATTTTATTTGATGAGAAGGTTTCAGTATAATAGAGAAGGGATCTTGAAAATTCAATCTGAGTTGTGTGCAAAGATTAGGAAGAAAGTCTTTAAACTGAAGCAAGGAAGCAACAAATGGGAAGTGGCTTGGGTTGAGGAGTTATTGTTTGAGGTGAAAGATTTTTTTGAGAGTTTCACAGTTGATTTGAATGAGAAGTCATGCACATGTTAGAGATGGAAGCTCACTGGTATATCCTGCAGTCATGCCATTACATGCATTCATTACAACAAGGAGGAAGTTGACAATTATGTTGATGATTGTTACAAAGTCCCAGCCTATAAGACATGTTATGAGAGAATGATTTTGCCAATAAATGAGAGTACAATGTAGGCTAAAACTAGACTGCCACTTGTGAAGTCTCCACATCTTAGGAGGCCACCTGGGAGGCCTAAGAAAAATAGAGTCAGAGAGCCTGATGAACCAAAAGCTAGAACCAAACTTGGAAGAACTGACACTGCTAAGAAATGCAAGAAGTGTGGGAAGTTGGGGCATAACAAGAGGTCTTGCAAAGGGGAGGTTGGGGGGAACTCAAAGCTGCCACAAGCTACAGGTGAAAAGAGAAAAATGAGTATGGGTAGGAAGGTAATATTATAGTATTGTATTGTATTTTAAGTATTCTTGGACATTTTAAGTATTTAAGTATTCATAGTATTGAATTGAGTTGAGTTGAGTTTGAATTGAGTTGAGTTAAGTTTGAGTTTGACTTGATGATTGTGTTGATTTGATTTAACCATTGGGTTGAGAATATTGTTTAAATCAGGGAAGTGTGGAGGTTCAATGGCAGCAGCAGCACCTGCTGCATCTTCGATGGCATCAACAACACCTAGTGCAGTAGCAGCATCCCTAACACCAAGTGCAAGTGTATCAAGAATACCAGGGGCAGCAACATCCTCAAGCAATACCAAAGCTCAAAAAAAGCAGAAAACGGGAAATTTACAACCTTCACAGCAGAGACATTGAGAGCTAGTAAGAATGCAATCTTGGTATATGGGTGCATTCAAAGTTTTTGGCAGCCAAGAATCAGTGCATGAACCAATTGCAAAACAATAGTTTATTGTTTTGTAGTTGATATTTTGTATGGATATTTTGTAAAGATATATAGAAATATGGTAGTATATTTTATCAAAAACAAAACTGTTAAGTATTACAAATGGTTGACAAAAAAAACTTGATATTTTGTCATTGTAATGTACCATGAACAATTATGGTAGTATATTTTGTATTGGTACAATTTGTTTGTTTGTTGACCATTGGATTTAGTTATTGTGTTACTAAGAACAGTTATGGTACTTGATATTTTGTAATGGTACCAGGAACAATTATGGATACATATTGTTTTATATTTGTCATTTAAGTGTATACTCTTTTAAGTAAGTTTGTTGATTTAGTTATTTGAAAAACAGGTGCATAATAAGTCAAATGTAAATACATTGTTAATGTCACAAACCAGTGTCACATGCTTGTTATATTAACCAAGAGGTGTACAAATACATTGTTTAGTCATAAGGTTTCAAAAGAAGATGCATAATACATACATTGTCACCAGGTCTCACAAAACATTTAGGCAAAAAGTACATTTCTTTCATTGATTAAGAGTACTAATATATTGTCACTGCCAAAATCTATACTGCATTAATACATTGTCAAGAACTACATTTCTTTCATCTCCTAGGCAATTACATTCCATTCCAAACTACACTAGGCTAACTCAGGTACAATCCCACCCCCCTTGTTTGAAGATACAACAATGGGAACAATCATAAGTATGTACAACCAATTATCACCCAAGACAATGCCAAACACACTGAAACCACATTCAGTTTCATCTTCAATTTCTCTGCCTTCACAGAAACTGCCTTCTCCCTGTTCTTGGACTTTGCAAGCTCAACAGAAAGTGAAGCAATCTTTTCCATTTGCTCACAGATAACTTCCTTGCCACGCTCACAAATGACATCATCAGCCTATTCAAAGTAGTTGCACCCGTTGCCAGACTGCAAACAAAATGCATAAAACACATTATAGTCAAATTTTAAGCAATTGCAGGGTCACTTGGGAAATAAGGTTAGATATCTATTGCGATTCTAGCAAAAAATTGCAAAAATTAATAACAGCTACATCATATAACAGCATCCCTGGATATCAGCATCATATGTAAGCATAATGTAAGTTAGCCCAATCATTGGCATCATGAGGCAATGGGGCATGAAACCTGTTTTCCAATCTAAGGTTTATAACACCTTAAATTTCAATATGTAGTTACACCTCAGACTGGCCAATCTTCAACACAATAGTAAATGTTACTGTCTACTACTATTAGACCAAATTGCCTAGCAATATAAATTATTTTCTGAAGTCAACAAGCATAACCCAAAACTCAATTTTTTAGGTTGTCTATTTCTCTTTTACAGCATTATGCTTTTAAACCACAATAAGTGCAAATACAAGTCACTCTCACAAGTCACAAAACCTTCAATATAAATTTTTGGGCAGATGCATGAACATCATCTTATGAAGTAATTGCACAAAGCTACATGGGAATTGATCATCACAAAGCATGAAGGTCATCTAATAAAGTAAATTTCTGATAATAATGCAACTTAGGATGTGTAAACAACAAACACCAATGCTAATTCCTGGAGGTCAAGCAAGTAATAATTAAGATAAATATATGCTAAAAAAATGTGATGTTTTCATAGTCTTTACTTAATCAGATTAAAGACAAAGATAAAGCAAGAACAACTAGAGCTTTCATTACATTTGATTATAAACATCCCCACAGCCCAATCGAAGTACGATATTACCAATAGGACACAGGTCAATGGAGTCATCCCCATATTTTGTGACTACTTACTTACAAGCATATAAGCACACAGAAGAATAACTTGTTGGAAATATGGCCAACTCAAGATGAATTAACGGGAAATGAATAACATTATAAACTAACAGCATACATGTACAAAAATACCTCTTAGGAAGTCTTGGTATTTAAGTCAGAAGTTTCCATGACCATGAGGAAGGTCCTGGAATGAAGAATAGGGCATTTTTTTTTTGTAATGCCAATTGGTACTATGTCCGCGATGCGGATGAATGAAGAAGGGAGAGAGAGATAATGGTTTAAAATTCTTTCCTGATTTTATTCCATGCAATCCTAGCTTCAATAGCGCTATTTGGCATAGCTTACACAATTTAAAATAGAATAAGATAATAACATCAACAAAACAATCATCTCCTTAGCTATCAACTACTAAGAAATAGGGTGTTTTATTTGACAAGCCTCATCAACTCAAACAAGCTATACACTTAACTCTGCCAAATGACCCACATAACGCAATGAGGGATGAAGTCCCAAAGATGGGCAGATCTGTAACTTTTAAAACTAGAGGACCAGCAAAGCAAAAGCTCCAAGACACTTACCCAGTAATTCACGCACCCATAGAACCTTCTTCCAGGATTTTGTGTAGTCCATGAGGTTACCTTCACCAATTTTTCCCTACAATGGCAGAGCCGTATTCTCAAACTAAGACTGGAGGATGTCAAGCTGGAAGGCATCAGTCCATGAAGAGGGGAAATCAGATTGAAAGAAAGGAGAAGTGATTTAGGGATTTGATTTGAAGAAAAGAGCTCAGATTTGGGAGATTTAGGGATTTCAGATTTAGGATTTCCTTTTTACCGTTGCTGTCTCTCACCAGAATTAGAGCTTCTCACGGGTTCACTTTCTTCCCTTTTTTCTTCGGTTTCTTCTCTTTCTTCTTCACTTTCTTCCCTTTTTTCTTCGGTTTTTTCTCTTTCTTCTTCACTTTCTTCTCTGTCTGACTTCGGTTTCTTCTCTCTCTAACTTTACTCTTTCCTTTTTTAATAATACTAGTCGCAAACCCGTGCGTTGCACGGAAAATTTTTATATAAAGGCATAATATCTATCTATATATATAAACTTTGTATAAATGTATGAAATGTTCATTTATATTAACTTGCTTTTTAATTTTGCGTGAAGCAAGAAACTTTGCATAAATGTATGAAATGTTCATTGATATGAACAGTGTTGACACAAAAACCATACTCATTCAGTAGTAATATTAGTGAGTTTGCTAATTTCCATTTGGCTTACAAAAGAACTTATTCCATCAAATTTTGGATAGGTCTATTGGTTATCATTAAGTAAGGCTTTTCATTCACATGTACGCAAACCATCAAAAGAAGTCAAAAGTCAAAAGACGTCTCAATAAAACAAATGATTCTGCACATTTTCTTTAATAAATAATCAAGCAATAGTAGTTGAAGTCATAGCCAATTCTTCCAAAAGCAGGACTCCGCCTCCTAGAAGATACATGTAAATAGTCTTTGTACACTTTCCAGTTTTAGCAATAAAGCCAACACCTCCCCACTCATACCCTTCCTCTGCACACTCCCTCAGCAAGGATCACAATTTGACAGTCTTTTACATTTCTGTGTATTCTTTTCATCCTCAGATTTTCTTTTGAAGATGCTGCCACCTAATGTTCAGTGAGAGCTCCATTAAACCTACCAATCAAGAGAAAAATTCATCAAATTATTGTATCAAACTTGGTAAAGCAAAAAAAATTTTATTTAACCTAAGACCAAAATTAGAATTAAAAAGCAATTGGTGAGAGAAAATTCAGTTCACGAATATCTCAGTTTGAGGGAAATTCATAAACCAAAGGAAAAATACACCATGTTCCATTCCATTCCATTCTCTTAAAAACTTCTTAACATGTAATGTAACTTGTTTGTTAAAAATAAAATGCAAAAGATTGATGGATATAATTAAGTCCAAGCTTGGAATAAATTCCTTCAGTAATCAACCCATGCTCCATGATTCTAATTTTTTTTTTTAAATGATAGTACCTCCAACAGCACTGCACCAGGGACTATGACAACCTGTTTTCCTAAAAATGATAGCTCCAATAGTTCAAAAAAACATCAATGCAATATCATTGGAATCTGAAAATTAACCAAACATATGGCATGCAACAGCAAGAAAACATGATGTTCAAGATGGGAAAATCCTAAAAGAAGCCACAGCAAAAAATATAGGGATTTGAGAAAAAACAGAGTAATGTCATAAACCCCATGTCTATAAGACATTTAATCAAATAGGTAGGATGTACAAACTCCGCAAACATAAACACTAACTTACGGATATTGAATGAAAACTGGTATTTTTCACTGTAAACAACCTATAAACAAACAGAAAACAAAAGAAACAGAAGCAGAAAAAAGAAAAACATGCATCGTCAACAATTATCACTGTCTCGGTGATCATAGGATGTAGAAGTATCCGAAAGAAACATCACAATCGAAAATAATCAACATGCAACCCAATAAATGGTAGAAAAGAGAGAAAGGAAATCGTGAACTATTTTAGTTTCTGTATAGAATCTGCAAAGGAAAAAAAAGGAACTCAGCATCATGCATCAGAACCCACAAATCCAAAAAAAAAAAAAAACCAAAAAACAAAATTTTTCTAAATCTCTGCAATTACATAACCTTTCATGGTATCAGAGACATTAAAAGACTAATGTCATTTTTTTTTTTTTCTTTCACAAACCTTTCATCAAATGCCTCAGCTACAATGTCTCCTGCAACCACTAATTATGCAACTTCAACTGCACCTCTACCCATGTCTCTTCCTACAATCACTAACACTACCGCAATTGCAGGGCACCCAAAACAGAGGGAAAAAAAATAAAGCACAGTAAGAATTAAAAAAAAAACACCCACATAGCAAACACACAAAACCCACATAAAAATCCAATCTTTATTATTATTTTTTATTAAAAAATAAACACCGAAAAAACCTCACCTTAGAATCATTATTCTTTGTAGCGTTGAAACCCAAGTGAGACTGCGGCTTAGGAACCGGATTCGAGTAATGAAAAAGAGAAGTGGGTTTGGGTAAAATTGTGATGCTGAAGGCTGTGGGGAAGCTAAGAAGATGAGGCTTGAATTGATAAGAAGGGCTTAAATAGGATTAGAGAGAGGTTGTGAAATTGGGGAAGAGGAAAGGTTGGGCATGCTTGAGCTTCCGTTGGGACAGAAAACCTAAGCTGGAGATTGTGGGGGAAAAAAGAAACGACAGATTTTAGGGATTGGGGAAGAGGAAAGGTTGGGCATGCTTGAGCTTTCGTTGGGACAGAAAACCTAAGCTGGAGATTGTGGGGGAAAAAAGAAACAGCAGATTTTAGGGACTTAATGTTGGGAAATTTATGGTGGGGAAGCCTAAAGATTGGGTGTGCAATCAATTGGGGAGAGAGGGGGAGGAAGTTGAAGAGCTTAGAGGGAGATAGAGAGGTAAAGAAGTTGAAGAGATCAGAAAAATGAACAGGCAGTGAGAGAGAGAGAGTTACAAACAACAAAATGTGTGAGAGAAAAAGTGAAAAAGAGGGATAGATGATGTGGAATTATGTAAAAGCAGGGATTCTAACTTGGAAGGATTTGGAGAGGTTAAAAAAAATTCTCTCAGCTTCAGCTTTTAGTTTATATTATAGTTTACCGTTGCAAATATCTCACAGACTAGATTTAGATCTTCTCACGTGTGGTTGTTGACTTCACACCCACATGAGAGGCACATGCTTATAAAAGGACGGGACACAATGGAGGGAAGCTAAGTTGGCCAAATAGTGTTGGCCAGCTCAGTTTTTCGTCTGCCACGTAGGATTAAAACTAACGGCGTTGACATCAAGGGTAAAATTGAAAACGGCTTAAAAACACAGGGACCCAATCGAATGAAATTAAAACACTAGGACCAAATTGAAAACACCCCCTAAATATAGGGACCAAAATTGTATTTCTGCCAACTTTCTTTTGCTTCATTAAGACCTACAAGTATAAAAAACTAAGTTAACACTCTATGGGATCAATATAACTCACATAAATGGTAAATTTCATGTGATGCAATGAAATTGAAGAATCGTAAAACTTATGTGTAATTTAAAGTATCATGCATAATAATCTCATTAAATTCTCTCTAAAACATAGGTAAATAATTCATATTTCATGACTTATCAAGAACTCACTAGTAATATTCTTAAATGAAGGCTATGCAAGCTATTGGATTATCTTACGTCAAAATTCATCTACTTTCTCCTCTTTAAGAAGTTGTTTAGCATATAACAGTGGTAGATCCAAAGCAGATACAGCACAGCAAGCAGGCATGCATTCTTCTTTCAAGGGTGGGAATCTTTGGTGGGATCATAAGATACTTTAGTAAGATGATAGTCAGCAAAACAATGACTACTCAAATGCATACAGATGGAACTTTTTGTTTCTCTACTAAATGTATGTTAAAGGGCATCCCAAAATTCCAAACTCTGAAGTATTTGAGTTGACTAACAAGCTTTGAAGCCTGTCACATTCCCATATATACAGATTATCGAGAGAGGTGAGGTTTTTTAGTCCCTTGGACAGGGATTCAAGATTTGGTAGTCGCTGAAGACAAAGAGAGGATAAACTGGTAGGCAGAAACCACTTCTCAGGAAATGATACTAACCCCTGACATCCACCAAATGAAAAGTTAACAAGACAAGTGAGTCTGTGTAGCCCCCACTCATATGACGGCTTGAGATTCTCACAGTCTAAGATTGAAAGTGAAAAAAGATTGGACGGTAAACCCCCCTCTGGAAATGACAAAAGACTTGAGCAACCATCTATGTGTAGTTCTTTAAGAGATGTGAGTCTATACATCCAATTTGGTAGGGACTTGAGACTCCTGCAATTGGAGATTCTAATTGATCGCAGCAAGGTTGGCAAGCCAGGTTCTGGAAAAGATTGAAGAAGTGGGCACTCAACTATTTCCAAGTAATCAAGATACACATGGTTGTGTAGGCCTCCATAATGACCTAAGGTTTGTACAGTTGTTTATAATGAGCTCCTTAAGGTTCATGACTGTGGAAAGCCCAAAAGTATCTTCTGAGATGGATGTAACAGACTGGCAACAGGAAATTTTAAAGAATTCAAGACAGCTATTGTTGTGAATCATCTGCTCTGGAATGAACTCCAAATTCATGCAATTATGGATTTCAAGTTGCTTAAGCGTGCTTGGCAACTGGCCTTTTGGTAAAGATGTGAGAGAAGAGCAACCTTCAATTACCAAGTATACAAGTAAAAGAGATGCCTTCACATTGTTATGCATTTTCCATCCAGGTAGAAACTGTAGAGCCTCACAATCTATGATCTCAAGGCCTATGAGCGTTGAAGGCAAGCCTGTTTCAGGAAAGAACACAAGCAAGGGACATTTTGAGAGCCTCAACTCTTTAAGAGATGAAAGTTTGTATAACCTTTGTGGCAACTCTTTTAAGAATGGACATCCTGAAATCTCCAATCGTTGGTAGGCATTGGAGATTTTGGAATGCAATTTCATTGGAGAAAGTTGTGAGCTCACCAAGATGAGTGATCCGTAATTCTTCAAGAACTCTTAAATTTTGAAAAAACCCTTCAAGCAAACAAGTGAGCTTGGAAATATGACACATACGCAAGTAAGTAAGCGTGGTGAGCTTAACTATACTTTGAAACACCCCCTCATCAAACTTATTTACTTCTAGTTCACGGATTGAAGAAAGCCTTGGAAGTTCCTCCAATTTTTGGCATCTATCTATTTCAAGTGTTCCCAAGGAAGGAAAGAGATGGGGTAGTTCCCTCAAGTTGGGACATGCCCATATAGAAAGCTCAAGAAGACATGGGAATTCTCTGCCTTGTTCGAAGCAATCATCAAAGGTCAAAACCCTTCGTAGAGTTTCCAATTCTTCACACCCCTTAATACTCATTCTTTTCAAGGAAGGAAAGTCGTGTGGCAATTTTCTTAGTTTAGGACAGTTGCGAATTTCAATATTTTGCAGGTTATTGAAGTCTCCCCTACCTCCAATTCCAGAAGAAGACCACTCCTCCCATTGTAACATGTTGTCAAACTTTAAAGTCTCCAAGGATGGAAAAGGCAAAGCAGAAGAACACCCATCCCCGCAGAACTCAACAACTATTCTCTTTATTCCTTCCATTCCTTCAATAGTGAGGTCTTTGAGAGAGAGTAGTTGCCCAAGTGGTGGGAGATAACTACAGTTTCTACAATTACTAAGTCTCAGATGAATCAGATTGGAGAACAAAGGGGATCCAATCCAACTTGGGAATTTTGTACCTCCATAGTCCTTGATTAAGATTTGCTCCATGTTTTTGTGTGGTTGCAACATCTCAAGAACATCTGCTTCATTTCTTGCATCATCTGAACTATTGCTTCGTCCCAATGTTGGCTCAGCAGGTTCCTATTCATAAGCCTTCAAGGTTTCCCTGTAGCTTGGAAATTATGTGCGTCTATAGCCTCCAATGCTGATATCTTTCTCGATTGTGAGAATTTGTTGCATTTTAGATTCTTCCTTTTCATTCACAACATCAATTGAATCTTCGTAGACATTACTCCATTGGAGTACCAACTGATTAAGTTCCTGCTTGTCCTTCAAATTAGCTTCCATTGCATCAGTAAAATTGACAACATTTTCTAGGCCTGAAATGATAACTGATCCTTGAAGTTGCAGCATGTCCCTCATGTCTCTAATTCTTGACCCACCATCTTTACCCACTACAAAAGTAGACAGTATCTGGAGATTCTCCAGTCTAAAAATTTGGTTTGGCATTTCTTTCAACCTGCTTCCACTAATGTAGAGATGTCGTAAGCTTGTTAGGTTCCCTATCTCTGTAGGCAACTTAATGAGAGACCGACATTCTAATAGGATCAATGTCTGTAAGTTATAAAGAGTAGCTGTTGAGTCAGGCAAGCTTTTAATTGCTGTATGTGAAAGGTCCAGGTAGCATAGATGTTTCAAGTCACCTATGGAGTCTGGCAATTGAGTGATACGACAAGCATTAAATGACAACACTCATAGATATCTTAATTTTGGAAAGAGATCACGAGGGACTTCATTAGCCAAATAGCTGACTCCAATCATGCCTGTTGGATCTAATGGTAGGAAGGTGCGTAAACATTCAACTCCATAAAAGGCCTCAAATTTTGAGAGCACATCACATCTGCCACGAATGTATGAGTGTTGAATCGGTGCCTTGTTGGTCACATATAAGACCAAGTCCTATTAGACTTAGGACTCTCTAATGTAGCCGACCTAATTGATATTGGTATGTGGCAAACCTAATAAGCAAATAGCCGCCTCTTACTACTATATATATAATGAAGGTATTAGTTTGTAGTTGAGCTTTGGAGAGAGGCAGCCGCATAATAGAATAATTAGAGAAGGGTTTCTCTTGGTTTATTCTAGGTGCAAGAGAGGTTAGGGTGTATTTGGGGTTTGTGTTCTTTGAGAGAGTCCTAGTGCCATTGTTGTAATCTCCTTATTTTCTTAGTGAAACTTTCTCCCTGTTACCACCGGTGGATGTAGGTATATTGCCGAACCACGTAAATTCTTGTGTTTTTTATTTGTGTGTTTGATCTCTTTCTCTCTTTTTTAATCTTGCGCAAACAGTTAATTTTCACAACAATTAGTATCAGAGCTGTTGGTCGAAACAATGGCAATTAATGCTTCTATTGCGACGGTAGGCCTAGTTAAGTTCGACGGGACTGGTAACTTTGGGCTATGGCAAAGAAGGGTGAAGGATCTGTTAGTGCAGCAAGGTTTGGTGAAGGCTTTGTATGGGAAGACAAAGAAACCAGAGAAGATGACAGACGATGAATGGGAAGAACTAGACATGAAGGCGGTGAGTACAATTCGGCTATTACTGGCAGACGAAGTCATGTACGATGTCATGGAGGAGAACTCAACTGCAGGGATTTGGTTGAATCTAGAGAAAAGATATATGTCTAAATCCTTCACGAACAAATTGCATCTAAAGCAAAAGTTGTATGGGCTTAAGATGACAGAGGGTGCGGACCTGAGGCAGCACATCAATACCTTCAAACAAATCATTAGTGATATGTTACGAATTGATATAAAATTCGAGGATGAAGATAAGGCGATGATGCTCCTAACCTCCCTCCCGGCTTCCTACGAACACC
Organism: Fagus sylvatica; assembly: GCA_907173295.1. Taxonomy (NCBI): domain Eukaryota; kingdom Viridiplantae; phylum Streptophyta; class Magnoliopsida; order Fagales; family Fagaceae; genus Fagus; species Fagus sylvatica. The sequence goes on from OU015764.1 coordinate 14,276,663, forward strand.
TAGTGACGACCCTACTTTACGGAAAAGAAACTCTGGAATTAGAAGAAGTTTCAGGAGCCCTGTTGGATCATTACCAACGGAAACATAAGGATTCAGCTGAGAGTTCTGGTGAAGGGCTAGTAGTAAAGGGTTATCAAGATCGTGGAAGGAAGAAAGACAAGGATGACAAATCTGCTAGGGGAAGATCTAAATCCAAGAGCAAGACAGTAAAGTGCTTCAAATGCCAAAAGAAGGGGCATATCAAGCGAGAATGTCTAGAATGGAATAAAGGGAATGAAGAGTCCTCTACATCTGTCAACGTAGTAGCAGACTTGGAATCTGATGGCGACATGCTTTCTGTTTCATCAAGCACTGACGGTTTGAACAATTCTTGGCTTATGGATTCCGCATGTTCTTTTCACGTGACTCCCCACAAGAACTGGTTCGACACTTATAGGTCAATTAATTGTGGTTATGTTCGAATGGGTAATGATGCTACATGCACAATTATTGGAATGGGAACAATTAAAATTAAGATGTCCGATGATGTGGTGAAAACATTAGAAGAGGTTAGACATATCCTAGATATGAGAAAGAATTTGATTTCATTAGGAACCTTAGACACAAAAGGCTATAGTTATAAGTTTGAGAATGAGATAATGAAAGTTTCAAAGGGTGCTATGGTTGTGATGATAGGTCAGAAAATAAGTAGCAATGTTTATAAATTGCTAGGCAATACCATTCTAGGTGGAGTTGTTGCAGTAGTTGAGTCTGAGGATGATGATACATTCTTGTGGCATATGCGGCTAGGGCATATGAGTGAGCGTGGTATGAGGGAATTGCACAAAAGAAATCTGTTGACTGGGATTAAGTCATGCAAATTAGATTTATGTAAATACTGTATTATGGGAAAACAGTGTAGGGTGCAATTTAAAATTGCCACACACAAGACAAATGGTATGTTGGACTACATGCATTCAAATATTTGGGGGCCAGTGAGAACTCCTTCGAAAGGAGGAACTCAATATTTTATGAGCTTCATTGATGATTATTCCAGAAAAGCTTGGGTTTATTTCTTAAAGAACATGTCTGAGGCTTTTGCTAAATTTAAGATTTGGAAAGTAGAAGTGGAAAATTAGACTAGAAGGAAGATAAAGTGCCTTAGGACTGATAATGGCACTGAGTACAGGGATGGTGATTTCTTGAAGTTCTACGAAGAGCATGGTATCAAGAGACACTTTACAGTACGGAAAACTCTTCAACAAAATGGGGTGGCTAAGAGACTTAACAGGATCATCACAGAGACAGCTAGATGCTTAAGGTTGAATGCTGAGCTTCCTAAAATTTTTTGGGCGGAAGCAGTGAATATGGCTTGTTATATCATCAATCGATCACCTAGAGTTGCACTTGATGAAAAAGTCGCTGAAGAAGTATGGACAGGACAAGAAGTTGATTACTCTTTCATGAGAATATTCGGGTGTCCCGCATATGTTCATATCTCAGGTGAAGACAGGTTAAAACTTGATCCAAAATCAAAGAAGTGCATATTTCTTGGTTTTAAGAAAAGGGTAAAAGGGTACAAGCTTTGGGATCCAATTGCGCAGAAGGTGGTGATCAGCAGGGATGTAGTGTTTGATGAGAAGTCAATGACAAAAGCATTCAAGGAAGAGAAGTCTCAAGCAGCGGAAAGCAGTAATAACATTGGTAGATCAATAGTGTAGGTGGAACTTGATGAATTGGAGTCTCAGTCAGATGAGGAACCTCACAGTAATGATCAAGAACAGGATAGCACCAGATCAGATAGGCCTAAACGCAACAAAAGACCACCGGTCAGGTATGATTTTGAGGATCTTGTCTCTTATGCTCCACTTACCAGTAGCGGGGATCCTTCTACATTTCAGGAAGCAATTGAAAGCTTTAAAAAAGATAAATGGATGGAAGCTATGGTGGAGGAGAATGAGTCTTTGAGCAAGAACAAAACTTGGGAGTTAACGGAACTTCCAAAAGGAAAGAAACCTATAGGTTGCAAGTGGGTGTTCAAGAAGAAGGAAGCAGTATCAGAAAAAGAAGGGGAAAGATTCAAGGCACGATTGGTAGCAAAGGGATATTCACAGAGACATGGGATTGACTACGATGAGGTATTTTCACCTATAGTCAGGCATACATCTATTAGAGCGGTATTGGCTTTGGTAGCAGATTAGGATTTGGAATTGGAACAACTAGATGTGAAGACGGCTTTCCTTCATGGGAATTTGGAGGAAGAGATTTTCATGGTACAACCAGAGGGGTTCAAACAACCTGGTACAGAGAATCTTGTCTGCAGATTGAAGAAGTCACTTTATGGGCTCATGCAGTCTCCTAGATAGTGGTACAAAAGGTTTGATTCGTATATGATCCAGATTGGTTATACTCGTTGTGAATATGATTGCTGCGTATATGTTCGTATACTTGAAGACGGTTCTTATATTTTTCTATTACTGTATGTGGACGATATGTTAATTGCTGCTAAGAGCATGTGTGAGGTTAACAGGTTAAAATCTTTGCTACACAAAGAGTTTGAAATGAAAGACTTGGGTGCTGCTAAGAAAATTCTGGGTATGGAGATTCGCAGGGACAGAGATGCAAGAAAGCTGTGGTTGTCTCAGAAAAACTATATCAGGAAGGTGCTTGAAAAATTTAGCATATTGGATGCTAAGCCTGTGAGCACACCATTGGCGAATCACTTTAGATTATCTGGTAGTCAGTGTCTAAAGAATGAGAAAGAAATTGAAAATATGTCAAAGGTTCCATATGCTAGTGCAGTGGGGTGCTTAATGTATGCAATGGTTTGCACTAGGCCAGATTTGGCTCATGCAGTGAGTACTGTTAGCAGGTACATGGCGAACCCAGGGAGAGAGTACTGGAATGCAGTGAAGTGGATTTTCAAATACTTGAAAGACACTGCGGAACATGGGATCTTATTTTCAAGACAATCGGGGACTAATTAAGTTGTAGGATACGTGGATGCAGACTACGCAGGTGAGGTGGATGACAGGAAGTCTACTACAGGTTATGTGTTTACACTATTAGGAGGACCTATTTGTTGGAAATCTACATTACAATCGATAGTAGCCATGTCCACTACAGAAGCTGAATACATGGTTGTAGTTGAAGCTGCAAAGGAAGCATTGTGGTTAAAGGGGCTAGTCAAAGAGCTTGGTTTGAATCAAGGTGGAGTTCAAATGCATTGTGACAGTCAGAGTGCTATTTACTTGGCAAAGAATCAGGTTTATCGTGTCAGGACAAAACACATCGATGTTCGGTTCCACAAGATAAGAGAGTTGATTGTTATAGGAGATATTGTTCTGGAGAAAGTGTACACTTCAGAGAATGCAGCTGATATGTTGACGAAGCCAGTTACCACAGCCAAGTTCAAGTATTGCTTGGACTTGGTCAATGTTAGCAGCTTGTGATAGCCCTTTGGGGCTATGGTGGCGGCAATGGAGGAGAAGTTCGTGAGGCTTGACCAATTCAAGGCAAGGTGGAGATTTGTTGAATCGGTGCCTTGTTGGTCACATATAAGACCAAGTCCTATTAGACTTAGGACTCTCTAATGTAGCCAACCTAATTGATATTGGTATGTGGCAAACCTAATAAGCAAATAGCCGCCTCTTACTACTATATATATAATGAAGGTATTAGTTTGTAGTTGAGCTTTGGAGAGAGGCAGCCGCATAATAGAATAATTAGAGAAGGGTTTCTCTTGGTTTATTCTAGGTGTGAGAGAGGTTAGGGTGTATTTGGGGTTTGGGTTCTTTGAGAGAGTCCCAGTGCCACTGTTGTAATCTCCTTATTTTCTTAATGAAACTTTCTCCCTGTCGACGCTGGTGGATGTAAGCATATTGCCGAACCACGTAAATTCTTGTGTTCTTTATTTATGTGTTTGATATATTTCTTTCTTCTTTAATCTTGCGCAAACAGTTAATTTTCACAACAATGAGGAATGACGAGCCTTCTCAAAAATTCTGTTTTGATTACCATCCTTCAGCTTATCCCCCAATCGAAAACAAAATTCTCCAGAAACAAAGTGAGATAAATCTCTAATGAGGCCATGCATTACATATCGTGATCTATAGTTGATAGATTCTTGAAAGAATGACCTTGATACTAGCTCCAGAAAATATTCTCCACCCACTTCTTCCAATCTCTTCTCTCCTTTAGGTTGCTGCACAAATCCTTCTGCCATCCATAACAAAACTAGTGTCTCCTTGTCAAATTCATAGTCCATAGGGAATATTGAACAATATGCAAAACACTGCTTCAAATGCGCAGGAAGGTGATGATAGCTTAGTCTTAGACTCTGAAGAACATCACTTTCATCATCCGGTAGATCCCATATTTTCCTATTCAATATATCTTTCCGTTCGTCCTCTTCTTGTCTAGAGCGCAACAGGATTCCCAGTCTCTTTGCTGCTAAGGGCAAGCCTTCACACTTCTCCACTACCTTACTCCCAATTGCCTCCAAATTTGGATAAACATCAATGTTTCTGTTCTCAAATGCTTGACTCTTGAACAATAACCAGCAATCTTCAAATGACAAACATCTCAAATGATGAGCTGGAACTGTCCCCATGCTTGATGCAACGTCCCTATTGCGTGTTGTTACTAATATTTTACTTCCTTTGGCCCCCGTTTTTAATGGACTCCATAAGAGATCGCACTCATTATTTCTCTTGTTCCAAACATCATCCAAAACAAGCAAAAACCTCTTCCCAACCAAATTTTCTTTCAAACAAACTTGAAGCAGAATTAAGTCATTGAGATCGGTATCTTTCAAAGTGATTGACCTAAGAATTGTTTTAGTTACCTCCACTACATCAAATTGATCAGAGACACAGACCCAAATTATTAAATGAAAATGATTCTTTACTCTATCATCATTGTAAACAATTTGAGCAAGAGTTGTCTTGCCAATTCCAGCCATACCAACTATAGGAACTACACCAATTTTATTGCTTGGCGCATCCCTTAGTAGCATCTCAATTATCAAATCTTTATCATGACCCCTACCATAGACACAAGTTTCATCTACCAATGAAGTTGTTGGTAATCTTTGTTTAAGCCCAGATGAGCATCCTCCAATATTGTCTTTCAAACCAAGAACATCTTTATAGTTGACAATCAATTCTAACTTGTCAATAACTTTTTTCAATTTTGACTCTATCCCTCTACTAGATGGAGTATTGCAAGGGGTGGAAATAAGGTCCCAGTTCCATACCTGATTTGGGCCAGCCTTAGAATCAGCTTCCAGCTTACATCTCAAAGTTTCAGTAGCAAGCTCATCCAATATGTCCTCTGCATCATAAAGAGCATCTTTAGCCATGTGTAGCCACTTCTCCACTGCAGGGCTATGGAATTGCTTCTCCTCAGCATCATTAAGCAATGCTCTGACAGTCAGCAGTGTCAACTTTTCCAGCAAGTCATCAAACTTCCGATAGTGTAGTAAGTCTATGAAGTCACGGGAAGCCAATCTGTCAAACAGCACTTGAAGGAAAGCAGAGAGAAAAGCCTCTCCAACAGCCATGATTATCAAACCAGATTAAAAAATAATAATAAGAAGAAGAAGAAAGAAAGACAATGCAAAACTACAGAAATGATGGAGCAGACTGCTTTTGTGCAAATGCAAGATTAAGCAGACATACCATTTTTTCTCTAGAAAAAAGTAGCAAGGAAAAGTTACTTAACAACCACTATTTTATAAGGAAAATGATATTTCCACACTCTCTTTTGATTGGTGTGGAAATATCAAAAAGGGGTGTGGAAATAACACCATCCAAAATAAATTGTGGGATGTGAGATGTTTTGTAAAAGTTGATACGTAAATTAGAAAAATGGGTTTTTGAAGAGGTAATGTGAGATATTTTGTAAAAGGTGAGATGTTTTGTAAAAGTTAATAGATAAAATAGAAAAGTGGGTTTTTGATATTTAATCCTTCCTTTTCTTCTTCTTCTCACCCTTCTCAAGGAGAAATTATTTAGTCCACCAGGTGAACCACGTCATCCGTCCACCCATCCATTAATTAAATGACATCTGTCAAAATTAAACAAATAAGATTTGACTCATAATTTCTCCTCTCTCTCTCAAACAATTCTCCTCCTTCCTATGCCGCCGGTCAAACCACTAAACAATCCCCCACAACAAAAACCCAATTATCACCGACCACAAAATACAACGCCACTACCTTCCTTCAAATCTTCAAAAGCACAGGCAATAAAATTACCTGAGTGTGTGCCCACAGTCCATGGGAGTGATTTGACAGACCTGATTCAAGATAGAAAGACTGAGGCCTACAAATAGGTTCTACACCGTGCGAAACAATACTCTATTGCGGATGTAATTATGGTTAATTCTTTCAATTTCTTCCTTTTTTTTGTCCCTTATCTTTCAATCATGAATGACCCAGTAAACACCCCTCCGTTTTGTGCAGCACCTGTGCTTTTGAAGCTTTGAAGGTAAAAAGCAAAACACAGCTATCGAAGAGAATTTGAGATGGGTCACCAAAATAAATAGGTATGAGAACAAGATTTATTTATTCGCATATATATAAATATAAAATAAGGCAAAATTTTGGAATCTGAGTATGATTTCAAAAGCCCATCCGATTGAACTTAAAAAAGAAAAAAGAAAAAAAAAGACAAGGGGTGTTGATGTATATGGAGCAAAAGAGTGGGAGAGAGAGAGAGCCCATGATAAAGAAATACGAAATACCAATTGAGGTGTTGATGTATTTGATGAGGTTGGATTTAGCAAAAAAAAGTTTTTGATGATGTTGGTATTGGTTCTTCTGGTCTGGTGTGAATTTGAGAGGTTTTGGAGTAGAAATATTGAGGAAGATGGTAAATCTGATGAGTATGGTGCTAGATCAACGTTGAAGACTCTGGTTGGGAAATGTGATGGTTGGCGGTGGAGTATTGATTTTTATTTATTGTTATTTGAGGATGGTGATTAGGATTTTATATAATTAAATTTGACAGATGTCATTTAATTAATGGATGGGTGGACTTTACAGTATATCAAACGTGCCAGTAATGTGTCTCTGCTGTTGCATATCTCATGGAATTTATAGACCATCCTCAAATCAAATCGTCTCAATATGAGCTTGAATCGCAACTCTAAGAGAATGCATCTCTTGATCACTATCTCACCATATGACAAGGCTAGTAACTTTTTATACTGATACTAAATGAAAAGCAAGGTTAGCTAAAAGGCCTTTGAATCCACCAAAGGCTCTTTAATTTTCACAATGAAAGAATTTTGTAATTTATAATAGAAAATTAAAGAGAAACTTCAGGAGAAAGTTTACTCAATCCGAAATAATTTCATTTTGCTCTACAATGATTCATTCTAGGTTCAAGAAAGGGAAATTCTCAGGTCCCGCTGCGGGACTGTTCCGTCAAAGGTGTCAAAAATTGTAATATTTGTGTGTGTTTTGATAAAATGTATGTCAGGTATTGTAAAATGTGTGTGGTTTGTAGTAAAGTTAATTTTATAACAAATATCACTAATTCTATCAGAATTCACACATTTTATTTTTACAACAATAAACACATATTTATCAATACGGATACAATATTTACTACAAAACATACAAATTTTTATCAATACGGACACACATAAAATGACCCTAACATGTAGAGTTCTTATTAAGACTTGGGTATGAGCATGAAAAACCTACAAACACTCTGAAAAAAAATAAAATAATATTTTATTTTAAATTTTTTGAAAATCACATAATATGACCAAAATTAACTAATCCATATAATATAAGAATGTGACATCCTTTCTCTATTTGGAGTTAGCATCCAAGAAGACAAAGAGGCTTTATAAGAATTAAGAGTAGTGTAGGGTTAAAAATGAGCCCAATCGATAAAGTCTCCCATCGTTGAATCACAGACTTGAGATCAAATGTCTGCCAAAAATAATTTTATTAGGGCACGTTTGGTACGCTGTAATAGGAATCAGTATTACAAGGAATAAACGAAGCTGTAATATAATAATTATTACAATTCATCTATTTAGTGACAACATATGAATATAACCCTGAATCTGTATTCTATATTTTACTACAATATGATTAATATATAAGTATTACTTATGTTAGCCTCAAGGTTTCAATACCTATTAATTGGCTAATTAATCCAAGAACGTTTATGTAATTTTGATGATAACCATAATTCTAAGTTATTCATAAATGATATTTTCATATGAACTAGTGATTTATGTTTAAAGTATAATGTTGACTAGTGATTTAATTAGACCGACGTGGTCAATCAAGTATCAAGCAAATGCAAAGTCGACAAAATGCAAATTCATTAAAGATCAAGTTATCAAGACTCAAGTCAATCAAATATCAAGCAAATGAAAAATCAACAAAATGCAAATTCATTGAAGATCAAGTCATCAAGACTCAAGTCAAAGGAATCAAGCTCAAGAATCATGTTCCAAGACAAATGAGAAGTAAGAGTTAGGTTTTGTAAAGTTTATTAAGATTTTATTTTTATGGCTCAAACTTTAAAACCAACTCAAAATGATTTTCAAAATAATCATTTAGTCCAAAATTCATTTTATAAATAAATACTTATAGGACCAACATATTTTCAAGGAAAATTAATCAAACTGCTCAAAAGGATTAAATTATTAAAGTTTGATTATTTAAAAGAAAGCCAAAAATAGCCTAAGGTTGAAAACCCTAAATGCAGGCGACTGCATCAGGGATCCAGGCGACTGAATCTGGCTCAGTCGACTAAAAAATCAACCCGAGAGTTTCTGTCTAAATTTGAACATTCAATCCAGGTGACTTGATGTTTTTAAAATTCAAATTATAACGACTAATTGCTTTCTGTAACGAATAAATTTCAAAAATATTATTTGTATATTCAGATCCAGGCGACTGTATTAGGATCTAGGCGACTAGATTAGTGTAAATTCAAAAGAAAAGCAAGTCAGCTACTATAACGGGAAGAAATGATATTTTGGCTATAAATACTATTCTTTATGAGTTCTAAATAAGAGCATAGAAGAGAGAACAAGAGCATACAAGAGAAATCCATAGAGAAAGAAAATAAAACATCTTTTACATCAATCCATCCTTTCTCAAGCTTATATTTTCATATCATTCAAATCCTTGATTGAAAATCAAATTCTTCTAAATACTTCTTGAGCCATATTGATCAAATCTTTCATATACTACTAGAGTGAGCAAATTGTGTACTACTACTTTTTGAGAGAGCATTATTATGTACAACAAATTGTTTGTTGAAACGGTTTGATTTTCACCCGAAAGAAGATTATGAATGGTTTGATTTTCACTCGAAAGAAGATTGTGAACGGTTTAATCTTCACCCGTAAGAAGATTGCGAACGGTTTGATCTTCACCCGTAAGAAGATTGTGATTACTCTTCACCGTGTAAGGAAGATTTGTAACGGTTTGATCTTCACTCGAAAGAAGATTGTGGTTACTCTTCACCGTGTAAGGAAGATTTTGTAACGGTTTGATCTTCACCCGAAAGAAGATTGCCAAATAGTGGATTTGAGAATTCTTGAGAAGTGTTCTTGAGGCGGGGACGTAGGCGGGGAAGCCGAACCTTGATAACAATCATCGTGTTTAATTTTCTCTATTTCTATCTCTTACTTATTCAATTGTTTATATATACTTGTGCTTGATTTCCTATCATATTCATATTGCAATTGAATTGTGTTCTAAAATTTGTTTAAACAACATTTGCTATTTGAAGATAATTTTTAATTTTGCATTTAAATCGAAAAAAGTTTGTCTCAACCTAAATCACCCTCCCTCTTAGGTTGATATTTGGGTAACAATTGGTATCAGAGCCAAGGCTCTACATATAGATTTAACAATCTTAGAGTTAAGATCATCACAAACACATCTAGACCTCAAATGTTTGAAGGTCAATCTACACATAGACCACCCTTGTTCACTGGTAGTGATTATAGGTATTGGAAAAATAGAATGACCATGTATATGAAGGCTCAAGACTATCATGTTTGGAGAGTCATTGCAAATGTCTCTCATGTCCCCACAAAAATTGTAGAAGGAGCAACCTTAGTAAAACTAGAAAATGAATGGAATGAAGCTGATGTAAAACTCATTGAATTAAATTGTAAAGCTATGAGTAGCCTATATTGTGCTCTTGACCCAAATGAGTACAATAGAGTCTCGGGTTGTGACTCAGCTAAAGAAATTTGGGATAAACTTGAAGTTACTTATGAAGGAACTAATCAAGTTAAAGAATCTAAAATGAGCATGCTTGTTCATGAATATGAATTGTTTGTTATGAAGAAAGATGAAAATATTAGTGAAATGTCTACCAAATTTACGAATATTGTGAATTGCTTGAAGGCTCTTGGAAAAATTTATTCTAACGAAGAAAATGTGAGAAAAATTCTCAGATCATTACCAAAGAGATGGGAAGTAAAGAAAACAGCAATATATGAAGCTAGAGATCTTAAGATGTTGACCTTAGATGAACTATTCGGATCACTCATGACATATGAACTTGAAATGAATAGTAAAGTGGAGGAAGAAGAAGTCAAATCCAAGAAAAACTTCGCCCTCAAATCCTCTCATCATGACCATGACAATAGTGAAGAGGAAAGCGACGAAGAAGAAGAAATTGCCCTTATGACTAGAAATTTCAAAAAGTTCTTAAGGAAGAAAAAGGGGTTTGGAAGAAGATTCCCT
>OU015764.1:14287482-14313074 GCA_907173295.1 Fagus sylvatica
TCACTTGGCATAGACAATCTGCCTTTAATGTCTTGAAAAATACAATATAACAGGTGTTGTTGCGTACTTGGTTTACACCTCTGTTAGTAAAACGCTCATAATATTGTTGTTGTTTTCTCTTCTTCTCATTATTCCTAAATAGCAAGAGAATGCATGGCCATGTTTGTGCTAAGCTTTGTGTTATAGTGGTTGTCTATTTTTATTTTTTATTTTTAAATTACCGTTGTCAACCCATGTTGTGGTTTAAAACGTATAACTTACTCAAAGAAAAGGAAAACAAAAGGTGGTTTAGAAGGTATTTGAAACTTACGGATTCACCATGCCTTGCACCAATTTGAAAATGTAAATGGAAGTTTCTCCTTATGCATTGTAATGAGAACTAGATGTGCTTATCCTGATTTCTAATGATTTTAATAAATCAGAAAAGACTTGTGAAGGGAAAAAGATCTTGGTCAGTGCAAACAATCATCTAATAACAGACAGATAATGGGTTGTTATTTCCATGAGTATATATAAATGGTTGATGAACTTTTTCCTATCCATTTATTCTTTGTGTTGCTTTAGCTTATTCACCAATAGGACTTATTTTTTTCTCTATGCAATGATAATAGTCTCTTTATATATGCTAATTGAGTCTCTCAATTTATATTTCTTACATTGCTTCGTTTATGCTTCATTTATAACTAAAAGTACTATCTTTTTTTGTTAAATAATATGAATTTTCAAATTGCTACCAGGTTGGGAGTGGATTCAGTTATGAACCTTTAAAAGATATACTCATATTTGAAATTGACGGATTGATCTGTTGGTGCTTTCTCACCGTTATTTGTGAGACAGCATTTTTATTATATCATGGTCACCACAGTAGACTACTCAAATCCAGTAGTTATTCATTCTAACTTCTCTTTTTTTCCTTACCATCCTTTCAACCTTTTGTCAATGTGCAGGAAATTCATTAAGTCATTTCTGCAGGGCTTCCTTCCTGGTCTAGCCCTTAAAATCTTTCTATACATTCTTCCAACAGTTTTGATGATCATGTCAAAAATTGAGGGACATATAGCATTATCAACATTAGAACGGAGAGCATCAGCAAAGTACTATTATTTCATGTTAGTGAATGTATTCTTGGGAAGCATTGTGACTGGAACAGCATTCGAGCAATTGCATTCTTTCCTTCACCAATCTCCTACACAGTAATATTCCATATCTTATCACTTAAGCTTTTATTATTTCCATGTTTGAGTATACTTGCGGTAGGTTGACGGCCAGCATAAAATAGTCACTTTATTATTATTATTATTATTAGGGTAATTTACACTGACACCCCCAATGTTTGGTGAAACTAGACTCTCTACACTCTATTTTCAACAAATGACATTCCGCTCCAAAATTCTCAAAATAATTCACACTCCGCTCCAAAAATGCAGTGGAGAGTGAATTATTTTGGAGCGAAATGTCAATTATTTTTGGAATTTTGGAACGAAGTGTTATTTCTTGAAAATAGGGTGTAACGAGTCTAGTTTCACCAAATATTAGGGGTGTCAGTCTAATTTACCCTTATTATTATTATTATTATTATTATGAGTACTATACTTGTTTATAGTATGATATACGTTTAAATAGAAATTGCATTTTGTGTTTTATCTTGAGAAATGACATATGGTTGTTCAAAGATGTGATATCTGATTGTTAGTCTGTTCTGCACCTCAGTTTTCCGTATGAGGAATTGTATTATGGTGAACACGGTTATGAGATTATAAATGTGCTAAGGCTAATTGGACTTTTGTTGTTATTTTTGATGCACTATGTTAGAATTATGGTTAAATGATTAAATTCATTATTTCCTAACAGCTTAAGCTTTTGGGAGGATTGGTAATTTATTATGGTATCAGAGCAGGAGGTCTTAAGTTTAAACCTTATCTCCATTTTACCCTCCCATTAAAGTTAAAAATCTCATGTGTTCGGCCCTATTTAATAGAGGGAGTCTTGAGTTCACACCTTAAAAAGTTAAAAATCCAACGTGTGGGGCCCTATTTATTAAGAGGGAGTCTTGAGTCCAACTTGAGGAGTGCTAGAATTATGATTTAATGATTAAATTCACAATTTTGTAGCAACTTAAGCTTTTGGAAAATTTGGTTATTTATCACACTATATATTTCCTATTGATTTTCCAGATTATCTTTTTTTTTTCTTTGTTTAGAAATCAACATATGGGATTTTGGATATCATATATGTTTTGATTAAAAGAATTTTTATCTTTCATTCTTTTAAGCAATAAACCATTTTTTTATAATGAGGAGGTCTTTGTCATAGAAAAGACACGAAAAGACAAATTATTGTAAATGATAAAGAAACAAGTTGTTTGTTTTTTTTTTTTTTTTTGGAAAAACAAAGGATTTATAGTAATATCATATATGTGCACGTTTATTTTTTAAAGTAGTGGTTTCTCTTTTTGGTTGAAAGCCCACTCTGTAAATCTCTGTATTGATTTTCTCTTTTTCTCTTCTTTAATTCTTGCATAACTGATCATTGACAACAAGTTTGTCATGTATCTCCATAATGAAATTGGGAAAGCCTATGAGTGTAATGATAAACAAATACAATAATAAAGGCCCATTAGGATCCATTTAGCCTTTCAATTAAATATATATATTATATATATATATATATATATATATATTTATATATATATATAGAACCTTGGTTTTTCATATCCCAATACATTTTTGACAAAAGGGCAAGAAGATACAAATTAGCACCTCACTTCATTACTTCTCAAGGCTGTCATAAAAAGAATCTAGCTGCATCATTGCAATTAGAAACATACTTATGTTATTCATTGATATTCCTTACGCAAATAGTTCTATTAAAGTTATACAACATAACATCATTGCAATCTTTATGGTCATGCCTCAAATATGTATCACCCAACTGTGCTATGGCCTTTTGTTTTACATCTAAGCATACAATCTTTTATATAATTTGTTTTATAACTATAATTGATTTATCCAACATGATTGATTTTTGTGGGATCTCACTCTTTACTATAGGATTCCTAGAACCATTGGGGTCTCCATACCAATGAAAGCTACTTTCTTCATTACATATATAATGGTTGATGGGTGGGCTGGCATTGCTAGCGAGATTCTTCGACTGAAGCCATTGGTAATATTTCATCTAAAGAACATGTTTCTGGTGAAAACTGAAAGAGACAGAGAAAAGGCAATGAACCCTGGGAGTGTTGATTTCCCAGAGACTATCCCAAGTCTCCAATTGTACTTTCTGTTGGGGCTTGTGTATGCCGTGGTTACTCCCATCCTTCTTCCTTTCATACTAGTCTTCTTCGCCCTTGCCTACTTAGTTTACCGCCATCAGGTCAGTTCATTCACAATGCTTGATTTTTCTTTACTCTTTCCTTTCTTAATTGCATTTATTACTATCTTGAATCAAATTATGATAACTATGCGCTTCAAAATGATAGCCAAAACTATAAATTGGGCTTAATACTTGTAAATTTTTTTTGGAATTATAGGCATTAGGAAGGTTTAGATTTAGGAATTACATTGCAGGATTCGTAACAATGGTAAAGAAACAGTCAATATTGAATGTGTCAGGTGAAAGAATCTAATATTAAGAAAAGCATATGTAAGGAAAATTTGCTAGTAATTAAATTTTTATTCACAAAGCACAATATTGAAAATTGATACACAAATTATTTATTTTAACTTAAGATGAGCATATCCTCATCAAAATTTGTGTAGGTATTTGATTAGATATATTATTAACCAAAATAACTAATATTTGTAAGACTTGTCTATTCTTTCTTTCTTTTTTTTTCTGGAGGAGGGGGGGGGGGGGTGTAGGGGGTAGGTATATGACTTGTTTCTGTGATCATATATTTGAATTATAATTTATGGTTTGTTATTTTGCAATAATTCTACTTGTAATTTTAGACCCTGTTTGATTACACAGATAATCAATGTCTACAATCAACAATATGAGAGTGTTGCTGCATTCTGGCCACATGTCCACAGCCGCATAATAGCAAGCTTGTTGATATCCCAATTTCTTTTGATGGGACTGCTTAGTACAAAAAAAGCTGCCAATTCCACTCCTTTGCTTGTTATTTTGCCCATATTGACATTGTCATTCCATAAATATTGCAAGCATCGCTTTGAGCCTGCATTTAGGAAATACCCACTTGAGGTAAGCTCCAAAGTATGCCAAAAATTAACTGATAACAAGTTCTTTTCTGATGCCCTTTATATTCAATATAAATAGCTAATCTATTTAAATTATTAACTTGTGCAGATGAAATTGCATTTATACTGTATATAATGAAATGAAAATTAACTGCCCTTTTGTTTAATACATGTCATTAGGCTTGATTATAAAGTCTAGTGATTTTTGTACTCATAGTTCAGTTCAAGTCTCTTAAAAGCATTTACAACGATGTTAATCATCCTCACCTTTTAAGCCCCTCCCCTTACTACCTGCCAGTAAAAAGAAGGGAAAAGAATTGAGAAAACAACTTTCCCTCTAGCTACATGGTTCTATAAGTGAACCAGTTTAACCACTTTTAAGATAATTTCCATGCATGTTACTTTTGTTCCTTATTTAAGGCAGAAGTGCTTCACTATCTAAAATAGGTTCTTGATTCTTAACGTTTTATTTCTTTTTCAAACTGGTGTCTCTAACCTTTATACCTTTAACAGAGTTCATGGAAGTTTTTCTTTTGCATCCAAACAATTTAAATTGTTTTTATCACAGCGGCCTGATTGTATGAAATTCTGTAACTTTTATGTTAAATCATGGGTGTTTCATGACACATTAAATCATGTCTTGGAAGGCCACCCCTTTCTTGATGGATGCCTATTACTCGGATGGAAGGAGACGGGGAGAGAAAAGATAAGGGAAGGTGGCCGGAATATACAATTTTTTTAGCATATTCTAGCCGCCTTCTCCTCTTTTCTCCCCCATATCTCTCCCATTCCACACATACCCTAAATGTTAGCATATGCTAAAAATAGAATAGAGATAACTAGACTACACGTATTAAATTTAATTGTCTTAAATATCCACAACAATTAAGTAAGTCTCTTTTGTGTTAGATGGAGATTTGGTATGGGTTCATTTCCTTATTAATATGAGACAAATTTTCATGATCAGTAATTCTGTAAAAAAAACAAGGGTATTGTGAGAGTTCAAGGAGACTATTCTTTTGAATGGATAAGTTTGTGCTTCATGATATTTTTTGTAATGGCTATTGCTTTTCTTTATTTGACTCAAAAGAAGCATTTCAGTTTTTATTAGGATGCTGATAAAATTATTTTGCCTTTGTTCCTACATCAGGAAGCCATGGCAAAGGACTTATTGGAGCGGACTACAGAACCTGACCTGAATTTAAAATCTTATTTAGCCGATGCTTATTTGCACCCAATTTTCCGATCATTCGAGGAAGAAGAGGAGTTAGTCGAGGTGAGAGTAGACAAACATCAAACACACGGAGTTGCTCCCTCAACGTGCGAACTCAGCTCCCCCTACCCACCCCATGAAGTCCATCATTCTCCATCCCCTCCTCATTATGTTAATTATCCATCCTCCCCACCCCAATACGTTTATCAGCCCTCCTCTCCACCACACTATGTCTATCATTATGAAGTTGAGCCTTGAACTAATAGATACTAGTTTGCTTAGGAGAAACTCTAACCAATTCTTCTAGATAATTTTGCATCTTAATCACTCTGCATTGAGGTTGTCTCTATCTAATTGTAATTATTATTTCATTGTATCGTTGTTGGGTTATGGCATTTTCTTCAATTCTAGTTGAGGTTCCACATGTTTTATTTTCGGTATGCTACAAATGAAAGGTTATAATCTTAGAAATCCACCTCAAATCCAACCTCCTTTTACAATTTTGGTGGTTTCATTTTCCTGTGTTTTCGTGTGAATATAATCTAGGAATAAATATTTTCTATTTCATTTTTTGTGTTTCACTTTATGTTCCACCAACTACAATATAATATCATGTGTCCAATTGTGTTTTATTTATTTTATTTTTTTTCATTTTAAATCTTATTCTTCAAGGGGGGAAAAAAATGTGGAACATAAACAGTGAAATAGAGGATTTGTCTTTATAATGAATAAATATCTTATATTTCACTTTTTGTGTTATATTTTATGCTCCACCAACTGTAATCTACCACGTGTCAGTTTGGTTTGCAGAATATTAGATTTTTTTGTAATGTTAGGATTTTTAGAATCTTTGATCAATGGAATCACATCTTAAGAATATAAGATTATGGGGTTGGCGTTTGGTTTGTTAATCACATTTAGAAATGGTAACGGGTTGGGTTTGGAATGGAAAATTTTCAAACCCAAACCCTCGAATTATTTTATTTATTAAACCTTATTAAATTTTAATAATTTTATCCTAAATACTTCTTATTTAGATTTGAAAAACTCAAACCCGCTTGATTATCTTTCTATATGTTAGGTTGAGTGGGTTAGGTCAATTTAATCAAAATTTAAACATCTAATTATTTAGCTAAATTTAAGCATTAGTAGGTATTTCAAAACTAAATAAATCGTTATGTATAATATAATCCAAATATAATCAACAACTATCGTAATAATTTATTATATTCAAAGCACTAAAAAAATACTACAAATTCATTATAACATTTTAAATTATTTCACATCATATGACTGTTAACCTTCAACCGTCCAGAAAATATTTTAAAATCAAAGCACTACCTAAATTGTTTAATAATATATCAATTTCACTTTCCTTCTTTTAAGTCTTCTAACATAGCATGATTAAGAAATTATGTAAGAATATGTATATAAAAAAAAAAAAAATATATATATATATATAGATAGAGAGAGAGAGAGAGAGAGAGAGAGAGAGAGAGGAATTAGCATTTGTTATAGAAACCTTAGTTTTTGCGTAAAGAAAATTAATAATGAGTATTTTAATAATTTAAATATACATGCGGGTCAAGTTTGGAACTTTGGATACCTAGTTGTAAATCCCAAACCTTAGGAGGTTTATAAATTTGAATAAAACCCAAGGCAAATCAATTTTAGAAAGGCCAAATTACAAAAACAGTCCCTAGGGTTTGGGTTAGTTGCAAACTAACTCCCTAATGTTTCAATTTTGTATTATTGACCCTTGAGGTTTAAGAATTGGCCAATTAAGTTAATTAACCCTCTTATTAAAATTCTGTCAACTTGAGTGATGGAAATTGGAAAATGGTTATGTGCACTACTTTTATAATAAAAATTCATTTGACTGATAAAAATTCAATAAAATTATTTTATAATTTAATAAAAAAATCAGTTTAAAATAAATTTAATAAAATGGTTTTTTCTAAAATTAAAATTTAATTAAAAAAAAAATTCAAATCTACGTAGTGGGGAACTGAAACTTCAAAGAATGCATTTGGGTAACTAAAACTGTTAGCCCTGAGGTTCCAATGCATATATGTTAGGTAATTTATAATTTAACCGAAGGGAATAAAAGTAATTTTGATGATAACAAAGATTTAATCTATAATAAATTATTTTTATGAGCTAATGGTTGTATGTCGTAAGCATGATTATGACAAGCTTACCTTAGGACCTTCATGGTCAGCAAAGATTAAAATAAATAAATAAATAAAAAATTACAAGACCAACGAGCTCAAGTATTGAACCTCACAAAGTTGCATAAAGCCAAAACCCAATTTGGATAGATATTGAAGACCGCGCTATTGGACTTAAAGCCGAAGAAACAAAGAAACGTTTCAAGCATCATGTACTTATGTAATGGGATAAGTGAGTATTAGGTTTTTGTAAAGTCTCTTGATTTGATTGTTATGGCTAAAACGACTTAAAACCTAGATCGACCATAAGTACTTAAAAATGTTTTATGAACTTACACATCATTATTCAATACATCAATATACATAGAATTATATCATGCATATCACCTGAATAATCCACTAGGCTCTAATAGAAAATTCTAAAAGAATGGTTAATTTGTCACAAACCTTATACGTCTAGGAGGTTAGTTGTTCAAATAAAAACTTCAAGGACAAAGGGTGATATTTGAAAAATAACCTCCATGATAAAGTGCACTAAATGTTGAAACAAGTTCGTGCTTAAAGAAAAGATTTTATAAAACAAATTTGTAAGTGTTATGACAAGCATGCATTTATATATCTATATTCTAAAATAACTTGTGCATTTTGTACACTCAAATTGAAAATACAATTACAGAAAACCACGTTGGTCGGTTCAGTCACTACTCACTAAGACTGGGAAAAAGAAGAAATTAAAAATTCAGTAGGAACCTAGACGTATAATCGACTCAAGTCAACTGACCTTGATTCAAACTTTTTGGAGATGAAAATTTATATTTTGAAAACAAGAAATACAAGACATAAGATTTTCTTGGCCTCCAGTTGGTTGTATAGGGAACATGATTTGCCAAATACTAAAAGTAAAAGTTTTAGTGATGAAAATGAATTACTTACGTAAAACCACAGCAAGAACAGTATCATTGAGGAGTTAGTAGTGTAAACCAAGCTGTTCCACAAAATTCTACTGCTAAAATTCCACCTTTTGTTACATACTGAACACTTTTACTCCCACCACCAGCATCCTACTCTACTATTTCTATTACACACTGAACAGTGAACACTTGTACTTCCACCCCTAAAAGAGTCTGTTGTTCATCTTTCCAGAGACAGTGAGCCTCTGGAATCTGGACTGATGCAAACTAATACATACCCCTCATGTACTCTGCTCCCCATGCTGTTTCCTCGTCTTAACATCTTACATCTTTGTCGAATTAAGCATCTTTTCAACAGAAGTTTCCACGTACTAGCTGTATAAGCACATTCAAAAAATAAATAGTGAATACTTTCACCAAATTCACTGCCAAAAACACAACTTGCTTTGCCTCTTAACAATCTACAAAAGACTTACAACTTACCTTGCCATTTTGAGATGAAAGACTGCCTGGACATCATTACTGGATGCTTCTTTCTAAAAGAAATTCCAAGAATCAGCAGATATATAACTTCCAATAGCAGCAGGCAACCAATAATATTTTCCTCTTCTTCTTATGGTTCCAATTTAGTTGATGCTCTTCTTAATGTATGCAAGCTGTTTGAATCCAATATCTAATGGGTATGTGTGACCTGAAAAAGCATCAAATTTAGAGTATGCTCAAGCACAGAATGTTGACATTATATTCTGCAGACCAGCAGAGTACAACTTGATGATACAATAGAACCCCAAAGATAAAGCAACTCAGAGTTCGAAACATTGTGTCTGGTACCACAATTGAAAGAAAGAGAAACCAACATACCATGTGTGAAAGTACAATTATTTATCCTGGTCAAGTGCACACTGGTTTTTTTTCCCCTACGTTGAGAGCACAACAAGAACCTGTCATTGTCAGTGAGAATATAATATTTAGCAAATATGTTGTGTTTTCATTCATGATGTATGGGTATAAATGAAACTGAAATTTTGAAAAAGAAAACAGAACTCACCAGTAATATTCTTAGATGAAGGCTATGCAAGCTATTGGATTATCTTGCGTCAAAATTCTTCTGCTTTCTCCTCTTTAAGAAGCTGTTTAGCATATAACAGTGGTAGATCCATAGCAGATAAAGCACACCAAGCAGGCAGGCATTCTTCTTTCAAGGGTGGGAATCTTTGGTGGGATCATCAGATACTTTAGGAAGATGATAGTCAGCAAAACAATGACTACTCAAATGCATACAGATGGAGCTTTTTGTTTCTCTACTAAATGAAAGTTAAAGGGCATCCCAAAATTCCAAACTCTGAAGTATTTGAGCTGACTGACAAGCTTTGAAGCCTGTCACATTCCCATATATCCAGATTATCGAGAGAGGTGAGGTTTTTTAGTCCCTTGGGCAGGGATTCAAGATTTGGCAGTCGCTGAAGACAAAGAGAGGATAAACTGGTAGGCAGAAACCACTTCTCAGGAAATGATACTAACCCCTGACATCCACCAAATGAAAAATTCACAAGACAAGTGAGTCTGTGTAGCCCCCACTCATATGACGGCTTGAGATTCTCACAGTCTAAGATTGAAAGTGACAAAAGATTGGACGGTAAACCCCCCTCTGGAAATGACAAAAGACTTGAGCAACCATCTATGTGTAGTTCTTTAAGAGATGTGAGTCTATGCATCCAATTTGGTAGGGACTTGAGACTCCTGCAATTGGAGATTCTAATTGATCGCAGCAAGGTTGGCAAGCCAGGTTCTGCAAAAGATTGAAGAAGTGGGCACTCAACTATTTCCAAGTAATCAAGATACACATGGTTGTGTAGGCCTCCAGGTAATGACTTAAGGTTTGTACAGTTGTTTATAATGAGCTCCTTAAGGTTCATTACTGTGTTGGGTGTGACTGTGGAAAGCCCAAAAGTATCTTCTGAGATGGATGTAACAGACTTGCAACATGAAATTTTAAAGAATTCAAGACAGCTATTGTTGTGAATCATCTGCTCTAGAATGAACTCCAAATTCATGCAGTTATGGATTTCAAGTTGCTTAAGCGTGCTTGGCAACTGGCCTCTTGGTAAAGATGTGAGAGAAGAGCAACCTTCAATTACCAAGTATTCAAGTAAAAGAGATGCCTCCACATTGTTATGCATCTTCCATCCAGGTAGAAACTGTAGAGCCTCACAATCTATGATCTCAAGGCCTATGAGCGTTGAAGGCAAGCCTGTTTCAGGAAAGGACACAAGCAAGGGACATTTTGAGAGCCTCAACTCTTTAAGAGATGAAAGTTTGTATAACCTTTGTGGCAACTCTTTTAAGAATGGACATCCTGAAATCTCTAATCGTTGGAGGCATTGGAGATTTTGGAATGCAATTTCATTGGAGAAAGTTGTGAGGTCACCAAGATGAGTGATCCGTAATTCTTCAAGAGCTCTTAAATTTTGAAAAAACCCTTCAAGCAAACAAGTGAGCTTGGAAATATGACATATACGCAAGTAAGTAAGTGTGGTGAGCTTAACTATACTTCGAAACACCCCCTCATCAAACTCATCAAACTTATTTACTTCTAGTTCACGGATTAAAGGAAGCCTTGGAAGTTCCTCCAATTTTTCGCATCTATCTATTTCAAGTGTTCCCAAGGAAGGAAAGAGATGGGGTAGTTCCCTCAAGTTGGGACATGCCCATATAGAAAGCTCAAGAAGGCATGGGAATTCTCTGCCTTGTTCGAAGCAATCATCAAAGGTCAAAACCCTTCGTAGAGTTTCCAATTCTTCACACCCCTTAATACTCATTCTTTTCAAGGAAGGAAAGTCGTGTGGCAATTTTCTTAGTTTAGGACAGTTGCGAATTTCAATATTTTGCAGGTTATTGAAGTCTCCCCTACCTCCAATTCCAGAAGAAGACCACTCCTCCCATTGTAACATGTTGTCAAACTTTAAAGTCTCCAAGGATGGAAAAGGCAAAGCAGAAGAACACCCATCCCCGCAGAACTCAATAGCTATTCTCTTTATTCCTTCCATTCCTTCAATAGTGAGGTCTTTGAGAGAGGGTAGTTGCCCAAGTGGTGGGAGATAACTACAGTTTCTACAATTACTAAGTCTCAGACGAATCAGATTGGAGAACAAAGGGGATCCAATCCAACTTGGGAATTTTGTACCTCCATAGTCCTTGATTAAGATTTGCTCCATGTTTTTGTGTGGTTGCAACATCTCAAGAACATCTGTTTCATTTCTTGCATCATCTGAACTATTGCTCCGTCCCAATGTTGGCTCGGCAGGTTCCTGTTCATAAGCTTTCAAGGTTTCCCTGTAGCTTGGAAATCTTTTGTGTCTATAGCCTCTAATGCTGATATCTTTCCCGATTGTGAGAATTTGCTGCATTTTAGATTCTTCCTTTTCATTCACAACATCAATTGAATCTTCGAAGACATTACTCCATTGGAGTACCAACTGATTAAGTTCCTGCTTGTCCTTCAAATTAGCTTCCATTGCATCAGTAAAACTGACGACATTTTCCAGCCCTGAAATGAGAATTGATCCTTGTAGTTGCATCATGTCCCTCATGTCTCTAATTCCTTGACCCACCATCTTTACCCACTACAAAAGTAGACAGTGTCTGGAGATTCTCCAGTCTACAAATTTGGTTTGGCATTTCTTTCAACCTGCTTCCACTAATGTAGAGATGTCGTAAGCTTGTTAGGTTCCCTATCTCTGTAGGCAACTTAATGAGAGACCGACATTCTAATAGGATCAATGTCTGTAAGTTATAAAGAGTAGCTGTTGAGTCAGGCAAGCTTTTAATTGCTGTATGTGAAAGGTCCAGGTAGCGTAGATGTTTCAAGTCACCTATGGAATCTGGCAATTGAGTGATACGACAAGCATTAAATGACAACACTCGTAGATATCTTAATTTTGGAAAGAGATCACGAGGGACTTCATTAGCCAAATAGCTGACTCCAATCATGCCTGTTGGATCTAATGGTAGGAAGGTGCGTAAACATTCAACTCCATAAAAGGCCTCAAATTTTGAGAGCACATCACGTCTGCCACGAATGTATGAGGAATGACGAGCCTTCTCAAAAATTCTGTTTTGATTACCATCCTTCAACTTATCCCCCAATCTAAAACAAAATTCTCCAGAAACAAAGTGAGATAAATCTCTAATGAGGCCATGCATTACATATCGTGATCTATAGTTGATAGATTCTTGAAAGAATGACCTTGATACTAGCTCCAGAAAATATTCTCCACCCACTTCTTCCAATCTCTTCTTTCCTTTAGGTTGCTGCACAAATCCTTCTGCCATCCATAACAAAACTAGTGTCTCCTTGTCAAATTCATATTCCATAGGGAATATTGAACAATATGCAAAACACTGCTTCAAATGTGCAGGAAGGTGATGATAGCTTAGTCTTAGACTCTGAAGAATATCACTTTCATCATCCGGTAGATCCCATATTTTCCTATTCAATATATCTTTCCATTCGTCCTCTTCTTGTCTAGAGCGCAACAGGATTCCCAGTCTCTTTGCTGCTAAGGGCAAGCCTTCACACTTCTCCACTACCTTACTCCCAATTGCCTTCAAATTTGGATAAACATCAATGTTTCTGTTCTCAAATGCTTGACTCTTGAACAATAACCAGCAATCTTCAAATGATAAACATTTCAAATGATGAGCTGGAACTGTCCCCATGCTTGATGCAACATCCCTATTGCGTGTTGTTACTAATATTTTACTTCCTTTGGCCCCCGTTTTTAATGGACTCCATAAGAGATCGCAATCATTATTTCTCTTGTTCCAAACATCGTCTAAAACAAGCAAAAACCTCTTCCCAACCAAATTTTCTTTCAAACAAACTTGAAGCAGATTTAAGTCATTGAGATCAGTATGTTTCAAAGTGACTGACCTAAGAATTGTTTTGGTTACCTCCACTACATCAAATTTATCAGAGACACAGACCCAAATTTTTAAATGAAAATGATTCTCTACTCTATCATCATTGTAAACAATTTGAGCAAGAGTTGTCTTCCCAATTCCAGCCATACCAACTATAGGAACTACACCAATTTTATTGCTTGGCGCATCCCTTAGTAGCATCTCAATTATCAAATCTTTATCATGACCCCTACCATAGACACAAGTTTCATCTACCAATGAAGTTGTTGGTAATCTTTGTTTGAGCCCAGATGAGTATCCTCCAACATTGTCTTTCAAACCAAGAACATCTTTATAGTTGGCAATCAATTCTAACTTGTCAATAACTTTTTTCAATTTTGACTCTATCCCTCTACTAGATGGAGTAGTGCAAGGGGTGGAAATAAGGTTCCAGTTCCATACCTGATTTGGGCCAGCCTTAGAATCAGCTTCCAGCTTACATCTCAAAGTTTCAGTAGCAAGCTCATCCAATATGTCCTCTGCATCATAAAGAGCATCTTTAGCCATGTGTAGCCACTTCTCCACTGCAGGGCTATGGAATTGCTTCTCCTCAGCATCATTAAGCAAAGCTGTGACAGTCAGCAGTGTGATCTTCAACTTTTCCAGCAAGTCATCAAACTTCCGATAGCGTAGTAAGTCTATGAAGTCACGGGAAGCCAATCTGTCAAACAGCACTTGAAGGAAAGCAGAGAGAAAAGCCTCTCCTACAGCCATGGTTATAAAACCAAAAATAATAATAAGAAGAAGAAGAAGAAGAAAGAAAGACAATGCAAAACTACAGAAATGATGGAGCAGACTGCTTTTGTGCAAACGCAAGATTAAGCAGACATACCATTTTTTTCTCTAGAAAAAAGTAGCAAGGAAAGTACGAGGAAAGTACAAGGAAAGTTTCTTAACAACCACTATTTGTTGGATATTAGATTGGGCTTTTAGTTATGTTAAGCCCATTAGTTATGTTAGGATGTTAGGCCCATTCTTTATCCTTTTTGTATATGTATAGAAAGCTCTTCTCTATTGAATACAGCAGATTTTATTAAGATTTTTTTTTTTTTCTTTAAAAAATATTTTAATAAAATCTGCTGTATTCAATAGAGAAGAGTTTTCTATACATATACAAAAAGATAAAGAATGGGCCTAACATCCTAACATAACTAATGGGCTTAACATAACTAAAAGGCCCAATCTAATATCCAACACTATTTTCCTACATGGAACCATAGTAATTTCTCACCATGAGTTTAACACCGTGGTCCGTGGATGTGGAAGAACCACATGAGAACACACGTGTTTGTATAGAGTCCACCGGTCTCACTACTTAAAATTCAATTCAATGAAATAAGTATCTGAATCCATGAATTACTTAATTTCTTTTGCACTTTACTTTCTCCTTAAGCAGCCGACCTACTGTTATCTACTATTTTTTATTTTTCTTTTAATTTTCAGGATAATGAAGAAGAAGAAATTAAGTCAAGTAAAGCTTTTTGTACATCAATCTATTTTAGATAAATTATGGCTACCATTGATAAGAATTGTACTAGGTTGCTAGAACTAGAAACTAGATCTTGAAATCTGGTAAAAATTACAAATGTTGTTCTGGTGGCACCATCGTTCCCTTCATGGGTCCGTCTATGGAATTAAGGTTAAGTTATAATTGAATTCACATGAAGAAATGCTTGTGATCTCCCATCCCCCATTCCCCGTCTAAACCCCCCGGCATTTGATTATTCATCGAGTAAGTATTGTTATGGTCACGCCCTCATCTCCCTCTCCTTCCTCTAGTCTAAATCGCCACCACTATCACCTTCCCCACTTCTCCCACCACCTTTGTCTATTGGTTTTTTTGTAATTTTATTTTTGGTTAATTTTAACTGTAGATTTTTCGTTGCAACAAAAACTTTGTTGTGTTTGGATGAAGAAATTATTAAATATACAGAATTTTATAAATAAAGGGATTTACATCCCCATCATTTTAAATTTCTTTGTTTGGTTGTAATCATTGTAAAAAAATTAAATGATGGGAATTGTAAATTTTGAAGTTTGGATATAAGAAAAATTTGTAAAATCCTTGTAGAATGTTGGTGAATTCATTAAAAACATTATATTAAATAAATACGATTAGATCTTTCAATGACAAGTTGATTCTTTGTTTTTTATTAATACAATTATAAAAGTCCATTTTATTGAAGCTTATCCTTTTCTTTAAGGTTGCAGCAAAATCTTTTATCAATAATGAGTACTTGAAAGGGAAGATCTATTCCTCAATCAAAACAACAACAAAAAATAAATAAAATAAATAAATCTACGGGGTCAAACTATATATATATATATACTTTAGAAAAGTTAAAATTGGAGGAGAAAGAAAGTCAAAGGTGGAGAAGAAAAGCTAAAATTGAGAGAAATAAAATGGTAAAACTTAGATAGAATTCCTTAGATTAAATATATTAAATTTTTAATTGAATTTAAATATATTGAATTTAAACATTCTTAAAAAAAAATATAACAGTATTACTCAGATAAAATTGTAAAACCTCACCCCTAACATCTGACATTCTGAGAAAGTAGGCAAAGGGACAAATCTCAAAAGCAAAATATCACTCTATCTCCGGCTCTGCCATGTTTGTTTGATTTTTTTTGGGAAATCTGCAAGGGTTCATTTGCCAACTCTTCCTTTACAAGCAAAAAAAAAAAGCAAAATATCACGAGGCTGGAACGAAAATTAAAAAAACAAACAAAATGATAAAAAAGAAGCAACAGCAGCAACAGTGTCACTCAAGGAGTAGCAGTGGTCTACGCCGATTCCGAAAAGCTCTTTGGCCAGCAGATGGCTATTAGAGAAACAAAAAAAAAAAAAGAGAGAAGGAAAGAGATATGTTATCAAGTCTGAAGGAGCAGCATGAGAGAGAAATGGAGAAACATAGTAGAGTCACGCATGACAAAGAAAAATTCTCGCGCTTGAGGGAAATCTAAAAGTCTATGTGTTTAGATGGGATTTTGAGCTGGTATTTGTGGGTTACAAATCTCATCAATAAATTCCGCATGGGAACTGGGAATTTCCCCTTTTGTGGTGCCAAACCAGGTAATTGTTAAATTCTGACCCCGAAATTCCAGCTTCTCCCCAAATCCCGGCTTCAAATTCCTCACCTAAACACACCATAAAAAAATATTTTCAAGATCCCAAACCAAAAAAACAAGACCAAATCATTTTTCTTGAAAATATTTTCTATTACACCCAACAAACTGAACCGAGTCTTTCCTATGAACCTACTGGCATTATGCTAGTAGTTCTTTTATGCTTTTCATTTTCCCTTTTAGGAATTCCATCAAGTGCAACCAGTTCCGTGAGCCTTAATTCCCCGACCAATTTCATCAAATCCCTAATCTTTTACAATCCCCAGCCTAATTTCGTAAAACCCTAGAATCTTCCTTAACATCCTACACCAAAAGGTTAAGAAGTACCAGCACACAAATGTAATGGAGTTTTCTAGGTTTTATAGGAGTGCTTCATCGTGTGATACACTGGAATATGCTCCTCTACAACGCTGGGTAGGACATAAAATCAAATAATGGTTCACCATTAATGGGGCCACTCAATAGTCAATACTTGAGAGGATTATAGTCCTTGGCATTTATAGAATTATTACAGAATCCACTATATGTAGTACATCAAAAAAATATACTGGATTTACTAAAATATCAACTAAAACTAAACATGTAAAGACTGCAAGAATCAAACAAAATGCCGTTCTTTTATCTGATCTTAAAAATACATGCAGGAGCCCGAATTCTCACATACACCTTTGCAATAAGCTTCCAAGAGCCTTTAGAATAGAGAATCTCGTGTGGGAACCACTAAATATGAGGTAGAATTAGCGTAGGCACATATTCTGACAAAAGCCAACCCCAAGAGTGAAATATTGATTGCCTGCTACTACTTGGACCTCAGCTGTTACAAATCAATCACCACTGCTTGTTGATGCACGGATCCTGTTAAGGGCAATCTAAACTTAATTCCATTGATGTTTGTGTCATAAGGCTCAAGATGCCAGTTCTAAAACCACAATTATGATACATTTAAAATGAAAATTGTATACTAAGCAACCAATTCAGTATGCAACCATAACAAATGAGGCAATATTTAGGAGCCTTAAAATACATAAATCAGGACTGCAAATGTCCCAAAGAGAACTGAAATTGCAGAGTTTTGACAAAATCGAGCTTTATAAAGTATGGTGAAATTACCTACAATGAACGCACACACACAGATGGGGAGAGAGAGAGAGAGAGAGAGAGAGAGAGAGTACCAATATCAATTGCCACGCAGTTATGCTGCAGAAATTGCTTGATACCCTTCGTCCTCCAGAAGTTTTGCTATCGAACTGTCTCCTGTCCTCAGGATTTTCCCATCCTCCTAAAAACCATGGATTTAAATATATTGTGATTAAATGGGGATTTAGATACAGTTTCATAAGCTGTATACTATTTATAACTTTTTCAATTGCACAAGGAGTACCTTGGCTCAGGAACCAAAATATAATTTGTGACCGTATCAAAATATCCACTTTAGGGCATAATGTGATGCATCGAAGTGGTGAAATAATTTAGAGGTCAACAAGATCATAATAATAAAAAATAATAAAAAGCCCTAATTTTTCAATTCTGACAAAAACAAAATGACTCCAGTTTTCTTTCCATGGCACTTGAAGACAGTCCATCTCGAATTTCACCATTGGTTTTATTGAGCCATCGTCAAGGCTATAGCAAAAATCAAACCTTCAACTGCAGCTTTGAATGGGTGAGGTGCTGAGCTAACTTACAGGTCAACCAGACCTCAACTTGAAGGGTTCTGCTGCTTATCCCAACCTTGTGCAATTATCTGCGCTATAGTTAGACTCATTTTTAAGGAAAAGGATCCTCTCCATTTCACTTTTAAATGGACATGGAGAGTGTCTATTTTAAAGCTAGGATTTATCTAAATTAAGTCTAGAGTCTAGAATGTGTCATCTCATTTAAAAGCCAACCACCTCATTTAGAAGCCAATAACTTAACTCTAATAACAAATTTAACTTTGATTAAGCAAACTAAACGTTAACGTCAGTTTAAAAATAAAAACCAGAGTTCCTCAACCGCATCTGCACAATCTGCAAGGTTCCTTCTCAAGGCCATATCTCCATCATCTCAAACAAAGCTTAGGGACCTCACAGTCAAATGGTAACAAGCTTTAATTTTTGAGTCAAGAATGATCAAATATGTTCAATGAAAGTAAATCACTAATCTTAGTAGGGTTTTAAAAAAAATAGCAATACTCCATGGAAGGAAAATTCCACGCCGAATAGAAATCCCACAAGAAAAGAATTTTGACATGAAAAGAGAAACTCCTACTCATGTAAACTCTCCTCAAAAAGTCAGATTAACCCTAACCAACCAAACAAATCCCACACCCATACTTCAAAACCAGAACAGGGCCACAATCGTTCACAATCTTGCATAGATATTAAAAATAAAAAAATCCATCTTTTTAGCATACCCAAATATATATATATATATATATATATTTTATAAGTTCTTTTTAGCATACCCAAATAACAAGTATACTTGATCAGCAACCCAAAAATGAAAGAAAAAAAAAAATTCTATAGCCACAACATTGCTGCCGCCAGACCATCGCCAACAAGAAGATTAACAGTGTCAGCCTCCGCCGACCATAATGGCTCTGTATTCATCACCTCCACCCCCTTTACAGAATGAGCATCGGATTGGAAACCAAAGAGATGAGGATCTGGTTGTTTTGTTTTAGTATAGGCACCCCTTTTCTTTTTCTCGTCTCCTCTAGTAGAGTTAACAATAGCCTTTTTCTTTTCTTTTCTTTTTTAACTGACGTTAACATTTAGTTTGCTTAACCAGAGTTAAATTTACTATTAGAGTTAAGTTATTGGCTTAAATGACGTGGCACATTCTAGACCCTAGATTTAATTCAAAATAAAACCTAACTTTAAATGGACGCTCTCCATTTCAATGTGAAATGGAGAGGATCCTTTTCCCATTTTTAACAAAACTGTGGTAAATTTCCTCAACTTAAACCATGCCAATTCATATTATCTTGATAAAATCTTAGATACATGCAAATCAAAGATTCATATTAAATGCCTAGTAAAGTTTTATCACATAACATTTTTTTTCGGAAGATAGTCACATGCCCTACCCAATCCCCCACATCCTGACCAACCCTAAACCCAAAACAATATAACATAATTCATGAAGATCATCAAATGACTTACCATAACATGTATATATGTAGGCTTTATAGAATTCAAAAGTCTAGCATAATGAGTAATCATCAATAAAGAATTTGTTGGAGTCAAAAGCCTATTCACAGCTTCTGCTACATCCCGAAGTGCATCAACATCCAGTCCAGAATCAATTTCGTCCAAGATAGCCAAGTCTGCACCTAGAACCTGCGTATAAGAAAGCATATTAATACTAGAGAGATGGAGTAAATTTATATAACTCAAGATATGGAACAAATCACAAGTTATATAAATAAAAAAAGTAAAATGAAAGCATTAACAACCTGCACCAAGATTTTGGTACATCTTTCCTCTTTTCACTATTTATCAACTTTAATGCACCCAATAACTCAACTGTAGGTAGTAGTAGTACCTAATTGCCTCAACCCCTCAAAGAGACCAGCCCCCATATGCACCACGAAAAATAGTGTATAGTAGATTCAATTCAATATGAAAGAAAAAGTCCAGTATGCAAGTTTTCCAAATATATAAGAAGGTTCTTAGTTTGTAATTCTGTAAGGAACTCTCCTGTGTACCCCATGTGTTTCTAAGTTTCTTCTCATATCAATATTACTTATCAGAAGAGAAAAGAGAAAAAGAAAAAGAGCTCTTTTAAAATGTTCACCCAAATCAGTTGGTTGTTTCCTCTTCAGAAAGTTCAGCACTGGTTTCTTTTTTTTTTTTTTTTTTTTTTTTTTGGGGAGGGGGTGGGGGGGGGGAGGGGTGGTCTTCCGGCTCAGGCCTCAGGAGCTGGTTGAAATCAGCCATTCCCAGATCCAAATACCCGCACCTTTCCATGTACACCCAAAACTACTTAAACTAATATACAATTTGAAAAATGAAACCCTAAGTCCATTAATCCAGCATCAGCAACATGATTCGTACTGTAGTAATTCAATGTATTTTATCATTCGAATTATATTTTCAGAAAAAGCATGAGTAGAAATATATTTTTATTATTCACATCCAGATCATTTTAGCCTTCCTGACTCTAATGTAGAGTCTTAATTTGAAACTACTTCAACTGTTATAAAAGTCAAGTTCACTAAAGCCGTAACATGTCATCTCCTAATATATATTATGGCACCTAATACTTATAATTAAATGTGAAAAAGAAATTAAAAAAAAAATCCAATTGCCATCTAATCAGGTCAACTTTGCCTGAAGGGATCACAAAAATTAAAAGAAATCCATAAGGGCATTGGCCAAGTATGATTATCCTCCAAAAATAAGTCCCACGTGGATGTGGAGACAACAGGTCCTTTCTCTGCCTTCCATGAAAACAGAAATATTCTAACCCCACCTTATATCAAAGACACAATGGGAAGTTAATTTCAAAAGTAGTAGACTGGTTACAATGACACAAGATAGAAGATAAAATAGAAAAATATTCTTACTGCAAGTTGTAAAATTTCATTCCGCTTCCTTTCACCACCACTGAATCCTTCATTAACGTTTCTATTAAGAAAGTCTGCCTTCATCTTCACAAGTTCAAGTTTGGGAAAAATGTAAGCATAGAACTGCAAGAACGAAAACAATGTCAGTGATTCAGTTAGACAGCAACAATCACCCAATTACTTCGAATTCCATCTCATTGATCAGAAATAGAAGATCTATAAAGTAAAATAAAGGTAACAATGCACACAGAGGCAAAGGAAAACACATTAGTTTCTCTAGAAAATCCAACTCCTCAAATATACACACAAGTCTAAGCTCTGTATTTGATCAGCAAGACAATCATAATCAAATTTTCCAAATTGATAATCAGATTATACATAACAGTTTAACCAACAAGATTCTCAAAAAAAAACTCCACAAATAACAAACTATAATAGCCATTGCTGTAGCTTTTGTCTCAAGTATCATATATCGCAAACGATTTCATACTCATATCCTTTCCGTTAAAATACTAGAAAAAATTTAGGCAATATTAGCAATGTTTTCATACTCATATCCTTTCCATTAAAATACTAGAAAAAATTTAGACAGTAATAGCAATGTCATAAAGAAAATATGGTTCTAATAACTCAAATCAACTAAACCTTAAATAAGTTGGGGTCTACTCTATAGTCTATAAATCCTCATCAACTAATCGGTGCTGGTCAAACGTAATACATGCAATAAATTCGGATTTACATATTAAGTACTACATTATTTTTAAAGAAAGGACAACTCTGTGTGCATAAAGTATGAACACAATACATTATACATTCGTTGAAACTAACTCGGTTCCTCCAAACAAACCTTAACTGTATAAGTAAATTTTGAGTAACAACAAATAAAGCAGTTTACAGAATAATGATATTAACATATGTAAGTGAAACAACATGAAATGCAGATGGAATATTAGAATTTCAGTATAACAATTTTTTTTTTTTTTAATTTGATATCGTAGGGAACTTTTCTAAAGAATAACCCTTTGGACTTGTTGGACTCGGCTCTAGACAGTAAAACCTACAGACAAGGTAATCGAAGGGCATTCACCCCTGACAGGCTAAGCAGGTATAACAAGTATAAGAATAAAATGAAGACGAAGATTTGAGTT
This sequence comes from Fagus sylvatica, assembly GCA_907173295.1. Lineage (NCBI taxonomy): Eukaryota > Viridiplantae > Streptophyta > Magnoliopsida > Fagales > Fagaceae > Fagus > Fagus sylvatica. The sequence continues at coordinate 14,309,771 of OU015764.1, forward strand.
GGTGATTATAAAACCTCAATGGGTCCAAGCTCAGGCAGACCAAGTTTTCTTCTCCTGGCATTATAAGCCATATTGAGAAAGTCAATATTGTTAACACCAGGAATGGCAATGGGGGATTGGAAGCTCATAAAGAGACCCGCAAGCGACCTTTCCTCCGGTTCCATCTCCACCAAGTTCTGACCTTTAAACACCACACTCCCTCCCGTTACTTCGTAATCTGGATGCCCAACAAGAACCTTCGCCAATGTGCTCTTCCCAGACCCATTTTTTCCCATTATTGCGTGAACCTATTCACAAAAATAAATCAATATAATTAAAAAAAAAAAAAATGAAGTGTGGGGATGAACGGAACGGACCTCTCCTTCATAGATGGAGAGATTAACGCCTTTGAGGATTTGTTGCTTGGATTCAGCTATGATGGCAGTGAGGCCTTTGACTTCTAGAAGCAGCTTCTTGTTCTCGTCTCGGCTACTAGGGGATGATTCAAGAGAATCGACGGCGGAGAGGGAGGCAGTCGGGGAGGAAGGTGAACGGCGGTGGTTTGAGCGGGGAAGAAGGGCAGGATGTGTAAAATTGAGGGAATTTGGGGGTGAGAATGTAAGAAATGAAGAAGATAGTGATGAAGGAGGAGTATGATAGGAGCAACGAAGGGGTAGAGCCATTGAAGAAGAGACAAGAGGATGGTTAGTGTGTCTAGTCGACGCGATTCTATAAATTCATATTCGACACAGTTCACCGGCTTGGCTTCTCCCTCAATCCACTGTGCTCAGTTGTATAGAGTGTTATTAAACCCGAACAGGAGGACCGGTAACCTGGTGAATCGGCACCTAAATCAGTTCGGGTTCTTAATTAAACTGGTTATGTTATTAATCCACTAAAATCTAATCTAATGGGCTTTTTGCAAACGGTGTAACTCAATTGGGTTATAGCAACCCGGTTGGGTTTGCAGTTTTATGAAAATTACTATTTTGAGTCTATTTTTCTATTATTCAAAATTGGATTATTTGGTAATTACCAATGAATTAAAAACTATAAAAGACTCAAAATTACTCTTTTGGGTCTACTTTTCTATTTTTATAATTTATTTGGATGTTGCAATTTAATATTTTATTATTCATTTTAGTATTACAAATTATCAATGTAATGTAATTTTAATAGTATTATTAAATTATGAGTTTGAGATATGCTTTTGTTTCTAGAATTTTAAGACATATTTATTTATTTTAATTATTTTAGGTGTACTTATTTTCAATTTAATTATTTATTTTATGATTTCTCAAACTTAGTTTTATATTTTTATATATTTTTTAATTTTGTATTTGAACCTGCGGTTCGACCAGTGACCCACTAGTTGAACCAATGACCTAGTGACCCGGATCCTAAACCGGGTTAATGTCCAGTCTGAGTTTAATAACTATATTATAGACTATCCATATGTATTATTTTAAAAAGTCACACGACTAGTTAAAAATGTTATGTAATTAAAAATACATGTGGGTAGTCTATTTAATTGCCATGTAGTGGGTTAAAGGAGGATTCTTCCAAATCAGATTAGAGATAAACTATTTCCATTGGTTTCCCTTCTTTTTACCTTTTTGGTTACTGTAATTGCCAAAATCTTTTTGGTTTTACAATAATATTAAACCACAGCAAATGATAGGGGTCCATTATCTTTTCAATTTCCTAGAACTTGTTATCACAGTTAATCAAATACATGAAATTATACAATATAAAATAACAATTTTTTTTAGTCTCCATTTATTGTAAAAAAAATATTTTAGCAAAAAAAAAATATTATAACAAAACAAAATCATTAAAATATAGTTAGCATTAACCAATTACTTTAGGACACTAATTTTGTAAGATATTATAAAAATATCAATTACTTTAGGACACTAACTAAGTAATTTAATATAGTTAGCATTTTTTTTTTTTTTTTTTCATTTTGACCCTGTTCAACCAATTTAATACATAAAAGTTGTTTTTTTTTCATATTATTATTTATATTATTTTGAATTTTTTAATTTAAATTCTAATGTATATACGCACACATGAATGATATTAAAATATAATCATGTAAATTCTTTAAATTTTTAATTGATCAAAGATGAAAATTCAAGATTATAAAGAAAAATATGAAAGTGTTGATATTTATTATAAAAAGTAAGACATGGAATTATAAAAAAAAAAAATGATTTTCATAATATTTTTTCATGTATAATGACACAAATTTGCCCAATAAATTATTAAAATGCTAGTCAAAATATTAAATTATAGAAATATTAGAGCATTTTTGTATAAGCATACTATAAATCTATATTTTTAATTATAAAAAAATGTATATTTTAATGATATATTTTTTTTATATATATATATATATATTTTTTCTAAAAGCTTTCTTTACAATAAATGGAAATTAAATTAAAAAAAAAAATCTATTATTTTGTATTGTGTAATTTCATGTATTTGATTAACTATGATAACAAATTTTAGGAAATCGAAAAGATAATTGACCCCTATCATTTGCTGTGATTTCTTATTATTGTAAAACCAAAAAGATTTAGGCAATTAAAGTAACTAATAAGGTAAAAAGAAGGGAAACCAAGTCTGTATTTCAATTAGTTCTAGAATTTGGGTTGTTTTGGTGCCAGAAGAAGTGACATCTATTTTAGTATTTGACATCTAAAATTTGTGAGTTGGTATATCAATTATTTGGCAATTTTTTATTGGTCTAGTTGGTCACAATATAAAGAATGGGTTCTCTAAAATTTTATTGGTCCAGTTAATTGATTGCAGGTGTTAATATTCTCAATGGGTCATCTAAAATTTAAACCAAATTTTGGCTTAAGGCCCTACTTTTTTCAATTTTAGTTAACCACTTTTCAAAACACTCACATCTCATTCTCTATTCTCAACTCTACTTCATTTAAATATTCATTATTCATTATTCATTCATTTTTTATTGTTTCCTCTAAAAGTCATTATATATTATATCATAAAAAAACTATTTTATAAAATTTTATAATTTATATTTTCCATAGTGCAATATATATTAAATATTTTTTGTTTAAATACCGTTTTGGTCCTCAACCTTTAGTCTTTGTGTCAAATTGGTCCCTAACTTTTTCAACTGTGTTAAATTGGTCTTCAACTTTTCAATCTTGTATCAAAATGGTCATTGTCGTTAAGTGTTTGATGGAAAATACTGACATAGCTAAAGATTTTTTTTAATATTAAAAATGTCTAACGTAGCATGCCAACTCAAATTTTAATAATAAAAAATACCAACTCAAATTAAAAAAAA
>OU015764.1:14313174-14406023 GCA_907173295.1 Fagus sylvatica
AACTGCGAGTCTATATAATAGTTCAAAATGAGTAAAGCACAGAGTCGTATGTAAGTTAAGACTGAAATTTTTTTATGGGATTTAAATGTAGTTCAATTTTCCAATTAGATTAGAAGTGGAATTGATAGATCAATTTTGAAAGGGATTAAACAAGACAAACCTTCAGATGTGCATTGTGCCGCTTTCCCTCCTTCCAGCGCCGAATATTCCCATCATTCATTGTCCTAAACCTGGACTTGTAAGACCTGATCAAGAAATCTCAAAAACCATTTAGTCCACAAAAGAATGATAACTAAAAATCAAATTAATCTCAATATAGATGCCTAAGAACCTACGAATAAGACTTCATTTTGGTTTTCTTTAACTTGGACGTGACCGGTGTCATTGGCTTTCTCCTCTTCTTCCTCTCTCTCGACGAAACATGCCGCACTTGATTCACCTACACAAAATATAAACCAATAAAAAACTTCAAATTTCAATACCTAAACATGAATTAGTCAAACCCCATTAAGCCAAGAGTTTAAATAAGATTTGTGACATTCAAAATTCATGGTCTTCCTCTTTCAGGCATTTTGTCAGTAACCAAACAGGCAATAAAAGGAAATGCGCAAAAATTCAATAAACCCAACTTACAGAAAGAGGAAGCGGAGGAGAGAGAAAGGGCTGCAAAGCCAGCGAAGAAGAAGGGGTTGTTGAAGACGCATTGAGGAGGGACCCGAAGCTCCATCTACGCGAAGCAAAATGGATGGGTTGGTGGAGCAAAGGGGAGGAGTGGATGAGACGGCGTGAAGTAGAAGAAGAGATAGACGGAAGAGGGTGGGCCGACTGAAGGGCCAAAGAACGAAGCTTGGCGCACCATCTCCGCATCACGATCGTCAGCAATGGCCTTATGGGAATGATTTTCTACTTTCCACAAAACCTTACACGCTTTGCTGGGATTTATGTTAGTGTGTTACAGTCAAGTCAGGGATTTTTTTTTTACTTCTGGCATTTTAACTATTGGATCCAATTTAATGCACCTCTTCATTTATAAAACCAAACAATATCTTTACTGATGTATTAGAAAATTTACATATCGTCCAAATTTTTTTTTTATTAAATCCATGCAAATGTAGCAAAAATATTTGTATAATACATTGTAAGGATAAATTTTGAATATTATAACTTGAAATTGATAAAATACATTAAAATAAAATTTCTTTACATGTAACAGATTTAATAGAAAATTAAATGGTGAAAACTATTTGTATATTTTTAATACATCAATGGAGATATTGCTCTATATGATAGATTAGGGAAAATTGAGATTAACCCAATAATTAAAAGAGAAATGAAATTTGCCCTTTATTTTTTGCAAAAATCAGCTTTTATTCCTTATATTTGGGATTTTTTTCATTTTGATCTCTATATTTTTATAAAGTTTCATTCTAATGAAACTATTTTTTTTTTTTTTTTTGAAAGTAAGGACTAAAATGAACATGTGTCAAAAAACCAAAATAAAAATACCTCCAAAATATAAATACTAAACGTGAATTTTTATATATATAATTTTTTTAAGAGAAGGAAATTAAATTGCGACAAAAGAAATATTGCATTAGTCATACTTTTAAATTTAAACTCTGTTGGGGTCTTCGGTAAATGTGTCCTCTTTTGATCCTACGTCAACAATCAAGCCTAGATTTTTTATGGGAGTCAAATTTGAAATTCTTACCAATATGACACTCTATTATTTTGCTCCCCTTAAAAAATGAAATAAGAGAATGAATAAGTGAAATATGATAATATTTTATCAACAAAAAAAAAGAGAGTGAAATATGATAATAAATTGTCTAAGAGAGATAATTAGTGATATGTGGTGCAATGCAATCAAGTCAAACTTTCAAGTGTGGAAAGGCCATGGAGTGATTGGTGTGTAACGAGAAATTATTTAGTTCACGAGGTGAACCACGTCACTTATTTATCATCTCAATAATTAAATGATATGTGTCATAATTAATAACGTTAACTTTTAACAATTAACCTCATATTTTTAAAATGACCAAATAGCCCCCATATTAGCTTCACCATTTCTCCCAATAATCTCCCCAAATTCCACCATTACAATCTCCATTCTCCTCCAAATCCAAAACTAGATCTCTCTCCTCAAATCCAAACAACCCCTCAAATGAATCACACAACAAGCATTTAGATTTTTTCATTTTGTTCTCCTTGGTACCGACGGTGGCGGTGGGGTCAACAGCTTGAGGGAGCCTTGGCGTTCTTCTTCTGCTTTCGACGACAACGACGCCGTTTGGTCTCCGCGACTTCTTGGTTTCTGGCCTCAGTTGGTCACCGAATTTAACAAAACCTTCGCTTGAAAGTGTCAATCCCCTAACGGATTTGTGGGTTTATGGCAGTGATTAGTTGGTTTGAGTATTGTGTTTTTTTTTTTAATGATTTTGGGGTCATTTTAAAAATATGAGGTTAGTTGTTAAAAGCTGACTGTATTAATTACATGTCATTTAATTATTGATATGATAGATAAGTGACATGATTCACCTGATAAACTGAATAATTTCTCTCTACTTTGCAATCCAATATATATATATATATATATAACTATCTATTCAAATGTTGCTACTCCAAAATGTCACTTGTCAAATCATCCAGAATAGTAGTAAGAATGTTATAAATTGGATGTTTCATAAGTGGTATTTTTATGATCATACAGATAAGATAATTAAAAATAGCAGCAAAAGTAGCACACTTACAATAAGGACAGAGCCAATAGTTAAATCTTCTAATTTCCTTCTAGGCAAGGTCTTTTATTTCGGATATAAGTGAAGTTTTAGACCAATTCTACAGAAGGGTAGCAATGAGATCATCAAGATTAATGAAAGGGAACAGGTTGTTTGCAAACTACGGAATAGGATTCTCTCCATTTGGTAACCTTTTCATTTGTCCATTTCATGGGTCAGAATTTATCTCATAAATTTAACAGTGTATATACTGTCATATTATTTAAAATTTTAAATGATGTGCAGTCTGTACACGGTTAGATCTGTAATATTTTATTTGGACCATGAAATAGACTCTTTCTATTTCATTTCAAATGAAGAGGATCCTAATCCACAAACTACAACGTCCAATTTACAATGTTGTGACAATGAGAAAACCTATGCAGATGATATAAAATACAAAATATGATCCAAGGTAGTAATACAAGATGTTGTCTTCTCAGCCTTGGTAATAAAACATTTTTAAATGCAAGCAGCTTATAACCTCATGCACGAATAACATTCAATGAGCTTAGCACTTCTGACCATTCCATGCATATGCATCCTAATCGCAAACACATGCAACATAATTTTCCTGCCATCCCAAAACCCATAAGACATAAATCAAGACTTATATTAAACCTACATAGCTAGAACTTTATAATCTAATATTAAAATTATTGATAAGGAACAACCTGAACGTCAGCCCCTAGAATTTTCCGATCGAATCCTGCGTCTTCCAATTTAATGCAACCCTTAAGGTCAACAACCAACTTGTCTATCACTCTTGAGCTACCAAAAAATAGAGTCATTTTTGGGTTTGCCTGCAAAAGTAATGTATGTATGAAATTTGATTTTATATACACTTGTGGCAAATTTACATGTCAAAAAACACACTTATAAGAATTGGAAAATTCATGGGTGAGAGCTAATCCTTTAATGAAAACAACTGGACAAAGTTACACAATGAACTCTGAAATCACTTTTTCAAAATGTCTTGAACCACAATCACTTTAACTATTAATACCAATCTACCAAAGGGACCACCTCCACAGCCCCACAATTGCCTCCACTATACGACCATTATATGTGTTAACTCTTTTTCTTTTCTAGACATTACCATAAAACCACAAGATAAGGAGCATATCATAAGTTGATAAGTTGATATTCTGACTCTTTCGAGTGTTTAGAACTACAGATGACCAGCTCACTGCCTTAATGGTAAAACAGTTAAGAGAACTTTACATGAAGTTCAGTTTTTGTCCTAAATTTTGAAAAGTTTGTTTTTTGTCCTTAAATTACTTTGCAAAAATTTTGATTTTCGTTCTTAATCTGTGAACCCATGTTAAGTGCGCCTGAAATAATTAATGATGCATCCTGTGTTTAAGATGATTTTGGGCCAACACCCTTCGTCTATAAGGGCATCTCCAGCACTGCTCTTCATTTTATCTTTTACATATGGAGAGTTTTCTACATGTAGAGAGTCATTTTTTCAACTTCACTCCAGCACTACTCTCTATTTTATCTTTATTTTTATTAAAATAATATTTTTATTATTTTATTTAAACTTTTTTTCTCTCTCCTCATTTCTCGCCTCCCTCCTCAATCCACCGACAACCCCACAACCACACCCACGGCTCCACCACCACGCCGAGACCAAAACGCAAACCACCACACCCACGGCTCAATCACACGGCTCCACCACCACATCCAACCCAGATCGGCAACCCCACAACCACACCCACGGCTCAATCATAGAGAAGGTGACAAGAGCTACGGAGAACAGAGGGAGAGAACCGAGAACAGAGGGAGAGAACGGAGAAAAATGTGAGGAGAGAGAAAAAATTCGGGAAAATGAAAGGGAAAGGAAGAAAAAAAGGTTTATATAGCCGGTCAAAATAAAATAAAATAATCGCTGAAGAATGAACAGTAACTCTTCAGATGTGAATTTTTACTGTAGCAATATAAGGGATGAAGAGCGGGATGAAAAGCAGTGCTGGAGCCGGTTTTTGCATTTTGGCTCTTCATTTGTAGAGGTAGAGAGCAGTGCTGGAGCTGCTCTAACATCATCTATATTATTAGTGAGTCATGCTCATTATATGTCCCATCCGAGAAGTGAGGAATCCATCGTTCCCTTTCGTATGTAAATTTAGGCTTAACTCACCAATTCCTTTCATATATTTGGGCTTCACTTGCACATTCTTGTCCATATGACTGCAAGCCAAGGGCATGTTTCATGCAGTCCATTATTGGGCTTTGGCAATCCCATTTTGCACCTTTTCTGCATAGGTCTTAAGGCCACAAGGTCTGGCTTGGTATACTGCATTAGACTCAAAGTGGCTTGATTAGGTTTTAAAATGAATTCATTTAATAGTTCAACTTAAAAATTATAAATATAAAGGTGAATATAATATCACATTATAGCAGCATGTATATTGTTGGATACAAAAAGTAAAATCCTAAACATAAAATGAATTTTCTCACTTGAAATTAAGAGGATTCTAGTCCATCCAAATTATAGATTGTAAAAAAATGGCATGTGTGCCATGCATTTGTAGCTTAAGATAAGTCTTAATTCATGCGTGCCACATGGTCATAAACCCAAATGAGCTTTAACAATATGTTATATTATTTAGGGTTTTGTGAGAGAGAATACAAAAGTGTGGTCTTATACTTATGTCCTCCTCACCACAAAGAAAAGGTGCTAGGATTTTGTCACTGAATATAAAATTCAGTTTATGTGACTCTTCTCCATATTCATAAGTTGATTATAAAATTTTCCATTATACGTGATAGGGATGACCAAAAGTTGTTGACTCTGCCTTTTCATTTGTTCATAAGAGTTTAAGCTATTAAATGTCTTAAATCTCAATGCTATCGTTGTGTAGAAATAGAGCCAGGGTCATCATCCTTTGCGGGGAATTAAGACAATCGGTATAGATAGCTTAATGTTTCTCAATAAATCTATTTTTAATTTTGTTGGTCTACTCGGGAAAATAAATAAATGAAATAAAATAAAATTACTAGAAAGATTAGTGTATCACGTAAATCAACAATGAATAATAGAAGAGCAGACAAAAAGTTAATCTAGTAATACATGTCATTTTTTCTTACCCCATTTTGAGAGAGACAAAGCTTGAATGTGAATTCACCGTCCTTTTCTTCTAATTATTTCCCAAACGAAGATAATCTAGTAATACATGTCATTTTTCCTTACCCCATTTTTGAGAGAGACAAAGCATGAATATGAATTAACCGTCCTTTTCTTCTATTTATTCCCCAAACAAAGATAATCTAGTAATACATGTCATTTTTCCTTACCCCATTTTTGAGATAAACAAAGCATGAATATGAATTTACCGTCGTTTTCTTCTATTTATTCCCTAAACAAAGAGAATCAAATCTTCTTTAAAAAAAAAATTTGTTTGTTTGTCTTGTTTTGCATGGTACAACTTTTACGGAAAATTTTCTTTATATTCATATATCCCTATTTAGTTCATCAAGAATCTTATTGTTCAATTGGTTGATTACTCAATACTTAAAACATACTCTATCTTCTCTAATAATAGTGGGTCCCAATTATCTTTGAGGAATATCTCTTAATTTGTCCCTTAACATACAATTAAGGCTCCCAATTTCCAAAATTATTTTCTTTGCGAACTGATCGATGAACCTTAACCACTTCGGATTCTAGATGGTATAAGTCTTTTATTTATTTATTTATTTATTTTGATAATTTGATAGTTGAGAGAGAGAAGATTTGAACCTGGATTTTTTTTTGGAAAATATTACGAAATGTCAACCAATTGAATTATAAGACTATTGACCTTAACGGTACTTAAAAACTAATAAATATTCAATAATGAATTGCAACGTACATTCTTCAAAAATAAAAACTAATAAATATTCAAAAATATATATATATTAAGTCTTAAATGAACCTTAAGAGATGTGCCCCTTGAAATCCCTTTTCCGAACAAAAGACATTATATATCCATCCAAAAATTCATAAATTCTTGGTGTATGTTACTAAATTTAGGAAAAATGATTTCCTATTCCCGCTGCGCCGCATATATAGGAGATACCTTCTCTAATTTTAATGCCCAAATCCCGATATAAATGCAAAAATACAAAAAAATTCATCCAATTGACTTTGATACTTCCATTAACATCTGCAATATACCTAGTACAAGCCTGGCCTTCATTATATTATTAATAGCAAAGAATAACACATGCAAGACATAAAAACCAATTGTTCTCTCTTAGTGACAGTAATACTGAAGAAAATACTTCAAATCAATTGCTACGGTGTTTCCTGAAGAACATGTTCCTTTGTCTCAGCCACTGCATCAAGACCATGCACAGGTGATCCCCTCTCACTATCATCTTTTACATGTCCTTCATCTTCAGCTCCATCAAAATCACTGAAATTCCCCAAAATGAACATAACTATTCCCAGCATGGCCGAGCAAAATGCAATACCAAAAGAAGTGCCGATCTTTCCAGGGACTGCCGATGAAACTGCAAAGCCTGCAAAAGTGCCAAGAGATTTGATCCACGAAAACCATATAGAGAAAGCACCTTCTTTCCCTGATGGCGAACAATCCAGTAACAAAACCCGTCCAAAAGCGTGCAAAAGCCCGGTCGATGTGCCTTGAACAGCAGCGAAAATTACAACAACCGTAACCTTCCAATTCTTTTCCTGGAAATAGAATCCCGCCCCTGAAGTGGCCGTGGATAAAAGGAAACCGAGCTGTTGCATTTTCACTGCATCTGCTTTGAGAAAATGCTGCAATGGTTGACATAGTGGCAAAGAGATTAAAGGGAAAATGAAATAAACCAACCAAAAATAAAGCAACACCACTGGCTTAAGACACAGTTGGCCAACAATGAAAAGCACTCCTCCTGTGAAAATGCACATTGTGGTAAATGAGGAAAGAAAAACCCCAACAAGGCTTCCAATTGCACGAGGGTACTTAAATATGGAAAACGCATAAAGGAGTTTTGAATTAGGAATGGTTGGATTGGTTTTACTTCTATGACTAGTGAACACATGGACCATACCACCGAACCACATTAGGCCACTGAAGATTGACACAATCCAAAGGCTTATGAACTCTTGGTCCAATGACCCTCGAAGCATATGGTAAGTGAATGCCGAAATGATTGCAGAACCCACGCAGCCAGCAACAGTAGCAAATATAGAAAACCAACCGGAAACTGCTCTTCTAATTGGGATTCCGTGTTGTTGAAGGGTGGTTGGTCTAAAGCTACTAACCATTAGGCCAAGTTGGCGAGTGTGGCAGGCGGTGGAAACAGTGTGAGCTGCAACAATGGCTGCAATATATGGAAGAAAGATCCACACAGTCTTAAATAATCCGACTGGGAGACAGAAAATAGCTCCAATGGCGGTGGCAGCTGCAGCGATGAGTACTTGTTGGCTGCCGTAGTCAAGGTTGAAGGATATGGAGCCGAGTATGGGAGCAGCAAGAATTAGGCCTATAGACCATGAAATTGATGTCCATTCTAGAGGGGAAAAGTTGTGATTGTTACCCGTGATAGAACGGTGTGTTAGCCTTTGGTACCTGCAATTAAGCCCAATGGCATTGCTTAATTTTAGTTGCATGATGAATCAATTGCATAGCGATGAAATAATTTTGTGTGTTGAATTAATGTATTTTCTGAAGGAAAAATTATGCAATGGCATATTATATTAAATTGGGAAAATGTCAAAGGTATTATAAATTTTACAACAAAAGACTTGTCAAATATAGTAGGATGAATGTGATTAGTATAACTTCGACACATTATTAAATGAAAAAGACTTGTCAAATTGATAGTAGGATGAATGTGATTAGTATAACTTCGACACATTATTAAATGAATGTTTTAATTACTATTTTGTAATTATCGACACATTATTAAATGAATGTTTTAATTACTATTTTGTAATTAGTGATACATTGATTTGTAAAACTTATATATAGTAAAATTATAATATCCCTAACATCGATTTATTAATTAAAATAGTTAAAAATGAAAGAAATATATGATTTTTTTTTTTAAATAAGTTATCCTATGAACTACTGTCTCGAGTAGCATTCTTTTTGGCCATGAAAATATTTATTCCTACAATTAAAACTGTTTAAGGTAAAAAAAAAATAAATAAAAAAAACTTTTAAAATCTTTCTTCTTAGATATTTTCACACTTTTAGACTCTTATTTTGCATGGATTGGTCCATTATTATATTTCAGACAACAAATTTTCTTGTCCTTCAGGAGTCTTTAGAGCTGTTAACCTAAGTGCACGGTAAGAATTTCTAAAATCTTATCATTTGCATTGCAACTTGGAGTATAAAGTCAAATGTCCTCCAGTTGGGTATTTTATAAAGACAACTATAGAAAATTTTAACCATTTTTTTTTAATAAAAAAAAGAAGTTGTTTTGATTGGATTTCAGCATGCTTAAACAACAAAGTTAATTTTAGATATTTGTGCAGTCGGAGTTCAGTGTTTTATATATACAAACAACAACAGCAACTGTTAACCAGCTTGTGTTGTTTCAGATTTATCAAAAGGCACTATATGAAAATAGTCATAAGCCCTATAAATATAAATTAATCTCATGACTATTAAGCTTTATTTTGTGTTCCCTAAATATGATCAATTAGGCCATTAGGCATTTGGCCTAGTGGTGCAGCCCTCTCCGATCCCTTAATCCCAACCCCTAATTGGCGTGAGTTCGAATCCCCATTTATACATTTAGTGTAGCGTGTGCGTGTGTGTTTTCATCGTCAATTCAAAATATATATATATATGATCCACTATTAAGCTCGAATCAATAATTGAATAACTGTAATTTGATTTATTCTAAAATCGTTCTCTCTTTTTGTCGCCGTTGACACGAAAGAAAGAGAGATATTGAAAGAAAATCATTGCGGAAATATTTGTAAACGATACACTTTTTCTATGTCATTATATATAATTAACTCATTAATTTTAAATCATTCTATGAAATATGAAATATGAAATGTTGAATACATGTTCTTAGTTACATACCCAATTACGTACCCAATTATAAGTTAAAATGCATTTAATCAATTAAAGTGAAGTAGAGAAAAAGAATAAACTCACAAATTTGTTTCCTTCTCCCTACAAACCAAGCCCCTAGGGCTCTTGTCCCAACCCTGCGCAGGCTGTGGTGGCCAAGACACGGTCTGGCTGACGATGAGTGGGAACACAATGGGTATAAGAACTGAATGAATTAAGTAGGTGCAAAACCCATAAAAGTACCAACCCAAAACTTCTACCCTAGCAGGCTTCTCTTCATAATCATCAAGGCTTACATATCCCTTGCTGTAACCCTCCTCCTCTTCCTCCTTCTCCGGCAGCTTCTCCATCTTGATTTCTGTTTCATGTCCATTTCCCATTGGCGTTGATGTAGACGTTGTTGATTCTTCTTGGATAGTTTCAATATCCAGTATCATTTCCGCCATTTTTGTGTACAAGTTTTACAAGAAAACAAAGATGAGTAGGGTTCGTAGGAGTGATAGAAATAGAGATGTGGGGGTTATAACTTATAAGTATAAAAAGAATGGTGATTGTTGGGGTAGGGAACGTACAGCTGGGTTGCGAAACTCTCAAGGTGTTTGAAAGGCCTCGGTATATATGTTCATTCATTTATCTTTAGAAATAGAGGGTATCTATCTACGCATCATTCTCAACTCTCATTGTCTTTCCAGCCTTTTTTATTACAACAAGGCTAGCTAGTACTAAGAAAAATTAATAAAATAAAATAAGGAGGTGGAGAGGGTATGTATCACTAGGACTTAATTTCTAACTGGCTATTTAAGATTTCATCTTTCTTTCTATTGAGTGGTATGCAATGCAATTTGAACAATTAATAATCCTTTCATTATATAAACTAGTATTTAACCCGCACCATGTGCGGGTATGATCTATAATTCTTTTACTAATATATTGAATATAATTTTTACAGTCTTGACATGTTTTATATATATATATATATAATTTTGTGTGAACACCACAGCCTCATGATGTTGTACATACTTTTTGTTGATGTTCTGAATTTGTCGGCATGAAGGATGCTAGTCTCTTATGTTAAATAACTTGTTTGAGTGATGACATTGTGTTAGTAAACATATTATGTACTCTGATGGTTTGTTATAGATAGTAGATTATCTTGATTATAAAAAAAAAAAAAATAGTAAATTATCTTAGTTTAGAACCGTTTGTTCAAGTTTCTGAAATATCAAATTAAAATCTTTATTACGTAGGAAGTTAATCTATGTTTTTTTTTTTATAAAAAAGAAATAAATTAAAAGAGATAATTTGTCTATTCTAACATATAGATGCGCAAAAATGAAAAACAAAAAATTGAATGAAACAAATAATATTAAACTAATATTAAGCAATAAGAAACTGTTGATAAGAAAGATAGTAAAGAAAGGAAAAAAAAATTGATTATCACTCACTTTCTAAAGCCAAAGCTAGAGAGCCATGACTTGGGTGGCCTCAGCAGGTTCATGACCAAGGTTGAAAACCAAGCGGGTGAAAAGGGCGGTCTCTGGTGTGGAACATGTTCAATTCCTCTTGTGAGATTGAATCAATGGAATTAAATATATAATTTCTACTTTTATTTTTCATTTTAAAAAATTTAATTTAAGCACTTCTTTGAAATTAGAATTGAATAGTATTGTAGATCTCTTTAACCCATTAAAAGAGTCATCTAAAACACAAAAAGTACATGCACTTCAAAGTAAAAGAGCCATTTGAACGGGTCCACCATTAGAAAATGATAAAGTCTACAAAAATTAATGTGTCAAAAGTTAAAACTCTCATTGGGGTGGGCTCGGGTCGGGTTTGGGGGTAATTTTTTATCCTACTCGACAGAGTCAGGTTTGTAAAGCTTCAACTCGTTGATCACCCGTTAAGGTGGTCAGATCAGGCAGGTTGGTTGATCGGTTTTGGCGGGCGGGTTTATCGGGTTAACCAATCAATCAGAGACCAAAGTACAGTCGGTTGGAGGAGCTGGTGGCGCCGTGGAGGAGATGATGGAGGTTTGGTCAAACCCCGACGAGATCTCACCAGATCTGGCGAGATCTCACCAGATCCGGCGAGATCTCTCTAGATCTCACTAGATCCGGTGAGTTCTCACCAGATTCGGTGAGTTCTCATCAGATCTGGAGTCATCGTAGGCTTGCCTCACGAACACCGACCTCCACACCGTCTTCTCCAGCTTCGCCGCACGCGTCAACTTCGTCCGTTCATCTCTCAACTCCGACGACTTCCTTGGCAAAAACCCAAAATCAGAATCAGAATAACACATGAATTGAGAATGGGGGAGAGACCGAGAAAGTTATGTTCTAGATTTGAAGGGGGTTGAGAGTGGGGGAGAGACTGAGAGAGGAATTGAGCTCTGAAGGTGAGTGAGAGAGTCGGGTGAGAAAGTGAGGGATGGGTGGGTCATGGGTAGTTTAGGATTTTATATATATATTTTAATATTTATAATTAAATGGTCAGGCGGGCGGGTATCCACCCGACAAAAAACACAAAACCCGTGGCCCGCCCGAAACCCGAATAAGAAAAATAATAAAATCCAATATCCGCCCATGTACAACTCACGAGAGGGCGAGCGGGTCGGCCGGATTGGTTGGGCGAGTCGGGATCCACGGTTTTTTGCCCACCCCTAACTCTCAATATAGGCCCATGGAAAAATATAAAATCATTTTAGGGTGTATAGAGTTAATTAAACTTTCTCATCAGATTTTGTTTGATAATTTCAAACTATATCTCTAAAAGTTGGGTTTCTCAAGAAAGTAATAAAATTTTATTAAAATAGAATTTTTTAAGATGAAACAATATGAAAATTATAGTAGTTGATGATTTATCTAGTGCGTTAAGATTGTATGATTTTAATAAGAATATAAAAACCGCATAGTGCTTGAATCTAAAACACATAATATCAAAAAGGAAGAGAGAGAGAGAGAGAGAGAGAGAAACCTTGGTTAGGATTGCTGTTACGAAAAAAGCAAAACCTGTGAATTGTGTTTCGTTGAATTTGTGAGTCCTCGTGTTAACTTAAATCATATTAGTTATTTTTTTTAAGGATGGTGTCACTTGGCAGATTTAAATCATATTAGTAATGCTCTTGTTAAATAGATAAAAAAAAATTTGGTGTTTATCGTTTGATTCTTTTTATTTTTTATTTTTATTAAAAAAATTGTTGTTGATAGATTTTTTATGTTTGCCGCTTTTAAAAAAAATTATTGATTTTTTTTTCTTTGTTATTTTCAAAGAATTTCCGTATTAGATTTTTGTTTTGGTGTTTGGTCGTTAATTTTTGAAGAAAGTCTAATATGAATTAATTTAAAGATAAATTTTTGTGTTTAGGCGTTGTTTTTCAAAGAAGTTTGGTTTTTAATTTCTCTTAGAGAAGTAAATATTTGAAAGAAGTCTATTAGTAATAGAAGAATCAATTTGATTCTTTTTAAGAAAAAATATTTTGTGAAAAAAAATTGGTGTTAATCGTTAAATTGAACTAATTGTTTTAATATCTCTTAGAGAAGTATATTTTATTAAGATGTCTTTTAGTAGTAAGAGATTTATTTAAAATAATTTGTTATTATCCATTTTTATTTAAAAGTGTTTAACAACGATTAAAATTATTGTTTTTGTGCGTTTAATGCTCTTGTAAACGCATGCATCATACCACTTGAGAAATTTAAAATAACGTATTAGTTGGGAATTTTAAACGATAAATAGAAATGCCACTTATCATGATGAAAGATATTCTTGGTTTTAACGCTCATATCCTCTTAGAGAAATATATTTTATTAAGATGCCTTTCAATAGTAGGAGATTTATTTAAAATAATTTGTTATTATCCATTTTTATTTAAAAGTGTTTAACAACGATTAAAATTATTGTTTTTGTGCGTTTAATGCTCTTGTAAACGCATGTATCATACCACTTGAGAAATTTAAAACAACGTATTAGTTGAGGAATTTTAAACGATAAATAGAAATGTCACTTGTCATGATGAAATATATTCTTAGTTTTAATGCTCATGTCCTCTTAGAGAAGTATATTTTATTAAGATACCTTTTAGTAATAGGAGATTTATTTAAAATAATTTGTTATTATCCATTTTTATTTAAAAGTGTTTAACAACGATTAAAATTATTGTTTTTGTGCGTTTAATGCTTTTGTAAACTTCATACCACTTGTAAAATTATTGTTTTTGTGCGCATGTATCATACCACTTGAGAAATTTAAAATAACGTATTAGTTGGGAATTTTAAACGATAAATAGAAATGTCACTTGTCATGATGAAATATATTCTTAGTTTTAATGCTCATGTCCTCTTAGAGAAGTATATTTTATTAAGATACCTTTTAGTAATAGGAGATTTATTTAAAATAATTTGTTATTATCCATTTTTATTTAAAAGTGTTTAACAACGATTAAAATTATTGTTTTTGTGCGTTTAATGCTTTTGTAAACGCATGCATCATACCACTTGAGAAATTTAAAATTTAAAACAACGTATCAGTTGGGAATTTTAAACGATAAATAGAAATGCCACTTGTCATGATGTAAGACATTCTTGGTTTTAATGCTTATGTCTTCCTCTATTATATATTATATAGATAAATAAATTATTTGGCAAAACAATTCAATTATTCGTGGGTGCCTACATATATATCATATATTGTTTCCATACAGCAAAATTACTATACAGATGTGGTTACGATGTAATGTACTCTTTTTTATTGGAGTCATGACGTTGTACACCCTTCCAAATTTACAATTGGAGATACAGTATTAGTTTATGATGATATAATCCCTTATTCATTTCAAAAGAAAAGGATGATAAATATCTATCCGTTTGACATCAGTTTATTTGGTATTTTTTTTTTTTTTTTTATTGAAAGTGGATTAAATATATTTATGCCTGAAAACAAAATAAGGCATTAAAAAATTGAAATAAAAAAAATAAATTACAAAAAAAAAGGAAAAAAAAAAAAAAAAACGTGATAGATAGACTCCTTCTTACTAGAACAAATTAATATATATTTCAAATTAAGAAAGTTATGGTTCAATTTGTCAATCCATTTCATGCGTCAAGTAAAACACGAAACAAAATATCATTAGAAGTAAATATATAGTGATTTATATTAAAATATAGTGTAATTTCATAATAAATCATAAAGTTTTTTCTTATGTCAATCTGAACCCTAAAATTATAATTAGTTCATCAGTATGTTGCAACTTAGATTCTCAGTAAGTCTCAGTAACACGGAACTTGTGGGAGATACACTTGATAGTGGTTGAGACCCTTTTTATAAGACACCCAAAAGCCTCCATGTACATGTGATATTTTGGAGGAAAACAATATACAAAATAATAAAGTAATTCTTTAATTACGTTTAGGAATTTTACAAATAATATAGTTGACTAGTTGTTTATAAGCCGGTATCAAAATACCACGTACAACTAACATCAGGGTTGTTAATGCCTATACGGCCTAATGGCATTCCACTCCTTTGTTGAATCCTCCCACTCACACTTAATTGGACCCAAAAAAAAAAAAACTAACGTAAGGGTTTTTTGGCATAAAAAATATAGAAAGGTGGTTTGTGTAGTGTTTAATGACTTTATGTTAATAGCGACGCATTAAATATTCAAATTATTATGATTTAGGATTGGGAAAATTATTTAGGGTCCGTTTGGCGGAGTTGTTTGAAAACGAGAGATTTTAAAAATAGTGATTTCAAAATGAGTGTTTTGGAATCACGATTTTGAAAATCACATTTTAGGCGTTTGGTAAAATTGTAAAAAACGTGCGGTTTTTGTTAATTGAGCGTTTGGATAATTTTAGTTTAAAAATGTTGTTTCAAGTAGTAATGACCAAAAATGACTTATCTATAGTTATCTTACTTTTTTTCGAATGCACTCACAATTAAAAATAATAATTATAATTATTATTATTATAATAGCATTCCCAGCCCATTTTTTACCCAATCTCTATTTTACATGTTCAAAAAGCCACTTTTCTATTTTAACTAACCACTTTTACAAAACTCCTCACATCCCATTCTCTATTTTACAATACATCCTATTAAAATAATCTTATAAATTTTTTAAATAACATTTTTTTTTTCCGAAACTCTCCCCCACACCCACGCTAGCCCACCCACGATACCCACGCCGGCAACCCAAACCCACCACAACCCACGCTGGCAAACCCAAACCCACCACAACCCACGCCGGCAAATCCAAACCCACGCCACCGAATCCCATGGCAACCACCCAAACCCACCATACCCACATTGGCAAACCCACACCCACGCCGGCAAACCCAAACCCACGCCACCGAATCTCATGGCAACCACCCAAAACACAAACCCACACCACCGAATCTCATGGCAACCACCCAAAACACAAACCCACACCACCACAATCGCAAACCGCAAACCCACAACCACCAACCCACCAAAACGACGCTGTCCTCAAACAACCACTTCCACAAATTGGGCTGCTGCCGATCAGAGAGAGAGAGCAGAGCAGAGAGCCATTGTTGACTTGAGACCGAGGGGCAAAGTAGAGAGAGCAGCACAGAGGGGAGAAACGGAAAGAAAAAAAGAAGAAAAGAAAAAGAGAGGAGGGAGGAGAGAGAAGAGAGAAGAGAGAAGACCGAATAAATAAGAATAAAAAATTTATACACATTGCTACAGTCAACATGTATTTTTACATGTTACTGTAGCAATGTTAAATGCCATGACCGGCTTTTTTGGCCTTTTTTTAGTACAGTATCGTCTACTTTAACAAAAACTGCGTTTTAGCAGTTCCGCTGGGAATGCTCTAATAATACATCTCAAAAATGCTTTTTTAGATAATAATGATACATCTCAATTTTATTTTTTAAATAATAGTCACCAAAACCACTTACGTTTGCCAATGGTATTGGTTATATTTTGCTTTTGGTACATTACCAGCTATGTAACATAAAGTGTTTGGAACAAAATGGTCAATACTGTATCAAAGGCCTCTTTGGTTTGGTTAAGGAAATGAAATATTTTGGTACCGTCAATAACCGTTTTGAAATTATCGCAATATATATATATATATATATATTATTTTTAAAATCCCATATATTTTTAAGCCATTTATTACATTATCCAATCTGTCAATACATACCAAAAAAAAAAAGAAAAAAAAAAACCATAACATGTGAACATCTCTCACCTTGGCAGTAATTCTCAATCAAAGTCAAATAAGAAGTACTATTTAAATACTATAAAAAAGTTGACAGTGACAAGCCCGCCCATGGTATTCTCATTTCCAAAGGCAGTTTTGTTCTTTTTTTAAGGAAAATAAGTTATAGACTTGGTACAGTATTCTTTATTCAGAAACCAAAAGAAGAAAGAAATAAATGAGAAAGAAGAAGAAGAAGAAGGAAAAAAGAGAGACCGAGAGAGATATAAAAGAAGAGAAGAGGATATTTGGTACAATATTCTTTATGGTTCTACCACTAAGTAAGTTTTGTTCTCTAACCTAAATCTTCTCTGCTCATCTCAATTGAAGCCACCCATGTTTTAGTTTTTTTTTTTTTAACAAATTGGCATGACACACGATTGTTCTTGTGGATGGAGGACAACGATTTTGTTAACAATTTGCAACAGATGTGGAGGAAAACAAAGAGGAGTGAAATCCTTAAAACTGACTGTGTAAAGAAGTTTGGTATTTTGTTCAAAAACTTGAGGTTATTTTAGGAATTTAGACAGTAAGAAGAAGCGGTGCATAAACGTTAAAAACTGAGTTAATGTTGCCTTCTGGTTCGATTTTAAAACGCAATTTTTTGGCTTTTTTAAAAACGCAATCTCTCCAAAATCATCGGGGTAAACATATAAATATTTGTGTTTTCTTCAAATAACGCGCGTTTGTTCAGTGACAACACGGGCCAAACGGATCCTTTAATAGTTTAGGACTACAAATAAATGTGTAGCCCCCTCTCACATGAATAATGAGTTTCATTAATTAAATTCATGGTAAAATTTACCATTTATTTGAGAGACGATTGCATATTTATTTGTAATCGTCCACTGCTAAATAATTTTCCAAATCCTATATATAATTTCAAAAACATAATAGTGCATAACAGTGATAAATAGCAGTGATAAATAGCGGTGTTTTGAATTGTGTTTTTTTATTTTATTTTTAATTAAAAGCACTTGGGACAAAATTCCCGCCACAGAAAGCCCGTATCGACTGCGACACGCCGACACCACGTTTTTTTGTAGTCGTGCAAGAGCAACTCCTCCTTTTTATGTACACATTTTCAAAATTCAAACTCAGATGTCCAAAATTAGAAGTATGATGAACACTTTGTCAGCCAATAAAATCCCAGCACCCTCTCGTGAGTCGTGTCCCGTGCACGCTAGTATAATAAGAAAAAGGTAGGTTAAAACAGTAAATTAAACACTTTCACTTTCACATTGTACTTGTCTGTCAGAATTCAGACGCGCACTTCACTCCACTGACCACTCCATTTTGTAATGTCTTGAATCTTCCAGATCTCTCTGCATTCGACATTTTTTGGATTTCGATTTCGATTTCGATCTCTTTCACTCCATTTCAAAACCCCAAAATCACCTTCGCAATGTCAGCCTCTTCAAAATCCAAGTCCAACTCCAAATCCGAATCTTTCTCTCTTTCGCTGCTTGAGAATGACGACGATCCGTTGCCCTTGGACATCTTTGACCCTAACTCTCCGACAGTGATTCCAGAGGTCAATGTGGCTCAAAACAGCGCTAAGAGAAGGGCTTTCGTGGCTTCCGACCAATGTGAAGTGCTCAGGCGCTCGCCGAGACTAACTTCGGCGTCGGAGACCGAGAATAGTGGTGTGAAGCTGTTGCATGCACAGGGTTTGAGAAGGTCGCCGAGATTGATTCCGGATCCGGGTACATTGCCGAGGAAAACGGGAAAGTCCGAGTCGAGAATGTTCGACGGAAAGTCACCGAGACGATCTCCGCGTTTCGTGTCGCCTCAAAATGGTAAAACTGAGTTCACCATTGTTAAGGTGCGTCATTGACTTTCCTTCATCTAGACTTGGATTTGATGGTGTCAATCTTTTGATTTGTCTAGAAAGTTAATATTTAGAGATAAAATGGAATTTTATTTATAAAAGCAAAGCTCCACAAATGGAAGGGAATAGCAATTCACATTAACCTCTTACTCATTCTATTAGAATAAAGAAGATTGAGAAAGGAGTCAAAACAACTCTAACATGGAATCATTTGAAAGAAGTCCCCAAAGGCATACCGATATAGGTCATTGGCAAATACCCATTCTTGCAACAGAGAATATCTGCCAGTCTTTCATGTTCCCAACCTCACCAACTTCAAAACAAGTTAGCACCATTTTAATATAAAGAATTTGTTTAGTGTTGGCATCACAAAATAAAAATGTATCACCAGCAAATAAGGAATGAGAAATACATAACCAAACTTCTGCTGCGGTGCCCACCTTCAAGGCCTTGATGAAATCTCCTTTCTCAGTTCTCCTCAATGTCTTACTCAAGACCTCACTACCAGTATGGAAAGTAATGGGGATGATGGATCACCCCGTCTTAGTCTCCTTGAATTGCTAAAGAACCCCAAAGGGGAAACATTAATTAGATTGAGAAGCGATTCGTTGCCGCCACTAACCATCAGCCCTCAAGCGAACCATTGTTGCCAGCAACCACCTTTGGTACCACCAGCTACTGTTGCCGGGACCAGCTACCATTTCTGTTGGCATCGCCTGGCACCAGGGGTTTCATGCATTGAGTCGCTTGACTCTGGCGACCACATAAATAGGATAGTCAGAGATAGACGACCAAAACCCATATATTTGCGATTGAATTCCAGCCCTTGCATTGCTGGTGTCAGACGATCGAAACCCAGTCCTTTTCGATCGCCGTCGACTACCCTTGTCCTTCGCGCCGTCGCAGCTATCTGCGTTGGCCTAGGTTGCCTTGTTCACCAAGATGACTTCTAGTTTTAATCTTTTTGGCTCAGACCTTCGCAGATGTTCTGGTATATGTTGATTTTGCTACTCGAATTCTGTGTAGTTGGTTGGTTTGAGAATCTTGTTAGTTGTACTGTCAGTGGGAACAAGTTATATGGGTGGGTTGAAGTTCTCTTTATTAAATCCAAAACATTTGAACTCTTTGTGGATAGCGGAGGGGGCCCGTTCATTGTGCGAATTAACGAAAGGAGAAGGGACTCATTAAGATCAATTCTCATGGGCAAGGAGAGTGCCACAGTATTGGTGGCAGATTTGGAAGACTTTGTCTCTAAGAAGCACATTGGAATTTTATTCGCTCAATAAGGGAGGCAAAAACTGTGTTTCTCATGCAATGCTGCTCTAATTCAAAAGGGAAATATGTATCGGTTTAGGAAATCCATCGAGGTGGGCGGCGGGGGTCCATCATCACACTAGAGGGGCGGAATGGGAGTGGGTAGTGCGGTTTTGGCTTTGAGCTACGTCAAGTCATCGCACAGGTGTCGTATAACTTAGGCTCATGTCTCCAAGAACAATAATTCTGAGGGTTTGGCCAGATCCATTGTAGAAATCTATAATCTAAATAAATAATATAATAAGAATATAAATTGGAGAGAAAAGGAATGGAGGCTAGGGTTTCACGTGGTTTGGCACTATGGCCTACGTCCATAGGATGAAACCTAATAGGCTACATTTTTATTATATTCACTGTGTGTTTTACGATATGATTTGAGATTCTATTTATAGGACAACAGTAACAATAGTAAAACACTTCTAAACAATGGGGGATTCTAAACTATATTCCTTAACATTCCTCCTCAAATTCATGGTGCAATTTTAATGAAACCTTGAGTTTGGTAACAAAATAAAGCTCAAAAGACTCGGCTTAACTCGACTTGGCTCATATCTCAGCTAGAGGCTCGGATTTTGGCTTGATGAACTTAGATCTCGACTTGGCTTGGTCGGATCATGGCTCAATGACTTGATCTCGGCTCAGTGGCTCAGAGGCTCGGATCTTGAATATCTTTGTCTGGGATCTCAACTTAGTGGCTCAATGGCTTAACTCGATCTCGGCTCATGAAGATTAAATCAAAAAAGAATTATCCCACACAATGTTTCCTGTTTCTCTCTCTTTTTTTTTTTTTTTGAACATTGCAAACAAAGGAAAATAAAATGCATACAAAAGAAATTAAATGACTATATATATTTTTTTCTCATTGGTTGCTGCCCGTTTTCTGCTTTTTGTTTTGTTTTTTTTTTAACTTACTGTGTACACAGTATCGGGTCGCGGATTCAGGTCTAACTGGGTAAATGGATCGGGTCAGGGGCTGAACCGGATCGGCGGGATGGGTAGGATTGACGTGTCACAATCAGGGTGTGACATGTGTCATCTCTATCGACGGTCAACGCGTGAGGAGTGTGCATCTTGCCGTCGGAATTCGTAGAGGCGCGTGAGTTTGTGTGAGATGTCAGATCAGATTGATTTATGCTGCTATTCATAGATCGATGGACGACTTATTGATTCGATGTAACTGGTACTTGAATCGGTGATTGGAAACGGAAGATCCGGAGCTTGGAGGTACGGTGGCGCGTGAGGAGATTTGGAGAACTTTCCAAAAATTTAGGCGGCGCGTTCTGGCACAGATGGTGATTGGGAAACTGGGGTGTGCCGATATTTGGATCCTTAACTGATCTGTGATTAGTTTTCTGAAAATCAGAGATCTGTGGTGAGGAGTCTTTGGGACGTGATTTTTTTTTCTTAATTTTTTTTTTTTAAAATTTGTGGAAGCATAAAGGATTGATTGGATTTTTGAGATGTAGAAGCAGAAAATGGATCGAAGATACTCGTGTGAGTTTTGGTGCTCTGATACCATGTAGAAATCTATAATCTATATAAATAATATGACAAGAATATAAATTGGAGGGAAGAGATTGAGAGATGAGGAATGGAGGTTAGGGTGTCACGTGGTTTGGCACTATGAACTACGTTTACAGGATGAAGCCTAATAGGCTACATCTTTATTATATTCACTGTGTTTTACAATATGATGTGAGGTCCTATTTATAGGACAGCTGTAACAATAGTAAAATACTTCTAAGCAATGTGGGATTTTAAACAATATTCTTGAACATCCATAGGGGGTCAGAAGTCCTATGTGGTGTTAACTATAGGTATTGAGAGGAATCATGAGGGTGGGAATGTCAAAGGAAAGGAGGTCAATTTTGGAAAAGAATCGGAATTCACGGAGTAACAATAGGCTCACACGGGTGTCAAGGAGGGATTGTTGATTGTAAATATGTAAAATGTTTATTTTGGCCACATTCAGGATGATTCGTGTATATGGTGAAAATCTCTTTGAACTTACATTTAGAGTGTGGGCCGGTTGGGGTTTGGAATGTTGAGATAGCTATAGTAGTTGGGAGCCCATCAAACACAAGCCTAAGTGAACTCTTTCAGCCGTAAGTTGCACGGATATGAATACAATATCAAGTACAATATGGTTATGGATATGGGGATATAACATTTTGTAAAAAACCTATGGTACGATACATCTGGAATATGGTAGTTAATTAATTGATTAATTAATATATATTTTTAGGTATATTTTAAATATTTTTCGACATAATTTATGTTTGTTTTAGGTTTTAAAATTAAGTAACAAAAATAAAAAGCTTGAAGACACATCTAAATTAATTTAAAGACAATAATTAGTAGCAATCAGGTGGGAAAAGAAGCATACATATATATATATATATAATTTAAAGGAAATTTATATACGTGTCTATTTAGGAGTTAATAAATTTAAGGTTTAACGACATTTTTGGTCCTCAACTTATGGCATTTGTGCCAAAATGGCCCTCAACATTTCAAATGTGTCAAATTAGTCCTTAACCTTTTTGTCATTTTGGTCCTTACCGTTAGGTAGTGGATGGAAAAATCTAATGTGGCGAAGGAAACTAATAAAAAAATGACAAAATGATGATGTGGATGCCAAATTAGATTAAAAAAATCTAAAAAAATTGACTAATTAACTCTCATGTGCGACTCCCCATTTTTAAATATATATATTTTCTCTCTCCCCCTTCCTCTATCATCTCTCATCCTCTTCAACCTCAGACACTCTCTTACAGTTCAGATCTAAGCCACCATGGCTATTCCGCTCCAAGCAATCTTTGCCTTCCCCTCCACCTTCATCTCCTTGTTCACCTCTGCTGCTCCGCCTTCATCTCCCCCTAAATATGCATTTCCATCTTTGTCACCGCCTCCCTCTTTGCTTCCAAAGCTACATTTAGGCATGGATGTTTACCTGTTGAATTTTCCTTGAAATTTATGCAAAACCATCCCAAGTGAAGTGACTGGTCCACTCGCGTTAGGTAGTGGGCTGCCCCAAGAATCCTTTGGCCGACACTTTAATAAAATATTTTAGAATGTAAAATATAACTCTTTCTTTGCTGCCTTTCAATCTTACCCTATTTTTACTTTCAGCTCAAAACGTTTTGGGATTTCAAATTGAAAAAAGAAAGCATCAAAATAAAAGAAAGAAAACATTGTCACTGCAAAACCACCCCCAATTGCCAAAGCCACGAACTCATGTCTCTTGCACATTCAGTCAAACCACACCAGTTAACATGACCATATTCTCAGCAACATGACCACACTCTTAGGATCCAACGTTTAATTATAGAAATTAAAAAAAAAACCACCATAGCCTAAGATTCCATATGGCTGTTAATCCATATTCTGCTCCAAGCCATCCTCTTCAACTTCCCTCATCTTCGTTGCTGTGAAGTGCTGTTGCCATGTTGCGTCGATCTTTGCCCCATCAGCACCATTGGTCCGATCTGTGAGAGAGAGGGTTTGAGGTTGAAGAGGATGAGAGATGAGAGAGGAGGGAGAGAGAGAGAGAGAGAGAGAGAGAGAATATCTGAAAAGAGTGCCCGTGAGAGAATTAATTTGTCAATGTTTTTAAAGAGTTTTTTAATTTGATTTGGCATCGACATTGTCATTTTGTCATAATGTTATTAATTTTGTTAGCCACGTCAGATTTTTCCTTCCATTACTTAACGGTAAGGACCAAAATTACACAATGATGAAAGGTTAAGGACTAAATTGACATATTTGAAACGTTGAAGACCATTTTGACACAAAAGACATAGGTTGAGAACTAAAAGTGTAATTAAACCTACATTTAATTAGAGTCCAAGAGTCTTGCTCAAAGAATAGAAAGCATTATAATATGTATATACATATTTTCATAAACTTTTATAATATATAAATTTAATTAAAGCTCAAAATCTTATCTTTAAAAAATGTTAAAGATATAAATTTATTGCTCAAAGAAACTATTGCACCCCAAACGTTCACTAGGAAAGCATTATAATATATAAATTTAAGCCAGCATCCTTACTGTCAGGCCACTATTGATTCATTTTTGACTCAGTCTGCTCCGGGTTCTTGGCCTGAATGGAATGTTACTTTCATCCGGAACTTTAACGATTGGGAGGTGGAGGGGGTTGCCTCTTTTTTTGACTTCAGTCACATACCTATTTCGAGGCTGGTGGTTATGAGTTGCGTTGGAAGTTGAAAGGTGATGGGAAATTTGATATTAGGTCATTTTACATCGCTCTTTGTGACTTCCAACCGGTAACTTTCCCTTGGAAAGCTATTTGGGGTGTTCATGTCCCAAGGAGGGTTTCTTTTTTTGCTTGGGCTGCAACTTGGGGTCGTATTCTGAATATAGACAACCTAAAGCGGAGAGGATATCAATTAGCGGGTTGGTGTTGTATGTGTCGATGTAATGAGGAAACCATTAGTCATTTGTTATTACATTGTGAGGTAGCGCATGGCTTGTGGAATTTTGTTTTTCGAAGCTTTGGTATTGTATGGGTGCTGCTCGGGAGTGTTCATGATCTATTCTCTGGATGGCGTAACTGGTTGGGGAAGAATTAGTCTCAGATTTGGAATATGGTTCCTTCTTGCATTTTCTGGACCTTATGGTGAGAACGGAATAATCGTACTTTTGAGAATGCGGAGTGCACGGGGTCTCAATTTTATGAATTATTTTCTAATACTCTGTATGATTGGGCTACAGTTTAAGGATTCTCCAACTCCAAATCTGTCATTTCTTTTTTAGGATCTTTACACTTAACATCTTTTTCATCTCCATTGTAACACCAACTCTCTTGAGTGCATTCTTTATGCACACATAGTGTTTTCTTTCAATGAATTGCATTATTACCTATATAAAAAAAAAAATGTTAGCCCATGTCCTATCATTTTTAATCTCATACTCGTTTATTTACTACATTATTCCATTTTCCAATACAATAAAAATTTAAGAATTAAAAAAAAAAAAAAAACCCAAAAGGACTCACGTGGACATGGGGGTCCTGTGACTTCTGTCATCTTGGAAATAATGTCACTTCCCAATCAAAAGCAAAATAAGAAAGTGTATAAAAAGTAAAAAAAGGGCAGACAAACCAGCCCATTGCATTTTCATTTGGTTGTTTTGGTCCTTTTTGAGGAAAAGAAGTCTAATTAATATTCCTTATTCAAAACTAAAAGGAGAGAGAGAGAGAGAGAGAAAATAAACAAAGACAGCGGAGAAAGAGAATACACGTATGGTTGGGAAGTTTTAATAAAGATTATTACTTATCAAAAAAAGAGATTGAGAAGCAGACCATAGAAATACATGTATGAATTCAACCTCTCCATTTCCCCCGAAACCCATCATTTCCATAAGTTAAAGTACAATCTCTCAATTGACATGGCTATGGGCTTTCGCAATGTCCAATTTGCAAATGACACCTAGAATATGGCTTTTAACCGTTCTATCGAAGCATTTGTTGGCACTAAGAACTGAGTCCAAAATTTTCCTACCACCTAGTAATGCATTTTGACTCATAAATAAGTTTATGCAATACCACTTTTAGCCTATTTGCCAACACCTTTGCCAACATTTTATATGCACTCCCAACCAAACTGATAGGCTGGAAATCTCTAATATTTGTAGCATTGTTTTTCTTGGGAATTAGGGTGACAAAGGATGCATTAAGAGAACTTTCAAACTTACGGTGCTTATAGAACTCTGCAAACAATTGCATATCATTTGTTTCAACCACCCGCGAATACTATTGAAAGAAAGCCATGGTGAACCCATCTGACCCCATAACTTTATCTCCTTGTAAGTCCTTCAATAGCTATAAAACCTCTTCCCTCCCAAACTTCCTCTCAAGCAGACAACTCTTATTCTCCCCAATAGTAGCAAAATCTAACCCATCAATCGAAGGTCTCATAGTGTTTGTTTCTTGGTACAAAACTTATGAAATTATACCCACTTGGTCTTTTACCTCTGACTCCACCTCGTAATGTGTACCATCCGCCTCCTGGCCTCCCACATGATTATGTCTTCTAATGCAAGTTTGCCATCCATTGAAAGAAGTTGGTATTATTATCACCCTATTTAAGCTAGAGTGCTCTAGATTTCTGACGCTAATATATCTCCTCCATATTAACTATGTTAACTGAGCTTTCACTTTCTTCCTTTGGACTTGTTCTTCGTGTGTAACACCTTGATTGGCTTCCTTCTTATCCAACCTCAGCAACTCACCCAACAAACTTTTATTTTAAAAGTCTGCGTCCCCAAATTCCCTCTTGTTCCATATCTTTAGGTCCTCCTTTAGTGCTTTTTACTTCTTATAACTTCCTAGTGAAGGAATACCCATTCCACCAAGTTTGAATTCTATCCACAAACCCCTCCGACTTCAACCACATATTCTTAAACTTCAATGTTCTCCTCCCTCTTGTCATGCCCCTTGCTTGCACCAAAATTAGGCTATAATCAGAATTAAGGTGTGGTAAAAGTCGTTGTAAGACATCGGAAAATGCTCCTCCTAGTCCGTAGATAACAAGACCTGATCTATTCTGGACAAAGATAGTGGATTAATACCACTTGAACACGTAAAACTAAACAATTCCCCCTTAATCAGTAGAGTAATCAAATTTAATTCCTCAATAAAGTTTGAAAAGTCTACCATAGACTAAATCTACTATGCTCGGCTGCTTACTTGGGTAACAACATTAAAATCGCTTTTTATGCACCAAACTACGTCCCATCTCTGTGGCACCACTTTTGTTTTGTCCAAAAGATTGCACCTAATGCTATCCTCTTTTGGTCCATAAAGTCTGGTAGTGACCCAATCAAAGCTGTTCACACCCTCCATTTGCATGATACAAAAAGGCTACCCACAAAAGAGTATGTTCTCTCAAATACCCTTCTATCCCACATAAATAACACCCCATTATTGTATTAACAACATTGAGAGCGACCCTGTCAATAAAGGGACTACCCCACAAATTTCGGACCATATGAAAGTCCACTCTAGCTAACATTGGAGTAAACAAATCACATCACAGCTATCCCTCAACAAATTTTTCACCGCAACACATTTTTGTAAGTTATATAAACCTCCTCACATTCCATGATAAAAGTTGTAGCTTCATTAAAAATGAGTAAATGCTCTTACCCCTCTTAGATCACTAATCCTTAATTAACAACTCCAGGTTCTGTGTTCCTCTTGTAGTTCTAGAGGAGGCAAAATATAACTCTCTAAAACCTTTGAGGCTTGTGTTGGTTGAATGTTGTAGGCCATCCTCCCCCACTTGCTTTCTTTTCCCTTCTTTTATTTTGAGCAAGAGAGCCATACGTTGTTGCTCAAAACCATCGCTAGAGAAACTATCCCCACTGGAGTACAATAGAGTACTTGTATAGAAAACTACCCTAACCCTAATTGAATCGAATTTTGAAGATAGCCTTGACTCTAGGAAATTAAATAAAGGGTAAGTTGCACCACCCTTTCTTGAGGTTTATCAAAATAACAACTAAGGCTAAACCCTAGCCCTAATTCAATTAAACGTTTGTATAAATGATATTCCCTCCTTGAGGTTTGTATAATTGTAACAATTAAATCCATGCCCTCTTAAACTATTATTTCAGTAACGAAATATTTAATTTTTTAAAAAGATTCTTAGACACTGTGAATGAAATGACATTCCCCTTGAGGTTTGCGGCAGAATGACACTTTCTTCTTGAGGTATGTGTAGATTAATAGGAATCTTTTTTATAAATGGAATATTCCGTTAGTGAAAACCTAGTCATTCATGAAACATTTGGAGGAAGCATCATTTTGTAAAACTTCAAGGGAGGTTGGTGTCATTTAACTTAAATAAAATACTTATAGCCTAATTAACTAAGAATACCTAAACTAAAATCTAACTGTTAGAATATTGGTTAAATGATTAAATTCACCATTTCCTAATAGTTTAAGCTTTTGGGACAATCAGTAATTTCTCATGGTATCAGAGTATGTGATCCCAAGTTCGAACCTTGACTCTACTCTACGTCTCATTTAAAAAAGATAGAAATCCCACGTGTTGGGCTCCATTCATTAAGGGGAGTGTTAAAATATTGGTTAAATGATTAAATTCACCATTTCCTAATAGCTTAAGCTT
Organism: Fagus sylvatica; assembly: GCA_907173295.1. Lineage (NCBI taxonomy): Eukaryota > Viridiplantae > Streptophyta > Magnoliopsida > Fagales > Fagaceae > Fagus > Fagus sylvatica. Next base: position 14,341,513 of record OU015764.1, read on the forward strand.
TTGGGGGGTTGGGGTGGGGACCATGTTCTTTCCTTTTATTAGAAGCCCTGTTTAGAAAATTTATATAGAATGCCAAAGAAGTTAGCCTGGTTCATAACATTGGTCTCGAACCCCTGACTACACCTTCCACCCATTTGAATGTAGAAGTGCCCTTCTAGCTACAGCTCCTTGGGACCTAGTCCTTGACTTTTTTCATGCTAGTTCAATGTTTATTACTGCTATTATTGGCTAATATCAAATATGTTATTTTCTTTTAATTTCTTTTCACCAGTTTAGATAATTTTGGCTATTTGTTTCTGAGTATGTGTTTTTGGATTTTACAGAGCAAAATAACAGAAGGCCAGAGGTTAACATTAAAGTGAGTGAAATTCTGCTAACATGGCTTTTCGTAGTTTATGTTGGATGCTTTAATTTCTTTTTCAATTTCGTTGCTAATTTTAAGGTTGTCTCTTTTTAGTGCCGGTGAAGAAATACTTTCAAAAGTGGAGTGCTCTATAGAGAGGTGCTTAAGGAGATCTGCAAGACTGTCATCATCACAATCTGAAACTAATAGTAGCTTTTCAAAAGCTTCATTGCAATTGAGAAACTTGGAATCCCCTGAAAAGGGCAGCTTCAAAGCAATCTCACCAAAAACTTCTATTCTTAAATCAAGATCATCGAGAGAATCAAAAGCTGAACCAGTATCTTTCTCATTACATGAAGATGGTGATAAGGTATCTATGAGCATAGAATATTATGACACTGATTTGTTTGGTGAGAGGCACTTGAGAAGGTCGCCAAGGCTAATTTCAGCAACTGAAAACAATGGCATAGATAAACCTAAGAAAAAATATGATGTGGACATACTCAATAAAAACCACTTAAGAAGATCTCCAAGACTATACTCATCTTTGACTCAGGCTGACAACATCAAACTAGACTCTACTTTCATTGGATTTTCTAGATTAGATGAGCCGCCATCCCAGATGAGTATACCCTCTACAGGAAAATCTGATCTGGATGAGAAATGCTTGAGACAATCTCTGAAAGTAGCAACATCTCTGTTTGAGGATGAAAATGGGAAAAGAGAATGTTCTTTTATTGATTTGCCTGAGTCGGGTGAGAAACGGAGCTCAAAGAGATCTAAGAGCAAGGCTTCTTTAGAGGATAAATTGAAGGACAAAAATATATCTTCCTTTGTTGGAGATCCAATTCCGGATGATGAAGCTCAAGAAAGGTGGCGTTGGCGTTATGAAATGAAGGTCGTTATCTAGTTTTTATTTTATCTGATTTGCGTTGATTTTACTTGATCATTTGACCTTCAATTTTTAATTATGTTTCACTGATGGTTACATATATTAGTCAGTTCTACCCCGTTTTGGTTGGTCTCTATACGTATCGTGGCTATACTTAAACACGGGATATTTTAAATTTGGTTCATCTGACAACTTATTAAAGTATAAGTTAATGTTGTACTATGAAATTGTGCCAAAGATGAAAGTTGTTAAAATCTGTTTGATCTTTTTGTATAGGATTTTAGATAAATAATGCTTGTTGCTTCCTCAGAATTTCACACTATCCCTTGATGGCTAATGAAAATCAATATTGCCAATCTATGAATATGTTGAACTTGGATGCCTAATTAAGCATATAACCACCTGATTCGTACATAGTTGTGCATTTCCTACTAGATTATCTTCATAATAACAAGTTGACTTTACAAAACATGTTCTTTTATATGCTTTGTGACTTCCATCTGATGTGAATGATGCCAATTAGCAGTGCTACCTGTTGATCATGTTTCTGTTGTAGGACATATCCAGTGTGATATTTCAATTATAAATTGCTATCAACATCCAATTGTTTGGACCTTCAACTGTTATTGGTTGGCTACTTCTCAAGGCCAAATAAAAACCGATGACCTCGATGTATTTGAAAGACCATGAATTTTTGTGTGGAGTTGAGGAGTACGTGTGTTTGTGGTGCAAGTGCAACAGAGTATGGTTGCCAAAGTTTTGTTTGTTGGAGTGGACTGCATAAGTTTTATTTGTTGGAGTGGACAGCTGGCAACCACTTCCATTCTGTTTTGTTTTTTTTTCGTTGACTATTTTGCATTTATTTTGGTTGGAGAAGAATATTATTGATTAAAATTGCATTGCATGTAATATGATTTTGGACCTTTTATTTTAGAATTGGTTGGTAGAGGAAAGGCCTATCACTCCTATTAATTTTTATTAATAGGGGAATTCAATTAAATCCATTTATTCTCTATTATATTGTATAAAGTGACAAAAAAGTTTGTATGTTGCTTTCTTGGCTAATTTTTTTTTTTTTATAAGATATGAAAACTCACTTTAAATTGTTTATATTTTTGGATATTGTATTTTAAATATTATGAGTTATTATAGATTTATTTATTTCCATAATCATGTAATTATTAATTAAATTATTTATGATATCACCAGTTGACCATTGGGGTGACCTTAGACCAAAAAACTGGAAACCAATCCTTTTTCGATTCTTTGTCCGCTGCTTTTAAAACCATGTATATAGGTGCTCACTATGCATTGAAAGAAAAATTTCCTCGGGATTAATCTAAGAGGTCTTATGCATAGTTTTTATATGCCTTCCTACTTATTCATATGCATCGAAACCTTGACTAATTTTTTGTCACCTTTTCCATGTGACTAATTGACTTGTATTCTGTTGAGCGATGAAATGATTTATAATCTTTTTGGTGCGGGGCATAACATTCACTGTTATTGTCCAAATTGATATTTTTTCTTCAATTTCACCATATTAAAGTATTTGACATTTTTCATAGTAAATTTTTTATTGTGGTTTTGTTAGGAAATGCAGAGTCAAAGATCTAGTGGTCAACGCTTGAACTTTGAGTGAGTAATAATCACAAGCTTGTCTCTTTGGATTTCTTTTTATATTTTGGGCTCTTTCTTATTTTGGATTTATTTCATGTATTTTTTTCTCTATTTTTTCGCTTATTAATGCTATGCATGTATGGCAGTGAGGATGAAGAAGATGAAGTAATTTGGAATGTGCAATGCCATTATGCTCAAGCTAAAATTGACAATTGCATATTGAGTCTCGGGGATTGTGCATATATAATGGTAAAAGCACTTTTCTTCATGTGGTATCCATTAAATGCAGCTCTTACATCTTTCTTTTTCCTTTGTTGCACATTGTTTATCATATGATTCTTTTCTTTGATAAAAAAAAAAAAAGGTATTCCATGGTTAAGCAGTCAGTTCAGGTTTGTGCTGTCCCATAATTGAGAGAAATTATTCAGTCCACCAGGTGAACCACATCACTAGTCCACCATTCAAATAAAAAATTGACATGTGTTTTAATTGAAAACTCAGCTTTACAGTCTGTCATGAACAAAGATTAAAAGACCAAAATACCATTGTCAAATCTGGTTTTAAACCCTCACCACAATCAACTACACGGTCGAAAAGATTGTAGCAAAGGAGAAGAAGAAGATGGAGTTGAAGTTGTGAAAGAGATTCCCAGGCCCCTAAACTTTTCTGAGGTGAAGCTGTTCTTTTTGTTGTTGGTGAGTGTGGTTTCGTGTTTGTGTTTGTGGTGGAGAGGAGGACTGGAGAAGGGAAGAAATGGTGGCTTTCTTCTTCGAAAGCCGCTGCCGCCGCCCCGTCGTTCACTTGTGTAGCAATCATCAATCTGTAACAAAAACACATCATGTACTAAATTTTATCTTGGCAAACCCAGAAAAAAGAAATATAAAGATTAATAATTAAATCGTTTATATACATTGGTACAAAGCATTCAAAACGAAATCCAAACACAACCATACAATCTAGAGCATTGCATTGAATAAGAATAAATCCTTTTTTTATTTTATTTTTTATTTTTATTTAAGCAAGCAAATTTACAAGGAGTGATTGAGGGATACCTTCAGGTTGAGTTGGAGTAGTAGAGCATGGGGCGAGTTGGGTATTGGCAGTTTTGAGCATTAAATGCTTCTTAGGCTTGGCGAGTCTCAGCGAGTATATGGTGCCATCAGCCATGGTGGTGGTGGGAGCAATCCCAAAGTTTTGATCTGAATCTGGCAATGGTATTTTGGTCTTTTAATTTGTGTTGGTTGTCTGACTGTAAAGCTGAGTATTCAATTAAAACACATGTCAATTTTTTTTATTTGAATGATGGATTAGTGACGTGGTTCAGCTGGTGAATTGAATAAATTCTCCATAATTGGAATGATTCATGTGAGTCTATACTAAATGCCCTTTGTCAATGAGATCCAATTAGTGTTTGGAATAATAGAATTCCTTTTTAGATTTGTATCTCTCGAATAATGCAATTCTATTTACATGGAGATGTGAATTTCTGATCAAGCTGTGGTTAGATGTAGTTGCCCAGTTCCTACATTTGACATCTATCAAAAAGTGATCAGATATTGGTAATTTTGGTTCCCAGAATTTTGGGGAGTTAAGTTTGGTAATGTGATGCCTTGCCAGAATAGGATTACCATGTAGAACGGAAGAAGTAATAATGTTTTGTAATGTGTTTTAATTTCTCAAAAGAATTATTTCCTTTACCCTTTTAAAATTTGTAATGTAATAACTAAAGATTTAATAACTCATACCTCACAGTAAAAAAAAAAAAATCATACCGCCTTATTGTTTTTAATTCTAGCAGTTGTTACTGAGACCTAGTTGGGACTGAGTATGATTTATATGGAAAATACTTGTTACAGGGTAATGGTGGGCAAAAACACATAGGCAGGATCTTGGAATTTTTCGAAACAACTGATGGAGAACATTATTTCAGAGTCCAGTGGTTTTACAAAGTTGAAGATACAGTGAGTATTCAAATTGTGTTGAATATGACCTGTTCATTTCAATATATATTTATTATTATTAATTTTTTTTTTTACATTTGTTGTTTGCTCAGGTTATCAAAGAAGAAGGTGGTTTTCATGACAAGAGGCGTTTATTCTATTCTACAATAATGAATGATAATTTGGTAGATTGTATTATTTCAAAAGTCTCTGTAACACAGATAACACCTAGGGTACGTTTCAAGCTTGCTTGCTAGCCTTTTCAATTAAATATTCTTTTTGAGAGAAAAATGAAGGTGGGATCTTCTATTGTTGAATGCTTTGTATTTTGTGCTTTTGTTACAGGTAGGTTTAAGATTGAAGTCTAATCTGCGGACTGACTTCTATTATGATATGGAGTACTGTGTTGATTATTCTACATTTCGCTGTTTGGTAATTGGTAAGCAAGTTAAAGCTCTTTAGTGGTAACAGTTATTTGTTTAACGATTGCTTTTCCTAACATTGCCTACATAGATAGAACCAAATCGTGATGGTAGTAGACCACATTTTTTGAAAACATGTGGTTAAGTATCAGGTTTTCTCTCTAGGGACTAGTCATATATATATATATATATATTTTTTTTTTATGACGAGGAACCTCATCATGGCAGGGTCCTTCAGATTTACTCTTGGGTAGTAAACCCCAGATACACGACCCCACCCGTTAGAATTCTAGTGATTAGTCCTATTGTTGCTTGCCCGGGGATGGGGGGTGGGGGGAAGATCTTGATGGCATTAGAAGATCTTTTTTCTACACATGTTAATGTTGCTAAAGTATTATGTTTTTCCCCAGTGAGAAGTCATATGGTTGAAGGTGAAGGTGATACAAAGGAGAGAGAGAGAGAGAGCAGTATTGCTGGGATCAATAACATTTGCAGATGAAATTTGTATTACACATTGCTCAAGTACGAGGTCTGCTCTTATTAGTCAAGGGAACAGACGTGGGTCAAATGAAAGTTGCCTTGATTTGGTTAGTCACTGGTCCATCTACTGGGGGAGAATCTTAAATGATTTGATACAATTGGTAAAAGTTGAGTGGTAGATGGAAGCTTCATTGTAGCATGCGGATACAACTGTTGGTTTTCTCCAGTTCTCCCCAAGCTTATTGCTATTGGAGCTTGTTGCTTGATAATTGTTAGTTGGGAGAGCTGGCTTATTAATGTAGACCCCAGATTAATGCTGATTGATTCCATGGTCCAAATTATGGATTCCATAATATTCTTTGAAAGCAATGATACTTGAATTTCTCAACAATAGAGGGAACAATGTTTGTCTTTGTGTGATTAGGTTGCTGCTGATTCCTTGGTTGAAGAAAAATTATTGTTTGGATGTTTTGCAGATGCTCAAAATCACTATATCTTCAAGATTTGTGAGAGACTAACATGTGGGGTCAACTTATGATGTTGTATTGAAATAACGGATAAAGGAAGAAGATGAACTGTTGGCGAAAATACAATAATAAAAATTAAACTTGCTATGGTCATGGAAATTAAATATAAAACTAGATTGGATTGAGGCACGATAGTCTTACTCTCTTTGGAGAGTTCATACCTCCTCTTCACCTTTCCCCATGCATGTGGGTTTGGACTAGTTGTTGAACAAGATAGTTAAGCCTAATAATCTACTACATTATAGATAAGTAGACACTCTCTCTCATTATCAATGTGGGGCTGAGCATTCTGCTCAATCACAAATTCTATTACCCTCCTCATTTCACTTTTCACTATAATAGGGAGTTAACGAGAAGAAAGCATGAGAACTTTGTCTTCGCTTTATTACGGAAGAGAAGAAGACGAAACTTATTTATTTTATCATTTGAGCCCTTGTGGACATATTTAATTATGTATCTAGTTGAGGATATATTATAATTACAAACACAATATTAAGATGTTATGCATGCTCTCCCTCCATATTTGCCCGCTCTTTTGGAAGACGGGCAAAACTGGGCCAAAATGAGACCCCCCTCTATATTCTCTCAATCAAAGGATTATTCTTGTCCCTAAACTTTTTCCTCTTCTTTTGCCTCTGCTAATCCCTCCAACCAATCAGAGCGTTAACTCCCATTCCATTCCATTTATCACCCCACTTCAATCCACATGTAGGCCTTGATTTTATTATGCAATTTGTTCATTTTGTTTTTGTTGTTAATATATATATATATGTTGTTAATATGGAATAGCTAAATTATAGGAGTTAATCATGTAATTAGCTGTAATTGTAGAAATCAGTTGTTTCCTTATATAGATTCATTGTTGTTGTTAGTATCTATATAGCTTAATTATAGGAGCTCATTAAGGCTGATTGTTGGAGCTAATTAAGGTTGATTGATTAGCTTAATTGAAGGAGCTAATTAGGGTGACTGATTATGTGATTGTATAATTGAGATTATAATCTATATATTGGCATCTCCTTGAGAGAAGAATACAAAGAAAATTCAACAAAAAATATTTCTACATGGTATTAGAGCAATTTGCTTGATCTTTTTTTGTGTAAACCCTAAATTTTTGGGTTTCTTTTCTCTGCCTCTGCCTTCCGGTGCCACCAGACCCTTCGCTGGAGGCTCTTGGATATATATATTTTTTTACACCACCATAGATTCCCGGTGGTTGTTGGTTCTTTCTTCGTGCTCACGCCACCAGGCACTCACTGGTGGTTCTCGAATCTTCTCATAGTTCATCAAAGTTCTCGGTTTGTTCTTATCTCATGCCGTCGGCACTCGTCGTGACTACAACGACCAATCTTGGACACTCTCGAACCACCGGCGAATCACAACGACCAATCTTGGACACTCTTGGACCACCAGGCTTCGCCGGTGACCATCTTATCTTCCTCTCTACTCCTCGTGAATCACCAGGCATCGCCGGTGGCACTAGTTCTCTGATGGATCTTTTCATGGACCACCAAGTTCTTCTCAGTCTCAGATCTTTTCTTCCCGTGCACCACTGCCACTCATCGGAGGCCCTCATAGAGTGGACCTCTTGATCTCATTGTCGGTGATCTCAAACTGACACTCTCAGACCTCTCTCAGATTGTCGATAGTTCCCTTTGTTAGCTCTCTATCTCTTAGGTGGTTCTTGGTCTCTCACAGTGTCTCCAGTCTTCGTCTCTCTCGGATCTCTTAGATATATCTCAGATCTATTGATCGTGGCTCAGATTTATCGATCTCGGAGTTCTCAGTTCATGCCATTGGTCATCACGGTGGTCTCGGCCTTTTTGGATCTCCATTAGACATCGTCGGTGGCCTTGGTTATCTTGATTCTCACGGTTGTTCTCGGATTTCTCGGTTCTCACACGATGCCGCCAGCACCCACTCAATTTCTCTCGGATCTTCTCGTAACCTAGATCCTCTCTCTAGATGTCTCGGTGGTCCTCGCACATCCACCTCTCGCTGGCGGTCTAGATCTCTCACCGAGACTTTCGTTCTCTCTTGGATCTCTCGGCTGGGAGACTTGGCTTGGATTTCTCGGTGGCTCTTTGTTTCTTAAACTTCTCCATATCAGTGGCATTGTCGTCTAGGGCACCCCTCGTCAGTCAATCTCAAACATTTAGTACCCTCCTTACCTTCTTTTCTAGTTTTAATTGTGACACTTGTGAACTAAGTAAACATCATAGAGCTACTTTTAAACTTTGAAATGATCCTTGTTTACATCCGTTTCAGTTGGTTCACTTTGATGTTTGGGGGCTAGCTCGTACCACTGGTTTATGTGATGCTCGTTATTTTGTCACTTTTATTGATGACTATTCTCTTTTAACCTGGTTTATGTGCTCAAAGATAGATCTCAATTGTTTTTAGTCTTCAAATCCTTTTATGTTGAAATTCCTTATCAATTTAATGCCAAACTTTTTGTTTTTCGAACTGATAATGCTTGTGAATATCTTGATAGTTCGTTTCAACAATTTCTTGAGCCTAGGGGTATTATACATCAAACATCTTGTGTTTGTACTCCACAACAAAATGGCATTGCTGAACGCAAAAATGGGCTCATTATTGCTATTGCTCGTGCTCTAATGCTCCAAATGAATGTCCCTAAGCTTTTTTAGGGAGATGCAGTTCTTACTGTCACATATCTTTTGAATCAAATGCCGTCTCTTATTCTTAAACGTTAAGTCTCTCTTTGAGCTGTTGTTACCTAGCAAAAATCCCTTCTCTATTTTGCCAAAAGTCTTTGGTTGTCTCTTTTGTTCATAACCACAGTCCTAATCGTGACAAACTTGATCCTCCTGCTCACAAGTGTATCTTTCCCAGTTATTCTCGTACTAAAAATATAATCCTACTTTAAGTAAACACTTTGTCAGTGTTGATGTCACATTCTTTGAAGATGTCCCATATTATTCTCCACAAGGAGCCCAGTTCCAGGTACCTATACTCTCTACACCTGTTCTCCCAACACCTGTCCATATTGTTCCTCCTACCCCTCCTTTTGCTCGCGTTTATGTTCGTTGGCACAATCGGGTTGTCCCTCCTGTTCCAGGTCTCTCCTCATGTCGAGCCACTGGTATCTGTTAAGCCATATCTCTTGCTTCCCCCATCCACCTCGACGTCTGCAGATTCTCCTCCTCCGTCCACCTCGGACCTTGATCTTCCCATTGCCATTCGTAACAATAAGCGCACTTGCACTGATCATCCTAACTTTGTTTCCTTTGATCATTTGCCTCCCTTTAAAGCATTTTCTTTGTCAGTCTCATCTCTTGTTGTTCCCAAGTTATACAAGGAAGCTCTCTCTCACCTTGGCTGGCGTAAGGCAATGGTCAATGGAAGTGGAAATGCATGCTTTAAATTGAATCATACTTGGGATCTGATTCCCAAACCTGCAGGTATTGTCGATCGCTTGAAAGCTCATCTTGTGGCTAAGGGCTTCACTCAGAACATATGGCCTTGATTACACTGAGACTCTTTTCTCCTTTTGCCAAGTTGAATTCTATTCATATTATTATCTCTCTGGCCGCCAATCTTGATTGGCCACTTAACCAACTTGATTTCAAAAATGCATTCTTGCATGGTGATCTTACGAAAATTGTTTATATGGCTCCACCACTTGGGTTTGAGTCCAAGGGGGTGTATGTGTGTCAGTTAAAGCAATCTATCTATGATCTCAAACAATCTCCACATGCTTGGTTTGACAAATTCAGTAAGGCAGTAGTTTTTCATAGGTATGACTAGCAGTCCAAGTGGATCAGTTTGTCTTCTTTAAGAAGACAATAACTGGTATTGTGATATTAGTTGTTTATGTGGATGGTATTGTCATCACTGGGAGTGAGAAGGAAGGTATTCAGATCTTGATTAGTCACCTCAGCTTGAGTTTTCTCACTAAAGACTTGGGTAAATTTCGTTATTTTCTTGTGAGTTAACCTGATTGAGAACTATTCTACAAGAATTTGGACTTTTAGTACAAGGTCCGACACCTCTTTACTATGATAACCAGACAACTATTCATATTGTTAGTAATCCAGTCTTCCATGAAAGAACCAAACACTTTGAAGTTGACTGTCTTTTTGTTCGTTCTAAAGTGGAGTCAAAAGACATCGTCACTCCTTTTGACCTTCTGGAAGTCAACTAGCAGACATCTTTACTAGAGCTATTCCCAAGAATGCCATTGACTCTATTTGTAGCAAGCTGGGGATCATTGATATCTACTCTCAAGCTTGAGGGGGAGTGTTTTTGATATATATATATATATATTGTTAATATGGTATAGCTAAAGGAGTTAATCATGTAATTAGTTGTGGCTGTAAAAATCAGTCGTTTCCTTATTCAGATTCATTGTATATGTGTATATTGTGCCTCCTAGAGAGAAGAATATACACAGAAAAAGTCAGCCAAAATATTTCTACAGTTTCTTTCAATATTAAAATGTACCAAAAAGAAGTTGGTCAAACATATCTAGGATAAAAAAAGACCTTACGCAGTGCACAAGGCTCCTTGTCATATTATTTACTTTGTTTGTATGATCCCTATAATCTGACTAATATTGTGCTATTATTCTTAAGTGTCTGGTAATCCTTATTTTACTTCAAAAGTCTGAGTGGAGAAATCTATATCTAGTTCATTTTGAGATATTAAATTAGTTTTGTATGACCCCTAGTCTTCCAAGCTAACAATGCGGGTTCAATTCCTGCCACCCGCTTATATTTATATTATCCATATTCCCTAAATTGGTCATGTTACTTGAATATATAACGTTCTCAAATTGGCTATTTTGCTTCAGATAATTCTGTTAAGAGTCACGATGTATCATCACCTGATGGCATTAAGTCTGTCCATACAATGGCCACTACAACTATTTTGGAGAATGTACCTAATTGTGAAACATATGGTCCTGACTTAGCTCTATTAGATCTATTTTCTGGTTGTGGTGGAATGTCAACTGGATTGTGCCTTGGTGCCAAACTTTCTGGTGTTAATCTTGCGACGGTACTTTCTATAAAGTATTCCTTTTCATTTTACATGTATTTCATAGAAATTAGCTGCCTTATTTAATATTTTATAACTTTACCTATCTTATTTCCTTTCCCCTGCTTTAGAGATGGGCCCTTGATTGTGATAAGTCTGCATGTAAGAGTTTGAAACTCAATCATCCCGAGACACATGTGAGTATAGTTTATCTATTACTAAAGTTTGACGAATGGTAATATGATTAAATCTTTCAGAGGTATCACAAAGTAGTATTATGCTTCGTTTTATAGGTCAGGAATGAAACTGCTGAGAATTTTTTAGAACTACTGAAGGAATGGGAAAAGCTATGTAAACATTATAAGGTCAGTGATGTAGGAACAACACATCAATCAAGAGCAAAGACCTTAAGATCACATAAATGTGATGAAAAATCTGTAAGTGATGATGAGGTTCCCTCTGGTGAATTTGAAGTTTCTAGACTTGTTGATATTTGCTATGGTGAGCCCAATAAGAAAGGCAAGCGTGGATTACATTTTAAGGTAAATGATGTTAGCTCTTTTTGTGGAAAATACCATCGGGTGATAGTATTTGAGAACTATGTTTTTTTGACTTTGTATTTATAAATAAAAAGATCATCATTTATATCGGTGCCTTGTGCGCGCTGCCGTAAATATGTCCAATGGAACTTCTGTTGTGGTTATTCTTAAGCTTTGTTTAATGATTTTGTAAGCTAAAAGTATGATTGTTGATATCATATCCATTTATAATGGCACACTGTTTGCATCTACTTGATTAATGAGTAGTAGAAAAAAATACGGGAGGCATACTAATAGCAATGCTTGGTGTGTCACTCCTCATTGTGTTATGTGGTTACTTTGGAGGACACAGATTAGTTGCACTTTTGAAGGCGTGGAGAGATTTTTGGTTGATCTTAAGGTTTTTTCCTTATGCTTTCTGTTTGAATGCAATCATAGAGGGTTCTCTTGTAATTATTCAGTTGATTTTATGGATTTCTTAAGACTTCGGTCCCAGTCAGCTTCCCTTTGTTTAATAAAATTCTTTATTGCTTATAAAAAGAATAAATAAATGTGCTAATCCTCTGATTTTAACTAAGTGTCCTTGACTTTATCAGTGTTAGTCTATTGGTGTGTGCTTGATATTCCTTGTTCCACTTGGTGATAACTTAAGCTTTTAGGGTGAATGGTTTCAAAAAATAAGGTCACATATTCATTTTATATCTTAATATGTGAGAATCAGAAACCATAAACTAGAAGCTTTAACTGTCATGTATTCTTTGGATGAAGTCATTATTCATTTTATATCCCCTTTCCATGTGAGATTTATAAAAATGAAAGAAAGCACTAAAATATCATAATTTTACTTGAAATCGTGTCTTGAATTATATTTATATTCATTGGCTCTTGTTTGATATTGTAGTTTGGTGAAGATGATTTTCTACTCTTAGCTGTTTCGTTAGGTGCATTGGAAGGGTTATAGTGCAAGCGAAGACACATGGGAACCAGTTGAAGGGTTAAGGTATTACAAGCTGTAACCAAAGATCTCTCTCTCTCTTGCTTGACTTGGTGCTCAGTACTTATCCAAGTGTATTTTCTCAGTAATTGCCAAGAAAAGATGCAGGATTTTGTACGAAATGGCCTGAAATTGAAAATCTTGCCACTGCCAGTAAGTTGTTTCAACTGATTGAATGAGCTGGAAAAGTGCCATAAGAGTATTTCATATTTTATTTCCTTTGTAGCGCATTCTAATGTAAAATTATATTCCAGGGTGATGTTGATGTTATTTGTGGGGGTCCTCCTTGCCAAGGAATAAGTGGCTATAATCGCTATAGAAACATTGATTCCCCATTAGCTGATGATAGAAATCATCAAATTGTAGTCTTCATGGATATAGTAGAGTTTTTAAAGCCCAAGTATGTCTTGATGGAAAATGTCATTGACATTTTGAGATTTGACAAGGCTTCTCTTGGAAGATATGCATTAAGCCGTTTGGTACACATGAATTACCAAGCAAGGCTTGGAACAATTGCTGCTGGCTGTTTTGGTCTTCCACAATTTCGCTTGCGTGTTTTCTTGTGGGGTGCTCATCCTAGTGAGGTGAATCATCTTTATTTTTAGTTTCTGTTACAGTTGAGATTATAATTTTTTAAGAAAGATTTGTGAGATTACTATAATTGTTGTGGTTATTGTTGGTTATTGTTGTAGTATCTACAAAGACTTCCCTATATTGGCCGTCCACTCAATTCTTTCCTAACTTTTTGTTTGTGAGACTTAACTTCCCTTTATACTCGTCTTATTGTTTGCCCTTAAAGAGAGGGGGTTGTATTTGACTGTAATCATCCTCTGAACATGAAAAAAAAAAAATAGCTACAAGAATTGTAATGTATTGTTAGTGATACTAAATTGGAAAAAGTGATCTTAGTAAAAAAAAGGGTGGCCCACTGCATGAGGCTCTGCCAATGCGGGGTCTGGGGAGGGCAAGATGTACGCAGCCTTCCCCCTGTTTCCAGAGACTGTTTCCACGACTTGAACCTTTGACCACCAGGTTGCGTGGGGCATGCCTTACCGTTGTGCCAAGGCGCACCTTCTGGAAAAACTGATCTTATATCATCCAAAAATTTATTGTCGGATGAGTAAATAACTTCATTCCATGAGGTGAACAAACAAGCAGTTGACTCTTTCTTTTTCCCCCCCTTGCAGAAACTACCCCAATTTCCCCTTCCAACACATGATGTTATTGTTAGATATTGGCCTCCACCTGAGTTTGAGGTACTGATCATTATGTTGAACAGAACATTAAAACCTGTACTCCTGTTTTTTTTCTTTTCTTTTCTGTTCTGTTATTTATTTTTTTACCTTCTTGTGCAGCGCAATACTGTTGCTTTGGATGAAGACCAACCTCGTGAATTAGAAAAGGCGCTTGTTCTTCAGGATGCAATCTCTGATCTTCCACCTGTACGCACATAATATTTAATTTGCTTCTTGTTTGCTTTTATATAATTCAACCTATGTTAAACTAATTTAATGTTATAGGTAACAAGCTTTGAAACTCGTGAAGAAATGTCATACAAAAAGCCTCCAGAAACTGACTTTCAAAGATATATACGGTCAACTAGATATGGTAATGTTAACATCCTTTAAATGTTAAATGTTAAATGTGGAGCTAGTTTTTAATTGTGTGTCTACTACTACCTGCATAAAAACTGCCTGTTTTGCAGAGCCATTTGAGTTCGGTTACTTACAGTAATCTTGGCTAGCCTGAATTTGCTATTTCTTAGATTGCAAAGATATTTTCTTTCTTCTTTTTCTTTCTAGCTATTTTTTGAGTTAGCCAAGAACATATTATATCGTGCCTTGGAAGTATTAAAAGCATTTTTTGACATTGGTAATATGCATCTTCTACAAATCACAACTAAGCCATTGTTTTAGATGTACTTGTAGGCTTTGAATTGGCAGTAAAGAGTTGATTAATTACTGCTTAGTCAAAAAGCTTAAGCTTAATCATTTAATTATATTCGAACACCTCCCCTTATGTGTGGGTCCAATACGATTATCCAATCTAAAAGCTTAACCTAGTTGGTGGATAGGTTCAATCTAACTTTTAGCAAAAAAAAAGATAATTTAGCAAAAAAAAAAAAGGTTCAATCTAACTAGTTCGCATACCCATTACCCAACCATACCCAACGTATGTCTGACTTCTTTAACATCTTCTCTGATGTGCTGGCCTTATAAAAACAGAAGAAATCTAACAGAAATGAATGGACTCAACCACTCCAAGAGAAATAAAGAACCAAAGAGATGCAAATGGGCCAAACATGTGGTGACGTAGGACAAATAGGAATGAAGCAAAATAAAATCTGGACGGAGTATATTTTAACAGGTGTAACTAGGGGGTTTTGTAGTTTGTTGGTTCAAATCTTACTAATCAACATTAAATAAGAAAGAAAGCAATTGTCTTATACTGAAATATTACCAATCCATTTTTTTAGTTATATGTAGTTAACCTTATTGTTTTCTTCTTGTACTTCTTCTTTGGTTGAGCTATAATTTAATAACTAAAACCAGATGCTGTAAGATTATGAACATTTTAAATGTCATTGATTTGGGTCTAGATTGAATCAAGTTCCTTAATTCATGTAATTGTGGGCCGTCTTATGTAAGGACTTTATTTTGCATAACAGTGCTCTATGTGAATTTGTTAAACATTTGGGGGTAATAATAAGGAACTTAAGAACATGCATCCCAACAGTCTTTTACGGATTTTATGAAGATTAAAGTGATGATGAAATCTGGCCTTGTTAGTACTTCATACAGAATATTGTATGCATTGGTTGAGTTCTGTTTAAACCAGTATGCTCCACAGTACTTGTGAATGTTCCTGTATGTATTCAATGAGCTCCTGTTTCATGCTAACATGGTTCAGTTCACAGGATTCTTCTTCAGCAATCTTGCCATTCTCAGATCTGTACTGAAATGGAGTGTCCTGTTTGTTTTCATCAACTGATTATAAGTGAATGAAATTATTCCCACCTAGATTTTCATTGGTGGTCACATTTGTTTCTGTATCCAACGGATTTATTGATTAGCCCTTTTTTGTTGAATATGTTTGATTCAATAACTCATACCTAATAAATATTGGTTAATTACCATTTTATACATGCTATTTAAAGTTAAAAATTCCTCCACTCATTGAGTTAGAGTATCATATGTGAAGAGGAGTGTTGCGTAGGCCTTTGGGAAAAGTGTTAATTTAGTAATCCAAATGGCTAACCTAGTTGAGATTAAAGTAATCCGCATTGATCAAAGTACTTTTAGATTGGGAGTGTGTTAACGTCTACTTTCTCACTTTGCACTTTGTTAGATATGTCCCAAACTTTTCCATTCATCTGAAAAGTTGAAGATCATTTGATCAAGGTTACGCTGGTAATTGCCCTTTAGAGGGTTGGTAGCCATTGGCTTATATGTTGCAATTATGTATGTTCGAGTGTTTGTCTCATTTACCATTTTATATCAACAGTTCCTACATTTGGTATTTGTATGTGGGTTAGTTTATATTTTTCTATCAGTTACATATTCTGTCCTGTCAATGTACATCCTCATTGCTTCATATTAATATGTATCAAGAAAAAAAAATCGTCATTAATTTATATATTTTGATAATGAAGCCAAGTTTACTAATGATATTTACTTTCTTTTTCTTTTATTTTATTCTGCAGAGATGACTGGCTTGACATTAGATGATTCTAGAAAGACACCATCACTTTATGACCATCGGCCTTATGCATTGAGTGAGGATGATTACCTACGTGTTTGCCAAATTCCAAAAAGAAAAGTCTGATACATCTAAACTTTACCTTGATATCTGACCTTTGAGCCTATCTATTGTTTCTAACTTGTTAGAACTTTTAGGGAGCAAATTTCCGGGACCTTCCTGGTGTAGTTGTAGGAAGTGACAATGTTGTTCGGCGGGATCCAACAGAACAAAAGCTGTTGCCATCTGGAAAGCCGTTGGTGAGTTTATCATTTTTAATGAAATTTATATAGCATGTAATGATATAATTTGAATTTGACTCTCTTTTGTGAGTGTGTGTGGCCAACCATGCACGCCCAAGATAGAGCAACTAGGTTAAATTAAAAAAAAATACAAATATTATTAAGAATTCAGAGTGGGATTTGGTAACTATTTACTTGATGTTGCCTTTGGAACATTAACTATGTTTGGAACAGTTGAAGGAAATTTCCTCTTTTTTTTTTTTTTTTGGGGGGGGGGGGGGTTTAAATTACAGATCTCACCCATGTGATATACTCTTAAAATATGGAGCTATCCTATGGATTATTTTGTGACAATTACCTTTGAGGGGGGGGGGGTTAAATTACAGATCTCACCCATGTGGTATACTCTAAAAACATGGAGCTATCTTGGTTTATTTTGTGACAATTACCTCCCTCTCGCTTGTGGTTTGCTTTATGAGACATTTTTGCTAATTTTAGCGGAATTTGATGATGTGGCAAGTGCCAACATCACATGCTGAGATGCAATTGAACAAAAACATTGTTCTACCCTCACATTTCTGGTTCTCTCTCTAACTCTCTCCTTCAATCCTCATTTGGGTTTGTGTTTCTTCACAAGGCATAAGCTTTAAGGTAGAAAAATCTTTTTCTTTAATTATTTAATATTGGGTGTTGTTGGAACTTGTCACATCATCAAATTATGTTAAAGTTAGCGGAAAAAAGTGCTTCTTAAAGCAAACCACAATGGAAGGTAAGTTCACAAAATAAAGCAGACAGTTGTTCTACGTTTCAAGGGTATATGAAAGGTTCCCCTTGCTTTCTCTCTCTAAAACCCTCAATCTCCCTCAACAATCACACAATCAAGACACAGTTTGAACAATCCAATCCGGTGGTCCCCTTGGATTTATGAAGAAAACTTTTCTTATGAATTCTATCAACTAATTCTATAATCTCCTAGAGAGAATTCTATGAGTAACAATGGAGTTATTTGGATAATGGGCAACAATAGGAGTGGGAGAGATAACCCACACGGTTTCATGGCAACTCCTCTCATTGGCCGATATGCTCTCCTCTCATTGGCCGACTGAAGATTTCTCATGCTCTCCTCTCATTGGCAGCTGAAATTTCTCACAACAACCAAGGTCCCTTAGAATCCCAATTAAGTACGGGGTTAGCTAGGAATGTACTAGACCAATGCTTAATTAACAACAAGCTGATGTTGGACCAACTGAATATAAGCTAATACATGTTTTAATCAAATGAAAATTGCAGTGGCTAATGTGGTGGTTGGGGTCTTAGCTATCTTTATTTTGTCTATTTTTCTTGTGGCTACAAAAACTCCCCCCCGTTTCCTGGTTGGGAGAAAATAAATGTGGTAGCTATCCTACTTGAGTCATTGTTTTATTGAATATGGAGGAATTTAGCAGTGTGAAACCTTACTTACCTAGTTTTCTTTCCCCCGTCATTGATTGCTAAACATGCCAGCTATCTATCTGGTGATATCTCATGGTTGTTTTACCAGACATCTTTTATTGAGATTCAATAAATTTATTCTCCCTTGTTAAATAACATTTTTTCCTTTCGTTTTTTGAATTTCTCGGTGTCTTCTTGTCCTTCAACAAATCCATGTATAAGCAGTTGGAAAGCCCATTTTATCTAGTTTTCTTTTTATATTCAGTAATTGCTTTGCAGATGTGCATTTTCTGAAGATTGATCTGTCATCTATCCATTTTATCAAATATTCTTTTTTAAGATAGTATAAGTTTCAAGCTATAGTCATTAGATATGCTTTTCCCAGTGAAGATAGGAAGGAAAAAATGAATGTTATAGACAATTTATCTCAAAGAGGTCCAGAATAAAATTCTGGGGAAGCATTGACAGTTGCGGTTTTGTTTGTTGAAGGAAACATGAATATACTCTGATGAATCACTTAACCATTGTGATAATCAGGAAATGAAAACTTGTCTATCTAACGAGCCATTTGAATTATTTAATTTTCTAGATTTTGAATGTGTAATATTACATAAAAGTAGTTTAAGAAAGGAAGGAAAAAAGAAAAACCGATAAGGGCTGGAGTGGACTAAAAGGGTCTGACAGTGTTCACAGGGACCAAAACTGGCTGAAAAGTGCATTGTGAAATGGAAGCATCTTATATTCATTTTCTCGTAACATCAAGTCAGAATAGAAAGATAGTTATAATGGTTAAAATAATGTTTTTTTTTTTTTTTTTTTTTTGCTTTTAGGTACCAGATTATGCCTTTACCTTTGAGCAAGGGAGGTCCAAAAGGTTAGATAGTTTCTTTTGGTAGTCTCCATGATATTTTATGTTGTATGATAATTTTCATTATTTTGATAATCTGGGAATACATGTAGGCCATTTGCAAGGTTATGGTGGGATGAGACAGTGCCCACTGTTGTAACTTTCCCAAGTTGTCACAATCAGGTCTGCGTCCTTGCTCTGGTTCATTTTGTAATGGAATTACATGTTATGGATACTTTTGTAAGCTATGAAACCATTTTAGGCAGCATTACATCCAGAACAGGACCGACCCCTCACTATTCGGGAATATGCAAGGTTGCAAGGCTTTCCTGATTATTATAGATTCTGTGGTACAATTAAAGAGAGGTATGAATGTGTATCAAAAAAATTATTTTCAAAAGTTTGCAATGATTATTCATGTTCCATCACTTTCCTCCAACAGAAAAGAAAAAGAGAAAAAGAATGGATATATATGTGAACTTTTTTTTTTTTTTTTTGATAAATATGTTTGTGAATTGTTCATTTCACATGTGAAACTGGATTAGGACCTTCGTCATCAATAATATAGCATATAACTTGAATTACTATTCACCCATGTTGCTTAGCCCATCTGGGGTAAATGTCGTTGGATTACCCTGCAACTAGTTTTGGTGGATTGGGTCAGTTGCTCCTGGGAGTTTAATAGCAGTGAGGATTGTTGTACAGTATGCTCTGCCCATCTAAAAAAATGAATTCTACTGGCTCTCTCTCAACAATATAGTGTTGAGTTTCTATCAGAAAAAATTCTGTGTTGACAACATATTTTTAACACCTTTGAGCATGTATGCATTATCAAATTGTAGATATTAAACATAGCCCAAAAATTTTGTCGGTTCATATTTAAAAATTCAGGTTGCATGTAATACACCTAAGAATTTTTTTATTTTTTATTTTCCATGAAAGTGCTGTAACACGTATTTCATTATTCAATTTCTTATCATCTCATTCATGCATTATGTATATGTTCTGTAGTAAACCTGGTGTGATCAGTCTTCTTTTACTTTGTACAGGTACTGTCAGACTGGAAATGCAGTTGCTGTTCCTGTTGCACGAGCCTTAGGATATGCCATGGGATTGGCATTTCGAAAGCTAATTGGGGATGAACCACTCATGACTCTTCCTCCCAAGTTCTCTCAGTCTAATTATTTACAATTGGCGAAATCCCTGTCTCATGAGAGTCACTAGTATTGATTCTTTCCTCTCTTTCATTGTTGTTCGTATAAATCGTGCCTTTGTTTATTCTTTATCTCTGCTACTTTGTTTTCCTAATTTGCGGAATTGATGTAAAAAAAAATCTTGCTGAGCCTTATTTATGTTAATGGATGTAAACTGGTTCTGGCAAGGCCACTTCCATTCGAAAACTATTTAAACATGGTGAAATGCTTTGATTGTCTGTCTCCATAAACACAGTGATTTGAGCAACTTAACGTAGATTGAAGACGTGAATAAATCCACTTCTCTACAAATTTGTCCGCTGCCTAAGGAAAAGTGGGCAAAACAAAACACAAGTTTTCATGGGGAAGCAGTTTCTGGGCTACATTTGTTCTAGAATGGTTGGACTTTTATTTATGCTAGTAAGAGCTTATTTTTGTGGGGAGTGGGAGTGAATGGAATAAAATGGATTTTAATGATATTTCATATATTTCCAATTTGGGGATTTGTGGGAATGAATGGAATGGTTAAGAGGGAATTTCATTTTATTCTTCTAAATGTGCCCTGACCAAAAGTGGGTGAAATGATTTTATCTTGAAATATAAATTGAATATAATGACATAAAAAATAATAGTTAAAGAACATATATCTATTTCCTTTCTTTTATAAAGTCTTAAAAAAATGTTAATTCTTTTTTATTCCATTTTATTCTTGTAATCATTTGAAAAGTAAGCAATGATGATGACTTTAAAATGTTCTATTTTAAGGATAATTGAGTCCCACAACAAGTATAAATATAATATAATTATATATTTCAAAAATACAATTTGTGAGGTATGGATATAGTTTCTTTTCGAACTTTATAACTAAATGTACAAACAGGAATAATTATGCTATCGAACACACTCAATCATGTGATTCAAATAAAAATTTGAGAAGAGTAAGGGTTATGGAGGAGAGTCATTTCCTCATTTGTAACACTTAGGGCATGTTTGGTACGCTGAAATGGTTATTACACTGTAATAGGAATTAGTATTGCAAGGAATAAAAGAAGTTGTAATGTAATAACTATTACAATGTATCTGTTTGATAACAATACATGAATAGAATCCTGAATATGTATTTTATAATTTACTACAACATGATTAATATACGAGTATTGCTTATTATATGAGTATTAATAATTTTAAAACATTTTGGAGACTTGGATTTTGAATGTTATATATATATATATATGTGTGTGTGTAGAGAGAGAGAGAGAGAGAGAGAGAGGCAAATTTTTTAAAATATGGAGACTTGGGTATATATATATATATATATAGAGCAAATTTTTTTAAAAAAAAAATGGAGACTTGTGTGTAGAGAGAGAAAGAGGGAGGCAATTTTTAAAAAAAAAAAAGAAATGGAGACTTGAGTATATATATATATATATATATATATATATATGAGAGAGAGAGAGAGAGAGAGAGAGAGAGAGAGAGAGAGAGAGAGAGAGAGAATTTAAAAAAAAAAGTTGTAGTTAACTATGGTTTTTCAAATTTTTAAATTTTTTTTGAGTTATTACATGATATAAGGAATAGCTATTACGCCCATTTTTGTAAAGAATAGTTATTCCTCATTTTGAAGAATAACCATTCCCTGTAATGAAAGCGTAACCAAACAACCGAATAGTAATTCCTTAGGAATAGCTATTACATTACAAGACCTATTATAATGTACCAAATGTGCCCTTAATATATAATTGATTTGACCTGTCTCTCAATTAGATCTCTATTGTAGCTCGCTGTGCAAAGTGAACCATTGAAGTTTTTTGATTGGATTCTAATTTCAAGAAAGGCGAATGGGAATGAGGATTCTGTGAGCAGGAGGCTTGTTTTCAGTAAAATGGTTATGAGAAACTAATAAGAAAAGAGCCGCACTCCTACAAAACTTTTCTTCCACCTAGCAACAAAACAATCTAAAAGAAAATGAGTATATATGGTGATTTTTCCAAATGGTTGAAATGGTGGTGTGAGGGGGTTTGTTTTATAGGTGAGGGGTTTAGAAAGGGGGTTGGTGACCTTTTGGCTAGCTAGCTGGACTAGTCCTTAGCTACCAAATGCTACTTTCAAACTAGCGTGCGTTTGTTTGAGAGCAGGGATCACAGATTGGGTTGGAATTTGGCTTGAGTTTTGAAATAGACTGCTAGGCTTAACATATGAGTTGGAATCATTTTGGCAAAGATTGGAGCTTCTTTGTCAATGGGTCCATGGAGTCCAGAATATTGGTTGGTATAAAATAGAGTGTATAATTGCTAGCTCAGATTGGTGATGGGTTTGTGGAGAACAAAAGGGACAAGACATGCACACTCTAGTTGAATTGGGAATGGCCTCCATGGTTCATGTCACGGTTGACACAAGTGTGTCCAACTAGCCAAATTTGATCTAAAAAATCCAGCCTTAGTGTTCCTAAGCCAAACAAATAAAGCTCATTTTCCAAAAGCTTTAATCAGCCCATTTTGAGTTTAAAAAGCCCAACTAAGATGTTTCTGAAATCCAGAAAGATAAGGTCATTATTAGAACAAATTTCACTTCAACTCATATGATATTTCAAAGTTAAAATAGTCTATTTACCTTCAATAACGAGCTAGTATTGTCCAACAATGAGTCATCTGTTTGCTATGCTGCCTTGATTAGTCAAGTATGGTGGTTGCACTGATGAGTCAAATATGGTGGTTGCAGAGATTAATATGGACTATACAAATTTGTTAAGGATGGTGACTACACAAGTTTGTCAAGGATGGTAGTAGATCTGTCAAAGATGTTGGTTGCCCTTGAATAATGTTTTTTTTTTTGGTAATTGTGCGCAAGCTGTCTAGCAACTAGTAGTGGTTTCTGCTGGAGCTCAGCTCTATAAATAGCTCAACTACTCTTGTATTTGAGATCATGTGTTAATAAAAAATTTCAGTAGCCTTTGGCTTTTGAGAAGAAGGATTTCTTTTAACTTAGTTTTGTATCTCTTTGGTGGATTCCATAGAGTGGTGAGTTTATTTCAGTTCTGTATCCTTAGTAGAACACCTTGGGTGGTGGAATCTGTATCCCATTGATCTTTTACTTTGGTGGTAAACTACCTATCCTTAAATTTCCTTGTATTATTTCATCTATTCCAAACCTAACCAAACATGTCCAGCCATCTTTCATACTATCGGCATTAGTTTGGTGTTTCCATACTAATACCGGTATCAACAGTGTTAAGCCATGAGTTGGGCCACTCTTTATTAGGATTTTAGTGCCAATTTGTGAGTGGGGCACGAGTTCTGCAATCTTTTGTAGCTTGTGGCAAATTTGGGGTTATTGAGCTCTCTTTAAGGCTGCTTGTGCTCTGGGTCTTTTTTATTATCATTTAGTCAACTGCAATGAGCCTCCTTTGTTTGCAATGAAGTATGTGGCTTTGATGATCCAATTTTGTTTGTCCATGGATTTGGCCCTTTTATGGCTTTTGTCTTGAAACTCAATAAAAAAATAAGAGTAATGCTAGGGATACAACTAATTTTACAACCAAATACTTACAAACTGACATGACATCCTATATGGATATAACACATAAGCAATTAAAATACCAAATTACCAATTCAATATTAACATTTAATATTAATAAATCATTAATTGTTGATGTGTTACTTTCATATAGGATGCCATGTCAGTTTGTAAGCATTTGGTTGTAAAATTAGTTGTATCCCTAGCATTACTCAAAAAATAAAGATCATGAACACCTTTATAAAAGAAAATCACTAATTAAGTGGGTAGTGCCCTAATCGATTCGGCTTATTTGCATATGTCATAAATTATTAATTGTTAGAATAATATTAAATAATTAAATTCATAATTTCTTGATAAGCTAGATTAAAAAATAATAATTTCTTATTATTCTTAATAGGTAAACATCTTAAATTTTTATAACAGGTGGTATAATAAGTGATCTTGAATTCTTATTTTGTCTCCACTATACTTTCCATTTAAAAACTAAAAGCGATAGTTTATCATTAATCTTTTTCTTTATTCTTTTGTATAGTACCGAACTGTGGTCCTTTGAATGCGTAAAAACTCTTACGCTACTATTTTGGATAAAAGGAATTTAGGTAGTCAAAGTCACTTGAAGCTTCGAGAGAAACGAATGCCACAAACAAATGTTACTTTGGACTTTGGACACCATTTAAAAAAAAATGGTGATGATAACTTGTTCCTTTTTATTATGTTGTTTTTTGTCTTATAAAAAGTATCAAATAGATTTGAAAGCAAACTATTTATTTAGTGAATTTGTTTACTAAATTTTATAAATCTAGTCTATTTATTTTTATTTTTATGTTACTTAATTTTTAAATAAAGGTTAAATTTTTTTTTTTATTATTATTTTTTTTAATTTCTAAATTACATTTTATGATCTATTTTTGTCTGTGAACATTTCTTCTTTTCATCCACTTCTATTAAGTTTCAATGACACAAATAATATATGAATGCTATTTCAAGCACAAAAATAAATTTAAAACTATATCTCTTTTCTTCCTAAAATAAGTATAGGTTTTATTTTCTTCTCTAAACTTTCCCAAAAATTTAATAAAAAGAAAAAATGGGTAACATTTTAATTATTCAAAAATGATAATGTAAAACATTTTTTTTTTTTTTTTTTGAAAATAAGTAAATGTTTGAAGGACAAAACATAATATATATTTTTTAAAATCGGCCAAATCACAAGGGAAATTACTGTAATTAACAATTTTTTCTCTAAATTAATTATTAAAAGGGAAAAGTATACTTTACTTACTTGTAATTTAATCCATTTACATTTTGCTTACTTGTGGTTTTAAACTTGATATTTTGTCCACTTGAGGTTTTATTTTATTTATTTTTTGTTTATATTAACGAAAGTAAAAGGTTATTTAACGGAAGTTAAAAAATAAAATTGTCAAACCACATGTGGATAAAGTGTATTTTTCCCTTATTAAAATCAAAACCTAGCGGATCTCTCTCTCCTTTTTTAATAGAATATATATATATATATTTTTTTTTTTTGGTTGAAAAAATAGCCGTTCGGGGTATAAGTATTCATCGGTTTAAACTCTCGTTATTAGGGTTTAAGATTTTTCCAGAGTTCCAAAAATGGCGAGCAATATTCGATTCCTAATGCCAAGAACATCACCCAAAACCCTCTACCAATCTCTCCAACCCCGCTTCCAATTCCTTAGAAACCTCCACTCTTTCCTTTCCCAAGAATCCAATTCCCGTAATTTCCACAAATGCCATCCCATTAACTCCAGGGGCATCGTCTCCGCCCCAAATTACAATCTTGACGAAACCAGTGCCGCTTCACTCACAACTCTCGATAAACGCATTCCGGCCACTGTCATCACCGGTTTTCTCGGTTCCGGAAAGGTACCTTTTCTCATTCATAGCCAAAAAACAGAGGGTTTTTTTTTTTTTTTTTTTTTTTTTTTTAATGCGAACTTTGTTGGTGTTACAAAATGCAGACAACTCTACTGAATCATATACTCACATCCCAACACGGCAAGCGGATTGCCGTCATAGAAAACGAGGTACTGAACTCAAAGCTTTCTGTTGCGTGATATGGTATCGAAATAATGTTTGATATTGTGCATAGTTTTCTTTATTGCCTAATGTAAGCTGCTATAATACAATTTTTTTGGCGTTGTTGTCAAGATTTTGTCTCGGTTTAAGTCCTTTCTATGAAACGTGTCTATGTATGCTTGTGGTGGGCATAGGGTCAGGAGAATATGTTGATGTAGAGTGCAAGATTTTAGAAGAAATGATTATGGTTTGTAGATTGAATCATGGCTTGAAAAGATTGGATTTGATGGATGAAAGAAGTTGAAACTAAGAAAATAACTTGCTGGAATTTTCCAGCAAAAGGTTGCACTTTTGGGAATGTTAGAGAGGCGATTTGCAATCTGATAGGCTAAAAAAATTTAATGCTTTTAAGGTTTTAGAGGGTATGGCGAAGGGATCTAATTTGGGCTTGAAAAGAAGCAAGGAAGAGGGAAAGTTGTGGCTATTCTGAGCTATGAACAATATCCGTGGACAATACCCAAGAAAGCAAAGAAGAAAGCGAACTACTCTAGGCATAAAGCCTTGCATAAACCAAAGTACTCAATTTTTTTTTTTTTTTTTTTTTCTATTAATCAACTCTGAATTATTTGAGTACCAAGACACACTTATGTGTAAACTCTAGATCTAAATTTCTTCTGCGAAGAGCCTTGTTGTAAGCCAAAAGAAAAGAAAAGAAAATCGTCTCAATTCTCCTAATAGAACTTTAAATAGACCAAAGTCCATTTGTAAAAGCTCATAAACTAACAAGACTTAATTATTACTAAATAATTCCCTTGACTCTAGAAAAATCAAATAAAATAGAAAATTAACTGTTAATGACACAATTAATTACCATACACTTTTTTTTTTTTAATTTGATAAGTAGTAAAAAATTTATTGATAGTAAAAAGCCTAGTACATAAGGAATATACTAGGAGCATGATAACAAATTAAGAGAACCCATCAATAAAGTCTAAAAGAGAAAGAGAAGGATGACTAATCATAGCAGCCATCCATTCAAAAAGAGTGTGAAGGAGAATCAATTTCAACTCCGTAGAATGTCGTTCTGAATCTTCAAAAGCCCTCCGATTTCTCTCCCGCCATATCAGCCACATTAAGCATGAGGGAATAGCGTTCCAGATCACGTTTTTACTTGAAGAAGCTCTCCTCCTCCATCAAGCTAATAGCTCAGTAACCTTACAAGGCATAGCCCAATGAATCCCAACAATGCAGAAAATAAAAGACCACAGCTCTCTAGCATACAGTGAAGCAAGAGATGCTGCTCCACTGTTTCCCCTGCCCTTTTACACATAAAGCACCTGTCAAGAACCCATATCTTCCCTATGGCATAAGTTATCTATTGTGTGAGATTCTTACCATGAGCTGCCAGCAAAGTAAGTAAAAAAAGCAACCTTCTTGGGAGGAACTTTTTAACCTGCTAAACACTCTTCCATGGGAAATTTGGAGTACCCCCCTGAACATATTAGATGGTAATAGGATCGGACTACAAAAATACCCACTCCTAGTATAATTCCATCACAATTGGTCTGCTTTGGTCCACTTAATCTTAGGGCACGTTTGGTACACTGTAATAGGTCCTGTAATGTAATAGTTATTCCTAGTAAGGAATAACTATTCGGTTGTTTGGTTACTTTCATTATAGGGAATAGCTATTCCTTAGGAATTGGCTATTCTTCAAAATGAGGAATATAGCTATTCCTTACAAAAATGAGCGTAATAGCTATTCCTTAGATCACGTAATAGCTCAAAAAAAATTTAAAAATTCGAAAAACCATAGTTAACTACAACTTTTTTTTTAAATTCTCTCTCTCTCTCTCTCTCTCTCTCTCTCTCTCTATATATATATATATATATATATATATATATATATATATACTCAAGTCTCCATTTCTTTTTTTAAAAAATTGCCTCCCTCTTTCTCTCTCTACACACAAGTCTCCATTTTTTTTTTTTTTTTAAAATTGCCTCTCTCTCTCTCTACACACACACACACACACACACACACATATATATATAACATTCAAAATCTAAGTCTCCAAAATGTTTTCAAATTATTAATATTCGTATAATAAACAATACTTGTATATTAGTCATGTTGTTGTAGTAAATTATAGAATACATATTCAGGATTTTATTCATGTGTTGTCACCAAACAGATGAATGGTAATAGTTATTACATTACAGCTTCTTTTATTCCTTGTAATACTGATTCATATTACAGTGTAATAACCATTACAGTGTAATAACCATTACAGCGTACCAAACATGCCCTTAATATTATAAAGGATGTCCATGAATGCAGTGAAATCCGCTACCTCCCAAAGATGATGTTTATATATAACTATGCTATAGATGCAACGTCAAAAGCATTATTGGTTATCATATATCTACATAGAGAGAATATGCAATCTATAAAATTGCAATCAGAAATTATATTGCTTTTAGGGGGAACTTAAGAAGTGACTTACAAAAAAAGGGTTACTTAAGAAGTGTAGCTTTTATTTTCATTAATTGATGATATACATAGATTGAAGAATCTGAAGATTTATGTTTGAAAAGTTAATATGCACCATGTACCATATGAGAGGATCAAACATTAGTTCACTCACATGAGAGTAAGTAAAAGAGGACATATGCTTCCGGATATCTAAATTGAAAATTGAAAAGACCTATTTGTATGGACGTCTAAGTTGAAAATTATCAGGTGCTAGTGGGACTGGTTGTGGATTAATCAGTGTTCTCACAATAATAAAATTTCTTATTTAGGGTATCTTTTGAATTTGATTGGAAGATTTAATTTGACTTGGCCTTGGTAGAATGCTGAAGTGACATGCACAGTTTCGCATGGAAAACTACACCTACTAATATGTAATTTAACTAGAATGCTCAAAGTGTCTATACTGTTAAGAAGCTGTTTCTTATTCCATAAAGTGGGTTTTTTCTTTTTTTTCTTTTTTTTGGTTGGGGTTCTGCTATGGAAACCTTCTGATCTGTCAAATAAAGTTCCTATGTCAGAAGTATAATGTGATTTGGGTAGAATGATATTTCTAGATAGAATCAGAAGATTCATATTAGGGAGGTGAGTATGCAATTATTTTGCTTTTTGTACCTCCTTACTAGAGAAACTGTTAATTCTTTTAGGGCTGATCATTATTTGGTTAGATTTCTAGGTTTTTCTTTACTTAATAAGTATTTTGTTAATGCAGTTTGGTGAGGTGGATATTGATGGATCATTGGTTGCTAGTCATTCCTCTGTATCTGAAGACATTGTCATGGTTAATAATGGTTGCCTATGCTGTACTGTTCGAGGAGATCTTGTTAAAATGCTTTTGAAGTTAGCTAAGGAAAAAAGAGACAAATTTGATCATATTGTTATAGAAACAACAGGTAAAACATTAATTCCTTTTTAATGCAAATTCTCATTTTTTAGAGGTATCAATCTTGAAGCATAAGTTGAATCTCTTTTGGTATGAATTCCAAGTAGATCCTTTCATCAAAAGAAAAAGGAAAAAGGTAAAAAAAATAGAAGTTATAATAAATAAGAAGATGAAATAAAAAATAGATAATTATGTTTTATAATTCTCCATTAGTTTTCTTTATCGAGTTTATAAGCCTTATATGTACCATTGCCCCTTGTTCGTGTTTTGGAAGATTTGCGGAATAGCTCTTGTCATTCCTTTTGTGTGATGTTATGCCATTTATGGATGCTTTTTTTTATAAGTTTTGGTCCCAAGGGGAGGATGAAGGAGAGAATTGAACTAGTGATCTCTGCTTCATGAGGCATGGTCTCTAGCTGATTCTGCTACCCCTTGGGTTGCGATTTATGGATGTTAGTTGAAAAAAAAATGAGGTGAAACTTGGTAGTTTGCTAACTGCATCAAGTGCAGGTACTGAAAGCTACTCATTTATTCATGGAATCTTTTCTTGTAGGCCTTGCTAAGCCAGCTCCTGTTATAGAAACCTTCTGTACCGATGAACTAGTTTCACGTTATGTGAAACTAGATGGAGTTGTTACTTTGGTTGACTCCAAGCATGCCATGCAACATTTGAATGAAGTCAAACCAAGATTTGTGGTGAATGAGGCGGTAGAACAAATTGCCTATGCTGACCGTATTATTTTGAACAAGGTGAATTTTGATTTCTTACCTTGAAATGCCAGGGTTTCAAGTATTCAGTTGTGCAGAGACCTATGTCTAGAATATGGCTATTCTGTCCTCCCAAATTAATCAGATTTTTTTTTTCCCATTTTGACAGATAGATTTAGTCACTGAGGCTGAGTTGGAGGTATTGGCTAAGAAAATCAAGGTAATCCATTGTACATGTACCCTCTGTTTAGTCTGCTAAGTAGTGAGGGGCAAAGAATTAGGAGAGAAGAGATACAGATGGCATGTTGGGTTGGTCCTTCCTTGTCCCAATTCATAAAATGCAGGGTGGTTGCAAGGAAGACGATGCATTGGAAGCAAAAATGCAAGGTGGCACCCCACGTGATGTCTCACGCACACCAAAGTATCACATGATTGTACATAGAGGAAAGGAGAGTGAGGTCTTTATGGATGAGAAAATACACACACACCAACACATGTCCTTTATATTGGACATGATAAAGTACATCTTATTGTCTCTTCTCATGGAGTGACAAAACTCAACAATACTAATTAATAAATTGGTGCTGTTCTGAGTAAGTATCACTTGGGTTTTGTTGCACATCAAAGATAGCCAATGGGAAGCTTGTGAAATAGCAAGTTTAATGAATATAATTTTTTCAAAAGAAATCCTAAAGACCAATGTTTGAGAAATGTTTCATCTAATGCAGTCTTATTTTTGTTAAATTTGGTTTGTCATGGGTAATTTTGTAATGTTTGGACGAAATAGTTTTGTTTTTTAATGGGCTTCTTGTTGCCTGCGTTATAGAGTGAGGCAATGACTGCTTTGTGAACGTGATCATCAAAGAAGAGATATATGGGTTCTTGTGTTATGTATATAAAGCCCCTAGTAGAACTATATATTGGCAATATGTCATTTCTATCTATACCATGTTTTAGTTGCGCCTTTTTTTCTTTGTATCATTGAGTTTTATGCATTACTTTTTTTAACCTAAAAGTTACTTTGATCTTATGTCTTTTACTTTTGGTTCTTTGTAACAGCATATCAATGGGATGGCACAAATGAAGCACGCTAAATTTGGATATGTTGACATGGACTTTGTTTTGGGAGTGGGAGGATATGATCTTGAAAGGTCATTATCTAATATGTTTCTGATAGTAATCTTGCGATGTCAAACTCTTTTGAATTTTATTTCGTCTTTGTAGTATTTGTTTGCAATAGAGCTTACCCCTGTTTGATTGGGCTTATGGTTTAGTCGAGCTGAGAATATATATTTGCTTCTGTGTGTGTATGTGTGCACGTGTGCGCATGTAAATTCTTCTTAGCACTAGCAAATTTGTAATGCACTTTAATATTTCATTTAGTAGGATTCGAACTGATCTTTGTTGATATGTTAATGCCCTCTTTTTTTCAGAATTGACTCTGAAGTTCACGTAGATAGTTCATGTTCTGTGACTCATCAACATGAAACTGAACATGGTAGTGTCTTCTCTTTT
Source organism: Fagus sylvatica (assembly GCA_907173295.1). Taxonomy (NCBI): domain Eukaryota; kingdom Viridiplantae; phylum Streptophyta; class Magnoliopsida; order Fagales; family Fagaceae; genus Fagus; species Fagus sylvatica. The sequence continues at coordinate 14,372,920 of OU015764.1, forward strand.
CCATTCCTTCTTTCTTTCTTTCGTTTTCCTTTCTTTTGTCTTCCTTAATAATAAGTAATTTTGTTTGAAAGATTTTTCAATTATAATTCTTCTTTTTCTTCACTAGGAAACTTGGAACTAATTGCTTGTATTAGCTGCAAATGGTTGTTTCTACTTTTATTACATATTAACAACATTGATCAGTTGTATTTAGGATGATGAGCTATATGGTGGTTGTAATTTTTCAAACGAATGGTTTTCATCTATTGTACATTAGCGTTTTAGTTCTACTTTTGTTGAGTCAGTTCCTTAATTGGTCAACATAGTTGGCCGAATACTATTACTTTTAGGACTCCAAAGTTGCCAACCTTTATAAGTCCTTCATTGACTCCAAAGTTGTCCACCTTTATAAGTCCTTCATTGAGTAGGGTTTGTGGCAAACCTAATACATAACTGACTCTAGTAAGTATATATATAAGCTTGATGGTTCCCTCAATGTGTGCCGCATATTACTAGTAGAATATTAGAGAATTTGTTTCTCTTGGTTATTCTTGGTGAGAGAGAGGTTAGGGTGTATTTGGGGTTTGGGTTTTTTGCGAGAGACCTAGTACCACTATTGTAATTTCCCTTATTTTCTTAGTGAAGTTTTATCCATGTCACTACCCGTAGATGTAGGCATAGGCATATTGCTAAACCATGTAAATGCTTGTGTTCTTTATCTGTGTATTTGATTACTGTTGGAGTCGGTGTCTTTATTTGGTCAATGTGACCGAATCCTAATGTTGCTAGGAGTTATACTTAGCTGACTATGCTTGATGTATTTAAATAGAATTCCACTCTATGTAGGACACCTATATAGCCGACTATGTTAAGGTCTTTTGCTCTTAGAGATGTGCGGCAAAGTTAAGTATATATATAACGTTAAGCCACTCTTTGTTAAGTGAGAGGCAGTGGCGCATAGCATAGAATATTAGAGAAGTTGTTCTATTGGTTATTCGTGGTGAGAGAGAGCTTAGGGTGTATTTGGGGTTTGAGTTTTTTGAGAGAGTCCTAGTGTCACTGTTGTAATCTCCATATTTTCTTAGTGAAGCTTTCTCCCTGTTGCATATTGCCGAACCCAACAATTTTTATGTTTTTTTGGGTTAGTCAATAACTATTAACTTTTCTCCTAAACTAGGCTAAATCCTAGGGACAGCATAGGCTGAAAACTGAATATTCAAACAATAAAAAGAGAAACAAAATGTCAAAAGCTGTAAAAAAAAATTTAATAAAACTATTTCTAATTAACGATTAATGATGAAAATTTAAATCTTATAAGATGCCTTCACTCTCTCCTTTGTTGGGCCCCACAACTTTAGTTGAATGATATATGAAACATTTAACACAAAGTTGAAAAAAAGGGATAATTATGAAAAGCTGATTGGGATTGGGTACTGCAGATGAAGATTACATACCCTTGGTTGTTTTAGATTTTAATATAAATTTCTTCATTATAATTATTTTTAATTGTTTCATTATATTATATCATATTCCTTTTTCACTTCGGACTTCAGTTTTTACTATGATCGTTTTGGTCTCCAACGTGACTCTAGACTATTTTCCTCTGAATTCATTTTAATACATTTCATCATTTTGGGTGGATGTTGCAGGACACCACAAAGGGCATCCCCATGATCATACTCATGATTCTGCTGTCTCTAGTGTCAGTATAGTTTATGAAGGAAACCTTGATCTTGATGAGGTAATAAATATTTTCATTGTTTTTTTTCCTTTGGTTTTTTTTTGTTTTTGTCTATATTCATGGCACTGTGAAGTTTCTATAGAAACCTGAGGTCTTTTGAAAGCCATTGGCTTGAATTTTATACCTCTAGCTTTCGAGGAATAATAAAAGTTCAAAAGGTTGGTAAAAAATAGCTTAAATGTGAAACCTTATAAAAAAAGGTTTTTGTAAAAGTTTGTTGCCATATTTTAAATGTGTGAAGGTGCAAAAGGATACACTTGCAAGAAGTCCTTTCCTTGACTACTCAAAGCATGGCTACACAAATCCTGCTTTGCCATTCTTCATATAAGTTGCTTGATAGGCTGCTATAGAACTTGTTGCTACCTCAGTGTTGGAGTCACTAGTTAATTTCCCTAATTGTCTGGATGAATTTTTTTAAGGGCTACCTATCTAACTTTTACTTGTCGTGATCATCTACTAATCAATGTTTCTTTCAATCATTCAGTTGATGTGCAGCATACAAATGTCAATTTGCACATGTTTTAAGTGATTCAAGATCTTTAGCAAAAAAAAAAAAAAAAAAAAAAAACTGAATGAAGATCTATCACCCTTGGTCCACTTGGATTGTAATATGATTTGTTCACTAGCCTATTTTAGAGCAAGTCGGTACCCTAGGGTGGTGAGCCTATGAGGAACAATAGAACATATGGGTGTAATACTTTTGGGAAACATTAACCACACAACCATGTTGACATGGGAAGGCCTACTTTTGGCATGGGACAAGAATAATGATGTAGGATAACCTACCCAAAAGACATATGGTTCTTGTGGAGATAATGAGAATGTCATAGTGTCTCAATACATAAGTAACAAGACAATAAATGACTGTGCGGGCATACCAACCCCAGCAGTCAGCACACCCAAATAATGCAGTGGGAATATAAGAAGAAAAGAACTGGCTATCTTGATTCATATTTGATCCAGCAGAAAACTGCAATGAAGCAGAAGAGGAGAGAGATAAGAGTGCAGTGCAACTCTCTCTCTCTCTCTTAAGTGTCAATGTGTGTGTGCTAACTGCAAATTACACTGTTCCTGAGCAAGTATATTGATCTTTTCTCTGCACTGTACAGCCATTTTTTGCTTCAGATTTACCAACTCTTCTCTCTTGAGAGAGCTCTTGAGAGAGAATGTGTAACCCATCACAAAGGAGAAATAATCAGATGCATATGAAGACCAAAAACCTCAATAAAATCAAAGACACCAGAATTGCATAGACATAGATTCTTTTTATTCTTCATCCCTTCTTCTTTAACAAACCCTCTATTAGCTGTTGTCTGTTTTCTTCTTCCTTCTCATCCTTCTCTCAGTTCACCTCCTTGACGGCCCATGATCCTGTGACCTTGAGATCAGTGTGGCAGGACACAACCACCAGTTACTTGGAAGGATAAGTTAAAAAAGCTCACAGAAAAAGGCTATGAAGCACGGGACCTCGAATTGAGCCTCTTGAACACTTATCTTTTATTTTATTTTGGTTTCAATGTTGAACTCATCTTTTATTTACTCCTTTGGATCTTGGTTTGCACTCTAAAAACCATTTAATGATAAGGGATGTACTTTATTATCCATAATTTCTCTTAAATTCACATATGTTTAAAAAGATATGAAAAATATATGTATAATGATATATATATAAAAAAAAAAAATGAATAAATATACCCATCGTACCTGTACCCTTGTCGTACCGCTATAATGTACCGGTACCGGTACGGCGGTACCTATACCCGAATTTTAAAAAGAAAGCTCAATTTTATTTTTATTTTTTTAAAGTATCATTAAGATATCAATATATAGGCTTCATCTAGAGTAGGCCATTGGACTTGTTACTGGCCATTGGTGTATGCTGGTTTGCCGCTTGTCCTCGTAGCATATTTTGGCTACTGCATATATTATCGGTGTAGGGGATATCCTTCATTCTCACACTTTATTATTTTTCTTGTTCCTTGTTTTGTTGGGTCTATTGGCATCTCCTTCACATAAGCAGGAGGTAGAGGTTAAGGTCAAAGGTTCAATCCCGTATGTATTTGTGAGTTGTATTTGCCTATGAAAGAAAAAAAAATTAGTATAGCTACAGTATTTTCTTTTCTCTGTAGGGTTACCTTTGTTTAGGCTAACTATATTGCCTTTTTCTTACTCTTGGATTGGTTGTGGCTGTTCCAGTTTGATGATTGGCTTGAAAGACTGATTGAAGAAAAAGGAGAGGACTTGTACAGAATGAAGGGCATCTTGTCTGTTAGTGATTCTGACCAGCGTTATGTTTTTCAGGTTCTTATTCCGCCTCTTCTAATTATTGCTTTCAATATCAAATGTGTCATTATCATTGTGGACAATAAAATTTCAAGTCTTGAATTGACTAGAAAATAATTTGTGACAAATATTATTGATTTGAAATAGTAGAATACAATCTCTTTGATGTTCTTTACAAAAAAAGAAATATTTCTCTGATTCTTCGTGATTTCGATTTGAGGGCTTCAAGAAGCGTGTCAAATTGATTTTATGAAAAACTCATAGACAAACTTCTAGGCCTTGGCCTTGTTTAGATGTTCTTCGTTCTTCGTGTTTATCAAAGGGTCTTTGAATGTTCTTCGAATCTTCGAGTGTTTTTCCGAATGTTCTTTGAATGTTCTTCGAATTTGAGTAGAATTCATTCGGAGCTTTGAGGCTTAAATCCAATGGAGCATTCACATTGGAGATTAAGCTTGTGGTACGATTTTGGTAGAGTTTCGATGCTTGAAGAATTGATGTAGAATAAGCTAGGAGGTGACTCTATTTATAGTGGTCTTATTAAAAAGAGTCTACTTAAAAGTAAAACTAATTCTTTTGAGGAAGAGTTCTCTTGAAACTAGTATTTTAGAAGTCAAGTAGTCAAATTTTGATTGGCCGAAAATCTAAGAGTCCTACTAGGACTTGTCAACATTTATTTCCATCTTTATTTATTTTTATTAGAGATAATTATCAATTACAAGTGTCCCAATATGATTGGAAGACACATTTATCTTAATTTTGTGGGTCCAAGTGACACTTGGCAATTTTTAATTTGTTGATTTGATAACACATGAGACCATTTAATTTGCTCTTTGATATTTTATTTAATTAATATAGTGACACATGTAAATTTAGGATTTGTCACTAAATTTTGACGTGACATTTTGTAATTTGGCTTTCAAATTTTCGCTTCCTACAATCATATCTGTGATTGTGTTGCATATAGCTTTCATTTCATTTCTAATTTTTCTCCCCCTTCTATGGTGCTGTTTCCTTTCAGGGGGTGCATTCTACATTGGATGGCTGCCCAGGCAAAACCTGGGGACCTGATGAGAAGAGGATTAACAAACTCGTGTTCATAGGAAGAAATTTGGACGAAACTTCCCTAAGAAAGGGTTTTAGAGGTTGTGTAGTATAAGCGATAATTGGTATATGCCAATGATTATACAGTGGATAAAAGCTGGAACACAATCTAAAATGAGGCTTTAAAGCATCACAAATGCATAAATACATTGTCTCTTTTGATGAATTCGTGAGAAAATTTTTACTGAATGTATATTAGGTGTGCATTTAATATGTCAAGCTGTCAAAGAATTTATAATTTCTAATGTGTAGCAGAACTGTTGATGAACTCTTCTTTAAGCCATTGACTAACAACTGTGGGATAAATGATAAATCTACTCTTCCTTCATTGACGAAATCTAATCTAGCATCACCATTTTTTTTTTTTCCTTACACTAGCTTCACTATTTCATGACATCCATATCATGCGAAATTCTTGAGAATGTCAAAAGGTGGCACCATCTTCTAGAAACCCAACTAACATAACAATGCCGTGTGTATTTTTTATTTTGTTTTTCGTCATTTGTCATAATATGATCGTTAATGTTCATGGGTTTAATGAAGAGTTAATATATTGGCTTCAATGTTGATGTTGTACTTATTTTTTTTTTTGGGTGTTAGAAGAGGACCATATTATTAAATCAAAAGCGTAAATAATTTTCAGCATTGCTAACACAATGCCTATCATAACTTACGCACATAGCATCCAGGTTTGAACGCATACAAATGTGAAGAGGGGATGAAGTTTTGCTCCCCTTCTAGCAAGAGCATCAGCACATATGTTAGCCTCCAGTGCTTTACCCTTGTTTGGGGAATTCTGCTGAGAAGTCTCCTGCAGTCATTAACTAGAGGAGACTTAAAGTTAGAGGGGCAAGAATATAGAGTAAGAAAATCCACAACTAGCTTAACATATAACTTGACTTCTACATACTGGAATTGTGAACTGTAAGCAAAGGAAGAGATCATCCCTCAAAGCCCACAGTTCAACAAGGACACTGGTTGCTACTCCTATTTCATAACATCCATAGTTGTTTCGAATGAGACCATCGCCACCAGCCAAGCCCTGGAACCATCAGTGTTGAGTTTGAACCAATTAATGAAAGGTTTGATCCAGCTAACCCTCTGCACATTCTCAATGGGTTCACGAAATTTAGGTGAGATAATAACTGAGTATTCAGAAGCTCGGCTCCTCACTTCTACATGAAGCAAAGTAGTAGGATTTATCTTGTTGAATACCAGATTATTTCTCTTAATCCAAAATTCCAAATGCCAAAAAGAAAGCACCTATGGAAGACGAGAGTGTTGGTGCAAGGAAGCTTTTGAACTACTTAATTAGGCCAAATTACAGTCTATGTGTGAATTAAATTAAATAACCTTTCAAGCAATAGAGAGATAAATAATCACGCAATAATCAAGAAAATCAACCACACAAGAACACGCCAAATTTACGTGGAAAACCCTCCAGTGTAAAAAAACCACGGGGCAAATCCATCAACCACTATAATAAAATAGAATTACAACACTCAAGTTTATGCCCAAACTTGGTTCACAATAAATTGAGAAATCACTCTCTAGAAAAAATCCACCACAAAAAAACTGGAACCCAGTGAAACCAATAACGTAGTAAGATGCCCTTGAATACTTCAACTCTCTGTGGTTGTAGACCAAAACCCCTCCTAGAGAAACCCCTTTCTCCTTGTGTGTGTCTTGAACCAAAGAAAAAACCCTCACTTTTTTCTTTCTCACTAGTCTGCACTTACCTCTCTTTTCTGAACAAAAAGCACGCACACACACATGCTGCTTTTATACTTGAACCTGCCGCCTCACAGACTTCTATTTCTAAAAGAATTGAAGCTCTTTTCTGCACTACAAGCAAGCCCTTTATGGGCTTTATTATTGTGTGTGGGCTGGCACCAAAAGGTGCGGTGCACCTTTCTGATGCATTATGGAACAAATCGCAAACAACATCTGGAGTCTGCCTCTCAACTTTCACAAGCTGAAGTCTCACATTGTGCTTCGTTCGTGAATGGTACTGAATTCTTGTAGTCTACAATTGTCAGGATAAAGTCTTGCTTCATTTCCATAAAACACTATAATCTTGGGAAGTATTTCCAATGACCAAATCTAGTTACCTTTAAACAAGTTAGCTACCTCTCAAATACCTGTTGACAAACCATGCACTACACCAACTGCATGAGCAATGTCTGGCCATGTGCAAACCATGGCATACATCAAACTCCCAACTGCAGAGGAATAAGGAATTGATGCCATGTTTTCTTTCTCTTTATTTGATGAAGGACATGATTTCTTGCTTAGTTTGAAGTGACCACCAAGAGGTGTACTGACTGGCTTGGCATGCTTCATGTTGAACCTCTCAAGTACACGTTCAACATACTTCTCTTGTGATAACCATAATTTCTTGGCTTTCCTGTCACGTAGAATCTGCATACCCAAAATTTGTCTAGACCCAAGTCTTTCATATCAAATGACTTAAACAGCTCCTTCTTCAAACTACCAACCATATTAGCATCTTGTCCTACTATCAACATATCATCTACATATAACAGAAGGATGATAAACTTACCATTAGGAAATTGTTTTACATACACACAATGATCTGCATCTGTCCTTATGTACCCTTGGCCCACCATGAATGAGTCGAACTTCTTGTACCACTGTTTGGAGCCTGCTTTAAGCCATACAACTCTTCTTCAATCTGCAAACCTTTGTTCTTTCCCTTTTACTTCAAATCCCTCTAGCTGAACCATGTAGATTTTTTCCTCTAAGTCACCATGGAGAAAAGCAGTCTTTACATCCATTTGTTCAAGCTCAAGATCCAAACTAGCTGTTAATCCCAAAATAACTCGAATGGAACTCATTTTGACCACTGGAGAGAAAATTCATCAAAATCAATCCCTTGTTTCTGATTAAACCCTGACCACCAATCGAGCTTTGTATTTCACTAGTTTCTCACCATCTTTCTTTAGCTTGAACACCCATTTGTTTCTCAATGCTTCTTGCCTTTAGGAAGTTCAACTAACTCATAAGGTCATTTTGTGCAAAGAATCCATCTCTTCATGATAGCCTTCATCTAGTTGCTTTCCTTATGAGACTGACTTCTTGAAAGCTTCTGCCCCCCTATCAGAATCAAAACATAATCAGAAGTGGAAATCTGGTTGATTGATGACGCTCCCTGGTAGACCTCCTAACTTGAGGTTTTCCATTTGGTGGAATGGGTTGCTCCCCCTGCTCAAACCCTCTGTATCTATTGCATCATCACCATTAACTTCTGTGGCTCATCACAAATTCTCTACTAGACCTCTTCTATATCTGTGGCAATATCTGAGGAAAGAGGTGGGTATGTCAGAAACACCTTCAACAGAATTTAACTTCTCAGATTTCTCAAAATCTTTAATATTTTCATTCTCATGAAAAACCACATTTTTGTCATCTTCTTTTTCTTAGATCCCATAGCTTGTAACCAAATCTGCATCTTCATATCTAACGAATATGCAAGGAGTGGCTTTACATCAAGCTTTACCTCTGTTCCTTAGGCAATGTGCAAATGTCTTGCACCCAAATACCTTCAAGTGTGCGTAAAAAAGGAATATCAAAATCCAATGGAATTGATGGAGACCGATTATTAGGTGCACGTAGTTTGTACAGCTTCAGCCAAATGCTTAGGTAATTAGCCATTCTTACATCTTGACCTTCTCAACAATAGTGCGGTTTATCCTCTCTGCCACACCGTTGTGTTGTGGGGTACCAGGAACTGTCTTCTCATGTCTAATGCCAACTCTGAGCATAGTTTTCAAATTCATTAGAGTGATTCCTCCATTGTCAGTACAAAGATTTAAAGACTTCCCTTTCTCTCTTTCCACCATGGCATGGAATTTCTTGAAGAGCTGAAATACCTGGTCTTTTGTTTTCAAAACATACACCCACACCTTTCGTGAAGCATCATCATAAATGTAACAAAATATCATTGCCACCTAAGGACTCACCTCAATGGGACAATACATCAGAATAAACCAAATCTAACACATTGGATTTTCTAATAAATGATCTACAATGATACTCTATGTTGTTTGCCAAATAAACAATAGTCACAAGAATTTAGTGGCATACTTTGGTAAATGGAATGAGAGACTTCTTTGCCAAAATTTGCAACCCTTTTTCACTCATGTGAGCCAGCCGCCTAGCCACAAATCAGGCGTGGATATCTTGAGCTCTTTACCACGTCTCTTAACTTTACTTGAGTCTTGTAAAGTTGCAACAAATCTTCCCTCTGGCAAAACCAACGATCCTTTAAAGAGTTTCCATTACCGTTGCCTAAATGCTTTCATAACCTTCTTTATCCAAAACACTAACAGAGATCAAATTCAGGCGCATTCTGGAATGTGTCTCAACCTTCAATTTTAAGGTGTATCCAGTTTGGTTCAACACAAATATCACCAATTCCCACTATGTCAGCATAACTTTTATTCTCCATCTTTACTCTGCCTAAGTTTCCTGTTTTGTAGAGTAAAGAACTCCCTTCTTGGATACATGGTAGGAAGCTGCTAGTCAATCACCCACTCATCATAAGATCTGCAAATGACAACACTATCCTCTCCTATAGAAAGTACCACCACATCTTCATCTGAGAAACAGCTGTGGTATTATGATCTCCGCCTTTTTCTGATTTTCTCCTCTTTCTGCTTATTTTTCCAAGCCTTGCAATTTCTTTTTATATGACCCTCTTTGTCGCATGAAACACTTGACTTTTCCTTTTGTCTGTGATGACTTCTGGATTTACCGCGCCCTTAGAATTTCACCCTTACTCCTCCCCCTGTTCTCTGTGACAAGAGCCTGTGCATCATCCTTGCCCATGTCCTTTCTTCTAGTTTCTTCATTGAACAAACTGTCCCTGACCATTGCAAGTTGTAACACACCATTCGGAGAGAGTTACTAAGTGACCTACAAATCTCCCAACTGTCAGGCAAAGAGCTCAGAAGCAATAATGCTGCAATTCGTCATCTACCACTAGATTCATTCTAGTCAATTGATTAACCAAGTCTTGGAACTCGCTTAGTGCTGGCAACAGATCTCCCTCTTTAAGCTTTAAATGCGCAAGCTTTCTATTGCAAAAGCTTTATTTTGAGCAGTTTCCTCTCATAAAGACTTTCCATTTTTTCCAAAGAGTGTCGGCTTTTGTCTCCTGAGATACATGATGAAACACACTAACTTCATCATTGTCTGATACAACCAATGTTTTTCTATGCATTTGGCCCACTTTTGTCAGGCATACTGCTTGGCTTGGCATTCACCCTCGATAGGGTACGCAAATCCTTACAATAAAGGACTCCTCCATCATCGGCTTCCAATTGAATAATTTGATGCTGAGAGTTTAATCTAGTACCTACTATATTCCATTTAATTCAACACTAGCAACCACGCCCAAATAACCTTGGGCTCTGAACCACTTGTTGGTGCAACGAAAGCTTTTGACATCTTAATTAGGCCAAATTTAGTCCATGTGTGAATTAAATTAAATAACCTTCCAAGTAATAGAGAGATAAATAATCACGCAATAATCAAGAAAATAACCACACAAGAACACGAAATTTACGTGAAAAACCCTTCAGTGTAGAGGTAAAAACCACCGGGCAAATTATCCACTATAATAAAATAGAGATTACAACACTCAAGTAGCCCAAACTTGTCACAATAAATTGAGAAATCTCTCTAGGAATAAATACTATCTCACCACAAAAAAACTGAACCCAATCCTAAAGAGATGCCTTGATACTTCAACTCTCTGAGTTGTAGCACCCAAAACCCCTCTAGAGAAACCCCCAATTTATCTCCTTGTGTGTGTCTTGAACCAAAGAAAGAACCCTCACTTTTTTCTTTCTCACTAGTGCCACACAGTGATGCTCTACCTTTTTTCTGTACAAGAAGCACGCACACACACACGCTGCTTTTATACTTGAACCTGCCGCCTACAGACTTCTATTTTTAAAAGAATTGAAGCTGCTTTTCGTGCACTACAAGACAAGCCCTTTATGGGCTTTATTATTGTGTGGGGGCTGGCACCAAAAGTGCGGTCACCTAACAGAGAGAAGGTAAGGGGACGGTTGCTGCAAAGTTTTCTGTAAATCCAAACTGAAGCTTGGCTCGAAAAAATCCATATGGGGGCTGTAGACCACATTTCAACCAGAAGTCTTTAAATTTGAGGGGTAATCCTAAGCACATGAAAACTTTTCTGGTGCATTATGGAACAAATCGCAAACAACATCTGGAGGCCTCTTTTCAAAGCAAGTCTTTGACTGGTAGACAGAGGATAAAGTATTTCCATAAAACACTATAATCTTGGGAAGTTTTCCAATGACAAATCTAGTTACCTTTAAACAAGTTAGGTTGACAAGATTCCCAGCAGCATAGAATACGCATTTTTGGGGAAAAAAGCCCATTGGAAGAGGAATCCCAAGCATGGAATCCTCACAGGAAGCAACACAGCTAAGGGGAGTGGCTTTAATACAAAGTTTCAACAAGTTGTAGTAAAGAGAGGGATTTTAGATTCCAAACCCCATTATGTTCGTTGAATGCAGCTTATTTGGTTTTTTGAGATTGTTTTTACTGAAATTGCTAAAAAAAGATAAAACTGATTTTTTTTTTTGCTTAAAGAGTGTAACAAAGAGCTAAAATGGGGTGAGAATAAGATCACTTTTTGTGAGATCCGCATGGAACCCACAAAATAAGAAAAAAGCTAGCTTATTTGGGTGCTGCCAAATGCATAAGTACATCTTTAACAAGAAGGCTTATCTCCAAAATTGAGTGACCTTCAAGTGACTTCTCAATTTTTCTTGCTTACACCAGCAATCTTCCAGAAACTAACAAGTTTGCTGCCAATTTGCCATGAGTGCCTTCAATATAAATAGGATATCTCTTCTCCTTTTTTAATTTAAAATTTTAAATTTTTATCGCAGACCACATTCTAGAACAAGATCTTTTTGACAAGGGGTAGAGGCATTTACTAAGAAAAACATAGCCTATAAGCCTTCTTTTTCATGTGGATGGAATGACATACTTACATTGTGATATCATTTTGTGAGGAAAATAACTAGATGTCCCAAATTGAATGTTTGCTATGAGAGATGAGGTTGAGCTCGTCAAAGCAAGATCACTTTAGAATTGAACATCATTATCGATGTTAACTTATTTATTTTTATATGTTAATAGATTCTTTACTGCATGACAAATCATCAGTTTAGTGAGCTGTAAGAGAGTTACTTTGCTTAGTAGCTATAGATTCAAAGAGATGCATAATCTTTTAGAATCGATATTTTGTTGTTAGAAATAATTTTTATTTGCAAGAGTTCACAGATTCTAAAAGGCAAGCGTTCGAAACCGAACTTCATCACTATCAACATAATGTAGTTCGACATCAAACTCAAAATTTGTCAGTGTTTCTGATGACCAATGGTTGGTGAGGACCTAAAAAATCAAGAGATCAACTTGTTTAAGTGGTTAAGTGTACTTACTCTTCTAGTTTTTGCTGCAACTACAGAGCGAACATTTTTATTTAAATGTCGTCAAAACTAGGTTTTGTAACAAAATGGAAGATGGTTTTTAAACAGACTCTTTGGTATACATTAATAGAGATATTGTTGTGACATTTAGTATAGGATATCATAGATGATTTATGAGATTTAAAAGAACGTCAAACTTTATTTTGTAGATAACTGCATTGCATGTATTATGAAACAGTTATTTTGTGTCTTTTCATTTGTTAATATTTTGTTAATAATAAATGGATGATAGTTTGGATTTTCATGAAACAAAATTTGTTCATACTTTGATCCTCCCTCAATTGAAATTAGACTTGACAAAATTTGACCCAAACCCATTAACATGTTTGAACCCTGTTAGAGGCTGATTTTTTGCAAGCCCAAACACTCAAGGCCCGTGTGGTTTACAAGAATTTCAGCCAAGCACAAGCTTGGGCTCCCATTTTTCTACCTTGCAATGAAGACACAACCCATACAATTTAATAGGCCCATGTATGAAAAGAGGCCAGCAAATAAAGAAGGCTGACTTGAGGGGTATGAAGGACTTTACTCAATTGATGTTAGGCTCAATAAAGTGCACGTATGAACTGGGAGCAGCTGTGAGTCCACATGAAACCTTAAACAAGTCAGCGTACAAAGCTTGGTTGCTATTTGAAGGATCTCTGAAGCTGCTGGATGAAGGCACCCACCCAACACATAGCTGCTGGACATAAATGCCAACCCCAAATCAACATTGAATGCCTAATTTCACGGGTCCATGAATTCAGCAGGTCCATGGACATGAATTCCCTTTAAGGAAAGCAATCACACCAACTTTAGTCAACCATGTTTTCTGATATGGAAAAAATCTGATTTATTGTTCTTTTCCAAAAGGGTTCACTGCTCAAAGATAATTTCTGCATAAACCAGTGAACAAAATCCTTCCTTAAGGATATTACCATAGCCTAATAAACAATATAAAAGGAAGCACAAGTCCAACGTGAAAGGGGCTTCAGTGACATAAAGCTTAAATGGAGAAATCTCCAAGTTTTTTGGTAATTCATTTAGCAGATATCAAAACAATCTTTTGTAATCGCTGAGTGTATAAATGAGAATATTTCTTTCTTCTTCATTGTTTCTCTCTTGATTTTCCCACTTCTATGATTTATTTTCATATGTTCTAATTAAAATAAATTATTTGGAGAATAGCGTTTATATTTTATTCTTGCAAAAGTTGCTGGATTCGCTTAAACGCACCGCTAGCCTTCGTCATCACCGTGATGAAGTGAGTAGCGGACTCGACTTCCTAAACTTGAACTCGGGTCAATGAAGGCGCACAATCGGACCCCGATGCGTGGCAAGGCGAAAAAATGACCCCTAACATTTAGCGACTCCACTGGGGAGTCGAGTATAGTCTTTGACTGAAACATTCCAGCAACTTGCGAAATGAAGGAACTCTTGGTCAAGTCATCGTAAAAGCTCCTTGCACAACTCTTTGAAGATAGCTCATCGATTATGGATGTAGCACTTGACGAAGGCCATGAAGTGGCACTAGCTTGATGATCGCCACTACTATTCATGAAGAGAGACACAAATCTTTTCTCATTCAAAGAAGCGAAGCAAGCTACACCAACTTTGCTGGATTTTCTAAAGTATATCGCACTTGGGGGATTGGTCTCCCTGGCTCCACAAGCTCTGCTGCTAAAGTCTACATAAATCTCTATACCATCATTGCATTATACAAAGTCATTTGATGTCCAAGATGGATTTTCCTGCTAGATCATGGACTAACCTCACTAAGGTATGTTCCTGCATCTATCTCTATTGGAATATATATTTATTGAATTATATCTTTGCTGGATTGTTAGTCCATAAGTTATTTTCGTTGTGTTGCAATTTCGTTGGATTGTATTATGAGCAAACCACACGAGCTGTTATGTCGCTAAATGAAGCACAACACACGTGAGGCTTCCAAATGAGACTCGTGGTTAGCGATTGCATTCAGCATCATCGTAAACAAATGCTCAACAGCATTAGGCAGCAGCATCATGGTATTCATTGAAGAGTAGCTAACCAAGAGCTGCTAGATATGAGGCCCTCTCTCCTTGATTTCACTTCAAGGAAATGATGAGTTATTCTCAACGCAAACAAACGTGTCCTACAACATCTTTAACAAATTCTGCATCATTAACACATGCTCAACAACACTAAGAAGTAATATTCAGGCTTTTGCTCTTGCCAACACATGAAATGAGAGTAGAACCTTCTTACGAACTCTCATTTTACTAATTAAAGGTTTTGTTAGACTACCTATGATGCTCAAACAAATTTTTCTTAAGTATATGTTCAAGCGGTTTGTCTCATAGAGTCAATGTAAGAAATTTCTCTCTTGGCTCATTCCAAAGACAAAACTCCAAGGTTACATTTACTTAAAATATATTCAACTATGTGACTCTTAAAGTATATCCAATACTATATGATTATACTTTACATTTAAAATAAAAATTATGAGTGCCACCTACTGTTATTGATATAAATTTTTATGTCCTGTTATATGCGAGATACAATGTGTTCTCAAGAAACAACAAAATCAATAGAGACATATACTGCTAAATGAAGCACGAAACGTTCGAGACTTCCAAACAAGACTTGTGGTTAATGATCTCATTCATTGCATCGCCAACATACGCCCAATGTCATTAGGAAACACCATTACAATGCTATTTGAAGAGCAATCAACCCCAAAGAGCTGTTGGATATTGTTGATGTCTGGAATTTGCATCTCCATGGAAATGACTAGAGTTTTGCATCTTCATATCAACAGTTGCACAGCCAGCCAAGAACTGATGGCGCTAGAAAATCAGTAGACGGCCTTCCTTGGAGCCGAGGAGTGGAAGACCTGTAAAAGAATAACAGCTGGTCGGAATTGGCACCGGTTTGGAGCCGGCCAAAGGGGCTCCGATGCCTTTGTCAGTATTGATTCCTAGAAAAACCTTAAGAGTGAATTTCTGTATCGGAAAGTACTGTTCATACCTGAGAAGATGAGAGAAAATGGCTTTTTATGCCTTCTGGTCATGGCACGTGGCCTTCCAGGCTCCGTTGGATCTGAAGACACGTGGTGCATTAACAACCCTTCACCTGGAAGGTTGTTACTCGTCAGAAGTGTAGTGCTGTGCGACGTTGCATGGGCTTAACTCCCTAGATTTGTGGAGGACACCTGTTGCAGGTAGTGAGTCACGGACAGCTGGAGTGGTTGAGCATGCATAAGAGACGGCCGTCATTCAGCTTAGGAACTAGAAGGTCGTCACTCTCAAATGGATGGAAGGTCTTCATCTCGGACTTGGGGAAAAGTTGTAAAATATTCCCATCAGATATGATGTCCTTTTTTTTTTTCGGATCACTTTGAGGAAATAGAGGTTATCTCAATGCAAACAATCATTGCCAACTTGTATTCTACATCACTAAAGTGTCGCTGGATTTCCCACGGTACTTAAAATACATCTTGTTCATATATTCTCAAGCCGTGTACCTCATAGCGCTAATGGAAGCGACCTTCCTCTTGGTTCACATTAATGACAAAGGCCATCATCACACTTTGAAGATTTATGGAGACGAATTTTCCTATCACTCGAGCTAAACTTCTCAAAGATGCGATAAAAATCCAGATGGGCAGCTTGTCGCAAACAAAATACGAGATAGTCGCTCATGCAACTATATCATGACTTTATGCTGGACATTTGAATGCTATGTTTTGATCCTTCCTTTCCCAAACTTGCTGAATCAAGGAGCATGAGATGCAAGATAAAAATGAAGAGCAAGCAAAAAATTTTCTGCAGAAAGTACTGTTCACATGACCATTCTGCATTAGCAAAAGAAATAAGGCCAACAAGGTTGCTAAACTAAAGTAAAACCATGTCCCACTTCACTTAGATAGTAAGAAAATCATTCTCTTACATCCAGCAGCTTTACTATGCCTCTTTGCTGGAGTTTCAAAGAAGCCACAACAGCCCGCAATTTTGTCTCTTTTCGTGAAGTCATGAGACCGGGGGCTAAAGGAGCATGAGATGCAAGTGAAATGGGGGAGACCAAAAAACAAATAATGCAAAAGCACTATTCACAAGACTCTGCAGTAAACAAAAGAAAAAGGGGGAAAAGACCAACATTACTCAACTAAAGCAACTCCGCGCCCACCTCATTCGAATAGCCAAAAAACCATTCTCCAACATCTAGCAGCTATCAATATGCTTCTCTATGAAACATTAGAGCGAGATCTATAAGTTTTTTTCATCTCAGCTTGCTGCAACAAAGAAGTTACAACTGCCTATAGTTCTTCATTGTTTGGCATATATTGTTATGTGACTTGGGGCTAAAATTTCATCCAGCAAATATGCTATGCCTTCTATTGTATGTACAAGTAGAATCTCTAAATGTCTCGAGGTTGCTGGACTAAGAAGCTACAACCACTTATGATTTTTCATCATTTGGCATATGTCACAAGAACATGATATCGGGGGCTAAAAAATCATCTAGCAGTTATGTTACGCCTTCCTACTAGACGTTCAAGTGTTATTTACGAACTTTCCATCTTGAATTGGTTGGGTCATGGAGCAGCCAGTAGTATTGGTTTCCATTCATGGTCGATGCTTCATTGAAACTTTGCTAAGTGATCACGACCTTACCAAATTAGTTAAGAAGGAAGCGACCCATGAATCGAACCATGCTCAAGGTGATCCGATTTATGCAGCAAATATGAGATGCAAAGTCTCTATATTCTCCAATTATTTACTACCTTAACGGATGGAATCAAGTCGAGCTTCAAATTTGCATCCTTGAGCCACCATCAAACACATCGCCTTTCTATTTCAAGTACGAATCAAGATAGGCGCATGATCGGCTGCAAACTAAAGTAAAAAAACTCTCTGCCAAGGCATATTTCAAACTCATGTCATCAAGCGTTGCGGTGTATAATTTTCATAAAGTCGTAATAAACCCATACGCAATAAAGCCATGGACACACGCACATAAAACTTGTGATAAACCCACGAGTATAAAGTCGTGGACACACGTACATCAAGTCATGATAAACCCATGCGCATAAAGCTGTGGACACACACATAAAAGTCGTGATAAACCTACGTGCAATAAAGCCGTGGACACACGTACGTAAAGTCGTGATAAAACCACAAGCATAAAGCTATGGACACAAATACATCAAGTCATGATAAACCCACACACAAAATTCGTGGCGATCTCGCCCACCAAAAGCTGTGACAAGAGAAGTACGATCGAACATTCTTTAACTCTCTTTGGGTTAGCTTATATTTATTACATGGATGATGACTTACATTCATGGGCTGTTGCAAATCCGAGAGCTTGGATTCCACCGATTAAAAATCAACAATGCTTAATGAGCCATCAACTTTTTTTTTACTAGGTGATTTGCTTAATCGTTTGAAGAAATTCATGGTATTACTTTGGTGACCCGAAGGTCCATTTTGTTAGTCCAAACCTCCATGAGACCTTGCACTCTACTGTAATTCAAGCTCTCGCTGAACAAAATATGTCGGCATGACCCCAAACCAACTAATGGCACCTATTAGAGTTTCGAGACGAAAACTTGCTTGGAACTTCCACCACTAAGCCAACAAGCATCTCGACACAAGAATTTGTCAAAAGATTTTGGCGCAAAGGCTCATTGATGCATCTCCCGTTAGATGGAAGCACATCTCACTTGTTTGTAATGAAGGGGAAGTAACATCATCGCAAATATAAACAATGGACATTCAATGAAATCACCATCAACTTCAACTTCATCTACACATTTTGGTAGTCAAGCTACAAAACGTATGACTGACTCAATAATATCAGCAATAACAATGCACAAAACAGCTGCTGGATAAATGTACAACAGCTGCTGGATAAGACAAATTGCTTGACAAATATACAATAGTTGCTGGATAAATGAACGACAGCTACTGAAAAAAAAATAATAATAATAATAATTTGAAAGCTGCTGGATAAATGTAGAACAACTGTTGGACTAGAATTGCTAAACTCATTATGGGACACCTTATCTTCTTGTATGACCGATCATTGAATGCTAAAACTTGGAGTTCTTATATGGTCTCATTCAGTAGCTACCTACTCTCATCCTCAATTTGGGGGCTTCTACCGCCCACTGCCAACAATAAGCGTTATTGATATGCTTGCTTTCCATTTTCCAATGTGTGAATATTTTCAGAAGACAAGGCTCCCCGCTGAATTAGAAAAAGACCTAAGTCTAGCTGAAAATGAAGGCTCATTGTTCAACTTAACAATGAGGCAAAGATGTTGCTGTTGAATCTGTCTAATAGCATCTTGATAAAAGCGAATCTACAATGGATAAATCTACTAAGAGAAGCCTTTTTTCTCAAGATCACTGCAAGCAAAGCAACGCATGTCGAGAAACACAAAACTTGAACTCATTGGCCTTGTGAGCTTTGCTTATGGGGGCTGCTACTCTTCCTCGCCTATTATATGATAAATTGGCACGCTTCTTGCTATCTCATTAGCTTAATTGTGTGACTTTGGAGGGATCTCATATTTCCTCAATTACTTGAGCTCTTAGAGGCCTCACTACTACAAAGAAGTTATTTCAATCGCAATCAAAGAATTCCTCTATCATCAATAGTGATCTCGACATCATCCAAACTCTTCATCTACTTGTTTCGCATTAGAAGGAACATCGTGGGGTTCAAACATCAAGAGACCTATTAATATGTTGAATACATCCTCGTGGGCTACCCTCTTTGCAAGGAGCAAAGTCACTCAAGCACGACACACCTATAGACATATACCTACATCAACAGCTCAACAAAGCTTAGCATCGAATTTAAGTGGGGCAACCTGCTTTGGCATTTTTGGCATCTACAACATTTTGTCATTGTCACATATCATGAAATATTTCTCTCTTGTTTATAAGCTGCATGGCTCGTCTTTTCGGCACATCCAACAGCTACCCTAAAGAATGTTATTGTTATTATTATTATTTGGTCTGAGCTTATGAAGGCCCAAAATGTAAGGGCTGTAAGGGATGGACAACATCATCATCACCAAAAACATAACAAAAATTGGAAATCTTGCGAAGGTTGCAACCTAGCAATATTATGGCTAGGCTACCAACATCTCAATTTATTTGGGCAAAAATAAGCCTTTTGAAGACGAAGGCGCCACCTTTAATACATTTGTGTAAATAAGAGCTCTTACTGGGGATGCATACTGATCTCGACATTTCAGCAGAACCACCAAGTAGTGTGATAAATAACGACGACACCTTAAGCATGAGATTTTAGCATGTGATGGAGTAGTCAATCTTCTCTCCAATTCAGCAGTTTTTCTCATCCAAAAGGTCCACCTTAACAATCAACTAAGGCTTATAGGATCAACCTTGCGGACCCAATCAATGCCAAGTGGTTGAAATTCTACTATTCTCAATCTTTCATGAAAATAGAAGTCAAACGTAAGCTATGAATAAAAATGCTCCATTACAAGCTCAAAGTTGGTTGTATGCCACTACACGCAAAATGATATGGCAGTAGTTCAACAACACATGAATGTTTTCTCAAGGTCCAGCCACAATGAGAAGAAAAAAATGGGCAGTGCGGCCATCTCTATCAAATTTGCTCAAATAATGGCTTCATCGGCTTGTCACTGCATCCAGCAGCTCCTCTAAGTGTTTCAATATTAGCATTTACTTTTTTGGTGTCTCATCCAGCTCTTATCTCATCATTACAGCAAGAATTAAATCAGTATTATGGCATCCTACTATAAAAGAATGATAAATCATACTATGGAAGCAATTCAATTCAATCATGCCTTGATTCATGCTATCCACATCAAAGATAGCTCAAACCAAATCAAGCTCGTCAACACTACTGGGCTACTAGAATGGAGTTGCTTCACATTCAGCCATAACCTTATGCGAGCTCCAATTTATCTTAATCATCTCCAACATCATGTATTAACTCTTTAAGCATGGTGGTCTCGCATGCAATGGAGTATCCAAACTTTTTCTCCATTTAAATTGCCACTTTCTCATTCAGCAGATCAAGGAACAACCTAAATTGGCTTCCACAACACTCACATCAATAGTTGGTCTAGCGCAATCCTCTTTGGCCTTTGACATAATCACATCTTGATACACACTACTTGGAACCAAAGGAGGGATAGCTGCTAAAGGTGTCCCTACAATCTTCGCGAAATCTCAACATGTTCTTAGAATTTGGCCACACAGCTACATTGAATTAATGGGTATCATGTTGCAGCAAAAGAATCGTGCAAGGGGACTCTGAAAAGAAATGGGAAAGTGACACAAAACTTGGTGAGATTCAAAGGAACCATCAAAAAGCAACCTTGGCTACATTCAGCAGGTTCTAAAGGCACATTTTCCTCTCTATGGCTAAGTGACCACTCAAGCCCACTTGAAGCCCATCAACTCACAACAAAATTTGGAAAAAACTCAAGCCATGATCTCTCATCTACACAACAATGAACTTTTATTCCCCATGAATTTCTTGGGCTTCATGACCCACAATTGCTAATAGGTCTCTTGACCCATATATTCTCTAAAAACAATAGAGCGCTCGGGTGGAAAATAAACGCTTGAACCCACGACATTCACAAGCAAAACAAAATTGATGTGCAGCTTTTACTACGCTCGCACATGTGATCACTTACGCATCCCATGTGCGAGGGGGGCTAATGTTAGAGGCTGATTTTTTGCAAGCCCAAACACTCAAGGCTCATGTAGTTTACAAGAATTTCAGCCAAGCACAAGCTTGGGCTCCCATTTTTCTACCTTGTAATGAAGACATAACCCATACAATTTAATAGGCCCATGTATGAAAAGAGGCCAGCAAATAAAGAAGGCTAACTTGAGGGGTATGAAGGACTTTCCTCAACTGATGTTAGGCTCAATAAAGTGCACGTATGAATTGGGAGCAGCTGTGAGTCCACATGAAACCTTAAACAAGTCAGCGTCCAAAGCTTGGTTGCTATTTGAAGGATCTCTAAAGCTGCTGGATGAAGGCACCCACCCAACACACTGCTGTTGGACATAAATGCTAGCCCCAAATCAACATTGAATGCCTAATTTCACGGGTCCATGAATTCAGCAGGTCCATGTACATGAATTCCCTTTAAGGAAAGCAATCACAGCAACTTTAGTCAACCATGTTTTCTGATATGGAAAAAATCTAATTTATTGTTCTTTTCCAAAAGGGTTCACTGCTCAAAGATAATTTCTGCATAAACCAGTGAACAAAATCCTTTAAGGATATTACCA
The DNA here is from genome assembly GCA_907173295.1 of Fagus sylvatica. Lineage (NCBI taxonomy): Eukaryota > Viridiplantae > Streptophyta > Magnoliopsida > Fagales > Fagaceae > Fagus > Fagus sylvatica. The sequence continues at coordinate 14,394,857 of OU015764.1, forward strand.
TAGCCTAATAAACAATATAAAAGGAAGCACAAGTCCAACGTGAGAGGGGCTTCAGTGACATGAAGCTTAAATGGAGAAATCTCCAAGTTTTTTGGTAGATTCATTCAATAGATATCAAAACAATCTTTTGTAATCACTGAGATTATAAATGAGAATATTTCTTTCTTCTTCATTGTTTCTCTCTTAATTTCCCCACTTCTATGATTTATTTTCATATGTTCTCATTAAAAAAAATTATTTGGAGAATAGCGTTTATATTTTATTCTTGCAAAAGTCGTTGGATTTGCTTAAATGCACCGCTAGCCTTCATCATCACCATGATGAAGCGAGTAGTGGACTCGACTTCCCAAACTTGAACTCGGGTCAATGAAGGGGCACAATCGGACCTTGACGCGTGGCAAGGCGAAAAAACGACCCCTAACAAACCCGGAGAAAAAATATAGGTGTGGGTACAGATTTTTGGACCCATGAACAAAATGGGTTAACTCGCACCCAACCCATTAAAATATCGGGTTGTAACAAGTTGACCCTTAAGCCACACAGGCCTTTTTTTTTTTTTTTTTTTTTTTTTTAAGGAAACTTTTTTATTTTATTTTATTTTTCTTGTTTTGTTCTTTTTGGCTATCTTATCATACATAATTGTGTTACAAATTTGACTACTATGAAAGTTTAGTTTTTGAATGATTAGGAATTTGACTATTATGAAAATTCACATAATGCTAACAAAAACAAGAAATGAAAAAGGAATAATTCTCAATTGGACTTGTATTTGGAAGAGCCTAGACTTAACCAAAAATAATATGTAAAGTTGGATGTTCTCTCTTGGTGGAAAGAGAATTACAATCAGTATTTTGAGCTCTCTTTAATGGAACGCGATTTCTTGAGCATTCTTATAGTTTTTTTTAACCAACTTTAAGTACTGGAGGTAAAAAAATTTACTCAATAATGATCTTGTCTTTTGCTAGTGAGTGTAAAAACTTTGATTTGCACTCGATGTTGGTTATATGGATTTGAAGATTATATTTTATCAATTTTATAGAATAGTCATAGTTATAAAATTTTAATTCTTTATTGACCTGCTTTCATTTTATACTAAAGTTATATTAAATTTTGGTATTGTAGTTGACCATATTCACGAAATTATTTATAAACTTGAGGTACAATTCTTAACTATAAATATTTTCACTGTTGGATCTACTATTAATATTGAATAGATTGAGGTGCAATCTATGTAATTCCTTATTGATTTTTATTAACCTAGCATGTTATGCTTTATTCTTAAATCTTTATATATTTAGTTATCTTTGTAAGTAATTTAAAATTACTTCATATTTTTTATGCAATAGGTGCGGCAGTTCCAAGAACTTTTTCTAGATGATTCATTAAAAAACTTAAATATATCCAAATCACAAAAAAAAAAGAAAAAAAAAAAAGCAAAAGAATCTTACAATATAAGTGATTTCCTTTCCTTTCTAAAAATTTGTCCATAGTACTAGCAAAATAATAAAGGATAAATTATAAGGCATTCAACATATGATATGAAGACCAATAGACAAAAAAAACTAAATTGAGTTAGTTAGTTAAGTTAAGAATTTATGATTAATTAAATTAAATGCACTAACCACTACTTAAAGTATTAATGAACCACTCACAAGGAGTATGCATAGGACCTCACAACACATAAACTATCATCAACAGCACCAAATCATTACAAAATCAAATGCAAAAACCAAAAAATACACCTCTCATATATTAATTCTTTATTTAAAACATTTTGTCAAACAATAAAGTCTAAGTGAAACAAATGAATTCAATACAAGTCATTCCCATCAAACACTAACTATCACCATCAAAGAATAATCATGGTCATTAGATAAACAAATGAAAAACAAAGAAATTCTTAAGGAGATGCTAAGGGCAGAACTTCCATGGGCCAAAAATTTGGATTTTTTCTCATAAAACAAAATAAAAAGTTTAAGAGTACTCTTAAGAAAAGAAGCATGTTGCCTTTATTTAAAAAAAAAAAAAAAAAAAAAAAAAAAAAAAAAAAAAAAACCTATCTCATAAAACAACCAAGTGACCAATGTCTACCCCATAAAACAAATTGAAATTTTTTATCATAAAAATTAAAAGAGTTCTAAGATCTAGAGAAAACTGGAGGGGTGGGGTTAGACAGATTTTTGCCTCGATCTACCTTTCCTAGGTCTTGCCAGAGCTGCAAAACACTCTTCCTAAGTCTCGTTGAAACGTGTTTGCTTCATGGGGAAGTCGTAGAGGAAAATATTTTCACTATATAGAGAGAGCATAGGGGGAAAATGAAGAAAATAAAGAAAGGGACAAAGAGTAGAGATCTTAGTTCGAGAAAAACAATAAATGACCGATTTGGCTAAGTTACAATGTTTTCTTTTTTAAGGTATATTAGGCATATTTATCTAAAATTGAGTTTTGGCTAAGTCAATGTGGATGCTATAAGGTAAGTAAATTTAGGTTTTTTTTTTTAGTAATTAATTGAACGAAATTTGATTGTGCTAGCTTAAAAAAATAGACCATTGATAACTGGTAGTAGTCATTTGGATTAATTTTGTTGTTGTTATCTGATTTAATTTTTATTGTTATTTGACTATTTTTAATGGTTAAATGGACTGGGTCTATTTGGATTCTCAAGTAGGATTCAATATTTTATTTCAAGGGGATTCAGTACCTATATATATTTTTTTTAAGAAGTCGGGTTCAATTGAACCTCCTGAATTCTATTGCACCTATGGAGGTTGATATGGTCTAGGGCATCTTTTTTTTTTTGGTCATTTTTTTGGAGATGATAAAATTTGTGAATCATGGCTTATATAAACTTAATACTTTATGTAATATTTTATTTTATTTTTAAGTATTTTCGTTTATTTATTCTCTTATTTGTATTGAAAGGAAACAAATACAATACATTTTTTTTTTCTTAGCGTGTGAAACTAATGAAGGTCATATCAGGTTGACCCAACCGTTAAAAGTCGAGGTAAGTGTCATAAGTTATTAATTTCGTTTAGACAACCCGTGTGTCACCCGAACCCAAATGACCCTACCCGTTTACCAAGTCTAATTGAAATCATGGATCCATTCCACACTCCCGAGGCCCACCCAAAAAACAAAATATAAGAAATCTAGGCTGACTTACTAAAGACAAAAAAGATGAACCCAACTTATGCTGAATTCGGTGACCATGTTTAGATTCCTATTATTCTGTTCTTATTCAACATATCATATCTAATACATTCATGAAACATGTACAAAACACTAAAATCAGAAAAAGAAAGGTAACACAAAGTGAGGAACATAAGAGGAAGAAGCATATGGACAGCTTTACACTTGACTCACAGTCACAATCATCCCAACAGTTCTCTCACCTCTTCACTTAGAATAATGTTACATATACAACATATTTCATAATATTTTTCAGGACAATTAAGATAACATTTTTTTTTTATTACTTATCTTCAATTCCTACTATTAACATTATATTTTATTTATTATTCACAATTTAACAGTGGGTAGCCACATGAAGCCTTGGCTGGGCTATAGCCCAGTCAAGGTTTTTTTTTTTTTTTTTTTTCTTTTTATCTATATTTTTTTTATTAAAAAAAATTACCTTAAATTAATAATTAGCATCAAATTTTTTTTTTTTTAATTAGTCTACCCTAAATTTTTTTTTTGCCTCTGCCCCTGAACTTAACACATCAATATTTTGTAAAATATATTTGGTGACTTTAGAGTTATTGTTTCACCTAATGCCGGAGGAATATTTTCATTTTGCACAAAAAATAGAAAAAGAAAAAAAAAAGGGCGGAGGGAATATTTTGCCGTCAGTTGGAAAAAGCCCGTCCCTTGCGGAAATTCCAAAACGTGTCTTCCTCCCTTCTTTCTTGGTGGACCCCTCCCACATGTGGCTTGACCTTTTGCTACGTGCCACGTGACTCTTCGAATATTCTATTCCTCTCCTTCGGCAGCGAATATTCCACGCTGGCATATACGTGGCAACCCCATATTCCATCTCTCCCCACTCCCACTTGCATTTACGAGTAGGATTTTTTTGTCATAGAATTTTCAATCTTTTGGTAATTGTCTAAGATCCAACGGTTGAAGGTAGAGTGGATAAGCTCCTTTGGAGCATTCTATAAAGTTTTCTGACATATTCTATATGTAATGGTGTCATCATGTTGCTTCAGATTCGCCGCCGAGCTTTACTCTACATGTTCCTCCAATTATTAAAATAACCATAAGACTCGAAACATCTTTCATCTCCTTTTGCAAATATACCGTTAATTAGTAACATCATTGATCACTTTGATTTGTTACGTAGAATAAGATATAATATTAATAGTTTCATGTAATCGCTGTTGGGGTCGATTCTATATTTTGCTCTTTTCGCTGTTGAAAGTCCATGGGGCCTAGCTATCCGGTAGTAGAAGAAAAAAGAAAAGCTTGAAAATTCGAATTCGTTTTCTTAAGAAAAGAATTGGGTTAAGTATATTCGATTTGGGTGAGTTAGGAATTAGGAATTAGGATGATGGAGAGGAATTACAGTGGTGGTGGTGGTAGAGCAGGAAGCTATCCATACGACAACGCTGTGGTCATGACAAGAGACCCCAAGCCAAGGCTAAGGTGGACGGCTGATCTGCACGAACGATTTGTCGATGCTGTTACTAAACTTGGTGGCCCTGACAGTATGTTCTTTTTTTCGTTTTATGTTTAATACTTTTCAACTCGTAATTGCTTATATTCTATAGGAACATATTGCTCTTCTAGATTATGGGTTACAATAAATTTGGCTTAATTCTGATTTTTTCTGTTATTTTTTAAATTCCCTAATCAATATAGCATTAGTTGGATTTGCATTTTGCAGGTATCTGTTCGTCTTTGACAAGCCAATATGGATTGTTGCGAAAAATTTAGAGTGATATTTTTGTTTATGTTTTGACAAAAATTATACTGGTAGTTTTAACATATCAATTGCCTCAAATCTATGCTGTAGTCCATTTCCTTCAATTCTTCGATTTTTTTTTTAATTTAATTTAATTTTTTGTTAAACATTTTCTAATGGAGTATCTTAACTCCTTTTGAACATTGTGTTGGAATGATTTGTGCTCTTTTTTTTTTTTCAAGCTTAATAAATAATTAATCAAGCTAAATTTTAAATTGAATTATACGGAATGAACAAGATAGAGCAAGTGAGATGTAAATTTTTTTGGTTGAATCATGCCATGAGACGTAATTGTCATTTAATTTTATTGAATTATGAAAAAGAATCACATGGCTATCTCCAACCTATTAGGTGCATCATGAACCCTTACTAAATTTAAGAGAAATTATTTTGTATATTTGATATACTAGGCTTCATTTTCATTTAAAACTACATATATAGGTTAGAAAAAAGAAGACGTAATACACCGGATGCACCGAATAAATTTCTCAAATTTACAAATCTCACAACTTTGAAGTGAATTAACCAACCCAATTCTCATGTAGTTAACTTATAATAAAACCGGCAATGTATTTTAGCACTTTCTGTTGGCAAATAGTCTCATTTCACTGTGCAGGTTTTCCCACTTTCTATTGCAAAGTTAATTTAGAGAGCCTTTTTTTATTTTTTTAACAGAAGCAACTCCCAAGTCTGTATTGAGGCTGATGGGATTAAAGGGTTTGACATTGTACCATTTGAAGAGCCATTTGCAGGTAATTAGAAATTTTGCTTCTCTCCTAATGAGTAATGACCACTTTGCAAGATGTAAAGGGGAAGTTCAAGTTCTAGATTTCATCAACTCAGGCAACTAACAACCGGTGGGGAGGGGCTTTGAGATGGGGAGACTCCTACATTGTGTAGTCCAATGAACAAAATGTTTAAAAAAAAAATAAAAAATGCTTCTCTTAATCTGATCATTTACACATTTTTGTTTTGTGGAACACAAATGTAACATTACGAAGAAAATCAATATGCAGAAGTACAGACTTGGACAGCAAGTACGTAGACCAAATTCTGCAGAACGAAACCAAGAGAGCAATGGTGAGTCCATTAATATTTAATTTTCCGGAATGTTTGAAATTAATTAAATTGGAAAGCTTTCCATAGGCAATAAGCTTTTAAGTTTTAGCCAATAATTTTATCTGCATAGAGCATACACGATTTTTTTTTTTTAATGCTTGGTACTTTATTAATAATTGTCTTTTCATATTATCATTCATTTCTTTTTCGTTACAGCTTCAGAATTCTTCGTACTTACACCTTACCTTTCTAAATTTTAGGGGGCACATATGTGCATTTAAGTAATTCCCCGGGGACTAGTACCAATTCTTCAAGAGGTGATGATGAACAAGGGTATGAGAAACCATTAATCTCACATTTATCGATTCTGTAGACCACAAATTATTGACTTGTCCAAATTTTTCGAGTGTTATAAAAAAGGGTGATGTAAGTGGTGTGAGGCAATCATTGCCATTGTCTAAATATAGGAGTTTTCAGATCAGAAACTTATCAAAATAATTAACTTGTGACTTTCTTTCTTCCTTTTGTGCCTCTCATCAGAGCTATTGATATCATAATTTGAAACAAAAATTATTTTGCTTTTTAGGTTTCCATTTGCTCATTTCTAGACTAATATCATTTTAGATTCATCTTGTGAATTTCTTCATTTTGCAAATTTGTACCGACTTGATACTAAGTAATGCTGCAAACATAACAGAGAAATCCCAATTGCAGAAGCGGTTAAGTGTCAACTTGAAGTTCAGAAAAGATTACAAGAGCAGCTTGAGGTATATTTACCGTGGATAATTTAGCTACAACATTTTGATTAATCACTTGTGATATTTGCTCAATTATCACAAGTTTTGCTACTTCATGCACAAAAGCTATAACTCTATGTTGTTAAACTATTCATCATTGCCAATAGGTACAAAAGAAATTGCAGATGAGAATAGAGGCCCAAGGGAAGTACTTGCAGGATATATTAGAGAGAGCCCAAAAGAGTCTCTCCCTTGATATCAATGGCCCAGGTAGCCTTGAAGCGGCAAGAGTCCAATTAACGGACTTCAATTTGGCTCTAACGAACCTCATGGAGAATATGAATGAAGGAGATAGAAAAGAAAACATGCAAGAGATGAATGATTTTTTTAAAAAGGCCAACGGTTCAGCTCTCCAAATTTATCAAGAGGGAGGGAGAGAAGAAAATAAAGATGTTAAGCTCAAGATTGAAGGGGGTTTGATTCAGTTTGACTTGAATACCAAAGGTAATTATGACTTTTTTGCAGCAAATGGAGCTGATTTGGAAACCAAGATCCTTTCCTATAGGACATAACAAATTGGATACATAATGTCTTACACACAAATCACCCTTTCGTACCTGCTTATATTTGTTTTGCTTTCAGTTAATTAAATAATTAAAACCGAGAGAGTGTTGTTTGGATGAGCTTATTTATTTTATGTTGTTTTATTATGTAGAAGTGCAATGGTACTTTAAAAATGTGATACTTTAAAAAGCTATACATTATCTTTTAGGATGAAAATAAGCTCAACTAAACAGGTCCTTATGTATAATATACTTTATTGGGGAATACTTTTTATTTTTAGTTTTTTATACATATTTTCTTTGGGTTATCTTTTGGTTACTAACACTTAAGTAATCCTGAAATCGATTTCTCTCCTCTCGAATTTCGTAATTTTCCACAATTCTTGTGAGGTAAAGATCTAAAGAGCCTTGATAAGTTTTGATCTATTGGACAATTTGAAGGTTCATGTCTGGATTGACTAGTAGTCCATGTTTCTCATATACCATCTAAATCATAGGATTAATTCATGGGAGATTGTAGTCAAGACTCGTCTTGTAATTCAATGATATTATTTGCTCTCCTTTACAAAGGTCACATCTCCTCTTTCACCATTATTATAATTATCGAGTTATTATAAAATAAAATAAAAACATGTAGGATTGTAAAATCATTGAAATGGAGTTGCTACATGTTTCTATGGGTTGGGGGGGCGCATAAATCATACAAAGGAGCAAATACAATTCTGTGATGTGGGTTATGAGTGTACTGTTTTTGCTGCGCAATGTTAGAGAATACAAACAAATTTCACATCTTGTCTAAGTAATAAGTTGTAATTAGTGTAACATTACTTTTGTATGGACCCACCATTGACATTACTTTTTATTGTATAATAATCATAACATGTCACTTCAACCTGTGAACAAAAAATTGTGAATTTTTTTTGTTTTTTTGTTCTTTTGCTATAAGCCTATATAACTCATGGCATATATCTATTTATTAGAAAAATATTGGATATCTAACAAAATAAGGCCAAAGCGTATGAATAGTTATATACAAATAAACTGGACTTTATAGTGCTTCAACTTCGAATGGACTTTTCATTACCCATAATATAAATCGATATGGATCTTCACAGCCCAATACATTTTAGATCTTTCAAAACCTTTTTCAACCACTCCAAAAGTCAGCCCAATTATTTTACACATTGTGTTGACCAAGCCCACATCATTGTAGAGGATAATGTGGGAAGTATGGAAAACAAAGATAAGACGTCAAACATGTAGGTTGGGTTAGGGATTGAGATCTTATGCAATTGGTGAAAACTAATTGCATAGCAATACTTTTGATCTTGATCATCTATTCAAAAGTGATTTTTGATCTCGACCGTCTAATAGAAAATTAACTTTTTTTTTTTTTTTTTTTTAACTTTCTAAACATTTTTAATATTAACCGACGACTAATATTAAAAGTTACTTTATAACTTTTAATTTCAACTATTAAAAACTATTGCTTTGCAATTGGTGGGATCTCAATCTAATGAGCTAGCTCTGGGTATGACCCAATCGAGTTGGGTCAAAAGACTCAAAAATGGTATGGGTCAAAATGGGTTGCTGTTTTTATTACTCATACCCAATATTTGATACCGTTGGTTCAGTTTAGTACAATATGATTTTATTTTTTTTCCTCTTAAAAAAATAATGCAAAATGTTCACTTATGTCCCAGGGGTATTTTTATTTTGGTATTTGTGTTTTCATATTTTTCATTTAGTCCTGGAGTCTTTTTATAATGTTTTATTTTAAAACGTATTTTCTCCTCACTTGAGTTTTTTTAATAAGGTTAAAGTATGTGCACACTTGACTTTTCTCACCTTAAGGTTTAGGTTATTGTGGGTTTATGAAAGAAAAGCTAACGGTATAAAGGCTCAAATGGGTTAGCAATAAATTGATTTGTGATAGGTTAGTTATGGGATGATGTGGTTTAATATAATATTATTAAATTGATAATTTTGGGATTTTAGATAACACTAGGAAAAATTACCATGAAACATGTGCTTTATTAGGTTTTATTATTCTTTTCATCTAATAATAAATGAAACTTTTTGCAAAATGACATCCAAAATAATAAAGCAAAATAAACATAAATTTTTCTCGGAAATGCTCTTAAGTGGATGATCTGTTTACAATCATCCAACGTTTGGCATCCATCTCTTGATCTTGAGTACATTTTACAAAAACTATGAACTTTATTTTATTTTGTTGAAATTCTTGTCATTTAAGAATTGAATTTGTTCTCTTCCGCTTCAGATTCTGTCAAAATGAAAGACTGAACATTAGTACACTTATTATTGCTAAGATACAAAGCTCCTGCTGTACAGAATTTCATTATCGACCCACACAAAATTTTCAATCAAAGTGTGATGGTAAATTTTCAGAAAGTGCACGTGAATTACGGATGGAGATCTTGTGCAAGATGGTGTAATACCTCATTTTATCCATTCAAATATTTTTACTTTTTAATTTTTTATTCAGTTATTGAGATTGAAAGTTAAAATTTTAATTTTCAATCTTAACTATTTAAAAGTATTGCATAGGGGTATTGCACCTGATTTGGATATGTGAATTTTTGTGTACAAATCTGTAACCAAGATACAAGAAGGGCAAAACTTACATACAGTAAGTTACATCCTGTGCATTCAGTTCCTGGCCTAAAATTAAGCCACGTGGCTAATTAACACCCCTCAGCAAACGACGTTAATTTTTTGCCCGAGTCTCATTTCATCTGCTTTCTATCTCTCATCTCAGCAACTCCCTCTCTCTCATCTCACTTCTCTCTCATCTCAACTGCTCTCTCTCTCTCTCTCTTACCATCTGCCATTGCTGAGTTGGTCCAAGCCATGAGAGAGAGAAACAACCCAAAACACACTCTGAAAACCCAAAGACATAGCCCCAAACCAAAACACCATAACCTTCTTACATAATCACATGCTCCATAAAAAACCCATACACTGAAAACAACTCCAAATCACACACACACACACACAAAAAAAAAAAAAAAAAAAAAAAAAAACAAAACAAAAACAAAATTTCCCAAATCCAAATAAACCAAAAAAAAACCCACCTAGATCGGGATCAAAATAGCCGATTTGGGCCAGATTTCCGCTTTTGTCGCATTCGCATTTGTGTCAATCCCATGGGGTAACAAAGAGATCGGCGAGGAGGGCATGATATGTGCAAAGAGTCATTGTAGACGTTCGCGATTTGGGTTGCAATCTAGACATGGCATGGGCGAGGAGGAGGGCGATCTCTCTCTCTCTCTCTCTCTTTCTGTCCCCGTCTTTGTTTCTTTTTCTCTCTTCCCGTCTTATATTTTGTGACTGTTTTTGGTGGTTATGGAGTTTTGGTTTGGGTTTTCGGTGTGTGTTTTGGGTTTGGTTTTTTGGTGGTTATGGTGTTTCTCTCTCTCATGGCTTAAACCAGCTCAGCAATGGCGAATGGTAAGAGAGAGAGAGAGAGAGAGAGAGAGAGAGAGAGAGAGAGAGAGAGAGAGAGAGAGAGAGAGAGAGAGAGAGAGAGCAGTTGAGATGAGAGAGAAGTGAGATGAGAGATAGGGAGTTGCTGAGATGAGAGATGACAGAGATGAAAGACAAAAAGCAGATGAAATGAGACGTGGACAAAAAATTAACGCCATTTGCTAAGGGGTGTTAATTAGCCACGTAGCTTAATTTTAGGCCAGGAACCAAATGCACAGGATGTAACTTACTGTATGTAAGTTTTGCCCATACAAGAAAACAAACTTATCAAAAAAAGATACAAGAAAACAAATTAAAGGGGCTGGGCTGGGCATCCAAAGATGGACACT
>OU015764.1:14406123-14503343 GCA_907173295.1 Fagus sylvatica
TAAAAGAGAAAGAGAAGGATGACTAATCATAGCAGCCATCCATTCAAAAAGAGTGTGAAGGAGAATCAATTTCAACTCCGTAGAATGTCGTTCTGAATCTTCAAAAGCCCTCCGATTTCTCTCCCGCCATATCAGCCACATTAAGCATGAGGGAATAGCGTTCCAGATCACGTTTTTACTTGAAGAAGCTCTCCTCCTCCATCAAGCTAATAGCTCAGTAACCTTACAAGGCATAGCCCAATGAATCCCAACAATGCAGAAAATAAAAGACCACAGCTCTCTAGCATACAGTGAAGCAAGAGATGCTCCACTGTTTCCCCTGCCCTTTTACACATAAAGCACCTGTCAAGAACCCATATCTTCCTATGGCATAAGTTATCTATTGTGAGATTCTTACCATGAGCTGCCAGCAAAGTAAAAAAAGCAACCTTGGGAGGAACTTTAACCTGCTAAACACTCTTCCATGGGAAATTTGGAGTACCCCCTGAACATATTAGATGGTAATAGGATCGGACTACAAAAATACCACTCCTAGTATAATTCCATCACAATTGGTCTGCTTTGGTCCACTTAATCTTAGGGCACGTTTGGTACACTGTAATAGGTCCTGTAATGTAATAGTTATTAGTAAGGAATAACTATTCGGTTGTTTGGTTACTTTCATTATAGGGAATAGCTATTCCTTAGGATTGGCTATTCTTCAAAATGAGGAATAGCTATTCCTTACAAAAATGAGCGTAATAGCTATTCCTTAGATCACGTAATAGCTCAAAAAAAATTTAAAAATTCGAAAAACCATAGTTAACTACAACTTTTTTTTTTAAATTCTCTCTCTCTCTCTCTCTCTCTCTCTCTCTCTATATATATATATATATATATATATATATATATATATATATATATACTCAAGTCTCCATTTCTTTTTTTAAAAAAATTGCCTCCCTCTTTCTCTCTCTACACACAAGTTTCCATTTTTTTTTTTTTAAAAATTGCCTCTCTCTCTCTCTACACACACACACACACACACACATATATATATATAACATTCAAAATCTAAGTCTCCAAAATGTTTTCAAATTATTAATATTCGTATAATAAACAATACTTGTATATTAGTCATGTTGTAGTAAATTATAGAATACATATTCAGGATTTTATTCATGTGTTGTCACCAAACAGATGAATGGTAATAGTTATTACATTACAGCTTCTTTTATTCCTTGTAATACTGATTCATATTACAGTGTAATAACCATTACAGTGTAATAACCATTACAGCGTACCAAACATGCCCTTAATATTATAAAGGATGTCCATGAATGCAGTGAAATCCGCTACCTCCCAAAGATGATGTTTATATATAACTATGCTATAGATGCAACGTCAAAAGCATTATTGGTTATCATATATCTACATAGAGAGAATATGCAATCTATAAAATTGCAATCAGAAATTATATTGCTTTTAGGGGGAACTTAAGAAGTGACTTACAAAAAAAGGGTTACTTAAGAAGTGTAGCTTTTATTTTCATTAATTGATGATATACATAGATTGAAGAATCTGAAGATTTATGTTTGAAAAGTTAATATGCACCATGTACCATATGAGAGGATCAAACATTAGTTCACTCACATGAGAGTAAGTAAAAGAGGACATATGCTTCCGGATATCTAAATTGAAAATTGAAAAGACCTATTTGTATGGACGTCTAAGTTGAAAATTATCAGGTGCTAGTGGGACTGGTTGTGGATTAATCAGTGTTCTCACAATAATAAAATTTCTTATTTAGGGTATCTTTTGAATTTGATTGGAAGATTTAATTTGACTTGGCCTTGGTAGAATGCTGAAGTGACATGCACAGTTTCGCATGGAAAACTACACCTACTAATATGTAATTTAACTAGAATGCTCAAAGTGTCTATACTGTTAAGAAGCTGTTTCTTATTCCATAAAGTGGGTTTTTTCTTTTTTTTCTTTTTTTTGGTTGGGGTTCTGCTATGGAAACCTTCTGATCTGTCAAATAAAGTTCCTATGTCAGAAGTATAATGTGATTTGGGTAGAATGATATTTCTAGATAGAATCAGAAGATTCATATTAGGGAGGTGAGTATGCAATTATTTTGCTTTTTGTACCTCCTTACTAGAGAAACTGTTAATTCTTTTAGGGCTGATCATTATTTGGTTAGATTTCTAGGTTTTTCTTTACTTAATAAGTATTTTGTTAATGCAGTTTGGTGAGGTGGATATTGATGGATCATTGGTTGCTAGTCATTCCTCTGTATCTGAAGACATTGTCATGGTTAATAATGGTTGCCTATGCTGTACTGTTCGAGGAGATCTTGTTAAAATGCTTTTGAAGTTAGCTAAGGAAAAAAGAGACAAATTTGATCATATTGTTATAGAAACAACAGGTAAAACATTAATTCCTTTTTAATGCAAATTCTCATTTTTTAGAGGTATCAATCTTGAAGCATAAGTTGAATCTCTTTTGGTATGAATTCCAAGTAGATCCTTTCATCAAAAGAAAAAGGAAAAAGGTAAAAAAAATAGAAGTTATAATAAATAAGAAGATGAAATAAAAAATAGATAATTATGTTTTATAATTCTCCATTAGTTTTCTTTATCGAGTTTATAAGCCTTATATGTACCATTGCCCCTTGTTCGTGTTTTGGAAGATTTGCGGAATAGCTCTTGTCATTCCTTTTGTGTGATGTTATGCCATTTATGGATGCTTTTTTTTATAAGTTTTGGTCCCAAGGGGAGGATGAAGGAGAGAATTGAACTAGTGATCTCTGCTTCATGAGGCATGGTCTCTAGCTGATTCTGCTACCCCTTGGGTTGCGATTTATTGGATGTTAGTTGAAAAAAAAATGAGGTGAAACTTGGTAGTTTGCTAACTGCATCAAGTGCAGGTACTGAAAGCTACTCATTTATTCATGGAATCTTTTCTTGTAGGCCTTGCTAAGCCAGCTCCTGTTATAGAAACCTTCTGTACCGATGAACTAGTTTCACGTTATGTGAAACTAGATGGAGTTGTTACTTTGGTTGACTCCAAGCATGCCATGCAACATTTGAATGAAGTCAAACCAAGATTTGTGGTGAATGAGGCGGTAGAACAAATTGCCTATGCTGACCGTATTATTTTGAACAAGGTGAATTTTGATTTCTTACCTTGAAATGCCAGGGTTTCAAGTATTCAGTTGTGCAGAGACCTATGTCTAGAATATGGCTATTCTGTCCTCCCAAATTAATCAGATTTTTTTTTTCCCATTTTGACAGATAGATTTAGTCACTGAGGCTGAGTTGGAGGTATTGGCTAAGAAAATCAAGGTAATCCATTGTACATGTACCCTCTGTTTAGTCTGCTAAGTAGTGAGGGGCAAAGAATTAGGAGAGAAGAGATACAGATGGCATGTTGGGTTGGTCCTTCCTTGTCCCAATTCATAAAATGCAGGGTGGTTGCAAGGAAGACGATGCATTGGAAGCAAAAATGCAAGGTGGCACCCCACGTGATGTCTCACGCACACCAAAGTATCACATGATTGTACATAGAGGAAAGGAGAGTGAGGTCTTTATGGATGAGAAAATACACACACACCAACACATGTCCTTTATATTGGACATGATAAAGTACATCTTATTGTCTCTTCTCATGGAGTGACAAAACTCAACAATACTAATTAATAAATTGGTGCTGTTCTGAGTAAGTATCACTTGGGTTTTGTTGCACATCAAAGATAGCCAATGGGAAGCTTGTGAAATAGCAAGTTTAATGAATATAATTTTTTCAAAAGAAATCCTAAAGACCAATGTTTGAGAAATGTTTCATCTAATGCAGTCTTATTTTTGTTAAATTTGGTTTGTCATGGGTAATTTTGTAATGTTTGGACGAAATAGTTTTGTTTTTTAATGGGCTTCTTGTTGCCTGCGTTATAGAGTGAGGCAATGACTGCTTTGTGAACGTGATCATCAAAGAAGAGATATATGGGTTCTTGTGTTATGTATATAAAGCCCCTAGTAGAACTATATATTGGCAATATGTCATTTCTATCTATACCATGTTTTAGTTGCGCCTTTTTTTCTTTGTATCATTGAGTTTTATGCATTACTTTTTTTAACCTAAAAGTTACTTTGATCTTATGTCTTTTACTTTTGGTTCTTTGTAACAGCATATCAATGGGATGGCACAAATGAAGCACGCTAAATTTGGATATGTTGACATGGACTTTGTTTTGGGAGTGGGAGGATATGATCTTGAAAGGTCATTATCTAATATGTTTCTGATAGTAATCTTGCGATGTCAAACTCTTTTGAATTTTATTTCGTCTTTGTAGTATTTGTTTGCAATAGAGCTTACCCCTGTTTGATTGGGCTTATGGTTTAGTCGAGCTGAGAATATATATTTGCTTCTGTGTGTGTATGTGTGCACGTGTGCGCATGTAAATTCTTCTTAGCACTAGCAAATTTGTAATGCACTTTAATATTTCATTTAGTAGGATTCGAACTGATCTTTGTTGATATGTTAATGCCCTCTTTTTTTCAGAATTGACTCTGAAGTTCACGTAGATAGTTCATGTTCTGTGACTCATCAACATGAAACTGAACATGGTAGTGTCTTCTCTTTTCCATTCCTTCTTTCTTTCTTTCGTTTTCCTTTCTTTTGTCTTCCTTAATAATAAGTAATTTTGTTTGAAAGATTTTTCAATTATAATTCTTCTTTTTCTTCACTAGGAAACTTGGAACTAATTGCTTGTATTAGCTGCAAATGGTTGTTTCTACTTTTATTACATATTAACAACATTGATCAGTTGTATTTAGGATGATGAGCTATATGGTGGTTGTAATTTTTCAAACGAATGGTTTTCATCTATTGTACATTAGCGTTTTAGTTCTACTTTTGTTGAGTCAGTTCCTTAATTGGTCAACATAGTTGGCCGAATACTATTACTTTTAGGACTCCAAAGTTGCCAACCTTTATAAGTCCTTCATTGACTCCAAAGTTGTCCACCTTTATAAGTCCTTCATTGAGTAGGGTTTGTGGCAAACCTAATACATAACTGACTCTAGTAAGTATATATATAAGCTTGATGGTTCCCTCAATGTGTGCCGCATATTACTAGTAGAATATTAGAGAATTTGTTTCTCTTGGTTATTCTTGGTGAGAGAGAGGTTAGGGTGTATTTGGGGTTTGGGTTTTTTGCGAGAGACCTAGTACCACTATTGTAATTTCCCTTATTTTCTTAGTGAAGTTTTATCCATGTCACTACCCGTAGATGTAGGCATAGGCATATTGCTAAACCATGTAAATGCTTGTGTTCTTTATCTGTGTATTTGATTACTGTTGGAGTCGGTGTCTTTATTTGGTCAATGTGACCGAATCCTAATGTTGCTAGGAGTTATACTTAGCTGACTATGCTTGATGTATTTAAATAGAATTCCACTCTATGTAGGACACCTATATAGCCGACTATGTTAAGGTCTTTTGCTCTTAGAGATGTGCGGCAAAGTTAAGTATATATATAACGTTAAGCCACTCTTTGTTAAGTGAGAGGCAGTGGCGCATAGCATAGAATATTAGAGAAGTTGTTCTATTGGTTATTCGTGGTGAGAGAGAGCTTAGGGTGTATTTGGGGTTTGAGTTTTTTGAGAGAGTCCTAGTGTCACTGTTGTAATCTCCATATTTTCTTAGTGAAGCTTTCTCCCTGTCGCATATTGCCGAACCCAACAATTTTTATGTTTTTTTGGGTTAGTCAATAACTATTAACTTTTCTCCTAAACTAGGCTAAATCCTAGGGACAGCATAGGCTGAAAACTGAATATTCAAACAATAAAAAGAGAAACAAAATGTCAAAAGCTGTAAAAAAAAATTTAATAAAACTATTTCTAATTAACGATTAATGAAATCAATTTTAATCTTATAAGATGCCTTCACTCTCTCCTTTGTTGGGCCCCACAACTTTAATTGAATGATATATGAAACATTTAACACAAAGTTGAAAAAAAGGGATAATTATGAAAAGCTGATTGGGATTGGGTACTGCAGATGAAGATTACATACCCTTGGTTGTTTTAGATTTTAATATAAATTTCTTCATTATAATTATTTTTAATTGTTTCATTATATTATATCATATTCCTTTTTCACTTCGGACTTCAGTTTTTACTATGATCGTTTTGGTCTCCAACGTGACTCTAGACTATTTTCCTCTGAATTCATTTTAATACATTTCATCATTTTGGGTGGATGTTGCAGGACACCACAAAGGGCATCCCCATGATCATACTCATGATTCTGCTGTCTCTAGTGTCAGTATAGTTTATGAAGGAAACCTTGATCTTGATGAGGTAATAAATATTTTCATTGTTTTTTTTCCTTTGGTTTTTTTTTGTTTTTGTCTATATTCATGGCACTGTGAAGTTTCTATAGAAACCTGAGGTCTTTTGAAAGCCATTGGCTTGAATTTTATACCTCTAGCTTTCGAGGAATAATAAAAGTTCAAAAGGTTGGTAAAAAATAGCTTAAATGTGAAACCTTATAAAAAAAGGTTTTTGTAAAAGTTTGTTGCCATATTTTAAATGTGTGAAGGTGCAAAAGGATACACTTGCAAGAAGTCCTTTCCTTGACTACTCAAAGCATGGCTACACAAATCCTGCTTTGCCATTCTTCATATAAGTTGCTTGATAGGCTGCTATAGAACTTGTTGCTACCTCAGTGTTGGAGTCACTAGTTAATTTCCCTAATTGTCTGGATGAATTTTTTTAAGGGCTACCTATCTAACTTTTACTTGTCTTGATCATCTACTAATCAATGTTTCTTTCAATCATTCAGTTGATGTGCAGCATACAAATGTCAATTTGCACATGTTTTAAGTGATTCAAGATCTTTAGCAAAAAAAAAAAAAAAAAAAAAAACTGAATGAAGATCTATCACCCTTGGTCCACTTGGATTGTAATATGATTTGTTCACTAGCCTATTTTAGAGCAAGTCGGTACCCTAGGGTGGTGAGCCTATGAGGAACAATAGAACATATGGGTGTAATACTTTTGGGAAACATTAACCACACAACCATGTTGACATGGGAAGGCCTACTTTTGGCATGGGACAAGAATAATGATGTAGGATAACCTACCCAAAAGACATATGGTTCTTGTGGAGATAATGAGAATGTCATAGTGTCTCAATACATAAGTAACAAGACAATAAATGACTGTGCGGGCATACCAACCCCAGCAGTCAGCACACCCAAATAATGCAGTGGGAATATAAGAAGAAAAGAACTGGCTATCTTGATTCATATTTGATCCAGCAGAAAACTGCAATGAAGCAGAAGAGGAGAGAGATAAGAGTGCAGTGCAACTCTCTCTCTCTCTCTTAAGTGTCAATGTGTGTGTGCTAACTGCAAATTACACTGTTCCTGAGCAAGTATATTGATCTTTTCTCTGCACTGTACAGCCATTTTTTGCTTCAGATTTACCAACTCTTCTCTCTTGAGAGAGAATGTGTAACCCATCACAAAGGAGAAATAATCAGATGCATATGAAGACCAAAAACCTCAATAAAATCAAAGACACCAGAATTGCATAGACATAGATTCTTTTTATTCTTCACCCCTTCTTTAACAAACCCTCTATTAGCCGTTGTCTGTTTTCTTCTTCCTTCTCATCCTTCTCTCAGTTCACCTCCTTGACGGCCCATGATCCTGTGACCTTGAGATCAGTGTGGCAGGACACAACCACCAGTTACTTGGAAGGATAAGTTAAAAAAGCTCACAGAAAAAGGCTATGAAGCACAGGACCTCGAATTGAGCCTCTTGAACACTTATTCTTTTATTTTATTTTGGTTTCAATGTTGAACTCATCTTTTATTTACTCCTTTGGATCTTGGTTTGCACTCTAAAAACCATTTAATGATAAGGGATGTACTTTATTATCCATAATTTCTCTTAAATTCACATATGTTTAAAAAGATATGAAAAATATATGTATAATGATATATATAAAAAAAAAAAAAAAGAATAAATATACCCATCGTACCTGTACCCTTGTCGTACCGCTATAATGTACCGGTACCGGTACGGCGGTACCTATACCCGAATTTTAAAAAGAAAGCTCAATTTTTTTTTTTTTTTAAAAGTATCATTAAGATATCAATATATAGGCTTCATCTAGAGTAGGCCATCGGACTTGTTACTGGCCATTGGTGTATGCTGGTTTGCTGCTTGTCCTCGTAGCATATTTTGGCTGCTGCATATATTATCGGTGTAGGGGATATCCTTCATTCTCACACTTTATTATTTTTCTTGTTCCTTGTTTTGTTGGGTCTATTGGCATCTCCTTCACATAAGCAGGAGGTAGAGGTTAAGGTCAAAGGTTCAATCCCGTATGTATTTGTGAGTTGTATTTGCCTATGAAAGAAAAAAAAATTAGTATAGCTACAGTATTTTCTTTTCTCTGTAGGGTTACCTTTGTTTAGGCTAACTATATTGCCTTTTTCTTACTCTTGGATTGGTTGTGGCTGTTCCAGTTTGATGATTGGCTTGAAAGACTGATTGAAGAAAAAGGAGAGGACTTGTACAGAATGAAGGGCATCTTGTCTGTTAGTGATTCTGACCAGCGTTATGTTTTTCAGGTTCTTATTCCGCCTCTTCTAATTATTGCTTTCAATATCAAATGTGTCATTATCATTGTGGACAATAAAATTTCAAGTCTTGAATTGACTAGAAAATAATTTGTGACAAATATTATTGATTTGAAATAGTAGAATACAATCTCTTTGATGTTCTTTACAAAAAAAGAAATATTTCTCTGATTCTTCGTGATTTCGATTTGAGGGCTTCAAGAAGCGTGTCAAATTGATTTTATGAAAAACTCATAGACAAACTTCTAGGCCTTGGCCTTGTTTAGATGTTCTTCGTTCTTCGTGTTTATCAAAGGGTCTTTGAATGTTCTTCGAATCTTCGAGTGTTTTTCCGAATGTTCTTTGAATGTTCTTCGAATTTGAGTAGAATTCATTCGGAGCTTTGAGGCTTAAATCCAATGGAGCATTCACATTGGAGATTAAGCTTGTGGTACGATTTTGGTAGAGTTTCGATGCTTGAAGAATTGATGTAGAATAAGCTAGGAGGTGACTCTATTTATAGTGGTCTTATTAAAAAGAGTCTACTTAAAAGTAAAACTAATTCTTTTGAGGAAGAGTTCTCTTGAAACTAGTATTTTAGAAGTCAAGTAGTCAAATTTTGATTGGCCGAAAATCTAAGAGTCCTACTAGGACTTGTCAACATTTATTTCCATCTTTATTTATTTTTATTAGAGATAATTATCAATTACAAGTGTCCCAATATGATTGGAAGACACATTTATCTTAATTTTGTGGGTCCAAGTGACACTTGGCAATTTTTAATTTGTTGATTTGATAACACATGAGACCATTTAATTTGCTCTTTGATATTTTATTTAATTAATATAGTGACACATGTAAATTTAGGATTTGTCACTAAATTTTGACGTGACATTTTGTAATTTGGCTTTCAAATTTTCGCTTCCTACAATCATATCTGTGATTGTGTTGCATATAGCTTTCATTTCATTTCTAATTTTTCTCCCCCTTCTATGGTGCTGTTTCCTTTCAGGGGGTGCATTCTACATTGGATGGCTGCCCAGGCAAAACCTGGGGACCTGATGAGAAGAGGATTAACAAACTCGTGTTCATAGGAAGAAATTTGGACGAAACTTCCCTAAGAAAGGGTTTTAGAGGTTGTGTAGTATAAGCGATAATTGGTATATGCCAATGATTATACAGTGGATAAAAGCTGGAACACAATCTAAAATGAGGCTTTAAAGCATCACAAATGCATAAATACATTGTCTCTTCTGATGAATTCGTGAGAGAATTTTTACTAATGTATATTAGGTGTGGATTTAATATGTGAAGCTGTCAAAGAATTTATAATTTCTAATGTGTAGCAGAACTGTTGATGAACTCTTCTTTAAGCCATTGACTAACAACTGTGGGATAAATGATAAATCTTCTCTTCCTTCATTGACGAAATCTAATCTAGCTTCACTATTTTTTTTTCCTTACACTAGCTTCACTATTTCATGACATCCATATCATGCGAAATTCTTGAGAATGTCAAAAGGTGGCACCATCTTCTAGAAACCCAACTAACATAACAATGCCGTGTGTATTTTTTATTTTGTTTTTCATCATTTGTCATAATATGATCTTTAATGTTCATGGGTTTAATGAAGAGTTAATATATTGGCTTCAATGTTGATATTGTACTTATTTTTTTTTTTGGGTGTTAGAAGAGGACCATATTATTAAATCAAAAGCGTAAATAATTTTCAGCATTGCTAACACAATGCCTATCATAACTTACGCACATAGCATCCAGGTTTGAACGCATACAAATGTGAAGAGGGGATGAAGTTTTGCTCCCCTTCTAGCAAGAGCATCAGCACATATGTTAGCCTCCAGTGCTTTACCCTTGTTTGGGGAATTCTGCTGAGAAGTCTCCTGCAGTCATTAACTAGAGGAGACTTAAAGTTAGAGGGGCAAGAATATAGAGTAAGAAAATCCACAACTAGCTTAACATATAACTTGACTTCTACATACTGGAATTGTGAACTGTAAGCAAAGGAAGAGATCATCCCTCAAAGCCCACAGTTCAACAAGGACACTGGTTGCTACTCCTATTTCATAACATCCATAGTTGTTTCGAATGAGACCATCGCCACCAGCCAAGCCCTGGAACCATCAGTGTTGAGTTTGAACCAATTAATGAAAGGTTTGATCCAGCTAACCCTCTGCACATTCTCAATGGGTTCACGAAATTTAGGTGAGATAATAACTGAGTATTCAGAAGCTCGGCTCCTCACTTCTACATGAAGCAAAGTAGTAGGATTTATCTTGTTGAATACCAGATTATTTCTCTTAATCCAAAATTCCAAATGCCAAAAAGAAAGCACCTATGGAAGACGAGAGTGTTGGTGCAACGGAAGCTTTTGACACTACTTAATTAGGCCAAATTACAGTCTATGTGTGAATTAAATTAAATAACCTTTCAAGCAATAGAGAGATAAATAATCACGCAATAATCAAGAAAATCAACCACACAAGAACACGCCAAATTTACGTGGAAAACCCTCCAGTGTAGAGGTAAAAACCACGGGGCAAATCCGATCAATCCACTATAATAAAATAGAGATTACAACACTCAAGTTTATGCCCAAACTTGAGTTCACAATAAATTGAGAAATCACTCTCTAGGAATAAATAATATCTCACCACAAAAAAACTGGAACCCAGTGAAACCAATAACGTAGTAAGATGTCCCTTGAATACTTCAACTCTCTGTGGTTGTAGCACCCAAAACCCCTCCTAGAGAAACCCCCAATTTATCTCCTTGTGTGTGTCTTGAACCAAAGAAAAAACCCTCACTTTTTTCTTTCTCACTAGTGCCGCACAGTGCACTGCTCTACCTCTCTTTTCTGATACAAAAAGCACGCACACACACATGCTGCTTTTATACTTGAACCTGCCGCCTCACAGACTTCTATTTCTAAAAGAATTGAAGCTGCTTTTCGTGCACTACAAGACAAGCCCTTTATGGGCTTTATTATTGTGTGTGGGCTGGCACCAAAAGGTGCGGTGCACCTAACAATCTCCCCCTCCAGCCCACTGAGGAAGGAGATCTTCATTCCAACTCTTTAGTTAGAATTCATGCCGGCTGACCCGGCACAAAGCTCAAGCTTCTCTTTCGGCATAACCTTGGTCAACATGTCAGCTGGATTCTTGTCTGTGTGAATCTTTCTTAATTGCATCAACTGTTGATCAACAATTAGTCTGAGCCAATGGTATCTCACATCAATGTGCTTCGTTCGTGAATGGTACGTAGAATTCTTGCTCAAGTCTAGTGCACTTTGATTGTCACAATGGATTACATACTCGTCTTGCTTCAAACCCAAGTCTTGGAGAAACCGTTTCATCCAAAGCATCTCTTTCCCTGCTTCGGTCGCTGCAATATACTCAGCCTCAGTTGTAGATAAAGCGACACACTTTTGTAGTTTAGACTACCATGATACAGCTCCCCCTGCAAAAGTAAATAAGAACCCTGAAGTAGATTTTCTACCATCAAGATCACCTGCCATATCTGCATCTGTATAACCCTCCAAAACTGGTTTAGAGCTACCAAAACTCAAGCACGACTTTGAGCTACCTCTCAAATACCTGAAGATCCACTTCACTGCTTCCCAGTGCTCTTTGCCTGGATTAACCATGAACCTGCTGACTACACCAACTGCATGAGCAATGTCTGGCCATGTGCAAACCATGGCATACATCAAACTCCCAACTGCAGAGGAATAAGGAATTGATGCCATGTTTTCTTTCTCTTTATTTGATGAAGGACATGATTTCTTGCTTAGTTTGAAGTGACCACCAAGAGGTGTACTGACTGGCTTGGCATGCTTCATGTTGAACCTCTCAAGTACACGTTCAACATACTTCTCTTGTGATAACCATAATTTCTTGGCTTTCCTGTCACGTAGAATCTGCATACCCAAAATTTGTCTAGCTGGACCCAAGTCTTTCATATCAAATGACTTAAACAGCTCCTTCTTCAAACTACCAACCATATTAGCATCTTGTCCTACTATCAACATATCATCTACATATAACAGAAGGATGATAAACTTACCATTAGGAAATTGTTTTACATACACACAATGATCTGCATCTGTCCTTATGTACCCTTGGCCCACCATGAATGAGTCGAACTTCTTGTACCACTGTCTTGGAGCCTGCTTTAAGCCATACAGACTCTTCTTCAATCTGCAAACCTTGTGTTCTTTCCCTTTTACTTCAAATCCCTCTAGCTGAACCATGTAGATTTTTTCCTCTAAGTCACCATGGAGAAAAGCAGTCTTTACATCCATTTGTTCAAGCTCAAGATCCAAACTAGCTGTTAATCCCAAAATAACTCGAATGGAACTCATTTTGACCACTGGAGAGAAAATCTCATCAAAATCAATCCCTTGTTTCTGATTGAAACCCTTGACCACCAATCGAGCTTTGTATTTCACTAGTTTCTCACCATCTTTCTTTAGCTTGAACACCCATTTGTTTCTCAATGCCTTCTTGCCTTTAGGAAGTTCAACTAACTCATAAGTGTCATTCTTGTGCAAAGAATCCATCTCTTCATGCATAGCCTTCATCTAGCTCTGCTTGTCCTTATGAGACTGTACTTCTTGAAAGCTCTCTGGCTCCCCCTCATCAGTAATCAAAACATAATCAGAAGTGGAATATCTGGTTGATTGATGACGCTCCCTGGTAGACCTCCTAACTTGAGGTTCTTCCATCTCTGGTGGAATGGGTTGCTCCCCCTGCTCAACACCCTCTGTATCTATTGCATCATCACCATTAACTTCTGCTGGCTCATCACCATAATTCTCTACTAGCACCTCTTCTATATCTGTGGCAATATCTGAGGATGAAGAGGTAGGTGTATGGTCAGAAACACCTTCAACAGTAGACTTTAACTTCTCAGATTTCTCAAAATCTTTAATATTTTCATTCTCATGAAAAACCACATCTTGACTTCTGATCATCTTCTTTTTCTTAGGATCCCATAGCTTGTAACCAAATTCTGCATCTTCATATCTAACGAATATGCAAGGAGTGGCTTTATCATCAAGCTTTAACCTCTGTTCCTTAGGCACATGTGCAAATGTCTTGCACCCAAATACCTTCAAGTGTGCGTAAGAAGCATCCTCTCCTGTCTACACTCTCTCTGGAATATCAAAATCCAATGGAATTGATGGAGACCGATTAATTAGGTAGCACGTAGTTTGTACAGCTTCAGCCCAGAATGACTTAGGTAGATTAGCCATTCTTAACATGCATCTGACCTTCTCAACAATAGTGCGGTTTATCCTCTCTGCCACACCGTTGTGTTGTGGGGTACCAGGAACTGTCTTCTCATGTCTAATGCCATACTCTGAGCAGTAGTTTTCAAATTCATTAGACGTGTATTCACCTCCATTGTCAGTACAAAGGCACTTTAAAGACTTCCCTTTCTCTCTTTCCACCATGGCATGGAATTTCTTGAAGAGCTGAAATACCTGGTCTTTTGTTTTCAAAACATACACCCACACCTTTCGTGAAGCATCATCAATAAATGTAACAAAATATCTATTGCCACCTAAGGACTCCACCTCAATGGGACCACATACATCAGAATAAACCAAATCTAACACATTGGATTTTCTAATAAATGATCTACGAAATGATACTCTATGTTGTTTGCCAAATAAACAATAGTCACAAGAATTTAGTGGCATACCTTTGGTAAATGGAATGAGAGACTTCTTTGCCAAAATTTGCAACCCTTTTTCACTCATGTGAGCCAGCCGCCTATGCCACAAATCAGGCGTGGAATCATCTTGAGCTGCATTTACCACGTCTCTGCATAACTTTACTTGAGTCTTGTAAAGTGTGCAACAAATCTTCCCTCTGGCAAACACCAACGATCCTTTAAAGAGTTTCCATTTACCGTTGCCTAAATGGCTTTCATAACCTTCTTTATCCAAAACACTAACAGAGATCAAATTCAGGCGCATATCTGGAATGTGTCTCACATCCTTCAATTTTAAGGTGTATCCAGTATTGGTCTCAACACAAATATCACCAATTCCCACTATGTCAGCATAACTTTTATTCTCCATCTTTACTCTGCCTAAGTTTCCTGTTTTGTACGAAGTAAAGAACTCCCTTCTTGGAGTGACATGGTAGGAAGCTGCTGAGTCAATCACCCACTCATCATAAGGATCTGCAACATGACAACACTCATCCTCTCCTATAGAAAGTACCACCACATCTTCATCTGACGAAACAGCTGTGGTATTATGATCATCCGCCTTTTTCTGATTTGTCTCCTCTTTCTGCTTATTTTTCCAAGCCTTGCAATTTCTTTTTATATGACCCTCTTTGTCGCAGTAGAAACACTTGACTTTTCCTTTTGTCTGTGACTGACTTCTGGATTTACCGCGCCCTTTAGAATTTCTACCCTTACTCCTCCCCCTGTTCTCTGTGACAAGAGCCTGTGCATCATCCTTGCCCATGTCCTTTCTTCTAGTTTCTTCATTGAACAAACTGTCCCTGACCATTGCAAGTTGTAACACACCATTCGGAGCAGAGTTACTAAGTGACACTACCAAAGTCTCCCAACTGTCAGGCAAAGAGCTCAGAAGCAATAATGCTTGCAATTCGTCATCTACCACTAGATTCATTCTAGTCAATTGATTAACCAAGTCTTGGAACTCGCTTAGATGCTCGGCAACAGATCTTCCCTCTTTAAGCTTTAAATGCGCAAGCTTTCTAATTGCAAAAGCTTTATTTTGAGCAGTCTTCCTCTCATAAAGACTTTCCAATTTTTTCCAAAGAGTGTCGGCTTTTGTCTCCTGAGATACATGATGAAACACACTAACTTCAATGCATTGTCTGATACAACCAATGGTTTTTCTATGCATCTTGGCCCACTCTTTGTCAGGCATACTGCTTGGCTTGGCACTATCACCCTCGATAGGGTCACGCAAATCCTTACAATAAAGGACGTCCTCCATCATCGGCTTCCATATTGAATAATTTGATGCTGAGAGTTTAATCATAGTACCTGACGTATATTCCATTTAATTCAACACTAGACAACCACGCCCAAATAACCTTGGGCTCTGATACCACTTGTTGGTGCAACGAAAGCTTTTGACACTACTTAATTAGGCCAAATTATAGTCCATGTGTGAATTAAATTAAATAACCTTCCAAGTAATAGAGAGATAAATAATCACGCAATAATCAAGAAAATCAACCACACAAGAACACGCCAAATTTACGTGAAAAACCCTTCAGTGTAGAGGTAAAAACCACCGGGCAAATCCGATCAATCCACTATAATAAAATAGAGATTACAACACTCAAGTTTATGCCCAAACTTGACTTCACAATAAATTGAGAAATCACTCTCTAGGAATAAATACTATCTCACCACAAAAAAACTGGAACCCAATGAAACCAATAACGTAGTAAGATGTTCCTTGAATACTTCAACTCTCTGTAGTTGTAGCACCCAAAACCCCTCCTAGAGAAACCCCCAATTTATCTCCTTGTGTGTGTCTTGAACCAAAGAAAGAACCCTCACTTTTTTCTTTCTCACTAGTGCCACACAGTGCACTGCTCTACCTCTCTTTTCTGATACAAGAAGCACGCACACACACACGCTGCTTTTATACTTGAACCTGCCGCCTCACAGACTTCTATTTTTAAAAGAATTGAAGCTGCTTTTCGTGCACTACAAGACAAGCCCTTTATGGGCTTTATTATTGTGTGGGGGCTGGCACCAAAAGGTGCGGTGCACCTAACAGAGAGAAGGTAAGGGGACGGTTGCTGCAAGAGTTTTCTGTAAATCCAAACTGAAGACTTGGCTCGAAAAAATCCATATGGGGGCTTGGTAGACCACATTTCAACCAGAAGTCTTTAAATTTGAGGGGTAATCTCTAAGCACATGCAAAACTGTTTCTGGTGCATTATGGAACAAATCGCAAACAACATCTGGAGGCCTCTTTTCACAAGCAAGTCTTTGACTGGTAGACAGAGGATAAAGTATTTCCATAAAACACTATAATCTTGGGAAGTATTTCCAATGACCAAATCTAGTTACCTTTAAACAAGTTAGGTTGACAAGCATTCCCAGCAGCAATAGAATACGCATTTTTGGGGAAAAAAGCCCATTGGAAGAGGAATCCCAAAG
The DNA here is from genome assembly GCA_907173295.1 of Fagus sylvatica. NCBI lineage: Eukaryota > Viridiplantae > Streptophyta > Magnoliopsida > Fagales > Fagaceae > Fagus > Fagus sylvatica. Next base: position 14,422,931 of record OU015764.1, read on the forward strand.
CATGGAATCCTCACAGGAAGCAACACAGCTAAGGGGAGTGGCTTTAATACAAAGTTTCAACAAGTTTGGTAGTAAAGAGAGGGATTTTAGATTCCAAACCCCATTATGTTCGTTTGAATGCAGCTTATTTGGTTTTTTGATGATTGTTTTTACTGAAATTGCCTAAGAAATAAGATAAAACTGATTTTTTTTTTTGCTTAAAGTAGTGTAACAAAGAGCTAAAATGGGGTGAGAATAAGATCGACTTTTTGTGAGATCCGCATGGAACCCACAAAATAAGAAAAAAGCTAGCTTATTTGGGTGCTGCCAAATGCATAAGTACATCTTTAACAAGAAGGCTGTCATCTCCAAAATTGAGTGACCTTCAAGATGACTTCTCAATTTTTCTTGCTTACACCAGCAATCATTCCAGAAACTCAACAAGCTATTGCTGCCAATTTGCCATCGAGTGCCTTCAATATAAATAGGATATCCTCTTCTCCTTTTTTAATTTAAAATTTTAAATTTTTATCGCAGACCACATTCTAGAACAAGATCTTTTTGAACAAGGGGTAGAGGCATATTACTTAAGAAAAACATAGCCTATAGAGCCTTCTTTTTCATGATGGATGGAATGACATACTTACATTGTGATATCATTTTGTGAGGAAAATAACATAGATGTCCCAAATATGAATGTTTGCTATGAGAGATGAGGTTGAGCTCGTCATAAGCAAGATCACTTTAGAATTGAACATCATTATCGAGTGTTAACTTATTTATTTTTATATGCTGTAATAGATTCTTTACTGCATGAACTAAATCATCAGTTTAGTGAGCATGTAAGAGAGTTACTTATGCTTAGGTCAGCTATAGATTCTAAAGAGATGCATGAATCTTTTAGAATCGATGATATTTGTTTGTTAGTAAATAATTTTTATTTGCAAGAGTTCACAGATTCTAAAAGGCAAGCGTTCGAAACCGAACTTCATCACTATCAACATAATGTAGTTCGACATCCAAACTTCGAAAATTTGTCAAGTGTTTCTGAATTGTACCAATGGTTGGTGAGGACCTAAAAAATCAAGAGTTTATCAACTTGTTTAGAGTGGTTATACGTGTACTTACTCTTCTAGTTTTTGCTGCAACTACAGAGCGAACATTTTTATTATAAATGTCGTCAAAACTAGGTTTTGTAACAAAATGGAAGATGGTTTTTAAACAGACTCTTTGGTATACATTAATAGAGATATTGTTGTGACATTTAGTATAGGATCAATCATAGATGATTTATGAGATTTAAAAGAACGTCAAACTTTATTTTGATAGATAACTGCATTGCATGGTATTATGAAACAGTTATTTTGTGTCTTTTCATTTGTTAATATTTTGTTAATAATAAATGGATGATAGTTTGGATTTTCATGAAACAAAATTTGTTCATACTTTGATCCTCCCTCAATTGAAATTAGACTTAAGACAAAATTTGACCCAAACCCGTTAACCTGTTTGAACCCTGTTAGAGGCTGATTTTTTGCAAGCCCAAAAACTCAAGGCCCGTGTGGTTTACAAGAATTTCAGCCAAGCACAAGCTTGGGCTCCCATTTTTCTACCTTGCAATGAAGACATAACCCATACAATTTAATAGGCCCATGTATGAAAAGAGGCCAGCAAATAAAGAAGGCTGACTTGAGGGGTATGAAGGACTTTACTCAACTGATGTTAGGCTCAATAAAGTGCACGTATGAACTGGGAGCAGCTGTGAGTCCACATGAAACCTTAAACAAGTCAGCGTACAAAGCTTGGTTGCTATTTGAAGGATCTCTGAAGCTGCTGGATGAAGGCACCCACCCAACACATAGCTGCTGGACATAAATGCCAGCCCCAAATCAACATTGAATGCCTAATTTCACGGGTCCATGGACATGAATTCCCTTTAAGGAAAGCAATCACACCAACTTTAGCCAACCATGTTTTCTGATATGGAAAAAATCTAATTTATTGTTCTTTTCCAAAAGGGTTCACTGCTCAAAAATAATTTCTGCATAAACCAGTGAACAAAATCCTTTCTTAAGGATATTACCATAGCCTAATAAACAATATAAAAGGAAGCACAAGTCCAATGTGAAAGGGGCTTCAATGACATGAAGCTTAAATGGAGAAATCTCCAAGTTTTTTGGTAGATTCATTCAGCAGATATCAAAACAATCTTTTGTAATTGCTGAGTGTATAAATGAGAATATTTCTTTCTTCTTCATTGTTTCTCTCTTGATTTTCCCACTTCTATGATTTATTTTCATATGTTCTCATTAAAACAAATTATTTGGAGAATAGCGTTTATATTTTATTCTTGCAAAAGTCGCTAGATTCACTTAAACGCACCGCTAGCTGTCGTCATCACCGTGATGAAGCAAGTAGCGGACTCGACTTCCCAAAATTGAACCCGGGTCAATGAAGGCGCACAATCGGACCTCGACGCATGGCAAGGCGAAAAAATGACCCCAAACATTTGGCGACTCCACTGGGGAGTTGAGTATAGTCTTTGACTGAAATATTCTAGCAACTTGCGAAATGAAGGAACTCTTGGTCAAGTCATCGTAAAAGCTCCTTGCACAACTCTTTGAAGATAGCTCATCGATTATGGATGTAGCGCTTGACGAATTCCATGAAGTGGCACTAGCTTGATGATCGCCACTACTATTGAAGAGAGACACAAATCTTATCTCATTCAAAGAAGCGAAGCAAGCTATGGATTTTCTAAAGTATATCGCACTTGGGGGATTGGTCTCCCTGGCTCCACAAGCTCTGCTGCTAAAGTCTACATAAATCTCTATACCATCATTGCATTATACAAAGTCATTTGATGTCCAAGATGGATTTTCCTGCTAGATCATGGACTAACCTCGCTAAGGTATGTTCCTACATCTATCTCTATTGGAATATATATTTATTGAATTATATCTTTGTTGGACTGTTAGTCCATAAGTTATTTTCGTTGTGTTGCAATTTCGTTGGATTGTATTATGAGCAAACCACACGAGCTGTTATGTCGCTAAATAAAGCACGACACACATGAGGCTTCCAAATGAGACTCGTGGTTAGCGATTGCATTCAGCGTCATCGTAAACAAATGCTCAACATCATTAGGTAGCAGCATCATGGTATTCATTGAAGAGTAGCTAACCAAGAGTTGCTAGATATGAGGCCCTCTCTCCTTGATTTCACTTCAAGGAAATGATGAGTTATTCTCGACGCAAACAAACGTGTCCTGCAACATCTTTAACAAATTTTGCATCATCAACAGATGCTCAACAACACTAAGAAGCAATATTTAGGCTTTTGCTCTTGCCAACACGCGAAATGAGAGCGGAACCTTCTTACGAACTCGCATTTTACTAAATAAAGGTGTTGTCGGACTACCTATGATGCTCAAACAATTTTTCTTAAGTATATGTTCAAGCGGTTTGTCTCATAGAGCCAATGTAAGAAATTTCTCTCTTGGCTCATTCCAGAGACAAAACTCCAAGGTTACATTTACTTAAAATACATTCAACTATGTGACTCTTAAAGTATGTCCAATACTATATGATTATACTTTACATTTAAAATAAAAATTATGAGTGCCACCTACTGTTATTGATATAAATTTTTATGTCCTGTTATATGAGAGATACAATGTGTTCTCAAGAAACAACAAAATCAACAGAGACATATGCTGCTAAATGAAGCACGAAACGTTCGAGACTTCCAAACAAGACTTGTGGTTAATGATCTCATTCAGTGACATCGCCAACATACGCCCAATGTCATTAGGAAGCACCATTACAATGCTATTTGAAGAGCAATCAACCCCAAAGAGCTGTTGGATATGATGTCCTTTCTTTTTTGGATCACTTCGAGGAAATAGAGGTTATCTCAATGCAAACAATCATTGCCAACTGGTATTCTACAACAGTAAAGTGCCGCTGGATTTCCCACGGTGCTCAAAATACATCTTGTTCATATATTCTCAAGCCGTGTACCTCATAGCACTAATGGAAGCGACCTTCCTCTTGGTTCACATTAATGACAAAGGCCATCGTCACACTTTGAAGATTTATGGAGACGAATTTTCCTATCACTCGAGCTCTACTTCTCAAAGATGCAATAAAAATCCAGATAGGCAGCTTGCCGCAAACAAAATACGAGATAGTCGCTCATGCAACTATATCATGACTTTATGCTGGACATTTGAATGCTATGTTTTGATCCTTCCTTTCCCAAACTTGCTGAATCAAGGAGCATGAGATGCAAGATAAAAATGGAGAGCAAGCAAAAAATTTTCTGCAAAAAGTACTGTTCACATGACCATTCTGCATTAGCAAAAGATATAAGGCCAACAAAGTTGCTAAACTAAAGTAACACCATGTCCCACTTCACTTAGTCAAAAAATCATTCTCTTACGTTCACCAGCTTTGCTATGCCTCTTTGTTGGAGTTTCAAGTGGTATTTTATAATTTCTCACCTCAACTTGCTGCATCAAAGAAGCCACAACAACCCGCAATTTTGTCTATTTTCGTGAAGTCTTGAGACCGGGGGCTAAAGGAGCATGAGATGCAAGTGAAATGGGGGAGACCAAAAAACAAATAATGCAAAAGCACTATTCACAAGACTTTGCAGTAAACAAAAGAAAAAGGGGGAAAAGACCAACATTGCTCAACTAAAGAAACTCCGCGCCCACCTCATTCGAATAGCCAAAAAACCAATCTCCAGTAATCATATGTCTCCTGATTCTCAGCTATTTGCTTCTATTATTCCTACTACTCATACTCCTCTTATTCAAACTGCTAATAGCTCGCACCTTGCTGCTAGTCATACTGGTTCTGTTTCCACCTCTACACTGTCTTTATCTGACACATATCTTATTCCCAACCTCATTCTTAATCTCATCTCTGTTGGTCAATTATGTGAACTTGGTTTTGACTTGTGGTTTGGTTCTTCTGGTTGTCGTGTGCAGGATCCTCGGACGAATCAGGTTCTTGGGACAGGCCGTAGAGTGGGACGGATGTTCGAGCTCACTTCACTTCACCTACCTACCACATTGACACCCCCTCCATCTTATGTTGCTCATACTGCTTCTGTTTTTCCTTTGAGTCTTTGGCATTTACGTTTAGGTCATGTGTCAATTCAAAAACTTCGCACTTTAATTTCTAGTGGTTTTTTGGGTTAAGTCAAACATGATTCAGTTGACTGTGTATCTTGTCAGTTGGCCAAACAACTAGCTTTATCTTTTAATAATAGTGACTCTTTTTCTCATGCCTCTTTTGACTTGATTCACTCTGATATTTGGGGACCTAGCCCTACTGCTACTGTTGGTGGATCTAAATACTTTGTCATATTTGTTGATGATTTCTCTCGATATACATGGATCTACCTTATGCACAATCGCTCTGAATTAGCTCAAATCTATCGCACTTTTGCCCAAATGATCTCCACACAGTTTTCAAAAACCATTAAAATCTTTCGCACTGATAATGCCATGGAATATAGAGACTCTCAATTTCTTGATTTCATTCACACACAAGGCACTCTTATTCAGCGTTCTTGTGCAGGAACATCTCAGCAAAATGGTAGGGCTGAACGCAAACACCGCCACATACTTGATTCTGTTAGGGCTTTCCTCATTTCTGCTTCATGTCCTGAACGTTTTTGGGGGGAAGCCGCCCTCACTGCTGTCTACACCATCAACCGTCTTCCATCCTCAGCTCTCCAAAATGTGACTCCCTTTGAACGTCTCTATGGTACTTCAGCTTCCTATTCTTCTCTTCGTGTCTTTGGTTGTGCATGCTTTGTTTTACTTCAGCCACACGAACATTCCAAATTAGAACCTCGATCTCGTCTATGTTGTTTTCTTGGGTATGGGATTGAACACAAAGGTTATCGTTGTTGGGACCCTATCTCTCAACATCTTCGCATTTCTCGTAATGTTATTTTCTGGGAACATATCATGTTTAATTCCCTTTCCAAGTTTACAACTTGTTCCACCCCTTCATTCTTTACTAATCCATCACTGCCTTTGTTTCCTATATCTCCTGCTGATTCTCCGGTTTCTCCTCTAGCACCTCCACTAGCTGTGGATCCTATCCTTGATCAGACTCCTGACCTCCCTCTTGCTGCTCCTCTTGTTAACTCTCCGGCTTTGCCCCAAGAACCTGCATCGCCCGTGGATCCTGTCACTGATCAGACTCCTCTCCTCCCCCTTCGTCGCTCTGACCGGGTAAGAGCACCTCCTGCTCATTTGCGTGATTATTCTTGTTTTTCAGCTGTTCTTTCCCTTCATGAGCCTCACACATATCGTGAGGCCTGTACTAACCCTCTTTGGCAGCAAGCAATGACAGAGGAACTTCAGGCTTTGGAGAAGACTCATACTTGGGACTTGGTTGATTTGCCTCATGGTAAATCTATCATTGGCTGCAAATGGGTCTACAAGATCAAGACCAAATCTGATGGCTCTATTGAACGGTATAAGGCTCGTCTTGTTGCCAAGGGATATGCTCAGGAATATGGGATTGACTATGAAGAGACTTTTGCCCCTGTTGCTCGTATTACCTCTATTCGCAGTCTTTTTGCTATTGCTGCAGTTCATCAGTGGCCTCTTTTTCAGATGGATGTTAGGAATGCTTTTTTAAATGGTGATCTCACTGAAGAAGTCTATATGCAGGCACCTCCAGGTTATTCAGACTGTCCTGACAAAGTTTGCCTCCTTCGTCACGCTCTTTATGGTCTTAAGCAAGCTCCTCGAGCCTGGTTTGCCAAGTTTAGTAGTATTGTACATCAGTTTGGCTTTTCATCCATTTCTCATGATACAACATTATTTATCCGCCGATCTGATAAGGGTATGATTCTTCTTCTACTATATGTTGATGACATGATCATTACTGGGGATGATCACTCTGGCATTTCTGATTTCAAGCTATTTCTCCACCAACAATTTGAGATGAAGGATCTTGGTCATCTGAGCTACTTCCTCGGCCTTGAGGTTTCTTCTGATTCCACTGGTTATTATCTCTCTCAGGCTAAGTATGCCTCTGACTTGTTATCTCGTGCTGGCCTGACTGACACTAAAGTTGTTTCTACACCCCTTGAGATGAATGCTCGCCTTACTCCCTTGGATGGCACACCTCTCAGTGATGCCACTCTCTATCGTCAGCTTGTTGGCAGCTTAGTCTATCTCACTGTAACCCGCCCTGATATTGCTCATGCTGTTCATTTGGTGAGTCAATTCTTATCTGCTCCCCATTCTACACACTATGCTGCAGTGATTCACATTCTTCGCTATATCAAGGGTACTATGTTTCACGGACTTCACTTCTCTGCTTACTCCACCCTTGACCTCTGTGCTTATTCTGATGCTGATTGGGCCGGGGATCCTACTGATCGCCGCTCTACTACTGGATTTTGTTTCTTTTTGGAAGACTCTCTTATTTCTTGGCACAGTAAGAAACAACATATTGTGTCTCGCTCTAGCACTGAGGCAGAGTACCGTGCTCTGGCTGATACTACTTCTGAACTTCTTGCTCTTCGTTGGCTGTTGGAAGATATGGGTCTTACACATTCTTCACCGACTGTCATACATTGTGACAATCGTAGTGCTATTCAGATTGCGCATAATGATGTTTTCCATGAGCGCACCAAGCATATTGAGATTGATTGTCATCTTGTGCGTCATCATCTGTCTGCTGGCATCCTACATCTTCTTCGAGTTAGCTCTTCTGATCAGACTGCTGACATCTTTACGAAGACCTTTCCTCCTGGTCGTTTTCGTGATCTTGTTTCCAAACTCAAGATGGCTTCTGTCAGACCACCTTAAGTTTGAGGGGGGATGTTAACATGTATATACCATTTGTTATTGTACTAGTCTAGGGTTTCCTAGGGTTTACTATGTATTTACTATACCGTACACTAGACTAGGCCTATATATATTCTTTTATCTGTACATGATTATTTAGAATACTGAATACACAGTTTATTCTCTCTGTCTCTCTGTGTTTCCCTCTCTAAACCTAACACTCCAACATCTAGCAGCTATCAATATGTCTCTCTACGAAACATTAGAGCGAGATCTATAAGTTTTTTTCATCTCAGTTTGTTGCAACAAAGAAGTTACAACCGCCTATAGTTCTTTATTGTTTGGCATACATTGCAATGTCATGTGACTCAGGGCTAAAATTTCATCCAGCAAATATGCTATGCCTTCTAATATATGTTCAAGTAGAATCTCTAAACGTCTCGAGGTTGCTGGACTAAGAAGCTACAACCGCTTATGATTTTTCATCATTTGGCATATGTCACAAGAACATGATATCGGGGGCTAAAAACTTATCTAGTAGCTATGTTACGCCTTCCTACTAGACGTTCAAGTGTTATTTACAAACTTTCCATCTTGAATTGGTTGGGTCATGGAGCAGCCAGTAGTATTGCTTTCCATTCATGATTGATGCTTCATTGAAACTTTGTTAAGTGATCACGACCTTACCAAATTAATTAAGAAGGAAGCGACCCATGAATCGAACCATGCTCAAAGTGATCCGATTTATGCAGCAAATATGAGATGCAAAGTCTCTATATTCTCCAATTATTTACTACCTTAACAGATGGACTCAAGTCGAGCTTCAAATTTGCATCCTTGAGCCACCATCAAACACATCGCCTTTCTATTTCAAGTAAGAATCAAGATAGGCGCATGATCGGCTGCAAACTAAAGTAAAAAAACTCTCTGCCAAGGCATATTTCAAACTCATGTCATCAAGCGTTGCGGCGTATAATTTCCATAAAGTCTTGATAAACCCATACGCAATAAAGCCATGGACACACGCACATAAAACTTGTGATAAACCCACGAGTATAAAGTCATGGACGCACGTACATCAAGTCATGATAAACCCATGCACATAAAGCCGTGGACACACACATAAAAGTCGTGATAAACCTGCGTGCAATAAAGCCGTGGACACATGCACATAAAAGTTGTGAGAAACCCATGACCATAAAGCCGTGGACACGAGTACATCAAATCTTGATAAACCCATACGCAATAAAGCCGTGGACACACGTATGTAAAGTCGTGATAAAACCACAAGCATAAAGCTATGGACACACATACATCAAGTCATGATAAACCCACACACAAAATTAGTGGCGATCCCGCCCACCAAAAGCCGTGACAAGAGAAGTACGATCGAACATTCTTTGACTCTCTTTGAGTTACCTTATATTTATTACATGGATGATGACGTACATTCATGGGCTGCTGCAAATCCGAGAGCTTGGATTCCACCGATTAAAAATCAACAATGCTTAATGAGCCATCAACTTTTTTTTTACTAGGCGATTTGCTTAATCGTTGGAAGAAATTCATGGTATTAGTTTGGTGACCCGAAGGTCCATTTTGCTAGTCCAAACTTCCATGAGACCTTGCACTCTACTGTAATTCAAGCTCTCACTGAACAAAATACGTCGGCATGACCCCAAACTAACTAATGGCACCTATTAGAGTTTCAAGAGGAAAACTTGCTTGAAACTTCCACCACTAAGCCAACAAGCTAATAAAACTGAGCAGTGAAGAAGAATCAAGAAAGGCAAGAAAGTTGTTGAAAAAAATAATTCTTTTCATTCACTGAACTAATCTGAAATGTACAGGGAATTAAGCATTTATACAAGATAATAATCTATCTTAAGCTCTAACAAGAATCCAACTAATTCTAACTGATCCTGCTGTAAATAACTGAAAACCACTAGCAAAGGCTCCAATTGTAACAGTACACGTATGCAAAGGATTGAGAATAAAGAAGATAAGTGAAACGGTGCGTCTGGTGGGCAGTCCTGAATATTACTCAAAACGGTGTGTTTTGAGGCATGTTCCAATTAAATGAAACGGTGAGTTTTGTGCAGGTCTTCTTCTTTGATCAGTAGGACAGAAGCTCGAATCAGAACTGAAGCTGGACTTCAACATCTTCAGCTTCCAACTTTAATACGCCCCCTCAAGTAGGAGAGTGTATATCAATAACTCCCATCTTGGTAAGAAGAAAGGAGAATTGTACAAATCCAAGAGGTTTTGTAAAAATGTCTGCAAGTTGATGAGATGATGAAACATGTAGTGTTTTGAGAACTCCTGCTTGAATTTTGTCACGAATGAAATGACAATCCACTTCAATGTGCTTTGTCCTTTCATGGAACACTGGATTTGCTGCAATATGGAGTGCAGCTTGGTTGTCACAGTAAAGAACTGAAGCCTTTGGATGTGGAATGCAGAAGTCTTGAAGCAAAGCTAGGAGCCAAGTTATTTCACAAGTAGCTACTGCCATGGCTCTATATTCTGCCTCTGCAGAAGAACGAGAGACTATGGTTTGCTTCTTTGATCTCCACGATATTAAAGAATCCCCTAAGTAGATGCAGAAACCAGAAATTGACCTTCGTGTATCGGGACAACCTGCCCAATCTAAGTCACAAAAACCTTTTAACTGCAAGGTTGTATCAGAAGAGAAAAACAGTCCTTGGCCTGGGGAATTCTTCAAATACTGAAGCACTCTATGAGCTGCTTGAAGGTGAGGAAGTCGAGGTTCTGCCATAAATTGACTCAAACAGCTCACTGAGTAAGAGATGTCTGGTCTTGTAAGAGTGAGATATAGCAGCCTTCCAATGAGCCTTCTATAGACACTTGGATCTGTCAATAAAGTTCCTTGATCCTTACTCAGTTTAAGATGTTGCTCCATGGGAAATTTAACTGGTTTTGCTGCAAGAAAACCTGAATCTTCCAATATGTCAAGAGCATACTTGCGTTGACAAAGAGAAATTCCTTTCTTAGACCTTGCAAGTTCAAGACCAAGGAAGTATTTGGCTGGTCCAAGGTCTTTTAACTTGAATTTCTGATCCAAGAACTCAGTGAGAGCCTTTACTGATGCAGCATCATTGCTTGTTATCAAAATATCATCAACATACACTAGGACCCCAATGAAGATAGATCCTTGACTCTTAATGAAGAGAGAATAGTCACATTTAGATTGTTTAAAGCCATCAGCAATGAGAGTAGATGAGAATTTAGAGAACCACTGTCGAGATGCCTGCTTTAACCCATATAGTGACTTGGTTAACTTACATACCAAATTGGAATTGGTAGAAGTCCCCCCTTTGCTCTTGAACCCAGGAGGAAGAGTCATGTAAACCTCCTCAGCTAAGTCACCATGCAAGAAAGCATTGTTTACATCAAGCTGAGTAAGAGACCAGCCTTGAGCAGCTGCAAGAGCAATGAAACACCTAACAGTAACCAATTTGGCCACAGGTGAGAAGGTTTCTGCATAGTCAATGCCTTCCATTTGATTATACCCCTTTGCTACCAATCGAGCTTTATGCCTCTCAAGACTCCCATCAGAGTTGAACTTGAGTTTATAGACCCATTTACAACCAATGGGATGTTTACCAAGTGGTAAGGTAGTTACAACCCAAGTCTGATTATCTTCAAGAGCAGCAAGCTCTTTAGTCATGGCCTCACACCATTGTGGAGAGGAGACAGCTTCATGATAGAATTTAGGCTCAACAAGGGTGGAAATAGCTAGTGTATAGGCTTTATGAGCTGGGGATAAATGGGAGTAAGAAATGGTATGAGTAAGAAATGGTATGAGCAATTGGGTACATAGTGCTGGAATGGGGTGCTGGAATGGAAGAAACCAGACTGCAATGATAGTCCTGCAGATAGGAAGGGGTATGTTTAGGCCTAGAAGAATGTCTTAGAGGCAATGGAGGGTCAGGTACTGAAGGTAAAGGAGTGGGCAAATCTGAAACAAAAGAATCAGATGGCAATGTAGGTTCAGGTTCAGGTACTGAAGGTAAAGGTATGGGCAAATCTGAAACAGAAGGGTCATATGGTTGTGCAGGTGACTAACAGGAAGTATGAGACATCTGGACTAAGGAATCTGAAGGAGCAGAACCAGAAGCAAGATGATCACATGGTGAATGTAGAAAATGTGGAGAAATAGACTCATCATGGTCTGTACAAGAAGAGAATGATGGAAGTGGATCACTAGGATCAGAATCAGAAGATGGGGGATGTGTAATAAGATGTGGTGTAACAAAAGGAAATATGTGTTCATGAAAAACATCTCTAGAGACAAAAAATTGTTGAGTATCAAGATTGAACAATTTGTAACCCTTTGTTCCAAAAGGATATCCTACAAAAACACAAGCCACAGCTCTTGCATCAAATTTGGTTCTATGAGATGGAAGGGTGGATGCATAGGCAAGACAACCAAAAACCTTAAGATGAGAATAAGTAGGAGATTTGTGCATAAGGAGTTCAAAAGGAGTCTTATGATCAAGAATTGGACTTGGTAACCTGTTTATGATGTAAGCAGCTGTGAGAACACATTCCCCCCAGAATTTATAAGGGAGATGAGATTGAAACCTAATTGCTCTAGCAACATTTAAGAGATGTTGATGTTTTCTTTCCACAACTGAGTTTTGTTGAGGTGTATCTCGGCAAGATGTTTGATGAATGACTCCTTTAATGCTAAAGAAATCAGACAACTCAAATTCTGATCCTTTATCACTTCTAACAGATTTGATCTTGGTATGAAATTGAGTTTCAACCATGTTAAAGAAAGAAATCAGCAAAGGCCTAGTATCACTCTTAGAATGCATAAGATATACCCAAGTACTTCTAGAGTGATCATCAACAATGGTAAGAAAGTATTTATGACCAGCTATAGTAGGTACAAAATAAGGTCCCCAGATGTCACAATGTATGAGTTCAAAATTGGTTTTGCATATGTGACCAGCATTGGGAAAGGAGACTCTTTTCTGTTTTGCAAGAGGACAAACATTACAAAATGGAGTAGTTTTATTGATAGTAGGCAAGTTTTGTACATATTGATGTAAGAACTGTAATCTATCAAAAGAAGAGTGTCCTAATCTATAATGCCAAAGCTGCATGGCTGTAGGTTGCTCATTAGTGCATTGCACAGAAGCAGGCAGAGAAGTATTATTGCTAGAATGAGGTGAAAACTTTGAAAATGAAAACTGAGGGAACAAGCTAGCAGAGCTGGAGTGATCCATTGAGGTCTGCAACATATAAAGCCCATTGTGCAATTTACCCAGTCCAATCATCCTCCAAGGGGTGAAGGCCTGGATAAGACAATAATCGGCTATAAAAATCAGACAACATGAGAGTGTATGAATCAATTTGCTAACAGAAATTAGATTTAAGTGGAAAGAAGGAACACATAGAACATTAGTCAATGTCATTGAAGGAGAGATTTGGATAGTCCCTATATGAGTGACAGAAACTAAGACTCCATTTGGTAACTCAACTGAGGTATTTACTACAGATGTGACAGTGGTTAAACATGAAAGAGAATGCACCATGTGATCTGTTGCTCCAGTGTCTATAATCCACAGATTTTCATTTGTAGCTTTAGGAAATTTCACATTAGAAGCAAAAATTGAGTGTGAAAGATTAGGAGTAAAACCCAAGCACAAAGATTTGTGAGGAGAAGTACCTGACATAGAGTGAACAGGTAAGGATGATGAAGATGCAGTATTGGCTAAAGCTTGATAGGTAACACTGGGATTTGGAGCTTCAGGTGTGTTGGAAAGCAATGGTTTGGTGTTTAGTACAGCAAGTAGTTGCTTGGCATTGGGCTTGAAGCTGTGAGAGCTGAAAAGATGATAGCTCTTCATTCATTACTACTGCATTACTTCCCGAGGTATTGTATGAGACCTGATTAGCCATTGGACCACCTTTCCCTTTGGTCTTGTACCCAGGTGGATAGCCATGTATCTTGTAGCATTTGTCAACTGTATGGCCAATGTAACCACAGTGTGCACAGGTAGGCTTATCCCTTTTCTGAAAATTCTGTTTAGCAGGTGCAGGCCTAATTGGTTCACTTCTGCAGAGTAAGGCAGCAGACTCCACATGTGGAATTCTCAATTGACCAATTGATCTCTGTCGTTCTTCTTGTCTTAGCAGAGAGAAGACTTTTTCAATGTGAGGCATAGGATCCATTAACAGAATCTGTCCTCTCACTTGAGTAAAGGTCTCGTTCAACCCCATCAGAAATTGCATGAGGCATGCTTGATGGTAATTATCTACAACCTGCCTCATTGCTCCACAAGAACAACTTGGAATACAAGTGCAAACTGGAATAGGCCTATAGTTCAACAGTTCTTCCCAGAAACCTTGCAACTTTGTGTAATAGGCACTTACAGAAACTTGAGATTGACTCAAAGATCCAATTTCTTGCTCTACTTGGAATATCTGAGGTCCATTACTTTGAGAAAAACGATTTTTCAGAATGGTCCAGATTTCATAAGCAGTTTGCTTATAGAGCACAGTAGAATGGATCTCCTTGGACACACAGTTCAGAATCCAAGTAATCACAACATTATTACACCTACTCCAAAGAGAATACAGAGGAGAGTTAATACCTTCCTTAGGAGGACCTATGCTTCCATCCGCAAATCCAAGTTTGTTCTTGATGCTGAGTCCCATAGCCATAGATCTGAACCATGAGTGGAAATTATCACCCGTAAGTGGTTCATTCACCAACCTTAGACTTGAATTATCACTAGCATGAAGATAATACGGACTTGAGGGAGGAGGATCATCCAAGGAGAAAGAAGTAGCGGAAGCAGTATTTTCACTTTCAGTAGCCATGGAAAGACTAAGATAAGGTTTGAGATAAAAAAAAAACTCAAAGCAAGCTTTCACAAAAATAGCTCTGATACCATAATAAAACTGAGCAGTGAAGAAGAATCAAGAAAGGCAAGAAAGTTGTTGAAAAAAATAATTCTTTTCATTCACTGAACTAATCTGAAATGTACAGGGAATTAAGCATTTATACAAGATAATAATCTATCTTAAGCTCTAACAAGAATCCAACTAATTCTAACTGATCCTGCTGTAAATAACTGAAAACCACTAGCAAAGGCTCCAATTGTAACAGTACACGTATGCAAAGGATTGAGAATAAAGAAGATAAGTGAAACGGTGCGTCTGGTGGGCAGTCCTGAATATTACTCAAAACGGTGTGTTTTGAGGCATGTTCCAATTAAATGAAACGGTGAGTTTTGTGCAGGTCTTCTTCTTTGATCAGTAGGACAGAAGCTCGAATCAGAACTGAAGCTGGACTTCAACATCTTCAGCTTCCAACTTTAATACAAGCATCTCAACACAAGAATTTGTCAAAAGATTTTGGCGCAAAGGCTCGTTGATGCATCTCCCGTTAGATGGAAGCACATCTCACTTGTTTGTAATGAAGGGGAAGTACCATCATCGCAA
This sequence comes from Fagus sylvatica, assembly GCA_907173295.1. Taxonomy (NCBI): domain Eukaryota; kingdom Viridiplantae; phylum Streptophyta; class Magnoliopsida; order Fagales; family Fagaceae; genus Fagus; species Fagus sylvatica. The sequence goes on from OU015764.1 coordinate 14,438,220, forward strand.
ATATAAACAATGGACATTCTATGAAATCACCATCAACTTCAACTTCATCTACACATTCTGGTAGTCAAGCTACAAAACGTATGATTGACTCAATAATATCAGCAATAACAATGCACAAAACAGCTGCTGGATAAATGTACAAGCTGCTGAATAAGACAAATTGCTTGACAAATATACAATAGTTGCCGGATAAATGAACGACAGCTATTGAAAAAAAAAAAATAATAATAATTTGAAAGCTACTGGATAAATGTAGAGAAGCTGTTGGACTAGAATTGCTAAACTCATTATGGGACACCTTATCTTCTTGTATGACCGATCATTGAATACTAAAACTTGGAGTTCTTATATGGTCTCATTCAATAGCTACCTACTCTCATCCTTAACTTGGGGGCTTCTACCGCCCACTACCAACAATAAGCATTGATATGCTTGCTTTCCATTTTCCAACGTGTAAATATTTTCAGAAGACAAGGTTCCCCGTTGAATTAGAAAAAGACCTAAGTCTAGCTGAAAATGAAGGCTCACTGTTGAACTTAACAATGAGGCAAAGAAGTTGCTGCTGAATCTGTCTAATAGCATCTTGATAAAAGCAAATCTACAATGGATAAATCTACTAAGAGAAGCCTTTTTTCTCAAGATCACTGTAAGCAAAGCAACGCATGTTGAGAAACACAAAGCTTGAACTCATTGGCCTTGTAAGCTTTGCTTATGGGGGCTGCTACTCTTCCTCGCCTATTAATTATATGACAAATTGGCACGCTTCTTGCTATCTCATTAGCTTAATTGCGTGACTTTGGAGGGATCTCATATTTCCTCAATTACTTGAGCTCTTAGAGGCCTCACTACTACAAAGAAGTTATTTCAATCGCAATCAAAGAATTCCTCTATCATCAATGGTGATCTTGACATCATCCAAACTCTTCATCTACATGTTTTGCATTAGAAGGAACATCGGGGGGTTCAAACATCAAGAGACCTATTAATATGTTGAATACATCCTCGTGGGCTACCCTTTTTACAAGGAGCAAAGTCACTCAAGCACGGCACACCTATAGCCATATACCTACATCAACAGCTCAACAAAGCTTAGCATCGAATTTAAGTGGGGCAACCTTCTTTGGCATTTTTGGCATCTACAACATTTTGTCATTGTCGCACATCATGAAATATTTCTCTCTTGTTTATAAGCTGCATGGCTTGTCTTTTCAGCACATCCAACAGCTACCCTAAAGAATGTTATTGTTGTAGTGGGTAGGTTTTTAAGCTAAAATTAATTTCTTAAAGTAGTAAGAAGTACTTTTGTCAGACTTTCCAGAAAAAGATCCCTTTCCATTAATGACTATTTTTGACTTTATATTACATCGTGTTTCGTGTACTATTCCCTCTTCTCAATGTGGGACAGTCTTTTACAAAAAAATACAAAACTTCTATCAAAAAGTACAACATTCTATTTGTCTCTCGTTATTCTTTAATCATCTCAACCCTCTGATATGGGCCCAGGCCGAGCTTTATATCTTGACTTCTGATATAGACTTGGGTCGAGCTTTATACCTTGACTTCTGATATAGACTTGGGCCGAGCTTTATATCTTGACTTCTGGTTTGGGCTTTGACCGAGCTTCATGCCTCAACTTCTGGTATGGGATATTCTTTTTATGGGCCTATTTCATACCTTAATTTCCACACCTCCAATTGCCCCTCAAATTTTTACTCTTTATCAAAGAGAGAGATTTGACCGAAACAGTGGAGAAATACATATCACCATTCAAAGTTTTGAATGAAACGCAGTTGAGAATATTGTGGTCGGTCGTTTTATCAAAGAATATGGTTCGGTTTGCCGTTATCGACCTCGGATGAGAACAAATCATTCGATTCTATGGGTCGAAAATTCGGTTACTAATTCCGAGAAGTCCAAACCAGAATGTCGTGGCAATAAAGTAAATCCTTCCAACTTAACGTTTTATCGTCCATTGGATAAGAAAACGAGTTGATGACAATTTATTTCAATCTTATCTTGGAAGCGGCTGTCTACCATAATTAATACGCCGTTTGGCGTTCCCAAAGATATTCTATCTCTAAGGATTTATTGCGAACTAAAAAATTTATTTAATTATTTATTTTTTATGCAGGTTTTTTACCGGCCCATGACTGGTTGGATCCCGGTTGCCCGTGGTTTCGTTGGTAGTATATAAGAAAGGGGGGGAGACCCCACATTATGTTTTCACCTTTAAATTTATTCTTTTCCTTAAGTTTTCGAACTTTTTTACTGTTTAGAATCTTGTTTCTTCTGTTTAGTTCACCCTTATTAAGTAAAAACATGCCTATACAAAGGAGGACCATCAACATAGGATCGGTGCTCGGGACGCTTGCCCCAGAGTCGTCGGAGACTTCTAACGTTCCTCTTGCTCCCGGGTTCTTTGAGGGGGAATCCGTTATGAAAAAGAGGAAGAAGGGAGAGGAAGAGGCTGAAGCAATAAAGGATCAACAGGGCTTGATCCAAGCCGAACCTTCCGCGACCAAGTCCTCGTCTAAAAAAGGGAAAGGCAAAGATAGCCGAACTCCCCAAAAGGCCGCTGGTCACATTTCTCATAAACGCAAACATCAGAAAGAACTACCAGCACCTTGGAAATGCGAGTTTTATGTAGACGGCCGACTGGTGAACAAAGATGATTCGGTCTGGAAGAGTAAGGACGTCAGGGGTGGGCAAATAGCTGATGCCGTTGGGAGTGCTCTTCTCCTTCCCAAGGACATGAAGTCTTGGAAAGGGAGTAACTCGACGCAGATGATTGAAAATTTGAAGCGTGACTTGGTCGTGGTGAATTTTATTCTCTATTTTCTCTTTTATTATAACAATCTGTCATTCCCATTATTTATTCTGACGATTATTTCTAGGCTGTCCAAGGGATTTTTGAAGCTGGATATCGGTTGATAGAAACCGAACGTCTTCTTAATGAGTCTCTCGTTGAGAACGATAGATTGCGCGAAGTCGAAAAGTCGGCGTCCGCTAGAATTCGGGAGGTCGAGGGTCAACATAAAACTGCCGAGGAGGGGCTTCAGACAGCTGAGTGCCAATTGGTGGAGATCTCGGCAAAATTGGAACGAGAGTGTGAACGTTCCAGTGGGTTTCAGGCGGAAATTGATAAGCTCAGGGCCGAGTTGGCTGAAGCCCGACGGGTGTCCAGTAATGCTGAGAATGCAGCTTAGGCTTTCTATGACCGGGGTTTTGAAGATGCCGCAAGATCTTTGAAACTTCAACTACGTAGGGAGTGTAATATCTATTTTCTGAAAGGGTGGGCTTCGGCTCTTGAGCAGGCTGCGGTTGATGACAACTCTGAGCTTTATGTTTTGGGCCGGCATTATCGGCCTTTCGATAATGAAACCCCCGAGAATCTTGAAGGAACGAATGTTGAGGTTTTGGAAGATCGCGAAGCCGTTGATGACCCTACGGCTCTGGAAACTGCTGAAGTCTTCGATCATCAAGAGCGTGCTCAAACCGAAATGGTTCAAGATGTGGAGAAAAGTATCTCCGATAAAGAAGATAATGTAAACGTCGACGATTAAGGAGAGTTTACCTATGATCCTTGAATGCATCTATGACCGCATTATACATTTCATTTCTCCATTGAAGCAAATCGCACCAAACAGACATATTATCCCATTCATTTGGAGTTCTCAGCCTCCAAGTCTCGAGGATGTCTTTGCGATCAACATAAAGGTTTCCATGTACACCAACAACAGAACTTCCAGAGAGTTTGTTGCTACCGAGAATCTTGAAGAGACGGATGTCCTTGAGATCAGCATAAAGGTTTCCATGTACACCAACAATAGAACTTCCAGAGAGTTTGTTGCTACTGAGAATCTTGAAGAGACGAATGTTGAGGTCTTGGAAGAATGCGAAGTCGTTGATGATTAAGGAGAGTTTACCTATGTAATAAACCTCCCCCTTTTTTTTTAAAAGGGGGGGCATCACGATGTAATCTGTTGTTCTGTTTTATGAATAGAAGTTTTTCCTTCATCATTTTTGTTTAATTTAACATTTTCGTATATTGACCGATCTTCAATTTTTTCTGAATTTATTTTTTCATAACTTCAAATGGATTTGTCACGTTCCTAATTTGACTGTCATTCTTGAATCATTTGAGTCTTTTTCATAAACAATCTCTTAAAAGGCTGGATCAATCACTTTGTCTATGGATTTGGACCGAGTTATGTACGGGTTTGTTTTATCTTTGCTTCGTAAAGACAAGTCCATTTATTGCTAGGGGGTGGACCGAGTTTATTTCGTTGCCCCGAACTATCTTCGGTTGATATAATTTGGGTGTATTTTGTTTGAATTGGGATATATGGACTGAGACGCTTGATGTCCACCATAAGGTTCTCCGAGCGAGTGTTCGGCCTAAATAGACCGCCCTTAATGACGTAACTCGAAAGCTAGATGTTTATTGACCAGATCGGTCTTAATTTGAAATGACACACGAAAAGGAAGAGTTTAACCTTTTCGGTACACCGTAGATCTTCATTAATGGAGATCTGTTGTTGGTGTCTTTTCGACTTACGGCTGATAAATGAATGACGGCTTGCTTCATTTATTACGCTGTTAGGTGTTCCCCAAACCGTCAAATCATTATGAGATTTCTTGGGGGCCGGGAGAAGTTGCTTTAATGACTCCTTAGGCTTTACCGGCCCATGACCGGCTAGGTCCCGGTATCCGTAGCCTACCCAACCTTGTATATAAAAAGGGGGAGACCCCACTTCATTTTCACTCTTTACTTTCACTTCCGGAGATAAAAAAACATCCCTCTCAACTTCTAAGTCAACCTTTTCTCTAACTCTTCTGTGCCATCTTCACGTCAGTAAGTCTCTTTTTACTCTTGTATTTTCCTTCCATTATCCTAGTTGTGCTCTTCGGCCCATTAGGTTTTCAAGTCATGGGTAAATTTGCCAAACTCGTAAATACCGAAGAAAAAATCGCACAATTTAAAATTCGTTATGGTATTCCCGAGGACGTACATATTCAGTACGTTCCTTACGGCGATCTTGCGCTTCTCCAGCGTCAAGATCTCGTGCTTCCAATAGTAGCAATAGTTGAGGGAGGGGTTAGAATACCCATGCATACTTTCCTACTTCAGTTTTTAACTCATTTTAGGTTAAATCCTCTCCAGTGTGCCCCCAATGTTTTTAGGATAGTAATGGGGACGGCCGTTCTAATGGAAAAATTCGGCCTAAACCTCACTGTACATGATATAACCTACGTGTATAGTCTTCAAACGACTGGTAGGGATCAGTATACTTTAGTTGCCCGTAATGTTGATAGAAAACTGGTGACCGGGCTTCCGGACTCCAACAAGGGCCGAGATAAAGATTTTTTGGTGTTCACGGGGAACTGGCAAAACCCCCATATTAATTGCCCTTTGAGGCCCGGTGTACCAGGTTTTCACTGTTTCACGTCTTTTACGCAATGCATTTTTGTTTCTTTTTGTCCGCTTTGATTGAGTGTTTTCCTTCTCTCTTTTCAGATAAGGAATTTACTGCTAAGAAGGTAGAACTTGTGGAAAGGAAGACGGTCGAACATCTCTTGACAAAGCCGTGTTTCATTGATTTGGGTGGTCGTCCACGTGCGGCATCCATCTTGCTCGATTACGTGCCCTCGTATAAGTCTTTCCAAAAAGGACCCACCGTAAAACATTTCAGACATGAGGAGGTTACAGTCGTGCGCCCTGGGAAGGATCAGGAGGATATCATTCAAGCGGTCCCCGTGACAGCTAGAAGAGGAGTGCAGGTGCCTCAACTTGTGCCACCTCTTAGTAATCCTGAATTCGTTCCTTCCCTCGAGTCTTCAGAGGTCGGTCTTCCAATTATTCGGTTCCCTTCTTTTTTTGATCCCAATCCCAAACCAACCAAAGAAATGCCAGTCCAGAAACGATCAGTTAACATAGCGTCCGTGCTTGGAACGTCTGCCCCAGAGACGTCCGGGACTTCTCCCCGTGCTTCTTCTCCTGTTCCTCCCCCTGGGTTTTCTCAAGGAGAGGATGTTATGAGGAAGAAAAGAAAGAGAGGAAAGGAGCAGAATGACGACGTCAGCGGCCAGGAGGGGTCATCTCCGTCTCGACTTCCAAAGGCTAAGGCTCCCAAAAAGGGAAAGAGCAAGAACGATCGAGCTCTTCAGAAGGCCTCAGGTCAAGTCTCTCAAAGACTTACGCATCAAGACGACTCGAGACAGCCGTGGAGCTGTACTTTTCTTCTTGAGAACCAACTGGTCGATGAAGGAGACTCGGTCTTAAAGAGTGGAAAAGGAGTTCGAGGTGGAGAAGTGGCCGAAGTAGTTGGAAAGGCTCTTCTCTTCCCAGAAGACATGAAGGTCTGGCAAGAGAAGAGGTCCAAGCATATGCTGGAGAACTTAAAGCGCGACTCCATTCTGGTGAGTTTTGAAGCTTTGTATTCAAACGTCTCATTATACATGTTAGATGAAAAATTTATACATATGTATATATTTCACTTTATTTCATTCTTTATATCTTTTTTAGGCCGTTCAAGGTATATTTGAGGCTGGCGACCGACTTTTGGAGACCGAACGTCACCTCAACCAGTCTCGAGAGGAGATCAAACGACTCATGGATTTTGAGAAGTCAGCTTCTGCAAAAATTCGTGCTGTCGAGAGCGCCCAAAAGAGTGCTGAAGCCGATTTGCTAAATTTGCAGAATCAGGTGACCGATCTCTAGAAACAACTAGATCGGGAGTACCAGTCTGCCTCTCAAGTTCGAGTCGAGAATGGCCAGCTTAAAGACGCTCTAACCGAGGCTAAGGCGAAGGTTCAAAAATCTGAGGAGCAGACTCAAGCTTTCTATGATCAAGGCTTCAGTGAGGCGACCGATTCCTTACTGTTGCAACTCAAAGGTGAGTGTAACAAATATTTCGTCCAAGGATGGCATAAGGCCCTTGACAATGCCGAGGTTGATGACGTGTCTGAGTTATACGACTTGGCGTGGAGACATCAGCCTTTCGGGGATCCTGCGCCAAAGGAGCGCAATGAGGAGGCCGAAGAGGATGCCGTTGAGGACCTTATGATCCCTGTGTCCCATGAAGTCTTGAGTGAGCCCGTATTAGCTGAAGATCCTGAGATGCCTAAAGATCAGGCTAGCGATCAACTCCAGATGGTTGAGTCTCAAGAAGGGGAAGACGGTTCGGATGATGAAAACATAGATGTAATTGATTAGTTTAGATATAGTACAGTTCTCATACTGTGACGTATTTTGTATTCCTCATTTCCTTCATAAGAAGGGGGGAATGATACAATCTATTTTTATGTTCCCCGTTTCCTTCATAAGAAGGGGGGAAAATATATATTTTGTTATTCTATATTTCGATGACTTAGTACCTTTGTTTGAATTCGATATTTGTGCGATCATGCTTATGATTTAAGTTATATCTTGCAAACTAGATGAGTATTTGAGAACCGTTTAGGTTTACCGAAGTTCAGGTTGGTTTAGTCTTTCTGGACCTTAGTACTAAGGAATCCTTAGGAATTGTAACATTTAGGAATCCTTTAGGTTGACCGTAGCACTTATGAACCGTTTAGGTTGTCAGAGGCTTAGTTTTAACTTTTAACTTGCCAGTCCCCCTGGGCCGCAGTGCTTGGGAACCGTTTAGGTTGACCGAAGCCTAAGTCAAGTTTATTTTTAATTTTTAACTTGCCAGTCCCCCTGGGCCTTAGTGCTTGAGAACCGTTTAGGTTGACCGAAGCCTAAGTCAAGTTTGTTTTTAATTTTCAACTTGCCAGTCCCCTTGGGCCTCAGTGCTTGGGAACCGTTTAGGTTGACCGAAGCCTAAGTCAAGTTTGTTTTTAATTTTTAACTTGCCAGTCCCCCTGGGCCTCAGTGCTTGGGAACCGTTTAGGTTGACCGAAGTCTAAGTCAAGTTTGTTTTTAACTTTTAACTTGCCAGTTCCCCTGGGCCTCAGTGCTTGGGAACCGTTTAGGTTGACCGAAGCCTAAGTCAAGTTTTATTTTTAAGTTTTAACTTGCTAGTCCCCCTGGGCCTCAGTGCTTGGGAACCGTTTAGGTTGACCGAAGCCTAAGTCAAGTTTACTTTTAGCTTTTAACTTGCCAGTCCCCCTGGGCCTCAGTGCTTGGGAACCGTTTAGGTTGACCGAAGCCTAAGTCAAGTTTGTTTTTAACTTTTAACTTGCCAGTCCCCCTGGGCCTCAGTGCTTGGGAACCGTTTAGGTTGACCGAAGCCTAAGTCAAGTTTGCTTTTATCTTTTAACTTGCCAGTCCCCTTGGGCCTCAGTGCTTGGGAACCGTTTAGGTTGACCGAAGCCTAAATCAAGTTTGTTTTTAATTTTTAACTTGCCAGTCCCCCTGGGCCTCAGTGCTTGGGAACCGTTTAGGTTGACCGAAGCCTAAGTCAAGTTTGTTTTTAACTTTTAACTTGCCAGTCCCCCTAGGCCTCAGTGCTTGGGAACCGTTTAGGTTGACCGAAGCCTAAGTCAAGTTTTATTTTTAAGTTTTAACTTGCCAGTCCCCCTGGGCCTCAGTGCTTGGGAACCGTTTAGGTTGACCGAAGCCTAAGTCAAGTTTACTTTTATCTTTTAACTTGCCAGTCCCCCTGGGCCTCAGTGCTTGGGAACCGTTTAGGTTGACCGAAGCCTAAGTCAAGTTTTATTTTTAAGTTTTAACTTGCCAGTCCCCCTGGGCCTCAGTGCTTGGGAACCGTTTAGGTTGACCGAAGCCTAAGTCAAGTTTACTTTTTAACTTTTAACTTGCCAGTCCCCCTGGGCCTCAGTGCTTGGGAACCGTTTAGGTTGACCGAAGCCTAAGTCAAGTTTTATTTTTATTGAGGTGTATATGAAAAAGGTAATGAAATGGAATGACACCAGATTTACCGTGGTTCGGTCAATGGGGCCTATGTCCACTTAGTTCTTTTCTTATTCATCACTTATATTCTTCTTTCTTTACAACTTGCACTATCCATAGACATATATCCCCCCTTTTTCCTTTCTTCTTCTTTTTTTTTTTTTTTTTTTTTTTTTTTTTTTTTTTTTTAAGAAGGGAGGAAAAAGATGTGAACTAATGGAAATACTTTCGAAGATTGCTGACATTCCATGGCCGGGGCAGGGGTAAGGAATTTAAGTCTTCTAGGTGATAAGCCCCTGTTCCCGTGACAAATCGCACCCGGTATGGTCCTTTCCCAGTTCGGTCCAAGCTTGCCATCGGTCGGGTTCTTAGTGTTGCCCAAAACCTTTCTGAGGACCAGGTCACCTTGTTGGAAGGATCTCGGCCGAACATTCTTGTTGTATCCTTTTTTCAATTGTTGTTGGTAGGAGGCTAGTCTGATCATTGCTTGTTCTCTTCTTTCTTCTAGTAAGTCTAGAGCCTTGAGATTGGGCCAGATTGTTTCTTGTTGGATCCCATTCCGAACGTTCTGAGGGTGGGAAGTCCGATTTCTAGTGGGAATGACTGCTTCCGAACCATATGCTAACGAGAACGGGGTTTCTCCCGTTGATCTCCGTGGAGTGGTTCTGAAAGTCCATAGGACATTAGGTAATTCTTCCACCCATCTTCCCTTGGCATCTTCCAGCCTTTTCTTGATCCCGTCTAACACGGTTTTGTTCGAGGCTTCGGCTTGTCCATTACTCTTGAGGATATGCCGGCGAACTGTAAACGTTTTTTATGCCAAGTTCTGAAGCAATACTTCGTGAAAGGTTTACTGGTGAATTGTGTCCCATTATCTGAGATGATAGTTTTGGGTATTCCGAACCTGGTTATAATATTCTTCCAGACGAACTTAATTGAATCTTTGTCCCTGATGTTTGCCAGTGGTTCGGCTTCGAACCCATTTTGTGAAATAATCTGTAGCGACAATCAGCCAACGTCTATTACCCGTTGCTTTTGGTAAGGGTCCGACCAGGTCCATGCCCCATTGTGCGAATGGCCATGGACTTACTAATGGCTGTAGCTCACCGGCTGGTTGATGAAACCGAATGTGAGAATCTTTGACATTTGTCACACTTTTTTACGTAATTCACAGCGTCTTTTTGCATGTAGGGCCACCAATATCCCTGGGTGAGGGCTCGGTGTGCCAGAGATCTGCCCCCAGTATGACTTCCACAAATGCCTTCATGTATTTCGTACAATAAGTCTTCGACGATGTCAGGATGGACGCATAAAAGATAGGGTCCTGAGAAGGACCGTTTGTAGAGCTTCAAGTCTTTTGACAACCAAAATCTCACAGCTTTCCTTCTGATGATCTCGGCTTCTTTTTTCTGCTCTGGTAGGACACCCTTCTTTAAGGTAGATGACGTAGGAATCCATCCAACATGGACCGACCGTGATAGTATTTACGAAGTTTGCAGGTAGGTCATTACTGGGCGTTGCAAGGGTCTCGAGTGGTATGAGTCGTTTGAAATCAGCACTAAGAACAGATGCCAACGTTGCCAATGGATCCGCATGATTATTCAAATTTCGGCCGATCTGTTCGACTCTTATTATTTCAAAATCGGGCATGGCCGTTTGGACCTTCAACAGATAGGCCACCATACGCTCATCTCGGGCCATGTACTCCCCGTTGATTTGACTCGCTACCAACAATGAATCGTAGTAGACTATCAGACGTCTGGCTCCCAATGTTTTTGCCGATTTCAATCCAGCCAGGACCGCTTCATATTCGGCCTCGTTATTAGAAGTTTTAAAATCAAGACGAATTGACTGTTCAATCACTGTCTCATCCGGTGTTATTATGACCATCTCGGTTCCAGACCCATTGGCGTTGGAAGCTCCATCTACATACACTTTCCACCAACCTGTATGTTCGGGCGAATCCTTTTGGGGCGTTGTTTCGCCTATGTTCTTTTGTTCAGAGGTCGGTGCGAATTCTGCAACAAAATCGTCCAGCACCTGCCCCTTTATGGCAGTCCTTGGGAGGTATTTTACGCTCAAGGCGCTAATCTTTGCTCCCCATTTCCAAATCTGTCCCATAAAGTCGGCCTTGTTAAACATGGCTTGTATCGGATATTGTGTTACCACGTAAACGGTGTGTGCTTGAAAATATTGCGGTAGCTTATTGGCCGCTGTGATCAATGCTAGGCCGACCTTTTCTAGGGGGGATAGCGCGTTTCTGCCTCTGTCATAGTTTTGCTTGCATAATATACCGGACAGTGGACAGTATCTTTAATTTGAATCAACACGGCGCTTACAGCTCGATCAGACACGACCAAATATAGAAAAAGCGGTTCACCTGGTGTTGGGTTAGACAAAAGCAAGGAGGAAGAGAGATATTTCTTTAGATCTTCAAAGGCTGAAACGCATCCTTCATCCCATTTGAAAGTAGTGCTCTTTTTCAGGAGCTGGAAGAAAGGCTGGCATCTATCGGCCGACCTTGAGATGAACCTGCTCAAAGCCGCGGTCATACCTGTTAACCGTTGGACTTCTTTGTGAGTTCGCGGTGCTTTCAATTCCTGGATGACCTTGATCTGATCTGGGTTTACCTCAATATCTCTATGTGATACCATGAAACCCAGGAATTTTCTAGAGCTGATCCCAAATACGCATTTGGAAGCGTTCAATCGCAACTTATGTAGTCTCAATACCCGGAATGTCTCCGTTAAATCTTTTAAGTGGTTTTGGGACGACCTGCTTTTTACAACCATATCATAAATATATATCTCCATTGTTTTCCCTATTTGATCTTTGAACATTTTGGTGACCATCCGCTGATATGTGGCACCGGCGTTCTTTAGACCGAATGGCATTACCTTGTAGCAGTATATCCCCAGCGGGGTGATGAAGGCGGTTTTTTCTCGATCTTCGGTTGATAAGGCAATCTGATGATACCCTTGGAATGCGTCTAGAAAACTCATTCGGTCATGCCCGGCTGTTGCGTCCACCAACTGATCGATCTTGGGTAAAGGGAAATGGTCCTTTGGGCATGCCTGGTTGAGGTTAGTGAAGTCTACACATACTCTCCACTTCCCGTTTTTCTTTTTTACCACCACCGTGTTAGAGAGCCAAGTAGGATATTGAATTTCTCGTATTGCTCCTGCCTGCAATAGTTTCTCTACTTCCTTCTGTACTGCTTCTGCATGCACCGGAGCTGATCTTCTTGCCTTCTGCTGCACTGGTTTGGAGTGAGGATCTGTATTCAACCGATGCTCGATGTAGTTGGGATCCACTCTTGGTACTTCGTAGGGGTCCCAAGCGAACACGTCCACGTTGTTTACGAGGAAGCCTATAAGTTCGGTTCGGTCGATTGGGCTCAGTTCTCGGCCGATCTTAAAATACTTCTCTGGGTCAGAAGAAAAAGTTACTGTCTCTAATTCTTCACAGGGCGTGTATGTTTCTGTGTAGGCGTCTCCCGCCTTCTTTGACTGCTATAAGCCTTTGGAGCACTGTGCCGCCATTTTCCCCTTCTGCTTAGATTCTGGGGGATTCTGTTTGATGGCAGCCATGATGCACTGCTTGGAAGCAACTTGGTCACCCTTAATCTCCATTATACTGAAATCCGTTGGGAAACGGAGTTTTTGATGGAAAGAGGATGGCACAGCTTTCAACCTGTGGAGCCATCTTCGTCCCATAATTGCTGTGTAGGGGGATGACACATTTATTACGGCACATTTCTATGAATTTGGTTTCAAACTGATTGGTCCGGTATGGACATTCAATGTAATCCGACCCATTGGCCGAATGCTTTCTCCCGAAAATCCAAATAGGGGTGCGTCGTAAGGTTGAAGGTCGGACTGTTTGAGACCGAGCCCGTGAAACAGGTCTGGGTACATTATCTCAGAACAACTGCCTTGGTCTATTAGTACCCGTTTGACATCTGAGTCTCCAATCCTTAATTTGATCACCAATGGATCGTCATGTGGAGTCTGGACATCTCTCAAATCTTCGTCGGAGAAGAAAATCTGCTGTTCATTTCTTGGGAAATCCATCCTCGGTTTTTTGGACATAACCGATCCTTCGGATACTTGAAAAACCTCCCGAAGGTGTTGAGCTTTCTTCAGGTCGGACTTCAATCGATCGTATGAATGCCCATTCGACCGAGATGTATGGATCGTTTCTATGACCCTTGCAGCAGGCTTGGCGTGGTGGATGGTTGTTGGCCCCTCGTGGTAATGCTGTCTCTGGCCATCACTTATGTAGCGGTGCAAGTGCCCGGCTTTAGCCAAGTCTTCTAAGTGCTTTTTCAACGTATAACATTTCTCGGTCATATGCCCCTTCTCTCTGTGATAAGAACAGTATTTGTTGGGATCTCTTCTCGTTGGATCTTCACCCAGGGGAGCAGGCCACATGAAGAAAGGTTCATTCTTTATGTCACCCATGATGCGATAGATTGGTTGGTTAAAAACCGTATATATTCTGCTTGCTTCTTTGGGTCGTGGAAAACGGGTAGGATTTCTTGGCGGTATTTCGGCCCTTTTTTGCTCCGTATTGTTAGGCCTTCTTGGGGGTCGGTTTTGTGTAGATGTTGCCCCAGTTCTTGCTCTGTCTTCTTCCACCCGTACATACTGTTCGATCCGCGACATAAGATCTCGCATGCTTCTAGTCGACCTTTTGGAGAGACTGTGTCTTAATTCGGATTCTGGGTGTAAACCCTCTTTAAAGGTTTTCATGGCCATATCTTCCGTATCACCGTCTACCTCGTTATATACTTCCCAGTATCTGGCAGAATAATTCTTTAGCGATTCTGAGTCTTTCATTCTCATAGACATTAAGGAGGCAAACTCCTTAGGTTTCCGATTGTTGGTTATGAATCGGGAGACGAATGCCTCAGCTAATTCGTTCCAAGAATAAATCGAGGAATGTGGTAGGCGGTTGAACCATCTAAGGGACATCGGCCCTAAGCTTGAAGGGAACATTCGGCACATTAAAGCGTTGTTGCCGAGGTGTAAAGCCATGCTTTGTCTATAATGACTGATATGTCCGACAGGGTCGGCCTTGCCGTCGTACATCACGTAGGTCGGGGCTGAAAAGTTTCTTGGCAGACAGGCTCTCTCTATTTCTTTCGAAAATGGAGAATGTGATATTTGATGAAGGGCTTTCCACACTGTTTCCCGCCCTCTCCTTTCTCCGTATGGTTGTCTTACAGTTAAGGGGGATTCAGACCAGTTGCCCCTGGATCCTCTATCCAGAGTTCTTCCCCCTTTGTTCCTTCCATCAGAGCTTTCTTCTTTATCGGTTTCCGCGGTTGACCTGCTTGAGCTATCGGATGACAAATATCTTTCATGTCTAGTTCTAATCTTTGGTCGGCTAGAATGCTGTGGTCTTCCGGATCGTTTATTTTTCTTTAACTTCTTCTTCAAGTCAAGAACCTGTTGTTGTAGTGCCTTCACCGTATCTTCATTATATTCGTCCCAGGTTCGGTCGCTAGTTGAACTGCCCGCTCTGGGTTCTTCGGTTATTCTGGTTCTTCGGTTCATTTTGGAGGGTTCACGATATCGGTGGGATGGTTCAGGCTTCTGCTCTCTCCTGATTTCCGACCTAATGACTATTCTTCGGCTTCGGAGTGCTTTTTCTGAAGGAGTACCTTCAGGCCATCTCTTATCGTTGTTGGAGGAGAGGTCAGTTTCTAGTAGGGGATTTTCCTCTTCTTGATTTATCATCGCTTCTTTCCCTCGGCCCGAGTATACGGTTACTTTTTCGATGCGGCTAGTCATTTTCTTCGGAATTTTGTATCTGTAAAAGTACTTTCCCACAGACGGCGCCAATTGTAGTGGGTAGGTTTTTAAGCTACAATTAATTTCTTAAAGTAGTAAGAAGTACTTTTGTTAGACTTTCCAAAAAAAGATCCCTTTCCATTAATGACTATTTTTGACTTTATATTACATCGTGTTTCGTGTACTGTTCCCTCTTCTCAATGTGGGACAGTCTTTTACAAAAAAGTACAAAACTTCTATCAAAAAGTACAACATTCTATTTGTCTCTTGTTATTCTTTAATCATCTCAACCCTCTGATATGAGCCCAGGCCAAGCTTTATATCTTGACTTCTGATATGGACTTGGGCCGAGCTTTATACCTTGACTTCTGATATGGACTTGGGCCGAGCTTTATATCTTGATCTGATATGGGCCCAGGCCGAGCTTTATATCTTGACTTCTGATATGGACTTGAGCCGAGCTTTATATCTTGACTTCTGATATGCTTAGGCCGAGCTTTATATCTTGACCGAGCTTGGGCCGATTCATGCCTCAACTACTGGTATGGGCTATTCTTTTTATGGGCCTATTTCATACCTTAATTTCCACACCTCCAATTGTTATTATTATTATTTGGTCTGAACTTATGAAGGCCCAAAATGTAAGGGCTATAAGGGATGGACAACATCATCACCACCAAAAACATAACAAAAATTGGAAATCTTGCGAAGGTTGCAACCTAGCAATATTATGGCTAGGCTACCATCTCAATTTATTTGGGCAAAAATAAGCCTTATGAAGACGAAGGCGCCACCTTTAATACATTTGTGTAAATAAGAGCCCTTACTGGGGATGCATACTGATCTCGACACTTCAGCAGAACCACCAAGTAGTGTGATAAATAACGACGACACCTTAAGCATGAGATTTTAGCATGTGATGGTGTAGTCAATCTTCTCTCCAATTCGGCAGTTTTTCTCATCCAAAAGGTCCACCTTAACAATCAACTAAGGCTTATAGGATCAACCTTGCGGACCCAATCAATGCCAAGTGATTGAAATTCTACTATTCTCAATCGTTCATGAAAATAGAAGTCAAACGTAAGCTATGAATAAAAATTCTCCATTACAAGCTCAAAGTTGGTTGTATGCCACTACACGCAAAATGATATGGCAGTAGTTAAACAACACATGAATGTTTTCTCAAGTTCCAGCCACAATGTGAAGAAAAAAATGGGCAGTGCGGCCATCTCTATCAAATTTGCTCAAATAATGGCTTCATCGGCTTGTCACTGCATCTAGCAGCTCCTCTAAGTGTTTCAATATTAGCATTTACATTTTTGGTGTCTCATCCAGCTTTTATCTCATCATTACAGCAAGAATTAAATCAGTATTATGGCATCCTACTATAAAAGAATGATAAATCATACTATGGAAGCAATTCAATTCAATCATGCCTTGATTCATGCTATCTACATCAAAGATAGCTCAAACCAAATCAAGCTCGTCAACACTACTGGGCTACTAGAATGGAGTTGCTTCACATTCAGCCATAACCTTATGCGAGCTCCAATTTATCTTAATCATCTCCAACATCATGTATTAACTCTTTAAGCATGGCGGTCTCGCATGCAATGGAGTATCCAAACTTTTTCTCCATTCAAATTGCCTCTTTCTCATTTAGCAGATCAAGGAACAGCCTAAATTGGCTTCCACAACACTCACATCAATAGTTGGCCTAGCGCAATCCTCTTTGGCCTTTGACATAATCATATCTTGATACACACTGCTTGGAACCAAAGGAGGGATTGCTGCTGAAGGTGTCCCTACAATCTTCGCAAAATCTCAACATGTTCTTAGAATTTGGCCACACAGCTACATTGAATTAATGGGTATCATGTTGCAGCAAAAGAATCGTGCAAGGAGACTCTGAAAAGAAATGGGGAAGTGACACAAAACTTGGTGAGATTCAAAGGAACCATCAAAGAGCAACCTTGGCTACATTCAGTAGGTTCTAAAGGCACATTTTCCTCTCTATGGCTAAGTGACCACTGAAGTCCACTTAAAGCCCATCAACTCACAAAAAAAATTTGGAAAAAACTCAAGCCATGATCTCTCATCTACACAACAATGCTCTTTTATTCCCTATGACTTTCTCGGGCTTCATGACCCGCAATTGCTAATAGGTCTCTTGATCCATATATTCTCTAAAAACAATAGAGCGCTCAACGCTTGAACCCGCGACATTCACAAGAAAAACAAAATTGATGTGCAACTTTTACGATGCTCGCACATGTGATCGCTTACGCATCCCATGTGCGAGGGGGGCTAATGTTAGAGGCTGATTTTTTGCAAGCCCAAACACTCAAGGCCCGTGTGGTTTACAAGAATTTCAGCCAAGCACAAGCTTGGGCTCCCATTTTTCTACCTTGCAATGAAGACATAACCCATACAATTTAATAGGTCCATGTATGAAAAGAGGCCAGCAAATAAAGAAGGCTGACTTGAGGGGTATGAAGGACTTTCCTCAACTGATGTTAGGCTCAATAAAGTGCACGTATGAACTTGGAGCAGCTGTGAGTCCACATGAAACCTTAAACAAGTCAACGTACAAAGCTTGGTTGCTATTTGAAGGATCTCTGAAGCTGCTGGATGAAGGCACCCACCCAACACATAGCTGCTGGACATAAATGCCAGCCCCAAATCAACATTGAATGCCTAATTTCACGGGTCCATGAATTCAGCAGGTCCATGGACATGAATTCCCTTTAAGGAAAGCAATCACACCAACTTTAGTCAACCATGTTTTCTGATATGGAAAAAATCTGATTTATTGTTCTTTTCCAAAAGGGTTCACTGCTCAAAGATAATTTCTGCATAAACCAGTGAACAAAATCCTTCCTTAAGGATATTACCATAGCCTAATAAACAATATAAAAGGAAGCACAAGTCCAATGTGAAAGGGGCTTCAGTGACATGAAGCTTAAGTGGAGAAATCTCCAAGTTTTTTGGTAGATTCATTCAGCAGATATCAAAACAATCTTTTGTAATTGCTGAGTGTATAAATGAGAATATTTCTTTCTTCTTCATTGTTTCTCTCTTGATTTTCCCACTTCTATGATTTATTTTCATAAGTTCTCATTAAAACAAATTATTTGGAGAATAGCGTTTATATTTTATTCTTACAAAAGTTGCTGGATTTGCTTAAACGCACCGCTAGCCTTCGTCATCACTGTGATGAAGCAAGTAGCGGACTTGACTTCCCAAACTTGAACCTGGGTCAATGAAGGCGCACAATCGGACCTCGACGCGTGGCAAGGCAAAAAAACCACCCCTAACAAACCCGAAGAAAAAATATAGGTGCGGGTAGAGATTTTTGGACCCATGAACAAAATGGGTCAACTTGCACCCGACCCATTAAAATATCGGATTGGAACAAGTTGACCCTCAAGAGACATAGGCCTTTTTTTTTTTTCATTTTTTTTTTTTAAGGAAACTTTTTTTTTATTTTTCTTGTTTTGTTCTTTTTTGCTTTCTTATCGTACGTAATTGTGTTACGAATTTGACTACTATGAAAGTTTAGTTTTTGAATGATTAGGAATTTGACTATTATGAAAATTCACATAATGCTAACGAAAACAAGAAATGAAAAAGGACTAATTCTCAATTGGACTTGTATTTGGAAGAGCCTAGACTTAACCAAAAATAATATGTAAGGTTGGATGTTCTCTCATGGTGGAAAGAGAATTACAATCAGTATTTTGAGCTCTCTTTAATGGAACGCGATTTCTTGAGCATTCTTATAGTTTTTTAACCAACTTTAAGTACTGGAGGTAAAAAATTTACTCAATAATGATCTTGTCTTTTGCTAGTGAGTGTAAAAACTTTGATTTGCACTCGATGTTGGTTATATGCATTTGAAGATTATATTTTATCAATTTTATAGAATAGTCATAGTTATAAAATTTTAATTCTTATTGACCTGCTTTCATTTTATACTAAAGTTATATTAAATTTTGGTATTGTAGATGACCATATTCACAAAATTACTTATAAATTTGAGGTACAATTCTTAACTATAAATATTTTCACTGTTGGATCTACTATTAATATTGAATAGATTGAGGTGCAATTTATGTAATTCCTTACTGATTTTTATTAACCTAGCATGTTATGCTTTATTCTTAAATCTTTATATATTTAGTTATCTCTGTAAGTAATTTAAAATTACTTCATATTTTTTATGCAATAGGTGAGGCGGTTCCAAGAAGTTTTTCTAGAGGATTCATTAAAAAACTTAAATATATTCAAATCACAAAATAAAAAAAAAAATAAAAAAAAAAAAAAAAGCAAAAGAATCTTACAATATAAGTGATTCCTTTCCTTACTAAAAATTTGTCCATAGTACTAGCAAAATAATAAAGGATAAATTATAAGGCATTCAACATATGATATGAAGACCAATAGACAAAAAAAACTAAATTTATATTAGTTAAGTTAAGAATTTATGATTAATTAAATTAAATGCACTAACCACTTAAAGTATTAATTAACCACTCACAAGGAGTATGCATAGGACCTCACAACACATAAACTATCATCAACAACACCAAATCATTACAAAATCAAATGCAAAAACCAAAAAATGCACCTATCATATATTAATTCTTTATTTAAAACATTTTGTCAAACAATAAAGTCTAAGTGAAACAAATGAATTCAATACAAGTCATTCCCATCAAACACTAACTATCACCATCAAAGAATAATCATGGTCATTAGATAAACAAATGAAAAACAAAGAAATCCTTAAGGAGATGCTAAGGGCGAAACTTCAATGGGCCAAAAATTTGGAGTTTTTCTCATAAAACAAAATAAAAAGTTTAAGAGTACTCTTAAGAAAAGAAGCATTTTGCCTTTATTTAAAAAAAAAAAAAAAAAAAACACCTATCTCATAAAACAACCAAGTGACCAATGTCTACCCCATAAAACAAATTGAAATTTTTTATCATAAAAATTAAAAGAGTTCTAAGATCTAGAGAAAACTGGAGGGGTGGGGTTAGACAGATTTTTGCCTCGATCTACCTTTCCTAGGTCTTGCCAGAGCTGCAAAACACTCTTCCTAAGTCTCGTTGAAACGTGTTTGCTTCATGGGGAAGTCGTAGAGGAAAATATTTTCACTATATAGAGAGAGCATAGGGGGAAAATGAAGAAAATAAAGAAAGGGACAAAGAGTAGAGATCTTAGTTCGAGAAAAACAATAAATGACCGATTTGGCTAAGTTACAATGTTTTCTTTTTTAAGGTATATTAGGCATATTTATCTAAAATTGAGTTTTGGCTAAGTCAATGTGGATGCTATAAGGTAAGTAAATTTAGGTTTTTTTTTTTAGTAATTAATTGAACGAAATTTGATTGTGCTAGCTTAAAAAAATAGACCATTGATAACTGGTAGTAGTCATTTGGATTAATTTTGTTGTTGTTATCTGATTTAATTTTTATTGTTATTTGACTATTTTTAATGGTTAAATGGACTGGGTCTATTTGGATTTCAAGTTAGGAATTCAATATTTTATTTCAAGGGGATTCACTACCTAATTATATATATTTTTTATAAGAAGTCAAGGGGTTCAATTGAACCTCCTGAATTCTATTGCACCTATGGAGGTTGATATGGTCTAGGGCATCTTTTTTTTTTTGGTCATTTTTTTGGAGATGATAAAATTTGTGAATCATGGCTTATATAAACTTAATACTTTATGTAATATTTTATTTTATTTTTAAGTATTTTCGTTTATTTATTCTCTTATTTGTATTGAAAGGAAACAAATACAATACATTTTTTTTTTCTTAGCGTGTGAAACTAATGAAGGTCATATCAGGTTGACCCAACCGTTAAAAGTCGAGGTAAGTGTCATAAGTTATTAATTTCGTTTAGACAACCCGTGTGTCACCCGAACCCAAATGACCCTACCCGTTTACCAAGTCTAATTGAAATCATGGATCCATTCCACACTCCCGAGGCCCACCCAAAAAACAAAATATAAGAAATCTAGGCTGACTTACTAAAGACAAAAAAGATGAACCCAACTTATGCTGAATTCGGTGACCATGTTTAGATTCCTATTATTCTGTTCTTATTCAACATATCATATCTAATACATTCATGAAACATGTACAAAACACTAAAATCAGAAAAAGAAAGGTAACACAAAGTGAGGAACATAAGAGGAAGAAGCATATGGACAGCTTTACACTTGACTCACAGTCACAATCATCCCAACAGTTCTCTCACCTCTTCACTTAGAATAATGTTACATATACAACATATTTCATAATATTTTTCAGAACAATTAAGATAACATTTTTTTTTTAATTAGTTATCTTCAATTCCTACTATTAACATTATATTTTATTTATTATTCACAAATTAACCATGGCGTATAGCCCAGTCAAGGTTTTTTTTTTTTTTTTTTTACTATATTTTTTTTATTAAAAAAAATTACCTTAAATTAAATAATTAGTCTAGTCAATTTTTTTTTTTTGCAATTAGCTATCCTAAAATTTTTTTTTGCCTCTGCCTCCCCCTTAGATCTTAATTTGTCTAAATATTTTGCTATAACCCTGAGGAAACTCGATCTTTTGTAAAATATATTTGGTGACTTTAGAGTTATTGTTTCACCTAATGCCGGAGGAATATTTTCATTTTGCACAAAAAATAGAAAAAGAAAAAAAAAAGGGCGGAGGGAATATTTTGCCGTCAGTTGGAAAAAGCCCGTCCCTTGCGGAAATTCCAAAACGTGTCTTCCTCCCTTCTTTCTTGGTGGACCCCTCCCACATGTGGCTTGACCTTTTGCTACGTGCCACGTGACTCTTCGAATATTCTATTCCTCTCCTTCGGCAGCGAATATTCCACGCTGGCATATACGTGGCAACCCCATATTCCATCTCTCCCCACTCCCACTTGCATTTACGAGTAGGATTTTTTTGTCATAGAATTTTCAATCTTTTGGTAATTGTCTAAGATCCAACGGTTGAAGGTAGAGTGGATAAGCTCCTTTGGAGCATTCTATAAAGTTTTCTGACATATTCTATATGTAATGGTGTCATCATGTTGCTTCAGATTCGCCGCCGAGCTTTACTCTACATGTTCCTCCAATTATTAAAATAACCATAAGACTCGAAACATCTTTCATCTCCTTTTGCAAATATACCGTTAATTAGTAACATCATTGATCACTTTGATTTGTTACGTAGAATAAGATATAATATTAATAGTTTCATGTAATCGCTGTTGGGGTCGATTCTATATTTTGCTCTTTTCGCTGTTGAAAGTCCATGGGGCCTAGCTATCCGGTAGTAGAAGAAAAAAGAAAAGCTTGAAAATTCGAATTCGTTTTCTTAAGAAAAGAATTGGGTTAAGTATATTCGATTTGGGTGAGTTAGGAATTAGGAATTAGGATGATGGAGAGGAATTACAGTGGTGGTGGTGGTAGAGCAGGAAGCTATCCATACGACAACGCTGTGGTCATGACAAGAGACCCCAAGCCAAGGCTAAGGTGGACGGCTGATCTGCACGAACGATTTGTCGATGCTGTTACTAAACTTGGTGGCCCTGACAGTATGTTCTTTTTTTCGTTTTATGTTTAATACTTTTCAACTCGTAATTGCTTATATTCTATAGGAACATATTGCTCTTCTAGATTATGGGTTACAATAAATTTGGCTTAATTCTGATTTTTTCTGTTATTTTTTAAATTCCCTAATCAATATAGCATTAGTTGGATTTGCATTTTGCAGGTATCTGTTCGTCTTTGACAAGCCAATATGGATTGTTGCGAAAAATTTAGAGTGATATTTTTGTTTATGTTTTGACAAAAATTATACTGGTAGTTTTAACATATCAATTGCCTCAAATCTATGCTGTAGTCCATTTCCTTCAATTCTTCGATTTTTTTTTTAATTTAATTTAATTTTTTGTTAAACATTTTCTAATGGAGTATCTTAACTCCTTTTGAACATTGTGTTGGAATGATTTGTGCTCTTTTTTTTTTTTCAAGCTTAATAAATAATTAATCAAGCTAAATTTTAAATTGAATTATACGGAATGAACAAGATAGAGCAAGTGAGATGTAAATTTTTTTGGTTGAATCATGCCATGAGACGTAATTGTCATTTAATTTTATTGAATTATGAAAAAGAATCACATGGCTATCTCCAACCTATTAGGTGCATCATGAACCCTTACTAAATTTAAGAGAAATTATTTTGTATATTTGATATACTAGGCTTCATTTTCATTTAAAACTACATATATAGGTTAGAAAAAAGAAGACGTAATACACCGGATGCACCGAATAAATTTCTCAAATTTACAAATCTCACAACTTTGAAGTGAATTAACCAACCCAATTCTCATGTAGTTAACTTATAATAAAACCGGCAATGTATTTTAGCACTTTCTGTTGGCAAATAGTCTCATTTCACTGTGCAGGTTTTCCCACTTTCTATTGCAAAGTTAATTTAGAGAGCCTTTTTTTATTTTTTTAACAGAAGCAACTCCCAAGTCTGTATTGAGGCTGATGGGATTAAAGGGTTTGACATTGTACCATTTGAAGAGCCATTTGCAGGTAATTAGAAATTTTGCTTCTCTCCTAATGAGTAATGACCACTTTGCAAGATGTAAAGGGGAAGTTCAAGTTCTAGATTTCATCAACTCAGGCAACTAACAACCGGTGGGGAGGGGCTTTGAGATGGGGAGACTCCTACATTGTGTAGTCCAATGAACAAAATGTTTAAAAAAAAAATAAAAAATGCTTCTCTTAATCTGATCATTTACACATTTTTGTTTTGTGGAACACAAATGTAACATTACGAAGAAAATCAATATGCAGAAGTACAGACTTGGACAGCAAGTACGTAGACCAAATTCTGCAGAACGAAACCAAGAGAGCAATGGTGAGTCCATTAATATTTAATTTTCCGGAATGTTTGAAATTAATTAAATTGGAAAGCTTTCCATAGGCAATAAGCTTTTAAGTTTTAGCCAATAATTTTATCTGCATAGAGCATACACGATTTTTTTTTTTTAATGCTTGGTACTTTATTAATAATTGTCTTTTCATATTATCATTCATTTCTTTTTCGTTACAGCTTCAGAATTCTTCGTACTTACACCTTACCTTTCTAAATTTTAGGGGGCACATATGTGCATTTAAGTAATTCCCCGGGGACTAGTACCAATTCTTCAAGAGGTGATGATGAACAAGGGTATGAGAAACCATTAATCTCACATTTATCGATTCTGTAGACCACAAATTATTGACTTGTCCAAATTTTTCGAGTGTTATAAAAAAGGGTGATGTAAGTGGTGTGAGGCAATCATTGCCATTGTCTAAATATAGGAGTTTTCAGATCAGAAACTTATCAAAATAATTAACTTGTGACTTTCTTTCTTCCTTTTGTGCCTCTCATCAGAGCTATTGATATCATAATTTGAAACAAAAATTATTTTGCTTTTTAGGTTTCCATTTGCTCATTTCTAGACTAATATCATTTTAGATTCATCTTGTGAATTTCTTCATTTTGCAAATTTGTACCGACTTGATACTAAGTAATGCTGCAAACATAACAGAGAAATCCCAATTGCAGAAGCGGTTAAGTGTCAACTTGAAGTTCAGAAAAGATTACAAGAGCAGCTTGAGGTATATTTACCGTGGATAATTTAGCTACAACATTTTGATTAATCACTTGTGATATTTGCTCAATTATCACAAGTTTTGCTACTTCATGCACAAAAGCTATAACTCTATGTTGTTAAACTATTCATCATTGCCAATAGGTACAAAAGAAATTGCAGATGAGAATAGAGGCCCAAGGGAAGTACTTGCAGGATATATTAGAGAGAGCCCAAAAGAGTCTCTCCCTTGATATCAATGGCCCAGGTAGCCTTGAAGCGGCAAGAGTCCAATTAACGGACTTCAATTTGGCTCTAACGAACCTCATGGAGAATATGAATGAAGGAGATAGAAAAGAAAACATGCAAGAGATGAATGATTTTTTTAAAAAGGCCAACGGTTCAGCTCTCCAAATTTATCAAGAGGGAGGGAGAGAAGAAAATAAAGATGTTAAGCTCAAGATTGAAGGGGGTTTGATTCAGTTTGACTTGAATACCAAAGGTAATTATGACTTTTTTGCAGCAAATGGAGCTGATTTGGAAACCAAGATCCTTTCCTATAGGACATAACAAATTGGATACATAATGTCTTACACACAAATCACCCTTTCGTACCTGCTTATATTTGTTTTGCTTTCAGTTAATTAAATAATTAAAACCGAGAGAGTGTTGTTTGGATGAGCTTATTTATTTTATGTTGTTTTATTATGTAGAAGTGCAATGGTACTTTAAAAATGTGATACTTTAAAAAGCTATACATTATCTTTTAGGATGAAAATAAGCTCAACTAAACAGGTCCTTATGTATAATATACTTTATTGGGGAATACTTTTTATTTTTAGTTTTTTATACATATTTTCTTTGGGTTATCTTTTGGTTACTAACACTTAAGTAATCCTGAAATCGATTTCTCTCCTCTCGAATTTCGTAATTTTCCACAATTCTTGTGAGGTAAAGATCTAAAGAGCCTTGATAAGTTTTGATCTATTGGACAATTTGAAGGTTCATGTCTGGATTGACTAGTAGTCCATGTTTCTCATATACCATCTAAATCATAGGATTAATTCATGGGAGATTGTAGTCAAGACTCGTCTTGTAATTCAATGATATTATTTGCTCTCCTTTACAAAGGTCACATCTCCTCTTTCACCATTATTATAATTATCGAGTTATTATAAAATAAAATAAAAACATGTAGGATTGTAAAATCATTGAAATGGAGTTGCTACATGTTTCTATGGGTTGGGGGGGCGCATAAATCATACAAAGGAGCAAATACAATTCTGTGATGTGGGTTATGAGTGTACTGTTTTTGCTGCGCAATGTTAGAGAATACAAACAAATTTCACATCTTGTCTAAGTAATAAGTTGTAATTAGTGTAACATTACTTTTGTATGGACCCACCATTGACATTACTTTTTATTGTATAATAATCATAACATGTCACTTCAACCTGTGAACAAAAAATTGTGAATTTTTTTTGTTTTTTTGTTCTTTTGCTATAAGCCTATATAACTCATGGCATATATCTATTTATTAGAAAAATATTGGATATCTAACAAAATAAGGCCAAAGCGTATGAATAGTTATATACAAATAAACTGGACTTTATAGTGCTTCAACTTCGAATGGACTTTTCATTACCCATAATATAAATCGATATGGATCTTCACAGCCCAATACATTTTAGATCTTTCAAAACCTTTTTCAACCACTCCAAAAGTCAGCCCAATTATTTTACACATTGTGTTGACCAAGCCCACATCATTGTAGAGGATAATGTGGGAAGTATGGAAAACAAAGATAAGACGTCAAACATGTAGGTTGGGTTAGGGATTGAGATCTTATGCAATTGGTGAAAACTAATTGCATAGCAATACTTTTGATCTTGATCATCTATTCAAAAGTGATTTTTGATCTCGACCGTCTAATAGAAAATTAACTTTTTTTTTTTTTTAACTTTCTAAACATTTTTAATATTAACCGACGACTAATATTAAAAGTTACTTTATAACTTTTAATTTCAACTATTAAAAACTATTGCTTTGCAATTGGTGGGATCTCAATCTAATGAGCTAGCTCTGGGTATGACCCAATCGAGTTGGGTCAAAAGACTCAAAAATGGTATGGGTCAAAATGGGTTGCTGTTTTTATTACTCATACCCAATATTTGATACCGTTGGTTCAGTTTAGTACAATATGATTTTATTTTTTTTCCTCTTAAAAAAATAATGCAAAATGTTCACTTATGTCCCAGGGGTATTTTTATTTTGGTATTTGTGTTTTCATATTTTTCATTTAGTCCTGGAGTCTTTTTATAATGTTTTATTTTAAAACGTATTTTCTCCTCACTTGAGTTTTTTTAATAAGGTTAAAGTATGTGCACACTTGACTTTTCTCACCTTAAGGTTTAGGTTATTGTGGGTTTATGAAAGAAAAGCTAACGGTATAAAGGCTCAAATGGGTTAGCAATAAATTGATTTGTGATAGGTTAGTTATGGGATGATGTGGTTTAATATAATATTATTAAATTGATAATTTTGGGATTTTAGATAACACTAGGAAAAATTACCATGAAACATGTGCTTTATTAGGTTTTATTATTCTTTTCATCTAATAATAAATGAAACTTTTTGCAAAATGACATCCAAAATAATAAAGCAAAATAAACATAAATTTTTCTCGGAAATGCTCTTAAGTGGATGATCTGTTTACAATCATCCAACGTTTGGCATCCATCTCTTGATCTTGAGTACATTTTACAAAAACTATGAACTTTATTTTATTTTGTTGAAATTCTTGTCATTTAAGAATTGAATTTGTTCTCTTCCGCTTCAGATTCTGTCAAAATGAAAGACTGAACATTAGTACACTTATTATTGCTAAGATACAAAGCTCCTGCTGTACAGAATTTCATTATCGACCCACACAAAATTTTCAATCAAAGTGTGATGGTAAATTTTCAGAAAGTGCACGTGAATTACGGATGGAGATCTTGTGCAAGATGGTGTAATACCTCATTTTATCCATTCAAATATTTTTACTTTTTAATTTTTTATTCAGTTATTGAGATTGAAAGTTAAAATTTTAATTTTCAATCTTAACTATTTAAAAGTATTGCATAGGGGTATTGCACCTGATTTGGATATGTGAATTTTTGTGTACAAATCTGTAACCAAGATACAAGAAGGGCAAAACTTACATACAGTAAGTTACATCCTGTGCATTCAGTTCCTGGCCTAAAATTAAGCCACGTGGCTAATTAACACCCCTCAGCAAACGACGTTAATTTTTTGCCCGAGTCTCATTTCATCTGCTTTCTATCTCTCATCTCAGCAACTCCCTCTCTCTCATCTCACTTCTCTCTCATCTCAACTGCTCTCTCTCTCTCTCTCTTACCATCTGCCATTGCTGAGTTGGTCCAAGCCATGAGAGAGAGAAACAACCCAAAACACACTCTGAAAACCCAAAGACATAGCCCCAAACCAAAACACCATAACCTTCTTACATAATCACATGCTCCATAAAAAACCCATACACTGAAAACAACTCCAAATCACACACACAACACACACAAAAAAAAAAAAAAAAAAAAAAAAACAAAAAACAAAAACAAAATTTCCCAAATCCAAATAAACCAAAAAAAAACCCACCTAGATCGGGATCAAAATAGCCGATTTGGGCCAGATTTCCGCTTTTGTCGCATTCGCATTTGTGTCAATCCCATGGGGTAACAAAGAGATCGGCGAGGAGGGCATGATATGTGCAAAGAGTCATTGTAGACGTTCGCGATTTGGGTTGCAATCTAGACATGGCATGGGCGAGGAGGAGGGCGATCTCTCTCTCTCTCTCTCTCTTTCTGTCCCCGTCTTTGTTTCTTTTTCTCTCTTCCCGTCTTATATTTTGTGACTGTTTTTGGTGGTTATGGAGTTTTGGTTTGGGTTTTCGGTGTGTG
The DNA here is from genome assembly GCA_907173295.1 of Fagus sylvatica. Taxonomy (NCBI): domain Eukaryota; kingdom Viridiplantae; phylum Streptophyta; class Magnoliopsida; order Fagales; family Fagaceae; genus Fagus; species Fagus sylvatica. Next base: position 14,466,482 of record OU015764.1, read on the forward strand.
TTTTGGGTTTGGTTTTTTGGTGGTTATGGTGTTTCTCTCTCTCATGGCTTAAACCAGCTCAGCAATGGCGAATGGTAAGAGAGAGAGAGAGAGAGAGAGAGAGAGAGAGAGAGAGAGAGAGAGAGAGAGAGAGAGAGAGAGAGAGAGAGAGAGCAGTTGAGATGAGAGAGAAGTGAGATGAGAGATAGGGAGTTGCTGAGATGAGAGATGACAGAGATGAAAGACAAAAAGCAGATGAAATGAGACGTGGACAAAAAATTAACGCCATTTGCTAAGGGGTGTTAATTAGCCACGTAGCTTAATTTTAGGCCAGGAACCAAATGCACAGGATGTAACTTACTGTATGTAAGTTTTGCCCATACAAGAAAACAAACTTATCAAAAAAAGATACAAGAAAACAAATTAAAGGGGCTGGGCTGGGCATCCAAAGATGGACACTTGCGAGATTAATTTCTAAACACTTTCACATCGTTAGATGTGCTATCAACTCATATGTCATACTCATACTGTGTCTGTAGAAGGAATGCACCAAACCCCACTCAAGTATAATTCATAATTTATTGTCAATAAGGTTTTTGTTTTTTAATAATTCATTTTGAAATTTGAATGTTTATGATGAAAACATAAAGAAATATTAATTAAATTACAAAATTCTTAATTATTGTCAATAAACGCATACATTATTTAACCGACAAAAATAGAAATTAGAATGATTGTTAACTGTTGGCTGCTGACCAATAATATGTGGAACTCTAACTAATAAAAAATTTGGGAAAGTACACTTTACCCACTTATGGTTTAGAAACTGATACTTTTCCCATCTGTGGTCCTTACCGTTTACTTCCATTACTCACCTCACATCAGCCGTTTAAAAAAAAATAATACAAAATCTGATAACAAAACAAAACAAAAACACTCAAACTTCTCTCTCCTCTCACCCAATTGGAGAAACTAAGGCCTATAAAAGCTTAGTAGTCAAAATGGGTTTGCAAATCATTTCATAAGGCGACCAAGTTTCCATATTTTTAATGAGAGTAGCTTAAACAAAGTCCTATATTTTTCTTGTACCCAACATCTCTATCTAATATTTTAACCTTAATTGAAAAGGAAAAACAAAACCCAATTATGGTTTTTGAGTGTTAAGCACAAAATTCAATCTTTTTGATATATACAGCAAGCAAATAGATAGAAAATCAAAATTTCATTAAATAAGAGAGTAAAGGATCAATCAAGCTGTCAAACATACCTTTTTGTTTTACTTGTATCTTAATCCAAACAGACCGAAAGAAACCCAAATTAAAAAAGGAAATTTAAAAGAGAGCTAAGATTGTGGTTTATTATATTGGGAGGGTGGAGAGGCAAAGGGGTCAGATTTTTTGGAGGGTTTCCTAAACGTTTGCTTCATTTTCTCTCTCTAGCTCTACATCATTCTCTTTTCTTGACTCGGAAGTCGGAAGTGAACGACAATGAGAGGAATAATACCAATGGAAAGTAAAGAAACTTAGCGACCTTATGAAATGTTAAGGAATCTCACATTGGTTAGATATCATAGTTGTGTTAGTAGTCTTATGTATAAATAGAACACCTCATAACACATTGTAATCATCCAAAAAAATATTACACAGAGAAAATATTAATAAAGATGTAGCCCATTGGGCTTCATCTTGTGGACGTAAGCTCACATAGCCGAACCATGTGAAAACCCTAGCCGCCATTCCTCTCTCTCTCTCAATCTCTTTTATATTTCTTATATTTCTCCATCTATTGTTTAGATTTAGGTTTTCCATATGGTATTAGAGCCCTAAAGCTCTCATGAGCAATCTCGATACTTCCGCTTCCACATCTCACTCAATAATCCATCCTTTTTTTTTTCTTCTACAAAAAAAATAAAAAATCCAAAAGGCTACTCATCACAGATCTCTCAATTTCAGAAAACTGATCACACAAATAGTAGAGAACCTAGAGATCAACAAAACCATAGTTGTACGATCAAATTCCACCTCTGCACGCGCCTCCACACGCAACCCAAACATTCTGGAATCTCCTTCGTGCACCACACGCGCCGTACACCGATTCAACAAAGTGACACCATCAATCGAAAGCTTGGCGCGGCCGTCGATATGTTCATGGCCACTAGAAACGGCCCCAACGGACAAGCCACGCGCCTCCATGCGCGGGTTGAAGATCCGGCCTCCGATATTTTAGCTATTCTTTTGTTACCAAACTCAAAGGTTTCATTAAAATTACACATTGATTTTGAGGGAGAATGTTAAGGAATCCCACATTGGTTAGACATCATAGTTGTGTTAGTAGTCTTATGTATAAATAGGACACCTCACAACACATTATAATCATCCAAAAATAATATTACAGAGAGAAAATATTAATAAAGATGTAACCCATTGGGCTTTATCCTGTGGACGTAGGCTCACATAGCCGAAACACGTGAAAACCCTAGCCGCCATTCCTCTCTCTCTTAATCTCTTTTATATTTCTTATATTTCTCCATCCATTGTTTAGATTTAGGTTTTCCACATGAAATGATTTTCAAACCAATTTTGACTGCTAAGCTTATATAGTCCTTTGTAATTTAGCAGTGCGAACAACCTTGATTTCACAGTGAGGTAGACACTGTGATATTACCATTTGTGAGAGGAGATCAGGTGACAAGATGAGAGAGGAGAAGTTTAAGTTTTTCTATTTTATTTTTTTATTTTATTATTTTTATGTTAATCGCGGGTGAGAAGTGGGTAACGAAAGTAAACGGTAAGGACCACTTGTGGGTACTTAAAATGTCAGTTTCTAAACCACAGGTAGACAATTTATAAATGGTGTTCAAGTAAGGGGAAATTTTTGGGTAGTCTGGGACCTTGTGCTCTGGACCTATAGAAATAAAACAATTGGCAAAAGGGTAAAACTTAGGTACAGTTTCTTAGATTAGGTACATTAGGTTTTCCAATTGAATTCAAACACATGGTTGTATTAACCAATGAAACACAAACAATGTTATCTTTTCCAAAAATATTTAAGTTCAATGTATTTGAATTCAACTAGGAACCTAATGTACTTGACCTAAGGAACTGTATCTAAGTTTTATCATTGGAAAAAAAACATGACATCCTTTAAAAGCAATTTCAGCTCATTCAAGATAGGTAAATGGCGTTAGCCTTTAAGTTGTTCCGTTAGTTTTAATTGTGTAGGCCCCACATCAAAAGAGAGGAGTTGACAAATTTGACTTCACTTCCATCTTCTTCTTCTTCCTACAATTCACGCCTTTTCAATATAAAAACCAGATCAGTCATTTTCTTACCTGCCTTTTCAAGTATGGAACGATTTGGGCTTTCCAGAGGAGATGATTATTGTGATCGTGGGTCAATTTAATGGTGATGAGATGATGGATGGGAGAAAGAGATTGGGTTGATAAGGTTGTAGGAGGGACAGAGACGGAGCTGGTACTAGAGGGAGATGAAGAGGAAGATTGCAGATGAGATGTTTGATAAATGAGTGAGAGAGCTTAGACGTTGGTCTTTGTAATGCTCTTATACCATGTAAAATCTAATGCTACAAACTGTAAAATCAAATGTAGGTCGAGAATGATCAATATTTATTTTAAAAGAAATTACAAGCTTTTAGATAATTGTTTATAAAGAAGATGAGTTTGAGTATTACTCAACAACAGAGGCAGCAGAACCTATCTCTAACTCTAACTATGTTTTATCTAATCTGGTGAGTTGTTCTTCTTATAAGGACTCTCATTCTTTTTCACTTGTATCCGTAGGTTTCTGGCTTCTTGATTGTTATCCTTGACAATTAAACTTTGTTTTCTGTAATATCATTTTTTTCTTTTACATTTTCTAGGTTCTAAGTTCTAACCCTCAAAATGAAACAAAACAAAGAGGACCACAACATAAATTTTAGTTTTGATTTTCTAGTTTGGTCTATCTCTAAACTGAATATAGCAATAGCTTTTTCTTCTTTTATGGGCTTACATTTGTGAATGGGATTATGTGGCTTTTGAAGTAAAGACTTCTCAACATTGCTGATAAGTCATGAAATATGACTTACTTATCCAAGTTTTAGAGAGACTTTAATAAGATTATGTGCTTTAAATCCTCAAATTACATGTGAATTAGGACATTCTCTTTATTCCAATGCATTATATGGAAATCATTGATTCATATGTATTATTATAATCTTATAAGTCTAATTTTTTGACAACTTTGTAGGAGCCAACGAATTAAATTCAAGATTTGATAAATGAGTTCATGGGATCACTTTGTACATTGTCACATGGGAACATAGTCCATAATATGTTGAATACAAAGAGAAGAAATGGTTTTCATGCATGATCAGATAAAACAAAAGCAAAAGAATATTCAAGTGGTGGGTGAAGTTATCAAAACTTTTGATAGTTAAAGAACTATCTGTGCATATGAAATAAAGAAAAGGTTACGGGTCCCATGCGGGCTGCCACTACAAAGCTCATTTACATCCCACGCGGGCCCACGTCCTCACTCCAGCTCACAAGGCTTCTCATTAGCTGCATCACACCTGATTGAAGCTCCCATTGGAGCCCTAAATGAAGCGTGAATTGAAAACAAAGCGCAGCCACCTGGGAGCAATTGGGGGATTATTTATTATTTTTTAGTTTTCTTTCTAGTTTTCTCTCTAGTTTTCTCCCTAGAAATTATTTTCTCTAGTTTTCTTTTTCTTAGCCATGATTGGCTAAGCCTCTTGCTAGGGCTAGGGGCTATGTTTTTTGTATAAATGTATGAATACTTATAGTCCCTTTTATTTTTAATGTTAAATTACAATTGATTGTTAATTTATTGATTCCTAATTGATGTATGTTTTATTCTGTACTTTCTATAAGTTCAATCATGTTTTTCTTATGATTAAGAGGGAATATTGCATGGTTTTAATTAGGTATTGTGATTTATAAATTGAAAGGTCTTTCTAATTATTACTCTAGCCACTTTATTTTCTCCGGTAATATAGTGTTCCTGAGTTTTATTAGTTCAACCATGTCAAAAGCTTTTTAAAAGGAAAATAATCAACTTGTAAACTGTTATTAGAACAAGGTTTTTAACCGGGATTACAAGGAATCATACTGGTATAGAGAAACACCCCGAAACCCTAGTGCATTTTTACATATATTTCTTACAAAATTCCTAAAACCAAATCCATTTTACCCTTTTTAAATATTGATTTACATTGTCTTTTGAAAACACAACTCCCTGAGGATCGACAACCCCTTACACATTGTGCTACAAGCACCGTTTATTATTGAACGACATCAATTGCAATCACAGATTCAAGTAGAGATAGCATCCCAAGTGGGTTCACCTTCTTCCATGTGCTAAAGAGAAAATAAATCAATTGAGTGTTTATGAGTTTTTATTTTTTTATTTTTTTTATTTTGTTTTTTCTGCACTAACAAGGATATGTTTTTGTATAGACCAACAAAGATAGCATCTCCGCATTTTGTAAATTTTGTCAACTCCTCGCTTTTGATGTGGGGCCTACACAATTAAAATAGACGGAACAACTTTAACGTTAACCCCATTTAGTTCTCTTTGATGAGCTGATTGCTTTTAAATGATGTCAGATTTTTTTACCCAATAATTTCCCTAGAAATAGAACTAAAAAGTTAAAAGAGAGAGAAGAAAAAGAAGAAGAAGAAGAAACAAAAGTGGAGAACTAGAAACACTGGTCTGTGGAGCCAAGCAGCTGAGGAAAAGAAAGAAGCAGATGAAAAGAGAGATGGGCTGATCTAAAAAGAAAGATCTGGGTTCATTGATTTTTTTTTTTTTTTCTTTACCCGAAATTCCTTTAAACTTGGACTTTTTATTTTTTATTTTTAATTCGAGGCCTTGTTTTATAGTAGGATTTTTTTTTTTTAAATTTTTTGGGAGCCTCAAGTGAATGGCTTAACTTGCTTAAGGGTAGGGTCGACCCAGTGTGTGCGTTCTTGGATTTCCTTAGTAAACACTTCCTTAATTATAGCCCAATAATACTTTGAAGTTTAACTCACTATTCTCAGCGGAGCCGCCACTGTGAGATACTAGATAGGTACCTCAGGGAAATGTGTGCGTGGTAGAATTTAAATAGAAAAGGAGGAGTCGCCACTTGGTTTAGGTCAAATAACCATTTAAAAAAGAATCCATTTTCTAAAATAAAGCTTATCTAGATGGTCTGATCTGAGTTTAGAGTTAGGGTACGAGCTTGGGCAGGTGTTAGACACCCAAGTCCACCCAACCGTAGTTGGCCTTCTCCATATTATTGGGTTATATCTAAGAAATTATTTACTAAGGAAATCCACACAAGTTAACACAAAAAAAAAATAATAATAATAATAAAAAATTTGACATTTGAATTTAAATCAGACAAGTATTTAATGGAGAGACACTAAATCAATCAAATAACAAATCCCTAAATTATTGAAAGTCAAATTGCATTTAAGGAATGCAAAAAGCATATACATATTTGAGTAGGAGAAAATCAATTATGAGATATTTAGACAATTGACAAAATTCCTAAACGATAGGAGATCAATTAAGTTATTTTAATCATATCAATTATGCCAACAAGGAGGAGAACAAAGTAGCCACACTCTAAGCACATTATGCAATCAATTCCTCAAGTCAGGTTCACATTCCTTAAATTATTACTTAACCTTAAAGATTATGACACATTTGAATTCTGGAAAAATCAACTTTGAACATCACGCTTATGGTTAAAATTCAAAAGAAAGAACTTTTAGGCATTAATGAGTAACATTCAATTTGAATCACATTCTAATGGAAGACCTGATTGTATCAATATTCAATACATGAGCTTTTAAAAGCAAGTTTCGGATTTGACTTTACATCATTTAACATTCTCTTTTTCCGAATATACATTCAACCAAAGACTTAGAACTTATCATTTCAAGAATCAAACAATGCCATAATCAGGATTTTTGATTGGGAAGCAATGGAAACATTAAAACAATAGAAAAGACAAATTATTTTTGTGTTTTGACTATTTATTCATATACAAGAGAAAAAGAAAATTAACAATTCATTAAACAAGAATCAAAACAATAAAATAATAAAACAAAATAGAAAGAATTATATTAAATGGAGAAAAAAAGAGAGAAGTAAAAATAAACAAATGAGATTTTTTGTATGTACTAGTGTACGCCACAATGAAGTTAGCATATGCTACTCTCGTCTATACATAATTTCCAGCAATGTTTAAATAACAAAGAATTGAGAAATGAGATTAAACTAAACATATGAATAAATAATGGAAGTGCTAATAAATAAATGACTGAAGTCTAATTAATAAAATAAAAATAATTACACATATTAAACATGAAAGAAAGAAAGCAAATCTAAGAATAATGAATAAAGAAGAATTAAGGAAGGGAGTATGGTTCATGGTAGAGATCCATACCTCCTCCTATTAATTAATATAACAATATTTGACCAGTCCCTCAATCGAATCTTAATTGCAACTTGTGTATTAAGAAAAAAATGTGATGTTTGAGATGTAAATAGGTTTAAAGAAACAAGATGTGAAGATGATAATAGTAGCCTCTTGAGAAATATGCTCGTTTTCTAGTCAAGAGAGACTTAGAAAATAGCCAAATTCTCAGAAGACTATTTCTTATCACTATAACTTATAGAGAGAATTTTAGAGAGTTTCAAGTTTTCTAGATAGTTGTGGATGGTTGTCGCCCCTATTTCTGATGGTCTAAGATTCTATTTATAAGGCATTGGATGCACCTTAGGGTTAGTGTGGTCAAATCTTGACTGTTGGATAGAAAAGAATAAAGATATGGAAAATTAGAGTTTCCGCCACCTAAGTAGGTGTACGCCTCTTTGGCAAGGGAATTATATTGGGCTCTTGAACTGGGCTTGGTTCTATAGGCCTTAATTAAAAAGGTAACCTTTTAGGCTTAACACATGATGTTGATAATTTTAATAGAGATTGAGCTTCTTCGCTAGTGGGATCGGGGACTCAAGTTCAATGTTTATCGGTAGATCGGAGTCTAACGAGTTCGTTGGTGGGTGGCAAGCTAAGAACAGAGATGTCTGGCTACGACGATGAGAAACGAGGCCCACAAGTCAGTCGAGAAGTTCTTCAATGCGTGGAGGCGCGTTTGGTTGTGGCTAGTGTCGAGTCTCCTAGAGAAGACGACTGTGAGAAACGAGGACCACAACAAACCACTAGGTATTTGAGATGTATCTAAGGTTTGGGAGGGTATTGGAGTGGCCTGGAAGCCACTATTAACATGGCTCTAAGACGACATTAAATATTAAAAAAAAAAAAATTTGGGAAAGAGAAAGCTGAAGCGAGAGGTACGTGATTTAGCCTAACGACCACTACAACAATATGCTTATTTGGTGACAAAATCTAGCGACGAAATATTTTTTTGTAGCCCAATATCTGTCTTAGGCGACAAAATATTTTATTTGTCGCCAAATATAAATCTTAGGTGACGAAATATAAATTTCGTCGCTTAATTGTAAAACACAGATTACATATGGCGACAAATAATTATTTTTGTCGCCTAAAGGTTAAAAAAAAAAAGCGTGCCAAAATAATGGTGGGAAATTGGTTTCGTCGCCAAAACTATCTCATTTTTAGATTTAGGTGACGAAAATAAAGTTTCGTCGCCCCATGTAATTTGTATTTACAATTCGGCGACAAAACTCTATTTTCGTCGCGTAATATCACTTCTATTTACACTTTGGGGACGAAATTGTATTTTCGTCGCCCAATATATGCCTTTTATAAGATTTAGGCAACGAAAATCAAATTTCGTAGCGCAATGTAATTTGTATTTACAATTTGGCGACGAAACTCTATTTTCATCGCCTAATATCACTTGTATTTACACTTTGACAACCAAATTTGCTTTTCGTCGCCCAATATGGTTTTTTTTTTAAAGGTTTAGGCGACGAAATTTGATTTTTGTCACCTAAATCTTATAAAATGCATATATTAGGCGACGAAATCAAATTTTGTCGCCCAATATATGCCTTTTCTAAGATTTAGGTGACGAAAATCAAATTTCGTTGCGCAATGTAAGTTGTATTTATAATTCGGCGACGAAACTCTATTTTCGTCGCTTAATATCACTTGTATTTACACTTTGGCGACCAAATTTGCTTTTCATCGTCCAATATGGTTTTTTTAAGGTTTAGGCGACGAAATTGTATTTTCGTTGCCCAATATATGCCTTTTATAAGATTTAGGCGACGAAAATCAAATTTCGTCGCCCAATATATGCCTTTTAATAAGATTTAGGCGACAAAAATTTAATTTTGTCGCCCAATTTAATGGATGTACCCTATATGGTGACGAAAAATTATTTTTTGTCGCCTAAAATATCCAATTTTTAGTTAGGCGCCCAAAGTTTTAATGTGGCGGTTTTTTTTTATAAAATTTAGGCGACGAAAATTGAGTTTCGTCACCCAAAGATACCATTGTAAATTGTGTTTACAATTTGATTATATATAAAGAAAATACATACAATTACTCACTGCGCTTGAACTCCTAACCTTGAAGTGCTCGATTCGTGTCATATGTTAAGAAAACCAATGTCTATCTTGACAAAAATGTAATTTCATGTGTCCAGTCATGACCGTTAGCTAGTAGATATGCTAAGTACTTAAAAAGGTAATGTCATATTACATACTACGTACTTAAAGGTAATGTCATACTACGTACTTAAATACTAATAAATATATTACGTACTTAAAAATGTAATGTCATACTACGTACTATGAACTTAAATACTAGTTGATATACTACGTACTTAAAAGAAAAATATATAAATTTCAAAGCCATGGAAAATCAATGGTTTGGAAAATTTCAAGTCATTGCCGACCCTTACCCTAGTTCCTAATTAAGTTGGTATAGTTGCTCAATATGTAAAATAAAATTCACCCAAAACGGACAACTGAGTGAAAAGTTATGGTTTATTTTTTATTTTTTATTTTTAAATACACATATTTATCTATTTTTAATTATATATATTTATATTTTAAAAAAAAGAGACTAAAGTCAACTTTTGGCCCCTTAACTTAGGGGATGTTTTCATTTTGGCCCCCTAACTTCAAAAATTTTCATTTTGGTCCCTTAACTCTTTTTAGCTATCAAATTGCACCTTCAGTTTATCTCTGTTAGAAACCTCCGTTAAGTGCCTAATTGGATAGATGACGTATCATTTGATATGACAAATTTTGACACATCATAAAAAAAAAATTTATTTACACAATGAAATGTAAAAGTTTTAATTCACAATTTTTAACCCAATTTAGGTTTCAGTTTCACGTTGACAAGCTAGCACATCATAAAATTTAATATTTTTTTTTGGATTTTTCCTTTTACTTTTCTGCACTAATAAATCTAAAAATACTACATAGTAACTATTTACTCCTAGACTCCTAGTGACCATAGGATTACAAATGAAAAAATTTCCGTACAATTTCGTTGAATCAGCTATGACCATTAAGTGAAAAAAATAAAGTCATTGTGGTACTCTTGTAAATAAACAACTATTTAGAAGGTTAGAACCATATTTTGTAATTAAGAAATTTCTTGGAAGTTTCCTTTCAACCCAATTGTCATGGGTCAACCATTTGCTCTTACACGTGCCTTCTTCTCCATTTTGTTTTGGTTAGTTTAATTTTTTCTCACTGTACCCTCACTCTTTTTTCCCATTTGGTCTTACCGCCTCCTTTTCCTCACAAACAATTCTCTCTAACTTTTGTTTTTTTGTTTTTCACAAAATCTCATATACTCTTCCTCACTGGTCCTTCCTCCTTTAATATTTTGTTTGCTGGTGCGAGGTCTTCATCATCATCCCCATTTTGTGTGAAGACGAAAGACCCATTTGAGCTCCATCGTTTAATAGTTTTCTTAGTGGTAGGTTAGCCATTACTTGAGGTCCATTTGGGATAGACCGATCTTTCTCTCGCTCTCACACCCTCCAGATCTACTGATCTGTAATAATAATATATATATTATTTTTTTTTTTGGAATTAGTTGATTTTATTCTTTCACTTAAAGGTGTGTCTCTATTTTTAGTGCAAACAAGAAGAACAAGCTAGAGAAAAAAAGAGCTAGTTTTGCACATGGAGTCTGAGAGCATGGTAGGTGGTTTTTGTTTTATCTTTTATTTTTCTGTAATTTCAACAACTAAGTAGAGAAATTTTGCTGGTGTGAAATTTTTGGAGTTGGTTGATTTTACTGGATTGGGTCATGGAGTGTTGATGGGTTTTGGGTATATTTTCTGGGAGATTTGCCTTATGCTAGTGTCTCCTTAATATAAGTTATTGATTGCAAACCCTTTGTGCTGAGTTTTGTTGAAGTAGCTTGCATCATGATTCTGTTATGTGAACTTGGAGAGTGTATAGTTGAACTACAAGAGGCAACTAGAAGGCAAGAGGAGGAAAGGAAAAAGGAAAAGGAGGACAGGATAAAATATGAAAAGGCAACATCTAGCATCATTGAGTTTCTCAAGGGCAAAGGTTTCATTGGAGTTGAGCCTTTCGGGAATGGAGGAAGCTCATCTTCTGGCTAAAACTAAGATATTGGTTAGTTTGTTTTTTTACATATTGACTTTAACAAGTAAATACCAAAAGTTTAAAGATAAAGAGTTATGTTTAAAACTGTCAGTGGACAGACATGAACATGACCCTCATGTCCAAAGTAACATGTAGGAACTTACAATACGTTGATAGGACTAATGGTTAGAGAGTTATGCACAAATGTGCATTTTATAGCACTTTAGCTTATAAATGTCCCGCAAAGGGACAAAAACATAAAAATGCCTTGGAACAGTCTGTGGACCGACACGAACATGACCCTTGGGTTCAAAGTAACATGTAGGAACTTTGTTAAGACTCCAACCATCCCACATCCGTGGGTATGCATACCCAAGTCACTAAGGCACGGATTGGAGTAGTTAAATAACTGATTAAGACATTTGTGAGTTTATATTCATGATTAGTAGGTCCAAGCTATACAAGCTTGTACCTAGGTGGTTATTTGGGTGCATTGGGGGTCTAGTACATTTCTAGGCTTTAACCCCTTGTACTTATTTGTTAGAACATCTAAGGGTTGTACCTTGGTTGTTACTAGCAATAGCCAATAGGAGCCTTGATCTAGACTAGCCAATGGCAGGCTTGATCTAGATCAACCAATGAGAGGTTTGCATGAGAAAACTCATGCAAACTATGTGGATTATCTCTCCCATTCCTCCATTGTTGCCCATTATCAAAATACCTTCACTGTTTCTCTTAGAAATTCTCTCTAGGAGATTAGATTCATTAGTTGATAGAATTCAATAATAATTAGTAGGTTTTGTTCATGAATGCAAGGGGATCAATCCTATCGGATTGAATTATTCAAATTCTTCTTTGATTGGGTGATTTAGGAGAGAATCTGAGTGTTTTAGAGAGAGAGAGAAAGGGAATCCTTTCATTTGGTATCAGAGCTATATACGAGCCATGGTTGAAACAAGAGGTGGAGCTCAAATTGGGGTTCTCGAGGAGAATATGCAAAGGGTCCAGCAACAAGTGGATGATCACACTGGTTCCATTGAGAGATTGCACTTGACGGTTGATGGATTTGAGGCTGGAGTGGCTGAAATTCGAGCTTTCATCCAGGAGGTGATGAAAAGATTACCAGTGGTGGAGCAACCAGTAGTGCAATCGAGGCAGGAGGGACAAAGTCCAAATTGGGTTCAAGCTAATTTGGGAGAGCAAATTCCAATAGCTCCTAGAGAAGCTCATGGAGTTCCATTAGGGGCTGAGGTGAGGAATGTTATGCCCATGAGACCATTGAATCAAGACTTTAGAGGCCAAGCTAATTAGCCACGGGTTGGTATGCAAACGGGTGAGTTTTTTGAAAATGGTCAAAATGGACCCATTTTGGGTGAATTTGGTGACCCGATTGAGGAAAGAAGGAATGTGAGGAAAAATGCTAGGTTCATGTCTCCATTTCAAGGGCATTTTGATGCTCTTTATGAGGAACCTTGGTTAGGAAGGAGGCAAGGAAGGCAGCAAGGGCAGCAAGCACAATTTGAGCCCCATGCAGTCCCTCCAAGACATGGAATGCACTTTGGTGACCCGAGAGAGGAACAATGTGGTTTGAATGACCAAGATGAGGCTTGGTTTGATCCAGGAGGAGGAAGACAAGCTCGGGGAAGGCCAAGGCAGTACCAAGGAGCTCACCATAGAGATCCTTATTGGCAAGAGCAAGATGGACCTCCATGGAACCAAGGGAGTGCAAGGGACCTGAGGCCAATGAAGTTGGACTTTCTAAGATTCAAGGGTGGTGATCCAACAGTTTGGGTGTATAGGGCATTGCAATACTTCCACTACTATCAAGTTCCTGAACCCGAAAAGGTAATGCATGCTTCTTACTACTTAGATGAGGAAGCCCTAGTGTGGTTCCAAGATTGTGAGCATGAATTGCATAGATGGAATGATTTTGTTAGAGCTATACAAATTAGGTTTGGGCCTGCTAGTTTTGATGATTCTATGGAATTGTTGACTAAATTGAAACAAACTTATACTATTGCTGCATATAAGAGTCAATTTGAGTCAACTAGTAATAGGGTGAGGGATTTATCTGACATGCATAAATTAAGCTATTTCATGAGTGGTATGAAAGATGAAATCAGGTTGGCAGTAAAAATGCAAGGGCCAAGGAACTTAGGGGAGGCCTATGCCTTGGCTAAGATACAAGAGGAGTACTTGACAACTGTGAAAAGAAGTACAAGACCAACCTATGAGCCAAGCCGAGGCTCATGGGTCCAGTCACAAGCCCAACAAGGGGCAGCTCGGGTTGAGAACAAAAGTGGGGATTCCAAACAGTTTAGTGCAAGACCCTCTATGCCAGTGCAAAGGTTAACACCTATGTAAATGTCAGAGAGGAGGAAGAAGGGTTTGTGTTACAATTGTGATGAGAGATGGAGTTTAGACCATAGGTGCAAGAATAGGAAACTATATCTTATGGAAGAGGTGGAAGATGAAGAGGCCGAATTGATAGAGATTGAGGAAGAAGAAGTTGAGGCAAAATTAGAAGATAAGAAGGCCGAGATTACTCTATGTGCATTGTTGGGCAGCACCTCTCCTTCCACCATGAGAGTGATTACCATTTTGAATGGCCAGAAAACTGTTGTTCTTCTTGATACTGGAAGCACCCATAACTTCATGGATGATACTTTGGCTAAGACATTGAAGCTACCAATTGATGTGGAGAGCAACTTTGGAGTGAGGGTAGCAAATGGCCAAGTAATAAGAACCTTGGGTGAATGCAAAGAAGTGAAGTTCAAGATGCAAGGTTGCTTTCAACTTGCTAGAATTGGGAGGATGTGGCATAGTATTGGGTACCCAATGGTTGAGCACACTTGGGGTGATTAGTTGGGACTTCAAGAACCTTGTGATGGGGTTCATGCATGAAGGAAAGCAAGTGTGGCTGCAAGGGTTGAAGGAAAAACCCAACTTCATACAAGGTAGCAAGGACTTCAAGGGGAAGGCTACCATGAAGGGACTACTCCTTCAGATTATGCCTTGTGAGTTGGTTAGTATACAGGAAGAGATATGTGCTCTAATCCGAGAGTTGGTAGAAGAATTTCCTCAAGTATTTGAGGAACCCGAGGGTTTGCCTCCCAAGAGGAACCATAAGCACCAAATACTACTCAAGCAAGGGGTACCTCCTCATTGCCAAAGACCTTATAGATATCTCCACTACCAAAAAACCGAGATAGAAAAGATTGTGTAAGATTTGTTAGACTCGGGTTGTGTGAGGCCAAGCGAATCCCCATTTGCCTCTCCTGTGTTATTGGTGAGGAAGGCAGATGGGAGTTGGAGAATGTGCGTTGATTATAGGGGATTGAATAAGGAAACGGTGAAGGATAAGTTCCCCATTCCTGTGGTAGATGAGTTACTAGATGAGTTGCAAGGTGCAGTTGTGTTCTTCAAGCTGGATTTGAGGTCAGGTTATCACCAGATCAGAATGATGGAAGAGGACATAGAGAAAACGGCCTTCAAAACTCATGAGGGTCAATATGAGTACTTGGTAATGCCTTTTGGCTTAACCAATGCTCCTTCTACCTTTCAGGCCCTCATGAATGAGGTATTCAGACCACATTTGAGAAAGTTCGTCTTAGTGTTCTTTGATGATATTCTGGTTTACAACAAAGGACTAGAAGAGCATACTGCCCACCTCAAGACAGTTTTGCAGATCTTGGCACTTCACCAACTCTATGCCAAGATGAGCAAATGTGTGTTTGCTACTAGTGAGGTTGAGTACTTAAGGCACATCATTTCTGGGGAAGAACTAAAAACTGATCCTAAGAAGATTGCAGTCATGGTGGATTGGCCAATAACCAAGTCCTTGAAAGCTTTGAGAGGCTTCTTAGGGTTGACTAGTTATTACAGGAAGTTCATTAAGGGGTATGGGCAGATTGCTTCTCCTCTTACTACCTTACTTAAGAAGGATGCTTTCTTATGGAGTGACAAGGCTGAAAAGGCTTTAGAGGAGCTCAAGGCAGCTGTGAGCCAACCACCAGTGTTAGCCCTACCAGATTTCTCCAAAACATTTGTGATTGAGTGTGATGCAAGTGGTTTTGGAATGGGGGTTGTTTTGATGCAAGATGGAAGGCCATTGGCTTATTATAGCCAAGCTTTGAAGGGGAAGAACCTATTCCTCTCTACTTATGGGAAGGAATTGCTTACATTGGTGTTGTCAGTTAAGAAGTGGAGACCTTACTTATTTGCTACCATCTTCACTATCAAAACTGACCAACAAAGTTTGAAGCACATATTGGAACAAAGGGTTAGCACTCCTATGCAGCAAAAGTGGATATCCAAGTTGTTGGGATACATATCACTTTGTGGTAGAGTACAAGAAAGGGAAGGAGAACAAGGTAGTTGATGCACTCTCAAGGAAGGAAGATACTGACTTGAAAATTGAAGTTGAGAAGGAAACTGCATACTTACAAGCCCAAACCCGAGGCCACCTTTGTGCTATTTCTTTTCCATCTCCTACTTGGTTAGATGATTTGAGGGCTAGCTATGAGGAAAATGAGGAGTTGAAGAGTCTTGTGAGTAGATTGCAAGCAAGGAGGGAAGGTGAAAGCCACTATACCTTGAACCAAGAGTTATTGTTTTACAAAGATAGATTTTGTATTGGGAAGGAAAGTGGTATGAAGATCAAGGTGTTGGCCTTGATACATGATAGCCCACTAGGAGGACATTCAGGGTTATTTGAAGTCTTTGCATAGAGCCAAGAAAGATTGGTTTTGGCATGGTATGAAGAAAGACATCAAGGCCTACATTAGAGGTTGTGACACTTGCCAAAGACTCAAGCATGAGACTAGCAAGCCTGCAGGGCTTCTCCAACCTCTTGCCATACCTCCTAGGCCGTGGCACTCCATTAGTATGGACTTTGTGGAAGGGTTGCCCACTTCTAGAAAGCAAAATGTGATTTTGGTCATTGTGGACAGATTTACAAAGTATGTGCATTTCATTTCCCTCTCTCATCCTTATACGGCTTCTAAGGTGGCTGTCTTATTCTTACAACATGTGTTCAAGCTACATGGGCTGCCATCTTCCATTGTGAGTGATAGGGATACAGTCTTCACATCATGGTTTTGGTAAGAATTGTTTAGGAGACAAGGAGTTGATTTGTCTATGAGTTCCTCTTATCACCCTCAATTTGATGGGCAAACTGAGGTAGTGAATAAGAGTCTTGAGCATTACTTGAGGGCATTTGCAGCTGACAAGCCAAGCTTATGGGTGGAATGGTTACCCTTGGCTGAATATTGGTTCAATACCAATTATCACACTTCTACCAAACTATGACCTTTTGAGGCATTGTATGGTTACTTACCTCCTAGGTTGATTGAGTTTGTGCCTGGGCTTACTAGGGTGGTTGCAGTGGAGGATTTGCTTGAGCATAGGCAGCAAGTTGTGGGGCTTTTGGAGCACAATTTGGTGGCTGCCCAAGCTCGGATGAAGCAACAAGCTGACAAGCATAGATCCGAGAGGGAGTTTGAGGTTGGAGATTGGGTTTTCCTAAGACTCCAATCCTTCAGGCAGAAGAGTATGTGCAGGAAACTTGGGAAGCTTAGTCCTAAGTTCTATGGGCCATACAAGGTGATCCAAAGAGTGGGCATGGTGGCTTACAAGCTTGAGCTACCCGAGGGGGCTTGCATACATCCTGTTTTCCATATGTCTTTCCTCAAGGCTAAGTTGGGGAAGACAATCACTCCTATCTCAAGGCTTCCACCCACGGATGCATTGGGTCATTTAGCTCCTCAACCAGCAAAAATCCTTCAGACACGAACCATCAAGAAGAGAAGACTACCTGTAGTGACAGAAGTGCTTGTGCAATGGAAAGGAGGAGATCCAGATGATGCTACATGGGAGCTCTTGTTCAAGCTCCAAGAAGACTACCCACACCTTGTGGGTAAGGTGTTTTAGATGGGGGGGGGCAATGTTAAGACCCCAACCATCCCACATTCATGGGTATGCATACCCAAGCCACTAAGACATGGATTGGAGTAGTTAAACAATTGATTAAGACATTTGTGAGCTTATATTCATGATTAGTAGGTCCAAGCTATACAAGCTTGTACCTAGGTGGTTATTTGGGTGCATTAGGGGTCTAGTACATTTCTAGGTTTTAACCCCTTGTACTTATTTGTTAGAGCATCTAAGGGTTGTACCTTGGTTGTTACTAGCAATAGTCAATAAGAGCCTTGATCTAGACTAGCCAATGGCAGGCTTGATCTAGATCAACCAATGAGAGGCTTGCATGAGAAAACTCATGCAAACTGTGTGGGTTATCTCTCCCATTCCACCATTGTTGCCCATTATCAAAATATCTTCACTGTTTCTCTTAGAAATTCTCTCTAGGAGATTAGATTCATTAGTTGATAGAATTCAATAATAATTAGTAGGTTTTGTTTATGAATGCAAGGGGATCAATCCTATCGGATTGAATTATTCAAATTCTTCTTTGATTGTGTGATTTAGGAGAGAATCTGAGTGTTTTAGAGAGAGAGAGAAAGGGAATCCTTTCAAACTTACAATACATTGATAGGACTTATGGTTAGAGAGTTATGCGCAAATATGCGTTTCATAACACTTTAGCTTATAAATGTCCCACAAAGGGACAAAAACATAAAAATGCTATGGAATAGTCCGTGCATTGACACGAACACGACCCTTAGGTCTAAAGTAACATGTAGGAACTTACAATACGTTGAAAGGACTTACGACTAGAGATTTATGCACAAATGTGCGTTTCATAACACTTTAACTTATAAATATCCCGCAAAGGGACAAAAATATAAAAAGGCCATGGAATAGTCCGTGGACCAACACGAATACAACCCTGGATCCAAAGTAACATGTAAGAACTTACAATACGTTGATAGAACTTACGGTTAAAGAGTTATGCACAAATGTGCATTTCATAGCACTTTAACTTATAAATGTCCCGCAAAGTGACAAAAACATAAAAAGGCCAAGGAACAGTTCATGGACCGACACTAACACGACCATTGGGTCCAACGTAACATGTAGGAACTTACAAAACATTGATAGGACTCATGGTTAGAGAATTATACGCAAATGTGCGTTTCAAAACTATGAGCTTAAAAACGAGTGGCCAAAAGGTAAAAACATAAAACAGTCACGGAACGGCCTGTGAACCTATATGACCATGACCCTCTGGGCCAAAGTAACACTTAGGAATTTGTGGAATGAGGGTAGGCTTGATGGTTAAAGAGTTATGCACAAATTAAGGTGCGTTTAATAACACTTTAGCTTATAAATGTCTTACAAAAGGGCGAAAACATAAAAAGATCATGGAAGGCGTGTGACCAACATGAACACGACACTCGGACCCAAAGTAAAATGTAGGAACTTACAATTCTTTAATAGGACTCATGGTTAGAGAGATATGCATATGCAAATGTGCATTTCATAACACTTAGAAATGAGTGGTGAAAGGGTAAAAATACTAAAAGCCATGGTGTCATTAGTTTTACGTATACTTAAAAATAATTCTCATATTTCTTACAAATTATGTTTTTGCTCTTTCGTCTTAATGTTATTTTATTGATATTTTAAGCAGATTATATGAGTTTAGGGGAATGATGACATATTTTCTCTTTTGAAGTCATCTTTTTTGTTTTTGTATTGTTAAAATACATCTTTTTCATTTGTATTAATCGCACTTTGCAGTTCGATGGACTTTCAATTGTAAGTGCTCAGGAACTATTCCAATCTCTTCCATTCCCCTTTTTTGTGTTAAAGGAATGAGCTGAAGGGTTTGGTTCCTCTGCTTTTGTGGGTTGACAAGCTTTGTTTCATTTAATATAGTATGTTTATTCATAATTAAAAAATTATGGTACTGATTGTATATTATTTGCATATGGAATGTATGGATGATTTGTTTATGGATATGTTGTTGAAAATGAATTGATTTCTTAATAACAAGTGGTAATGAGTAGGTATATATATATATTTATTTATTTGGCGATTGGCGACGTACATTTTCGTCACCTAACAAGTGGAAAAAAAAAAAATTGGCGACGAAATGATTCGTTGCTTGAAAATCAAAAGGCGAGGATATAAAATTCCTCGCGTAAAGATTTTTTAGCGACAAAACTAAGTTTCGTAGCCAATAGATTTTTGGGCGACGAATTATATTTTGTCGACAAATGAACTTTTGACGACAAAAATAAATTCATCGCCAAATACTATTTAGGTGACGAATTAATAGGCGACGAAAACATTCGTCGCTGAATGTTGAAACTATTAGGCGACAAAAATATTTCGTCGCCAGGATTTTTTGGCTACCAGCATTAGTCGACGAAATGATTTTTGTCGCCTAATGTACTATTTTGTCGCCTGGTACATCAAGTGACAAAAATGAGACTTTTGTGCGACGAAAAGGTTTTGTTGTCGTAGATCTATTTTCTTGTAATTACGTCCACGGAGAAAATCCCTTAATGACTGTATCTTATTATATGATTTCTTGTATTACAATAAGTCCTTAACAAGGTGTTTATAGGAGAGTAACCCTATGGACTGACAATACATTAAGATAAGGTTACTAGATCTGCAATACGAGTAACTTGTTTGGCTTGCACACCAAGTATTGGACTTGAGGTTTAATCAGGAATGAGCCTAATAATATCTTATACATAATATATGTTATTGATGCGTGCGCAGTTTTTTTTATTTTTTTTGGTGTGTTAGAACAACAAAAACCCAAAAAATTAGTTACTTCATTTCAAAATCAAAAGGCCATTTCAACTTTCAATTTAACGAAATTTCATCAAGTATATATATATATATATATATATATATATATATATATATATATAATTATATTTACAGTGAGTTTTGTGTTACTTGGTGTTATCGTTGAAATTTCTCTATATTTGCTTGGATGTCAAGACCCACTTAGTAAGATATTTTCTTATTGTTATTATTGAAAACTAGACTATAACCCGCGCAATGCGCAGCTTTTTTTTCTTTTCTTTTTTTTAAAATATGTTTCTAACAAAGCAACTTAACTAAGAAGAAGGAATAAATAATAACAATAATGAAAAGTAAAAAAATAATAATAATAAGAAAAGAAAAGAAAAGTGTAAAATAGAAAATATAAATAATTTTTCTTTACGCTTAAAAATAGAAATTATCATTTTTATTATATCTCATCAAATGTATTATACTGATTTTTATTATATTTCATCAAATGTATTATACTAAGTCTATAAAGATAACTACCAATAACTTTCTAGCCTAGTTGTATCGATTCCTTTCAATGGGGTTTATATCCCGGGGTTGTATTCACTTAGCAAAAAAAAAAAAAACTCACTTCACATCGTTTGTGAATTTCAATCACTTTGGTGAACCTCAATTGTTCCATATAGGGATTCTAAATGTTCAGAGGTTTCTCATTTTTGTTTAACTTACAACATTTTGATAGTACAAATAAATAATACAATTTGTCGCATATTTATCCCATCTTTACCTTTTTTTTACTTTCTTTTATTTCTCTTTTCATATTTTTTTGGGGCAATTTATCACTTATAAATAATCACATAAACAATATCTGTGACCTTAGAAGTCCATCATATAACAAATTGGTCCACGGAGATAAAAATGAACAATGTCATCTTAAGTCTAAAACGTATCTCTTAGGAAACTTTAACACATAGAAAAAAAAAATGTTAAAATGTTATTCCCTCTAACCCTAAAAAAAAAAAAAAAATTTACACAATTGCCTCTTTTGGTTATCTCTAAAATGATAGTCCATTGATATCCTAAATCTCAGATAATTTGAATGTTGCCTCATCAATTCTAATATGAGTATTGAAAATAATTTATACTTAACACGTACCCCCAAAAATATATTAAACAGATAGTTGTCAAGCTATTTAGCATATCCAATTGTATAAAAATAAAATGATCGAGTCAAACTATATTTTATATGCAGTTAGATAGTATCAGAAATTGTTAAAAAAACATTTTTGGTTGCAAAAAATAGAGGACTACAACTTAACCAAGCAAAAATACTTCGAATATATCTAATTGTATAAAAATAAAAAAATCAAGTCAAACTAAATTTTATATGCAGCTAAATAGTATCAGAAATTGTAAAAAAAAAAAAAAAAAAAATTTGGTTGCAAAAAATAGAGGATTACAACTTAACCAAGCAAAAATATTTCGAATATATCCAATTGTATAAAAAAAAAATCAAGTCAAACTAAATTTTATATGAAGTTAAATAGTATTAGAAAAAAAAATTATTAGTTGTAAAAAATAGAGGACTACAACTTAACCAAGCAAAAATACTTCAAATATAAGATATACAATAAGTTATTGCTCTCTGCTCCGAGTTTTAGTTTAGATTATAGATTATAAATATATTTCATTTTCTACAATATATCATTCAATCACACTATAATTAAATTTCATTTGACTAATGGCATTCCAAAACAATCACTAATAGGTGGACACTATAATTAAATTTCATTTGACTAATGCCATTCCAAAACAATCACTAATAGGTGGATATTAATTGGTGGGGTATTAATACATGGATTCCAAAACAATCAGGATATTAATTGGTGGAATAACGGAAAAATGCTGATTCAATTAGGAGGCGGAGAAAATTTAAGAGGTCATTAAAGGAATGTGATGGATTAATCTAGAGAGTCTGATGTAGTAGGATTTGAAGGAGCCAAAAAAGTTTCTCTTTATTCCGAGTTTTAGTTCAGATTATGGATATATTTCCTTTTCTACAATAAATCATTCAATCACACTATAATTAAATTTCATTTGACTAATGGCATTCCAAAACAATCACTAATAGGTGGACATTAATTGGTGGGGTATTAATACGTGGATTCCAAAACAATCAAGATATTAATTGGTGGAATAACGGAAAAATGTTGATTCAATTAGGTGGAAGAGAAAATTTAAGAGGTCATTAAGGGAATGGGATGGATTAATCTAGAGAGTCTGATGTGGCAGGATTTGGAGGAGCCAAAAAAGTTTCTCTCTGCTCTGAGTTTTAGTTTATACTAGACTACAACCCGCGTAATGTGCAGCTTTTTTTCATTATTTTTCTAAAAATATGTTTCTAACAAAGCAACTTAACTAAGAAGAATGAAAAAATAATAACAATAATGAAAAGTAAAAAAAAAAAAAAAAGTGTAAAATAGAAAATGTAAATAATTTTTCTTTACGCTTAAAAATAGAAATGATCATTTTTATTATATCTCATCAAATGTATTATACTGATTTTTATTATATTTCATCAAATGTATTATACTAAGTTTATAAAGATAACTACCAATAACTTTCTAGCCTAGTTGTATCGATTCCTTTCAATGGGGGTTTATATCCCGGGGTTGTATTCACTTAGCAAAAAAAAAAAAAAAAACTCACTTCACATCGTTTGTGAATTTCAATCACTTTGGTGAACCTCAATTGTTCCATATAGGGATTCTAAATGTTCAGAGGTTTCTCATTTTTGTTTAACTTACAACACTTTGATAGTACAAATAAATAATACAATTTGTCACATATTTATCTCATCTTTACCTTTTTTTACTTTCTTTTATTTCTCTTTTCATATTTTTTTGGGCAATTTATCACTTATAAATAATCACATAAACAATATCTGTGACCTTAGAAGTCCATCATATAACAAATTGGTCCACGGAGATAAAAATGACAATGTCATCTTAAGTCTAAAACGTATCTCTTAGGAAACTTTAACACATAGAAAAAAAAAATGTTAAGATGTTATTCCCTCTGACCCTTAAAAAAAAATAAAATAAAAAAAAAAATTACACAATTGCCTCTTTTGGTTATCTCTAAAATGATAGTCCATTGATATCCTAAATCTCAGATAATTTGAATGTTGCCTCATCAATTCTAATATGAGTATTGGAAAATAATTTATACTTAACACATACCCCAAAAATATATTAAACAGATAGTTGTCAAGCTATTTAGCATATCCAATTGTATAAAAATAAAATGATCGAGTCAAACTATATTTTATATGCAGTTAGATAGTATCAAAAATTGTTAAAAAAACATTTTTGGTTGCAAAAAATAGAGGACTACAACTTAACCAAGCAAAAATACTTTGAATATATCTAATTGTATAAAAATAAAAAAATCAAGTCAAACTAAATTTTATATGTAGCTAAATAGTATCAAAAATTGTTAAAAAAAAAAAAAAAAAAAAAGCATTTTTGGTTGCAAAAATAGAGGACTACAACTTAACCAAGCAAAAATACTTCGAATATATCCAATTGTATAAAAATAAAAAAATCAAGTCAAACTAAATTTTATATGCAGTTAAATAGTATCAGAAATTGTAAAAAAAAAAAAAAAAATTATTGGTTGCAAAAAATAGAGGACTACAACTTAACCAAGCAAAAATACTTCAAATGTAAGATATACAATAAGTTATTGCTCTCTGCTCTGAGTTTTAGTTTAGATTATAGATTATAGATATATTTCATTTTCTACAATATATCATTCAATCACACTATAATTAAATTTCATTTGACTAATGACATTCCAAAACAATCACTAATAAGTGGATATTAATGGGTGGGGTATTAATACGTGGATTCCAAAACAATCAGGATATTAATTGGTGGGGTATTAATTGGTGGAATAACGGAAAAATGTTGATTCAATTAGGAGGAGGAGAAAATTTAAGAGGTTATTAAGGGAATGGGATGGATTAATCTAGAGAGTCTGATGTGGCAAGATTTGGAGGAACCAAAAAAATTTCTACTCTGAGTTTTAGTTTATACTAGACTATAACCCGCGCAATGCGCGGCTTTTTTTTCATTTTTTATTTTTCTAAAAATATGTTTCTAACAAAGCAACTTAACTAAGAAGAAGGAATAAATAATAACAATAATGAAAAGTAAAAAAAAAAAAAAGTGTAAAATAGAAAATGTAAATAATTTTTCTTTACGCTAAAAATAGAAATGATCATTTTTATTATATCTCATCAAATGTATTATACTGATTTTTATTATATTTCATCAAATGTATTATACTAAGTTTATAAAGATAACTACCAATAACTTTCTAGCCTAGTTGTATCGATTCCTTTCAATGGGGGTTTATATCCCGGGGTTGTATTCACTTAGCAAAAAAAAAAAAAAAAACTCACTTCACATCGTTTGTGAATTTCAATCACTTTGGTGAACCTCAATTGTTCCATATAGGGATTCTAAATGTTCAGAGGTTTCTCATTTTTGTTTAACTTACAACACTTTGATAGTACAAATAAATAATACAATTTGTCGCATATTTATCCCATCTTTACCTTTTTTTACTTTCTTTTATTTATCTTTTCATATTTTTTTGGGCAATTTATCACTTATAAATAATCACATAAACAATATCTGTGACCTTAGAAGTCCATCATATAACAAATTGGTTCACGGAGATAAAAATGAGAATGTCATCGTAAGTCTAAAACGTATCTCTTAAGAAACTTTAACACATAGAAAAAAAAATGTTAAGTTGTTATTCCCTTTGACCCTAAAATAAAATAAAATAAAAAATTTACACAATTGCCTCTTTTGGTTATCTCTAAAATGATAGTCCATTGATATCCTAAATCTCAGATAATTTGAATGTTGCCTCATCAATTCTAATATGAGTATTGGAAAATAATTTATACTTAACACGTACCCCAAAAATATATTAAACAGATAGTTATCAAGCTATTTAGCATAGCCAATTGTATAAAAATAAAATGATCGAGTCAAACTATATTTTATATGCAGTTAGATAGTATCAGAAATTGTAAAAAAAAAAAAATAGAGGACTACAACTTAACCAAGGAATATATCTAATTGTATAAAAATAAAAAAATCAAAAACTAGTAGCTAAATAGTATCAGAAATTGTAAAAAAAAAAAAAAGCAACTTAACCAAGCAAAAATACTTCGAATGTAAAAAAAAAAAAAAAAAATAAGTAAACTAAATTTTATATGCATATTATATTGTAGAAAAACTCATTAACCTAACTATATCCTCCACTCTCTTCAAGACCAACTTAGCTAATGCATCTGCATGCATGGAAAAAAAAACCCATATAATCAAAGTCAATTGAGATTGCTAATAACAATGAGACACGTTTTACTCCACTCTTTAAGATCAATTCGTTAAGGTATCTCATGACAGAAGAACATCCTTTTACATAATTAAAACTAGAGTCATATAACTCACGTAAGAATTTCACATAATAATTCAAATGAATATTTTAAAAATATGAGATTCTTTCTCATGCTCCTTTTCAGTCTTCATGAAGGTATATTGTCATACAATGACTAATTAACATCATTGATTTAACTTTTAATGCAAAAAGGAAACGAAACTTTTATGGCCAAACAACATATATAGTAAAAGTATCATTTTTCGATGTATCTGCAAGTATTTATAACTATTTAGCATTCAACTTGGAAAAAAAAAAAAAACCCAACCTAATTGTAGCAGTTTATAATCTAAACAAATTTTTGCTCTTTAAATAAAGGACTACAACTTAACCAAGCAAAAATACTTCGAATATATCCAATTGTATATAAAAACAAAAAAAAAAATCAAGTCAAACTAAATTTTATATGCAGTTAAATAGTATCAGAAATTTGTTAAAAAATATATATATATATATATTGGTTGCAAAAAATAGAGGACTACAACTTAACCAAGCAAAAATACTTTGAATGTAAGATATGCAATAAGTTATTGCGTAGAAAAACTTATTCTAACTATATCCTCCACTCTCTTCAAGACCAACTTAGCTAATGCATCTGCATGCATGGAAAAACAAAACCCATATAATCAAAGTCAATTGAGATTGCTAATAACAATGAGACACGTTTTACTCCACTCTTTAAGATCAATTCGTTAAGGTATCTCATGACAGAAGAACATCCTTTTACATAATTAAAACTAGAGTCATATAACTCACGTAAGAATTTCACATAATAATTCAAATGAATATTTTAAAAATATGAGATTCTTTCTCATGCTCCTTTTCAGTCTTCATGAAGGTATATTGTCATACAATGACTAATTAACATCATTGATTTAACTTTTAATGCAAAAAGGAAACGAAACTTTTATGGCCAAACAACATATATAGTAAAAGTATCATTTTTCGATGTATCTGCAAGTATTTATAACTATTTAGCATTCAACTTGGAAAAAAAAACCCAACCTAATTGTAGCAGTTTATAATCTAAACAAATTTTTGCTCTTTAAATAAAGAAAATATAATTTTCAAATACTTAAATTTGGGGATCTCAGGAATCGAACCCACATCCTCACAAAGGGGTGAGACTTTTTGGGGAGAGGAATGACCATTGGGACGAATACCCAAGTTGAAATTTAAATGCATATTTGAAGTAACATATATTGTGTTTAACAGATTTTGTTTGAATATATCTATTTATATCTGAATTAATTAATAAGACCATTTAATTGGAGCATATAATTAGGTAGTGGGTATTTAATTTATTAATGGTGTAATTTTTATTATAAGGTAATGGATATTGAATTTAGTTTATTTAATTCATGTGCCACCTAAGATGTTACGTGTTAAGCAGAAGACGTTGCCTTAGATGCCACGTGGCAGAAAGATGATAACGTCTTCTGCTTTAATTTATATATAGATTGTTTTGCTATAATGAATATTTGTTGTGATTCAAGAATAGTATATTCTTGATATTTTGGTAGCCTCTCTCGTATTTATTTTATAGAGGTTTGTTAAACTCATTATTTTTATAGTAGAAGTTTTGACTATACTAGGTCGAGTACGTAGTTTAATTTCCCTATCTCATTGAAGGGTTTTCCATATGAAAATTTGGTGTGTTATTTGTGGTATTGTTATTGGATTTTTTTATTTACTAGTTGTTAACTCATGCAATACATGAGAAAACTTTGTATGAGTATATGATATACTAAGAAACTATGAACTATCATGTATAATATAGTAATTCTAACCATTGCCAAAAACAAAAATCATTTAAATATAAAAAGTATATAATATATATTAGAAGGATGATATGAAAAAAGGAGGACTCGTGTAAAATTTAACAAAATGATCTCTTTGTTTTATTTTATTTTTTTTAAATATAGAATTTGATAATTATGGTAGTTATTAAGAGAAATGTAGTATAACTGTATTTATATATGAAACTTCTATTATACCATTTGAAGAAAACCTATTAATATCCATAACCTAAAACAAATTTGGATTAATGAAGAAAGGAAAAATCATTAGTTCTGACCTTTGGTTTAACCGTCATTGTGATTTTTTCTACAATATTATCCAAAAATGCTAACATCTACACGTCAAATGTAATTAGTAGATTCTTATCTTTATAGTAAACATATATATAAATAGAGTGATTATTCAGTATTTTAGGATTACAAATAAATGCGTAGTCCTTTCTCTCACATGAATGGTGGGTCTTACTAATTAATTTTATGGTAGGACCCACCACTATGTGAAAGGGAGGAGATTATGTATTTATTTATAGTTCGGACCTGCTGAATAATTTTCCTATATAAATATGACATTTATTATTAAATAATAAATCCACAAAATTGGATTTTGAGTGCTTATAATTCTTAGCCGTGGATGTACTGTTTTTGCTAAATTAGTACAAATAGTATAGCAACCAAACGAAAGAGACACTGACCAAAGAAGACAACAACAAAGAAAGGAGAAGTATGCCAGCACAACAAACAGAAGGCTGGGACGAAACATACCCAGCCAAAAAACACAGACAAAAGCGATGTAATTAGACAAGCTACAACTCAGCGTTGATGGAGGTCTTCTTCGCTAAGTTCGGAAGGCCATCTTTAGACAACACACCCTCAAAATTAACCTTGGAAGCCCAATTGACTAATTCGTACACCCAATTGAAAGACAGCTGGAAGTGAGACGTTTGGGTACTTATAGATAGAGCTTTAGGTATTCATCCATGCGTGTATACTTCACATCTGGATAGAGCTTTGAAGCTTCTTCACCCTCTTCTCCTATTTCAAAGTTTGTCAAACAACCTTCATAGAAAAAGTGATAGAAATGCGTAACTCCTACCTGGCCAGCCAAGTCTAGTCCTGCAGTCAAAAGAGAAGGGAATAAATAATTACAATTAGTCTGGGTCTCTGGGACACAATATTTTTGATAAATGCTAAATAAGTTACAAATAATGAATGTTATAGGTTGATTTCAAAACATAATAGACAAATATCTAAATTACTTTTTTTCTTTCTGTGATAGGTGACATCAGTTTGTAAAAAATATATAGTTAAATTTATAATATTCTTAATATCACTCACTTATATTCTTGATAATTACTTTCATCGTTATTGACATGCATGATTTGTTGTGATTAATCAATAATAAAAGTAATGATAATGCTAGATGTATATGAAAATGATATTACTCTAATCACAACATATCATATTAGTAGCGGTAAAAAATATTGTACGCAGAAGGCATTAGGGTTGAGCAAATTCTTGGTGTTGCTTTCCTTTTTACCTTTCATGGAGGCAATCCAGTCTTTTTCTGAAATGCTAATCTTTTGAAGTTCCTTCCCACTAAGTTTCTCCCACTTCTCAACTAATTCTCTTTGGGAGAGAATGTTTTCAGGTGGCCGAATGTTCAGTGTTTTGTTCAAAGTTCGAGGATCATCTATTGTTTTAATTGTGTATAATCCGACGTCGTCTTCATCCATGTAAACCACTGCAGCAAATATTCCAAAACATATCACAATCTTTTTTTCTCTTAACCGGGTGATCTTAATCAATAAAAACAATAATTCTAATAAACAACAAATTAATTTCACACTACATTTTTTACAATTATACAATAATTATTTATTTATTTTACAATTGTACAATAAAAATGATATCAATAATAATTCTATTGAAAACGAAGTTGAATAAATTACAAGTATCATCTCAACAATTTATTTAAAAAATTGTAAATTTATTGTGTTTATAATATTGTAAAAATTAAGTGATGCAAGTCTTATGTAAAACATATATCCTCTTAATTTCTAGTTTTTTTTTTAGTTAATTGTGGTTACCTTTGACGTTGCCATCTCCGTATATGTTAAGCTTTTCCTTTGGTGGCAACAGTGTCTCCATTTGAGAAAGGTTAGCAGCAAAGTAACCAGCAAAGCAGTTGGCAACTACATAAGTGTAGGGGATTTTGGCATCCTCTATTGCTCTTCTCACTGTCATTTTCTCATCAAATGTCACTCTTCCAGGTTCAAGAGCATGTCCCATCCGTGCAGGGTCCGTACCAAACTCAGATGGTAAGAAACGCTACAAAATTTTTGTGCAAAATGTTAGCATGTCTCAACCTCCTTAGTCGAGTAACATTTCCTTTTAGGATTGAGCAAAATAAAATAAAATTGCTTTTTAGAATTTAGATATACTTAGTACTATATCATTTATATCATGAACCATGCACTAATCATGCAGGGAAGCGTTCTTAAAAGGTTGGTTTAAAAAGCGCAACAAAGAAAAACAAAACTGCTAAATCCCCCTCGTCCCTCGATTCTATTTCTACCTAATGAAAATCATAGATGATTTCAAAATTAGAAAAAAAAAAAAAAAAAAAGGGGATAGGATCAATATATGAAATGTATGGGGTTTGCTTAGCAAAACCGGAGGTGGCTAACTCTGTTGCAGAAAATGATTAGTCTGAAAAAAAATAATAATAATAATGATATTATACATAAAGACACAATGAATATTTGAACATAAATTTTTCCACTAATATTTTCACTACAAAAAATATGTTAAATAGTGAGTTTATATGAGAATCAATAACATCTTACCAATTAAGCAGTTGTGGAAATATTGTAAAAAAAAAAAATTTGTGTAAATAGTATTACTTAAAAAAATAAATTAATTAAACAATTAGAAAAAGACAAAAAGGCTTGTTAATTTTATGTTTTAATGATCACCTCTAACATGCGAAGCACAGAGCAATGTCTACTAACGTATAAATGCACCCGTGACCAAGCAATCAGACATCAATAATTGAATTTTATTTTAACTTTAAATAGTAAATAAGTCATCACAGATTTTTTGATACCCTTATGCGGCTAATGGATTATATATATATATATATATTATAAACTTACACGTACAAATATTTTGGGATTCCGAGAATCGAATTCAGGTTTATTTTATACAAAAAAAAAATTATTGTGTCTGCTCATCTTTATTGTACGTTTCATTTAGCAAAAAAAGAGATATTGCACGTTAAGGTTTCATGGTTACAGACTTTTCCTTTATTTTTCTTTTCTTATTTTTTACATAATCACATCCATAAGTAAGCAATTATTCAGTAGGGTCTCCTTATTGCGTGTGTTAGTCAAAGAGAAAGATCTAAGAACAGGAGAAACTTAGAAACTATATAACAGCTGTCATAGATAATTAAGTGGAATGGTTTCAGTTCAAAGCTCACGTCAAATGATGAATTGACGTCAATATGTCTCTATTAATCCTGAAAGAAAAAAAGAGTAATGCGTGCAAATTATCAGAAAAAAAAAAAGAAAAAAAGAAAAAAAAGAAAGAGTAATGTGTGCAAAACACTTAATTGAAATTATGAAACACTATGAGACTTATATAGGTGGGTTTTGTTTGACATAATAATAAAAGAATGAGTTTAAAATATTATATTTAAAAGTATATGATCTAATTTGTCATCATGAATTTTTTTTCCTTTTACGAAAACTATGCACTTTATTTTATTTTATTTTGTTAAATTTCTTGTCATTTATGAAATTCATTTGTTCTCTTCCGCTTCAGATTATGTGAATAAGAAAGACTGAATCACTGAACATTATTGCTAAGATACAAAGCTCTTGCTGTACAAAATTCCATTACTGTGTGCAAGTCTGTAACCAAGATACAAGAAAACAAATTAAAGGTGTCGGGCAATGATGGGAAAGGATCGTGCGAAATTATTTTCTGAACAGTTTGACGAAGGACTGTACAAAACCCAAACCCCACACTAGTATATATTCATTTGTCGATGAGTTTTTGTTTTGTTTTGTTTTTTTCCTTGTTTTATTTAGTAGGTAAGAGGTTTGAGTCTGGTAGCTCCTTAGAAACATCAAGAGATATTAGTTAAATTACACCAACGTCTCTCAAATTTATTGTGGGTAATTGGGGATGTGAATGAAACATAGAATATAATAAAATAAAGTGACAATATGCCAAGCAATTTTTGTATTTTTATTTTTAAATTACACCAACGCCTCTCAAGGTTTATTAAAATGACAATATCATAAACGTTTGTATAAATGATATTTCCCCTTGAGATTTGCATAAATGTAACAAATAAGTCTATATTAAACTTTTTTAACAGAATATTTTATTTTTTAAAAATATTTCTACTCAAATTATGGATGAAATTACACCCTCTTAAATTTGTATAAATGATGATTTTCTCCCTCGAAGTTTGTACAAATTACACCCTCTTTTATATATATATATATATATATATATATATTATTATTATAGATAAAAGAAATTTTTTTATTAGTATACATAATTTTTTTTAATTGGAGTAGTGTGACTTTTAATGAGATATATGTGATGTGTTTCAATATTTGTGTAAATGAGTTTAGTCTACGCAATGTGATTTACTAATTTGTTTGAAAATTTTGTCTACACATGGATGTGGTCAATGTGCTTTTGTTTGTGGGGTAGTGGGATAGGCCATTATTTTGTATTGTCGTGTAGTGTATTCACATGTTTATTTAATGGGTTTCTATGAATTTTAATTTATTATTTGTATTATGTTTGTTTGTTGTGATTTGTAGAACGTGATATATATATATATATATATATATATATTTATTATATATATTATATATATATATATATATTATATATATATTTATATATATATATATATATATATATATTTGTTATTAACACTAAGGAATTTTTTAGTTAAAAAACTATTAGACATATAATAATATTAAATAGATATTAGTTTGGATTTTTTTGATTGAATATGCTTCAAAAAATGTAAGGAGAAATTGTTTTATTTAAATCAAATCGTGCTAATTATAAAGTACCATAATTAAAATTACATTTTGTTTTTTTATTTTTTTTAATGTAACTCAAGCTAAAATTACAATGTAATCTTAATTTTGCAAACAAAAAAAAAAACCCAAAATTACAATGTGCTTTTTTTTTTCTTAAGTGAGTAACCAAACTTAGGACAGGTTTGAGCAACCCAAACCTCGGGCCAGCCCTACTTAAAGGACGGAAAGTATATATGTAGTCTCTAGCTAGTGTAGATCATTTAATTTGTTCAGAATGGATCTATTAGTGTTAAAATTATTCACAAAGTATTTTGTCATGATTATAATTAAGTTCAACCCAATAAAAACAAAAATGGCAATGAAACTACAATAAAATAATAGAAGAGGTGTTTACTGTTTAGTACGTAATTAGTAGGCATAAGTTACCTTAATGTTTCCAGCTTGTTTGATGGCATCAACAAGCTTGAGCTGCAACAAAAGGTTGTGAGAGCGAAAATGCACGCCAGACATGGTGCAAATGACAACATCAACTTGTTTCACAGCATCAACGAGGCTCTGGTGATCGGAAAATGAGCCTTCAATAAGGCGGGCGCCTTGCTTCTTAAATGATAATAGCATTTGTAACTTGTCAATGTCAAGCCCCAATTCTCGCCTTTGAAGAACATAGGTTATATGGCCCTCGGCTAGGCTTGCCCTCACAATTCTCCTCCCAATGTATCCAGTACCCCCCACAACAAGAACCTTGCTCTTTGCCATTCTATCTTGCATGTGTTGGTTTCAGCAGTCCAGAACCATGGGGCTTCTATATATAGAAAAGAGAGACCCACAGTTTTGATAATACTAGTCCTGTACTCCAAGGTGTCGGTACTGATGGGCGGTGGCCTACATCTTTTAACAGGACATTGATGCGTGTGGGTTATTCTTTTCTTTAGTGCGTTACAAGTTTCAACAACGACAATAAAAACCCAATTAGTTATTTCCATCTTATAATCAAAAGTCCATTTCAACTTCTATATTAACGAAAAAGTGATTTTGGTGTTAATTGGTGTTGATCGTTGAAATTTTTCTATATTTAGGGTCCGTTTGGCCCTCCGTTTGGCCTCTCGTTGGCATGGAGCAAAACAACGTTTTAATCCAAAATCGCAAAATTGGATGAGTTTGGGCCAGCGATTTATAAGAATTTGTGATTCTAAAAATGCCAAATTCTAGGGTTTTAACACCGAAGCTAAACCCAGCTTTTTTGAAAACGGCGGTTTTAACGTTTGCACGTCACAAATTTTTCACCTGTTAGATTACTACACTGACCTCAAATATTTGTTGATTGATCAAAAGCCCAGAAGCAGGTATATAAGCAAAAAAAAAAAAAAAAACCCTCTCTTTTTCTCCTTTGCTCCTTCTACTATATTGTGTTGCTCACAGTTGGTGTCAAGAATTTCAATCCTCGTTTTTTTCCTGCACATCTGTTTCAAAAATCTCAGGTATCCAAAAGAAATTGTTCATCGGTTTGTTGTTGAAATTCAAATATAAATTATTGGATTGTTTCTGTATACTTCATGGCTTTGTAAAAAGATATAAAATAGAGAATAGAGATAACAACACTTACAAAATTTGGAATAGGAGAACTATAAAAAAATATAAAAAGCTTCTTTGGCACTCGCCCACGTTGCTGAGTTTGGCTCTCTTCTTTCTCTGCTTCTTCTTCTTCGTACCCGTCCCCTTCTATTTCCTTTTCTTTCTTCTTCAAATTTTTTATTTTTCTACTTCTGTTTGTGAGTTTGTCTGCCGAGTTTGTATTTGACTTTTTGATTTTATTTTGTCACTTTGTGTGGCCTTTGTCCCTCCACGTTGACACCTTCTTTTTCGATTTTCAATGAATGCCAGCTACTTGCAACTATCCTTAACACTAACATTGCCCTTTCAAGTTGCAAGAATTTCCAATTTGCCATGACTATCCTTAGCTGAAAAGTGTTGGCGGTAGATGTAAATTGGTCATTGAACGTAGATGTAAATTTGGTGTTATTAGGATACTAAATAGGCCATGGCAGTGACTTGATATTTTTTTTGTCTTTGTCTTACCCTTAGTGAAGCATATATGAAATATTTTAATTTATTTAATGTATTGTTGTGTATGAATTTATTACCAGCTTCATTATAATTTTATTATAACACTTTGAAATATTGATTGCATTTTTTTAAAAAAAAAATGGCAAGATAACCTTAACAGTATAGTTAAGTCCTTTTTTGTCATTTGCATCAGAAATAGCAGTTTTAAACTAACATTATCTAAACACTTAATTAATAGAAACCGCACTTTTTCACAAATTTACCAAACACTTAATTGTGATTTTCAAAATCGTGATTCCAAAACGTTCAGTTTGAAATCGCTATTTTTAAAAACGCTCTTTTTCAAACAGCTCTCCCAAACGGACCCTTACTTGGATGTCAAGACTCAAGACGCACAATGTAAGATATTTTCTTATTGTTATTGTTGAAATTTATTTTGCTACAATAAATATTCGTTATGATTCAAGAATAATATGTTCTTGATATTTTGGAAGCCTCTAGTAATTATTTTTTTAGAGGATTTTAGTTTAATTTTTCCCAACTCATTGAAGGGTTTTCTACATAAAAATTTGGTGTCTTATTTATTGTATTGTTATTAACTATTATAAATATTTTTTTATTTTCTAGTCGTTAACCCATAAAATGCATGAGAAAACTTTACTTATATAATATGCTAAGAAATTGTCATGTGTAATATAGTAATTCTAACTAATGCAAAAAAAGAACATTCTTTTTCACTTGTATCCGTAGATTTCTGGCTTCTTGATTGTTATCCTTGACAATTCAACTTTGTTTTTTAATATCATTTTTTTTTTTTTTTTTTTTTTTTTTTTTTTTTTTTTTTTTTTTTTTTTTTTGTAATATCATTTTTTCTTTTACATTTTCTAGGTTCTGACCAAAACATAAATTTTAGTTTTGATTTTCTAGTTCCTCAAATCAAATCGTATAGATACGAGTTTGTATTAATTATTATCACTAAGTTTGAGTGGTAGGTTACGTGTCTTTTAATAATTAGGCAAATCTAAATCTGAAAGCCATAAACACGTGATATTGCTACATTCCATTGGCTAAAAAATGGCAAACTTTTGAACAAATCTTCCCATTTTTTGTTAGAAAGTGTTACCCATATTCCATGGAGCGACACATTTCATCGCATGAGGGCCTAATCAACACAAAGCATAATGTGATCCCATTATCGCACATGTGCTCACAAACCGTCCAATAACAAAACTTTATTTGCCCAAGGCATTGGTCTTCTTTTAATTATATGTCTGACATAATGTTTTAAAGTATAGCAGGGATAATTATCTTTTAAGTGTTTACAGCTGGGGGATCCAAGTACAAAAGAAAGTGGCAGGGAACAGCTTTTATTGGAAGAAACAGAGAGGGGAAGAACATTTTTGTGGGATGTCGCAGCACTACTCTCCAATGCCCCAAGCTAGCCCAAGCTACAGCTATTAGAGATGCAGTAATTCAAGCGCTCAATCTAGGCTTTACAAATATTATAATCCTCACTGACAGCAACATCATGGAACACATGTGGGAGGAAAAGACTAACCACAATTGGCAAGTATCACCTCTTTTTGTAGATATCAAGGCTATAACACAGCAACACGCCATACAGCTCCACATCTGCAAAGTTACTGCCTTCATACTTACCGCAGCAAAAGACTTAGCCTCCTATGCTTCCAAATATTTTGTAAATGTGTTTAATGTTCCCCATGTCTGACGTAGTGATGTTGTTCTCTTTTTGCAAAGTATCAAAAAAAAAAAAAAAGTGGTCCATGCATAGATCCATGCTCTCCCATTTGAGTTGAGAGAGCACGGGTTTGATCTTGGAGGATTTAGCTTTAGCTCAAGTAGTATCAGTGACATAATAAATTGTGATTGAATTAATTAATACCACTTTTATATGGATCCATCACTGATATCTTTTTAATATGCACTAATCATAATAGGTGATCACATCAACATTTGTAAAAAATAATTATGAAAATTGTTGTGTCCCTTTTTGAATTTAGTTTCCATTCTTTGCAAAGACAATTGTCCTCCTCACCTACTTCTAGAAAAAACAAAAAATAAAAAACCAACAAGCCCATTAACTTATTTTTCAAGCGCCAACACA
>OU015764.1:14503443-14516961 GCA_907173295.1 Fagus sylvatica
AAAATTTGGTGTGTTATTTGTGGTATTGTT
Source organism: Fagus sylvatica (assembly GCA_907173295.1). Classification (NCBI taxonomy): domain Eukaryota; kingdom Viridiplantae; phylum Streptophyta; class Magnoliopsida; order Fagales; family Fagaceae; genus Fagus; species Fagus sylvatica. The sequence continues at coordinate 14,503,474 of OU015764.1, forward strand.
ATTGGATTTTTTTATTTACTAGTTGTTAACTCATGCAATACATGAGAAAACTTTGTATGAGTATATGATATACTAAGAAACTATGAACTATCATGTATAATATAGTAATTCTAACCATTGCCAAAAACAAAAATCATTTAAATATAAAAAGTATATAATATATATTAGAAGGATGATATGAAAAAAGGAGGACTCGTGTAAAATTTAACAAAATGATCTCTTTGTTTTATTTTATTTTTTTTTAAATATAGAATTTGATAATTATGGTAGTTATTAAGAGAAATGTAGTATAACTGTATTTATATATGAAACTTCTATTATACCATTTGAAGAAAACCTATTAATATCCATAACCTAAAACAAATTTGGATTAATGAAGAAAGGAAAAATCATTAGTTCTGACCTTTGGTTTAACCGTCATTGTGATTTTTTCTACAATATTATCCAAAAATGCTAACATCTACACGTCAAATGTAATTAGTAGATTCTTATCTTTATAGTAAACATATATATAAATAGAGTGATTATTCAGTATTTTAGGATTACAAATAAATGCGTAGTCCTCTCTCACATGAATGGTGGGTCTTACTAATTAATTTTATGGTAGGACCCACCACTATGTGAAAGGGAGGATTATGTATTTATTTATAGTTCGGACCTGCTGAATAATTTTCCTATATAAATATGACATTTATTATTAAATAATAAATCCACAAAATTGGATTTTGAGTGCTTATAATTCTTAGCCGTGGATGTACTGTTTTTGCTAAATTAGTACAAATAGTATAGCAACCAAACGAAAGAGACACTGACCAAAGAAGACAACAACAAAGAAAGGAGAAGTATGCCAGCACAACAAACAGAAGGCTGGGACGAAACATACCCAGCCAAAAAACACAGACAAAAGCGATGTAATTAGACAAGCTACAACTCAGCGTTGATGGAGGTCTTCTTCGCTAAGTTCGGAAGGCCATCTTTAGACAACACACCCTCAAAATTAACCTTGGAAGCCCAATTGACTAATTCGTACACCCAATTGAAAGACAGCTGGAAGTGAGACGTTTGGGTACTTATAGATAGAGCTTTAGGTATTCATCCATGCGTGTATACTTCACATCTGGATAGAGCTTTGAAGCTTCTTCACCCTCTTCTCCTATTTCAAAGTTTGTCAAACAACCTTCATAGAAAAAGTGATAGAAATGCGTAACTCCTACCTGGCCAGCCAAGTCTAGTCCTGCAGTCAAAAGAGAAGGGAATAAATAATTACAATTAGTCTGGGTCTCTGGGACACAATATTTTTGATAAATGCTAAATAAGTTACAAATAATGAATGTTATAGGTTGATTTCAAAACATAATAGACAAATATCTAAATTACTTTTTTTCTTTCTGTGATAGGTGACATCAGTTTGTAAAAAATATATAGTTAAATTTATAATATTCTTAATATCACTCACTTATATTCTTGATAATTACTTTCATCGTTATTGACATGCATGATTTGTTGTGATTAATCAATAATAAAAGTAATGATAATGCTAGATGTATATGAAAATGATATTACTCTAATCACAACATATCATATTAGTAGCGGTAAAAAATATTGTACGCAGAAGGCATTAGGGTTGAGCAAATTCTTGGTGTTGCTTTCCTTTTTACCTTTCATGGAGGCAATCCAGTCTTTTTCTGAAATGCTAATCTTTTGAAGTTCCTTCCCACTAAGTTTCTCCCACTTCTCAACTAATTCTCTTTGGGAGAGAATGTTTTCAGGTGGCCGAATGTTCAGTGTTTTGTTCAAAGTTCGAGGATCATCTATTGTTTTAATTGTGTATAATCCGACGTCGTCTTCATCCATGTAAACCACTGCAGCAAATATTCCAAAACATATCACAATCTTTTTTTCTCTTAACCGGGTGATCTTAATCAATAAAAACAATAATTCTAATAAACAACAAATTAATTTCACACTACATTTTTTACAATTATACAATAATTATTTATTTATTTTACAATTGTACAATAAAAATGATATCAATAATAATTCTATTGAAAACGAAGTTGAATAAATTACAAGTATCATCTCAACAATTTATTTAAAAAATTGTAAATTTATTGTGTTTATAATATTGTAAAAATTAAGTGATGCAAGTCTTATGTAAAACATATATCCTCTTAATTTCTAGTTTTTTTTTTAGTTAATTGTGGTTACCTTTGACGTTGCCATCTCCGTATATGTTAAGCTTTTCCTTTGGTGGCAACAGTGTCTCCATTTGAGAAAGGTTAGCAGCAAAGTAACCAGCAAAGCAGTTGGCAACTACATAAGTGTAGGGGATTTTGGCATCCTCTATTGCTCTTCTCACTGTCATTTTCTCATCAAATGTCACTCTTCCAGGTTCAAGAGCATGTCCCATCCGTGCAGGGTCCGTACCAAACTCAGATGGTAAGAAACGCTACAAAATTTTTGTGCAAAATGTTAGCATGTCTCAACCTCCTTAGTCGAGTAACATTTCCTTTTAGGATTGAGCAAAATAAAATAAAATTGCTTTTTAGAATTTAGATATACTTAGTACTATATCATTTATATCATGAACCATGCACTAATCATGCAGGGAAGCGTTCTTAAAAGGTTGGTTTAAAAAGCGCAACAAAGAAAAACAAAACTGCTAAATCCCCCTCGTCCCTCGATTCTATTTCTACCTAATGAAAATCATAGATGATTTCAAAATTAGAAAAAAAAAAAAAAAAAAGGGGATAGGATCAATATATGAAATGTATGGGGTTTGCTTAGCAAAACCGGAGGTGGCTAACTCTGTTGCAGAAAATGATTAGTCTGAAAAAAAATAATAATAATAATGATATTATACATAAAGACACAATGAATATTTGAACATAAATTTTTCCACTAATATTTTCACTACAAAAAATATGTTAAATAGTGAGTTTATATGAGAATCAATAACATCTTACCAATTAAGCAGTTGTGGAAATATTGTAAAAAAAAAAAATTTGTGTAAATAGTATTACTTAAAAAAATAAATTAATTAAACAATTAGAAAAAGACAAAAAGGCTTGTTAATTTTATGTTTTAATGATCACCTCTAACATGCGAAGCACAGAGCAATGTCTACTAACGTATAAATGCACCCGTGACCAAGCAATCAGACATCAATAATTGAATTTTATTTTAACTTTAAATAGTAAATAAGTCATCACAGATTTTTTGATACCCTTATGCGGCTAATGGATTATATATATATTATAAACTTACACGTACAAATATTTTGGGATTCCGAGAATCGAATTCAGGTTTATTTTATACAAAAAAAAAATTATTGTGTCTGCTCATCTTTATTGTACGTTTCATTTAGCAAAAAAAGAGATATTGCACGTTAAGGTTTTATGGTTACAGACTTTTCCTTTATTTTTCTTTTCTTATTTTTTACATAATCACATCCATAAGTAAGCAATTATTCAGTAGGGTCTCCTTATTGCGTGTGTTAGTCAAAGAGAAAGATCTAAGAACAGGAGAAACTTAGAAACTATATAACAGCTGTCATAGATAATTAAGTGGAATGGTTTCAGTTCAAAGCTCACGTCAAATGATGAATTGACGTCAATATGTCTCTATTAATCCTGAAAGAAAAAAAGAGTAATGCGTGCAAATTATCAGAAAAAAAAAAAGAAAAAAAGAAAAAAAAAAGAAAGAGTAATGTGTGCAAAACACTTAATTGAAATTATGAAACACTATGAGACTTATATAGGTGGGTTTTGTTTGACATAATAATAAAAGAATGAGTTTAAAATATTATATTTAAAAGTATATGATCTAATTTGTCATCATGAATTTTTTTTCCTTTTACGAAAACTATGCACTTTATTTTATTTTATTTTGTTAAAGTTCTTGTCATTTATGAAATTCATTTGTTCTCTTCCGCTTCAGATTATGTGAATAAGAAAGACTGAATCACTGAACATTATTGCTAAGATACAAAGCTCTTGCTGTACAAAATTCCATTACTGTGTGCAAGTCTGTAACCAAGATACAAGAAAACAAATTAAAGGTGTCGGGCAATGATGGGAAAGGATCGTGCGAAATTATTTTCTGAACAGTTTCACATCATAGTTGAGCTATCAATTCATATTACATATCAGTTTGACGAAGTACTGTACGAAACCCAAACCCCACACTAGTATATATTCATTTGTCGATGAGATTTTGTTTTGTTTTGTTTCTTTCCTTGTTTTATTTAGTAGGTAAGAGGTTTGAGTCTGGTAGCTCCTTAGAAACATCAAGAGATATTAGTTAAATTACACTAACGTCTCTCAAATTTATTGTGGGTAATTGGGGATGTGAATGAAACATAGAATATAATAAAATAAAGTGACAATATGCCAAGCAATTTTTGTATTTTTATTTTTAAATTACACCAACGCCTCTCAAGGTTTATTAAAATGACAATATCATAAACGTTTGTATAAATGATATTTCCCCTTGAGATTTGCATAAATGTAACAAATAAGTCTATATTAGACTTTTTTAACAGAATATTTTATTTTTTAAAAATATTTCTACTCAAATTATGGATGAAATTACACCCTCTTAAATTTGTATAAATGATGATTTTCTCCCTCGAAGTTTGTACAAATTACACCCTCTTTTATATATATATATATATATATATATATTATTATTATAGATAAAAGAAATTTTTTTATTAGTATACATAATTTTTTTTAATTGGAGTAGTGTGACTTTTAATGAGATATATGTGATGTGTTTCAATATTTGTGTAAATGAGTTTAGTCTACGCAGTGTGATTTACTAATTTGTTTGAAAATTTTGTCTACACATGGATGTGGTCAATGTGCTTTTGTTTGTGGGGTAGTGGGATAGGCCATTATTTTGTATTGTCGTGTAGTGTATTCACATGTTTATTTAATGGGTTTCTATGAATTTTAATTTATTATTTGTATTATGTTTGTTTGTTGTGATTTGTAGAACGTGATATATATTATTTTTATTGTTTTAATTTATTATTTGTATTATGTTTGTGTGTGGTTTGTAGAACGTGATATATATATATATATATTATATATATTATATATATATTATATATATATATATATATTATATATATATATATATATATTATATATTTATATATATATTTATATTATTTATTTGTTATTAACACTAAGGAATTTTTTAGTTAAAAAACTATTAGACATATAATAATATTAAATAGATATTAGTTTGGATTTTTTTGATTGAGTATGCTTCAAAAAATGTAAGGAGAAATTGTTTTATTTAAATCAAATCGTGCTAATTATAAAGTACCATAATTAAAATTACATTTTGTTTTTTTATTTTTTTTAATGTAACTCAAGCTAAAATTACAATGTAATCTTAATTTTGCAAACAAAAAAAAAAACCCAAAATTACAATGTGCTTTTTTTTTTCTTAAGTGAGTAACCAAACTTAGGACAGGTTTGAGCAACCCAAACCTCGGGCCAGCCCTACTTAAAGGACGGAAAGTATATATGTAGTCTCTAGCTAGTGTAGATCATTTAATTTGTTCAGAATGGATCTATTAGTGTTAAAATTATTCACAAAGTATTTTGTCATGATTATAATTAAGTTCAACCCAATAAAAACAAAAATGGCAATGAAACTACAATAAAATAATAGAAGAGGTGTTTACTGTTTAGTACGTAATTAGTAGGCATAAGTTACCTTAATGTTTCCAGCTTGTTTGATGGCATCAACAAGCTTGAGCTGCAACAAAAGGTTGTGAGAGCGAAAATGCACGCCAGACATGGTGCAAATGACAACATCAACTTGTTTCACAGCATCAACGAGGCTCTGGTGATCGGAAAATGAGCCTTCAATAAGGCGGGCGCCTTGCTTCTTAAATGATAATAGCATTTGTAACTTGTCAATGTCAAGCCCCAATTCTCGCCTTTGAAGAACATAGGTTATATGGCCCTCGGCTAGGCTTGCCCTCACAATTCTCCTCCCAATGTATCCAGTACCCCCCACAACAAGAACCTTGCTCTTTGCCATTCTATCTTGCATGTGTTGGTTTCAGCAGTCCAGAACCATGGGGCTTCTATATATAGAAAAGAGAGACCCACAGTTTTGATAATACTAGTCCTGTACTCCAAGGTGTCGGTACTGATGGGCGGTGGCCTACATCTTTTAACAGGACATTGATGCGTGTGGGTTATTCTTTTCTTTAGTGCGTTACAAGTTTCAACAACGACAAGTAAAAACCCAATTAGTTATTTCCATCTTATAATCAAAAGTCCATTTCAACTTCTATATTAACGAAAAAGTGATTTTGGTGTTAATTGGTGTTGATCGTTGAAATTTTTCTATATTTAGGGTCCGTTTGGCCCTCCGTTTGGCCTCTCGTTGGCATGGAGCAAAACAACGTTTTAAATCAAAATCGCAAAATTGGATGAGTTTGGGCCAGCGATTTATAAGAATTTGTGATTCTAAAAACGCCAAATTCTAGCGTTTTAACACCGAAGCTAAACCCAGCTTTTTTGAAAACGGCGGTTTTAACGTTTGCACGTCACAAATTTTTCACCTGTTAGATTACTACACTGACCTCAAATATTTGTTGATTGACCAAAAGCCCAGAAGCAGGTATATAAGCAAAAAAAAAAAAACTCTCTTTTTCTCCTTTGCTCCTTCTACTATACTGTGTCGCTCACAGTTGGTGTCAAAAATTTCAATCCTCGTTTTTTTTCTGCACATCTGCTTAAAAAATCTCAGGTATCCAAAAGAAATTGTTCATCGGTTTGTGGTTGAAATTGAAATATAAATTATTGGATTGTTTCTGTATACTTCATGGCTTTGTAAAAAGATATAAAATAGGGAATAGAGATAACAACACTTACAAAATTTGGAATAGGAGAACTATAAAAAAATATAAAAAGCTTCTTTGGCACTCGCCCACGTTGCTGAGTTTGGCTCTCTTCTTTCTCTGCTTCTTCTTCTTCGTACCCGTCCCCTTCTATTTCCTTTTCTTTCTTCTTCAAATTTTTTATTTTTCTACTTCTGTTTGTGAGTTTGTCTGCCGAGTTTGTATTTGACTTTTTGATTTTATTTTGTCACTTTGTGTGGCCTTTGTCCCTCCACGTTGACACCTTCTTTTTCGATTTTCAATGAATGCCAGCTACTTGCAACTATCCTTAACACTAACATTGCCCTTTCAAGTTGCAAGAATTTCCAATTTGCCATGACTATCCTTAGCTGAAAAGTGTTGGCGGTAGATGTAAATTGGTCATTGAACGTAGATGTAAATTTGGTGTTATTAGGATACTAAATAGGCCATGGCAGTGACTTGATATTTTTTTTGTCTTTGTCTTACCCTTAGTGAAGCATATATGAAATATTTTAATTTATTTAATGTATTGTTGTGTATGAATTTATTACCAGCTTCATTATAATTTTATTATAACACTTTGAAATATTGATTGCATTTTTTTAAAAAAAAAATGGCAAGATAACCTTAACAGTATAGTTAAGTCCTTTCTTGTCATTTGTACCAGAAATAGCAGTTTTAAACTAACATCATCCAAGCACTTAATTAATAGAAACCACACTTTTTCACAATTTTACCAAACACTTAATTGTGATTTTCAAAATCGTGATTCCAAAACGTTCAGTTTGAAATCGCTATTTTTAAAAACGCTCTTTTTCAAACAGCTCTCCCAAACGGACCCTTACTTGGATGTCAAGACTCAAGACGCACAATGTAAGATATTTTCTTATTGTTATTGTTGAAATTTATTTTGCTACAATAAATATTCGTTATGATTCAAGAATAATATGTTCTTGATATTTTGGAAGCCTCTAGTAATTATTTTTTTAGAGGATTTTAGTTTAATTTTTCCCAACTCATTGAAGGGTTTTCTACATAAAAATTTGGTGTCTTATTTATTGTATTGTTATTAACTATTATAATTTATTTTTTTATAATTACTAGTCGTTAACCCATAAATATGCATGAGAAAACTTTACTTATATAATATGCTAAGAAATTGTCATGTGTAATATAGTAATTCTAAGCTCTATATGTCACAGCAAAAAAGAACATTCTTTTTCACTTGTATCCGTAGATTTCTTTGGCTTCTTGATTGTTATCCTTGACAATTAAACTTTGTTTTTTTGTAATATCATTTTTTTCTTTTACATTTTCTAGGTTCTAAGTTCTAACCCTCAAAATGAAACAAAACAAAGAGGACCAAAACAGAAATTTTAGTTTTGATTTTCTAGTTTGGTCTGTCTCTAAACTGAAAATAGCAATAGCTTTTTCTTCTTTTGTGGGTTTACAATTGTGAATGGGATTATGTGGCTTCTGAAGTAAAGACTTCTCAACATTGCAATCATAGATTCAAATAGAGATAGCATCCCAAGTGGGTTCACCTTCTTCCATGTGCTAAAGCAAAAATAAATCAATGGAGTGTTTATGAGTTTTTTTGTTTTTGTTTTTTCTGCACTAACAATGATATGTTTTTGTATAGACCAACAAAGATAGCACCTCCGCATTTTGTAAATTTTGTCAGCTCCTCGCTTTTGATGTGGGGCCTACACAATTAAAATAGATGGAACAACTTTAACGTTAACCCCATTTAGTTCTCTTTGATGAGATGATTGCTTTTAAATGATGTCATATTTTTTTACCCAATAATTTCCCTAGAAATGGAACTAAAAAGTTAAAAGAGAGAGAAGAAAAAGAAGAAGAAGAAGAAGAAACAAAAGTGGAGAACTAGAAACACTGGTTTGTGGAGCCGAGCAGCTGAGGAGAAGAAAGAAGCAAACGAAAAGAGAGATGGGTTGGTCTAGAAAGAAAGATCTGGGTTCATTTATTTTTTTTTTCTTTCTTCACCCGAAATTCCTTTAAACTTGGACTTTGTGACTTTTTTTTTTAATTTTTAATTTTTAATTTTTTATAATTCGAGGCCTTGTTTTACAGTGGATTTTTTTTTTTGGAGCCTCAAGCGATAGCTTAACTCGCTTAAGAGTAGGGTCAACCCAGTGTGTGCGTTCTTGGATTTCCTTAGTAAACACTTCCTTAATTATAGCCCAATAATACTTTGAAGTTTAACTCACTATCCTCAGCAGAGCCGCCACTGTGAGATACTAGATAGGTACCTCAGGGAAATGTGTGTGTGGTAGAATTTAAATAGAAAAGGAAGAGTCGCCACTTGGTTTAGGTCAAAGAACCATTTTGAAAAGAATCCATTTTCCAAAATAAAGCTTATCTGGTTTGGTGAGTTTAGAGTTAGGGTACGAGCTTGGGTAGGTATTAGGCACCTAAGTCCGCCCAATCGTAGTTGGCCTTCTCCATATTATTGGGCTATATCTAAGAAATTATTTACTAAGGAAATCCACACAAGTTATCACAAAATAATAATAATTAATAATAATATAAAATATATATATATATATTGACATTTGAATTTAAATTAGACAAGCATTTAATGGAGAGACACTAAATCAATCAAATAACAAATCCCTAAATTATTGAAAGTCAAATTGCATTTAAGGAATGCAAAAAGCATATACATATTTGAGTAGGAGAAAGTCAATTATGAGATATTTAGACAATTGACAAAATTCCTAAACTATAGGAGATCAATTAAGTTATTTTAATCATATCAATTATGCCAAAAAGGAGGAGAACAAAGTAGCCACACTCTAAGCACATTATGCAATCAATTCCTCAAGTCAGGTTCACATTCCTTAAATTATTACTTAACCTTAAAGATAATGACACATTTGAATTCTGGAAAAATCAACTTTGAACATCACGCTTATGGTTAAAATTCAAAAGAAAGAACTTTTAGGCATTAATAAGTAACATTCAATTTGAATCACATTCTAATGGAAGACCTGATTGTATCAATATTCAATACATGAGCTTTTAAAAGCAAGTTTCGGATTTGACTTTACATCATTTAACATTCTCTTTTTCCGAATATACATTCAACCAAAGACTTAGAACTTATCATTTCAAGAATCAAACAATGCCATAATCAGGATTTTTGATTGGGAAGCAATGGAAACATTAAAACAATAGAAAAGACAAATTATTTTTGTGTTTTGACAATTTATTCATATACAAGAGAAAAAGAAAATTAACAATTCATTAAACAAGAATCAAAACAATAAAATAATAAAACAAAATAGAAAGAATTATATTAAATGGAGAAAAAAAGAGAGAAGTAAAAATAAACAAATGAGATTTTTTGTATGTACTAGTGTACGCCACAATGAAGTTAGCATACGCTACTCTCGTCTATACATAATTTTCAGCAATGTTTAAATAACAAAGAATTGAGGAATGAGATTAAACTAAATAGATGAATAAATAATGGAAGTGCTAATAAATAAATGACTGAAGTCTAATTAATAAAATAAAAATAATTACACATATTAAACATGAAAGAAAGAAAGCAAATCTAAGAATAATGAATAAAGAAGAATTAATGAAGGGAGTATGGTTCATGGTAGAGATCCATACCTCCTCCTATTAATTAATATAACAATATTTGACCAGTCCCTTAGTCAAATCTTAATTGCAACTTGTGTATTAAGAAAAAAATGTGATGTTTGAGATGTAAATAGGTCTAAAGAAACAAGATGTGAAGATGATAATAGTAGCCTCTTGAGAAATATGCTCATTTTCTAGTCAAGAGAGACTTAGAAAATAGCCAAATGCTCAGAAGACTATTTCTTATCACTATAATTTCTAGAGAGAATTTTAGAGAGTTTCAAGTTTTCTAGATAGTTGTGGATGGTTGTTGCCCTTATTTCTGATGGTCTAAGATTCTATTTATAAGGCATTGGATGCTCCTTAGGGTTAGTGTGGTCAAATCTTAACTGTTGGATAGAAAAGAACAAAGATATGGAAAATTAGAGTTTCTGCCGCCTAAGTAGGTGTACGTCTCTTTGGCAAGGGAATTATATTTGGCTCTTGAACTGGGCTTGGTTCTATAGGCCTTAATTAAAAAGGTAACATTTTGGGCTTAACACATGATGTTGATAATTTTAATAGAGATTGAGCTTCTTCGCTAGCGGGATTGGGGACTCAAGTTCAATGTTTATCGGTAGATCGGAGTCTAACGAGTTCGTTGGTGGGTGGCAAGCTAAGAACAGAGATGTCTGGCTACGACGATGAGAAACGAGGCCCACAAGTCAGTTGAGAAGTTCTTCAATGCGTGGAGGCGCGTTTGGTTGTGGCTAGTGTCGAGTCTCCTAGAGAAGACGACTGTGAGAAACAAGGACCACAACAAACCACTAGGTATTTGAGATGTATCTAAGGTTTGGGAGGGTATTGGAGTGGCCTGGAAGCCACTATTAACATGGCACTAAGACGACATTAAATATTAAAAAAAAAAAAATTTGGGAAAGAGAAAGCTGAAGCAAGAGGTACGTGATTCAGCCTAACGACCTACGTCCACGGAGAAAATCCCTTAATGACTGTATCTTATTATATGATTTCTTGTATTACAATGAGTCCTTAACAAGGTGTTTATAGGAGAGTAACCCTATGGACTGACAATACATTAAGATAAGGTTACTAGACCAGCAATACAAGTAACTTGTTTGGCTTGCACACCAAGTATTAGACTTGAGGTTTAACCAGGAATGAGCCTAATAATATCTCATACATAATATATGTTATTGATGCGTGCGCAGTTTTTTTTATTTTTTTTGGTGTGTTAGAACAACAAAAACCCAAAAAATTAGTTACTTCATTTCAAAATCAAAAGGCCATTTCAACTTTCAATTTAACGAAATTTCATCAAGTTATAAGTTATATATATATATATATATTTACAGCGAGTTTTGTGTTACTTGGTGTTATCGTTGAAATTTCTCTATATTTGCTTGGATGTCAAGATCCACTTAGTAAGATATTTTCTTATTGTTATTATTGAAAATTGTCTTGCTATAATGAATATTTGTTGTAATTCAAGAATATAGTATATTCTTGATATTTTGGTAGCCTCTCTAGTATTTATTTTATAGAGGTTTGTTAAACGCATTATTTTTATAGTAGAAGTTTTGACTATACTAGGTCGAGTACGTAGTTTAATTTCCCTATCTCATTGAAGGGTTTTCCATATGAAAATTTGGTGTGTTATTTGTGGTATTGTTATTGAATTTTTTTATTTACTAGTTGTTAACTCATGCAATACACGAGAAAACTTTGTATGAGTATATGATATACTAAGAAACTATAATGTATAATATAGTAATTCTAACCATTGCCAAAAACAAAAATCATTTAAATATAAAAAGTATATAATATATATTAGAAGGATGATATGAAAAAAGGAGGACTCGTGTAAAATTTAACAAAATGATCTCTTTGTTTTATTTTATTTTTTTTAAATATAGAATTTGATAATTATGGTAGTTATTAAGAGAAATGTAGTATAACTGTATTTATATATGAAACTTCTATTATACCATTTGAAGAAAACCTATTAATATCCATAACCTAAAACAAATTTGGATTAATGAAGAAAGGAAAAATCATTAGTTCTGACCTTTGGTTTAACCGTCATTGTGATTTTTTCTACAATATTATCCAAAAATGCTAACATCTACACGTCAAATGTAATTAGTAGATTCTTATCTTTATAGTAAACATATATATAAATAGAGTGATTATTCAGTATTTTAGGATTACAAATAAATGCGTAGTCCTCTCTCACATGAATGGTGGGTCTTACTAATTAATTTTATGGTAGGACCCACCACTATGTGAAAGGGAGGATTATGTATTTATTTATAGTTCGGACCTGCTGAATAATTTTCCTATATAAATATGACATTTATTATTAAATAATAAATCCACAAAATTGGATTTTGAGTGCTTATAATTCTTAGCCGTGGATGTACTGTTTTTGCTAAATTAGTACAAATAGTATAGCAACCAAACGAAAGAGACACTGACCAAAGAAGACAACAACAAAGAAAGGAGAAGTATGCCAGCACAACAAACAGAAGGCTGGGACGAAACATACCCAGCCAAAAAACACAGACAAAAGCGATGTAATTAGACAAGCTACAACTCAGCGTTGATGGAGGTCTTCTTCGCTAAGTTCGGAAGGCCATCTTTAGACAACACACCCTCAAAATTAACCTTGGAAGCCCAATTGACTAATTCGTACACCCAATTGAAAGACAGCTGGAAGTGAGACGTTTGGGTACTTATAGATAGAGCTTTAGGTATTCATCCATGCGTGTATACTTCACATCTGGATAGAGCTTTGAAGCTTCTTCACCCTCTTCTCCTATTTCAAAGTTTGTCAAACAACCTTCATAGAAAAAGTGATAGAAATGCGTAACTCCTACCTGGCCAGCCAAGTCTAGTCCTGCAGTCAAAAGAGAAGGGAATAAATAATTACAATTAGTCTGGGTCTCTGGGACACAATATTTTTGATAAATGCTAAATAAGTT